>JANBXA010000651.1:81195000-81795000 GCA_030556225.1 Cricetiscus sungorus | reverse complement strand
GAAAATAGACACATGAAAACATAAACAATCTCAAGAAATGAAAAAAGACAAAAACAATGTCCAAAATAAAAGCTAGGTTATTATGTCAGAGGGAAAGAAAAATGATTTTTGGTGAAACTATGAAAGATATGGAGAGGAGTAATATAGATAGCCAAATCACAAATAAAATGAAAAGGCTTAAAACAATGTGGAAGTCAGAGACACTAAGTAAAATCAGGGTATATAGCATGTACAATCAATGCATTATAGATGCATAGTATATAGTTTTTATAAGTACCATATAAATTACATATTTATGCAAAAATAATTTCTAAAAGAAAGGATACAGTAGAACATACTTAAGATGATAATCCAAGAACACTTCTTTAAAGAAAATAAAACTTGAACATTACTGATAAACATGTCTACCTAGGGTTTTTGAAGAATATTCTAGAAAAATCCTTGAAATTTAAAGAGAAAGAAATACTAAAGAAATAAAGTTTCTGGGCCTATAGCACAAAAAAACAAATTTATTTTCTACAAATAAAAACTCAGGTTGCCATTAGACTTATCATGTATTGCTTCACAACTCTAATTTCTGGAGACACACAGCATTTTGAAGTGCCATATTTTTAGATAAATATCACTCTTTTTCTTTCCTTTTCTCTCAAGCTGGGGATACAAATAAGGATTCCATACACGCTGGGCTTGAATTCATCATTGCCCCAAATCCTTATCCTTTTAATTTTTCAGTGCTAGGAATTGATCTCAAGATTTTTAACATGCTAGGAAAGTGATAAATAAATGCTATACTCAGGGAAGAAATAATAGTTTTATTCCCAGCCTAGGTGTCCTTCAAGACAAATCTAAAGCCGAATCTATTTAACAGCTTAAAAACTTGAGGAAGACTCTACTAATGGATCTTTTCTGTAGCATTTGCTAAATTTTATCTACCCAACCAGGGCCAATGAACCAAATCCATCTACCCCTTGGCTGTTTTACCTTCAGAGAGCCACAGCTATTCATTTAAATGTTAGATTTTTCTATTTATCTTTATCCTACAATGATGAAGTCCAGCAGTTCCATCAATGCTCTATTATCTATGAAACCTAAAATATTTTGATCTCACATTTTAACAGAAATTTTGAGTGATTCTTGTACCAGAGAGCAGTTATTAACCAAATAACTGATGACTACAGAATGTGCTGAAATGTGTGCTGCTGAAAACAAACTTCATATTATAATATATCAAGAAAAGCAAAGATTATGATAAAGTTGAAGAATAGATAGCGTGTAAATATTTTATATTCTAATCAAGTAACATATAAGAAAAATGAGGGAAAATGAATTCATTATCTATTGGGTTCTCCATATTGCAAGTGTACATGGATGGACACACAAACACACCTTTTCTAAGCTAATCATTACTGTTTTTCCAGGAAACTGTACTTGTCTACTTAGCAAAAAAAGTAGGGGTTTTTACTGGGAAGGGTCTCCACCAGAAGGTAATTTTAATACTGGCATCTACCTTGGGAAATTAAAGGGAGGAAGGGAGGGATGGAGGGACGGAGGGAGAGAGGGAAGAAGGTAGAAAGGGAGAGAGAGAAGTGGGAATTGATTCTCAAGAGAAATCATCAAAGGAATAAAATAACTTCAAATTCATTCTAATGCATGAGGAAGAATCTAATCATTCTTAACACCACATTACTCAATATCTCTCATTGTGGTAGAAATGAACATTCCTCAAGAATGTATTATCTTAAGCCTTCCCTCAGAGGAAGACAGGACAGAGCTGTGTTTCAGCCAGAGGGGGGGGGGGAAACAAACTATAGACAAAGTGCATTCTCAAGGAACTTCCGTGCTTATGATAATACTCATGTCAGAAGTGCAGCAACATCCTCTCTTGCTCAGTCCACAAAGAGTCCTGTCAAGGTTACTTGCTTTTTGAACCTATCCATTCATTGATAAGTTACTTTATTGTTTATCTACAGTTCCCACCTGCTAGCCCAGAGAATCGCTCCATAGCCATCTCTGTGATGACCTGGAAAGGAGTTCACTCACTTCAGAAAGTGTACGCTTTCCCTGTTTTGTTTCTTAGAATTAACACAGACCTATAACTTACAGGTATAAGTGAGATAAACAAATAGGACCAACTATGTTACCAAATCACCTAAAACCCTGCACTGTCCCTGTTATACCTTGAACAAGCTCTAACATCATTCCTTCCTCAAGGATGCCATCAGTCCTCAAAGGACAAGGTAAATAAAATGGGAAAATTCACTATGGTAAGTCTACAAAGGTAGGAGAAAGTGGCAAGGGCCCATTAGAATCTCAAAATTGAGTGTTCACATCTTAATTCTTCACGTCTGGGGCTGGGGTCCATTCTCCTATTTTATCCAATTCTTACCACCCAAGTCTATATTTCCCAAGAGCTGGGAGAAAGCCCTATAACTACAAAAGATTAAGAATGTGGTCCTTGTTTCATTTGAAGTAAAATACAAATTGGGAAACATGATCTCAAAAAAATTATAATCTTCTTAAACTGATTGACAGGAAAAAGAACTTGTCATGCCACACTTACTTAGAAATGCCAAGAAATTTCATAATTCTTTCTGAACAAAGTACTCTTGATTGGCATATTTTTTAAGATGACAGATATTCTAGGCTGTTCTCTACTTCTCAAGAAGTTAGTGGAAGAAATACACAAGAAGAAGAATACAGGAAAGACAAGACCCGTGTAAGATAGTCACTCCTTTGCCTGTGCATAGGACTTCCTGGGAAATGGAAGACCTTATTCCCAGTGCCTCCTTAGCCATTCAGTTTACCTGCTTTAGGGTCTATCTGTAGAAATTCCTGTTTCCTCTTCACAAGTCAAAGCTCATGCTAATACCCATATGCAATACTCAACAAGTTCATCCCACTATCCCAAACCAGCAGCTCTCCAGACATAAATCTCCAGATCCTACTCTGAGTTTATCCGTTGCTAGAAGCCTTCCACAGACTAGGCTTCCCTGTTGTTGGCTGTTCAATTTCTCAATGGCTCAAACAAGAACTGGAAAGTAGTTAACATTCCTGTCTCTCTATACCCTATGCCCCACTCAATTTCTCCAACAAGCTCTTTATCACAAGCAGTGGGAATATTATCCTGTAAGCTTGTGCTGCTGGTCTGAATTCTGCAAGCCAGGTTTGACCACCCAGGCCTCTGGGAACACTCAAGCTATGGGTCTATAGAGAGCAAGTCAGAAATGGCAGTGAATGAAATGACTGTTTTATTTTCAAAGTCGAATCCTGATCAATGTAACTAAACAGGAAAATGGAGACTTGAAGCTGGCCAAATGACAGGATAAATCAGAAAGATCTGAAAAGAGGCACAGTCATTTGAATTGAATAGATACAAGTGAACCATGGACAAAATCTAGGCTTACTCTTCACTGATACCATTCCCACACCTTTCCCCATCAGTACACAGGCTTGAACTGTGTCCAGAGCTACCCTTTGAACCTCATTACCACCTGCCTGCACCTTACTCATCCCACCAAGATCCTCCTCAAACTATGGCCAGGGAGGAACATCCTTACCTATCTAAAGGGAAACATCCATCACCTCTCAATCCCTCAGACATTCTTAGTGACTTCTTAAGGGGCCATTGAAAATCATGGGTTTTTAAGTTCTCAGTTTTATTGTCTGTGTAGGTTTCATGTGGCACTTTCATACATATGGCTCAGTGTACTTTTTCTTACATTCACTGACCCATTCCAATCTCATCCCATGCTTCCCCACAATAGACTGCTTTGATGATGATTGATTGAATCCTGAGTAACTGGCAAGTAGACAAAGTAGAAGCCTGCTTAGGAGCTAAACAGCCACTGTCTGCTACTTGATACAAAACAGTTGCTCAATTAACACGTGTTTCACTCACCACTTAAATGGGGTAAGTGCCTCCAAGAAAACAAGAGTTTGGCTATATTTTGCATGAATGTTTTAACTAGAAATATTTGTTTGTCCAACCCAGCACACTTTTGAGCACAAAAAAATAAAAAACAGAAAATCTTAATATCAACAACAGACATTCCAATGAAGCATGGAAATGAGAAGAACTCTTATGATACCACCACAAGCTCGCATAACCATGCCACAGGTGGGATTCTGCAGTTTTCTAAAATCCAAGAAAAAGATGCAGACTCTACACATGCTTACCAGGCATGGATAGTCTTAGTGTCGGGCACTAAGACAATTTCTAGTTGATCAATATCTCAGTTTGCCAAGGAAGATTATACATGAAATCAACTGGACAGTTAATTAGTGCCTGAGTGTGGAAGCCAGAAGATGACTTCCCTGCCATTCCTCCTACATTCTTTTGCTTTTATTCTTAGAAATTTTATTTGAGATTCAGGTGTACGTGTATATGTATGTGTGTGTGGGGGGTATGTGTGTATAAGTATGGGTGACCCTGGAGACCAGAGGTATCATAGCCCCTGGATCTGAAGTAACAAGAAATAGTGAGCCACATATATGGGTTCTGGGGATTGAATTTGGGACCTCTGAAAGAATAATACATAGTTTTAGCTACTGAGTTGTCCCTCTTGGCCCTACATTTTTTTATTTAATAAAGTTTTATTTCTCCAAATGTACAGCTGATTGAACCTGTTTATGCACCTTCCCCAGCAGCTAGGGCATCTCCACCCTTTGTGTTTCTAGTATAAATTACTTGGTCTCTGTGCTTTGAAACCAGCTTGAAAAGTCCTTTACTAAATAGCTCCTGAAGGGCTGCTCTGGCCAAGGAACCTCAAATCTTCAGTCTCTCAGAGACCATAGCTGGAGTAACAAGCTTATAATTGGGCACTTCCTTACAGAGTTTGTCGTATGTAGCTTTGTCAAACAGGAATAGATTTTTGAGCTTGTCCCAAACTTTGCTTTTAGACCACTCCTTCTCTTTTGCCTTGCCACCAGACTTATTTACTGAGTCTTTGTCTTTCTTGGCTGACTTTCCAACATCTTTCTTCTTGTTGTCATCCTTAGGTGGCATGACGAAACTCAGAGAGTGGTGACCACCACTGCAGCCTCACTAAGATGTTGAAACAAAATCCCCTACATTATTTTTTAATGAGAGTCTTTCATTGACCTGGAACTAGCTATTTAGCAAAGATCCAAACTTTCCCTGTCTCTGCCAGTGCTGGATTTGTAAACATGAACCAACACAGCTCACTATTTTATGTGGGTTCTCTGGATTTGAACTCTGGTCTTCAAGCCTGATGGCAACCATTTTACCTACTGAGCTACTACCCTACCTTTGAACAATGAATTTAAGAAACATGTCACTGGGGAAGCAAGAGGGGAGAGTAATGGAAACTAGTATTCACATAATACATGTCCATTCATATATTCTAAATACATTAAATCATTCCACAGTGTTTTCTTAAATAACTAACTACTTTGAGCAATGTATTTGAAGTGCACTAGTGTCCAAACTTCTAAAACAGTGTCCTCAAGAACTTCCAAGCATTTTGTCCTCAGAAAACTTACTGTTTGTGAGTGCTGATACCTATCTTTTCTGACACATTTCCCTTCATTTGAGTAGACCATGAAAAGAAAGACTTATCCTTTATTCAAACTTTCTAAAGATTATGTATTTTGTTCTCTAGAGCAAAAGGATTCATTTTACAAAAGAGATAATGAAAGATTTTTAGCCAAGTAAGTTGAATGTATCATGATGTAAGATATAAATTTCCATATCTTGCATGCAGCAAAAACTCTCTCAATGCCAGCAAATGGCCTCAGAACAAAAACATATAATACTTAGCATATGCCATATCTCCCAAATTTTAGCTTTCCCTATCAATGCTAAGCATCTTTTGGTAGTAAGGGTATTACCTATGTATAAAATTCACAAATTATTTTGCTGACATTAAAAACTTATTAATGCCAGTGATAATCATTCTCTTAGAATAGCAGACACCAAAATTAAAGTGTAAATTGCCTTAGACTTCAGCTTCAAAAACATCCATTGGTAAATTAAAGAGATTATTAGAAGCAAATCTATTTTAGAATAAAAGGATTAGTACTACTAATTTCCAGAAAAATTATTCCTTCCTTTCATGCATCTTGTTTCCTAAGAGATTTGAAGCTGAGGAGAAAGAATGATCCTAAAATAGCTATATTAGCATAAGTACACCACATCTGTATCTTTTGTCAATTGTCCATGGCAACCAAAAGAGAAAAGAAAAAAAGGCAGAATGGATCAGCTGAGAGAACAGAGGGCTGAGTGGAAGACAGGAGTTCCTATTCTAAGTCCAGATAGACTAGATTGGGAAAATACTTCAGAGAGTTGATTTGACGGAAATAAAATGTAGGGATCAAAAAAGAACTATTAGGGTAAGCGTGCTTTAAAGCTATGGGTGAAGATCAGTGGGAGATCATTGACCTTGCCTATAGAGTATACTGGGTTCTGTTCTAGCATCACACACACACACACACACACACACGCACACACACACTTAAAAATGTTTCTCTCTCTCCCTTTTTTTTATTTTCTTTCTTTCTTCCTTTTTCTTTTTCTTTCTTTTTTTTAAGTTAAGGCAATTAGGTTAGTGGGAAGCATATTTTAATTATCTGGGGTCTTTTTTTCACTTAAAAGTATTAAGAGATGCCCTTAGATAAATATTTGTTTATAGAAAGAATAAATCATTCTAATGGGAAGGAAAAAGAAAGTCCAATTGTTGAAGATTACTAAACACACATTTTTTTCCAAATGCATTACCAACATAATTTTAATGAATTCTCAGAAATACCTATGAAATTTACACTGTCATCCCTACTTAACAAATAAGAAATGGAGTGTGAAAAAGCAAAGGAAGCTGTCCAAACAGCCATGCCTAGTGAACAGAACAATTTTAATTGGAGCCTGGAACCCCATTACCAAGCCCAAACCCTTCCTTCCACTTAGCAGGCTGTCACAAGTCTCTAGCAGAATCCAGTCCTGCAGGAAGACCAGACAAAAATCACGGCCATCTTGACCTAATAAAACCTGGAGCTCTAGCTACTTTTCCTCATTGTAATTATTTAAAGTTATCACGAAGGCAAGAGTAAAGTATGTGTGGTATGAAAAGTACTGGACATAGAACCAAGAAAGATCAACTCAAATACTGCCTCCAAATACTTCAGTCTAGAAAAAAAAATGTGACTTAACTACCATCACATTACACCAACTTTCCTCTTCTGCAGAATGGAATGAATCAATTCATTTGTCATTACAAAATCCAGAAGGCACGTAATTAAAACATATTTGAGAGGGAAGCTCAGTGGTGGAAACTTTGCCTCAGTTTCCTCAGTACCACCAAAAAAAGGAAGAAATGTACAGAAAGTGACCTTAGAATTGGTAGCTGTACCTCTGTTGAGTCAGGGAGCTGACACAAGCAGCCATCAGCAAACCTAATGGTCACATGAGACAGAGTGAGTAGGAAAGAGAAAAGTGGGCAGGAGGGCATGATAACCTCGTAACCCACCCAGATGGGTCAGTCACTGCTGTTCTGCCTTCTGTGAGGTGAAAATAACTAGTTAATGAATAGATGATGGATTGCGAATATCGTAAAGTCACCCTCAAAAATAAATGCTAGTCTGAGTCTAAAGGACAAACAAAATTGGACCCTACAAATAATGCTGTGGCTGCTGCTTGGTGAGGATGTCAAGACTATGTTAAGAGAACACCCTGGGTGTTCTGTTTATTGCAGACTCATAGTTTCCTGTTCGACTGTTAGATTTTTTTTTTCACAGTCCTCAAAGTCCATTTTTTTTCTATGCAACAGTATGCTTGAACTCTTCTGTTTATATACTATGGTGGTTATTTGATACCGGTGTGCTCCTCCTGGTACCCATCAGTTGGCTTGTTTGTTTGTTTTTTTGTTTTTGCTCTCCTGGGTAGAAACTGTGGGGTGTGTGAGAAGAGCTTCTGTGGCTGTGTGTGGCAGCATCTGTATCTTCTGACAGCAGCAGACAGTCAGGATCAGCAGCAGGGACCCTAGAATGTCACAGCTCTCCTGCAAGCTTGGGTACTAGGACACTTAGTTCCACAGTGACAGATGCTAATAGTTTTTACGTTGTCCTCAGGAGTACATGGATTCTCCAGACCTTGACAGTAAATAAAACAGCAGACCGCCCCCAGTCCTTGTGGCTGCTTCTGCCACAGTTGTTGCTTATGTCACAGCTTCTGAGGCTACTTTCTCTACTGCCCTCTCTCTGCTAAATTATCATGGCTCGTCCTCTGCCATAACCATTGCCATGGCTCCATCTCCACAATGGTTGACTCCATTGTTGTCACTCTGCTGGCTAACTGCACCTGTAGCTCCATCGCTGCCACCATCAAAGCTGACAGCTACTGACAGGATCCCATCCCACCACTGGAGTCGTGGGCATTTTTGAGCCACTTCACATGAATCCTGCTATGCAAACATGGGTCCTCTGCAAGAACAGTACACGCTCTCAGCTGCTGAGCCATCTCTCTAGCCTCCGTTGTACATATGTCAAAGAGAAAACTCTGCTTCACTCTAACGCCTTTCCAACACTGATTGATTCACTCTGCAGTCTCTTTATTTCCCATATGTAGCAAGTTGTGCTGATAGGTACTTTTGACCTCAAGCCATCCTTGCATCTTGAAATAAACTCACTTGCTAAAGATACATTATTCCTTAAATAGTTTGGCTCTGCCTTTATTATATTTAGAGGTGCAACAAGCTCACTCCCAAGCCTAATCTACTATTTCTCCTTTTCTTATGTCACTTTAATGTCACCAGAATTACTATGAGTACCACAGATTCAAAGATTCTTTAACTGAATCCAAGAAGTCATCTAAAATCGAACACCATGTAATCAACATTACAACGCTCTGTTCTCTAAACATTAGACAAACTCACCCATAAAATCATCACTTAATTACAGTGTTTCTTAATGGTTATTGATTAATATCTTTTTACAGTGGGTGAATTCTCTATGTTTTCCAATTCTTGGATAGGTTGCATGATCTAAAGTTAGTGAGAAAGAAAAATCTCATGTTCTTAAAAAGATAGAGTTGCATATAAGTTCCTCTCATTTGAGCTATGCCATTTCATCTTAATTTATTAGCATTTTCTTTCTTTTCCTTCAACAAATTTCTAAAGTCATTATTTAGCTTTTAACCTTCTCAAGAAAAATGCTTTCAGATATACACACCATTTCTACTATTGTTTTCCTTTCATATTATTAATGCCCAAATTCATTTTCATTTCTTTTACTAGTTTTTGTTACATTTTTAAATCTTTTTTTCAGATTGTCAGTTTTGTTGGTGTTATTGTTGTTTTGCTTCTTTAACAAATATATTTTGGGCTATCAATTTTCCATGGGGTGCATACTTTTTCATTTCAAAATTGAGACTCTATCACCTGCCACTTTTTCCTTTACTCTTAGACTTATAGAAATTGGAAAAAAATAACTCTTGTACATGCCTTACTCAGAAAGCTACTAAAGTATGTGAAAAAAAAACATGAAAAAAATGATCAAGCAATAAGAGCATGTGGGATCCAGAAAAACAGGGAATCCACTAGGCAGGAGGCAAAAAAGACATTCCAGATGATTGGAAGGGAAGTCCTCAGATGCCAGAAGATGCATCCAGATTGGAGCAGGAGTATGGCAGCCACCAGCAGAACTCGAACCCATATCTACTATTCTTGACTCTAGACAAAGTTTAAAAATTAAGTGACTAGTAACTCCAGAGCAAAGTAACTGAAAGAATGGAGTCATGACAAACTACGAGGAAAACAGGAAAATTCTATTATGAAAGACACACAGAAAATTATGTACATTACCTACAAGTAGTGTTACATAAGATGAACTTAACCCAAACCTGGAAACTGTCACATTGAAAAGGATAGTAGAGGAGAGATGGTGAAATCTGTTAGCACAGAGAGGAGACATGAGGGCACTAAACCCTTTTATCTCACATAAGTCAATGCACAATATGTCATTTAATCATTAAAACATAACATAGACATAAGGAGAAACATACCAAAAGGATCATCCCACAAAATTGAAACAAGCCTATTCTAGGACCCAGGGTCTCAGGGTGTAAAGGACGGGAATGAAGAACAAGTGTTAATCTGTCCCAGAAGCTTTGTTTCCATTTTTATAGTATGTAAATAATACTTTCAAAAGGAAAGAGATGCTAAGAATGGAAAAAGAAAATCAAAAATTTCAACCCTCTGTTAATAAATAACCAGAAACAAAACAATAAAGTTAATCTAGAAAAAAAAAAAAAAGTGAAGCCATTAATGCCATCAAGTGGATTACAGGAAGTGAGATTTTTGCATCTGTGTCTCCACAGTGCATTGGCTCAGGATTTCCCACAAGGCTCCTCAGCACAAGTGGGAAACCTAACTCTGACCCTCAGTGGTGTTAGAAATCTTGCTGCAGGTCAGCCACAATGCTGTGTATTATGCCAATAACATCAACGCTCATTATATTCTCAATATCAAACCTTTTGACTTTGATCATAGAGTGTCTGAAATTAAAGAGCGGTTTTATTCTGTTTCTCACAGCAATTTAATTTTTTCCTTAGTCATTCTCCTTCCTGTACTCCTACACAGAACACATTTGCCTCAGCATTATGGGGGAGGCTCACAGCATATATCTGGAAGCTCCTTCTGAGCACAACAAACCAATTAGCTGCTAAGAAAAGCACTGCAGAGTGCTCTTGCCACTTCTTTTGACTCAGATTTTGTGTGTGAATCACAACTGAGCACACTGGGAACCTGTGACTGTGCCTCACTAACACAGCCACCACAGCTTTCTGCCAGACCCTGCGGGACCTCAGTCAGGGTGCAGGAGGCCACCAGCCTGGCCTGTTGGTCAGGAGAATCCTCAGATGGTTCAGAAGGTAGAGGAGAGCATATCGCTGCGAACATCTGCCCCTTGCTGTACATGAAGACATGGTGGGCAATTAATAAACATTCTACCTCATAGGTCTTGGGTATTTAAAAACTTCAGACAATTCATAAACACCAAAAGAAAAGGCAGGGGTTCCAGTTCAGAGATATCCAAGTTCCTGCTGAAATCTTCCAGAACTTCAAGGAAACATTTAGACACATCTATGGTAGTCAGAGGAGTGGGCTGGTACCTTGTCATACATCAGTCCCCAAAAGCCTGAATGTATCCCATCGTTCTTCACATGCAAAAAAGTTAAGACCTCTGGGAAGGAATTTGCTGGATGTCAGAATCGGGGGGTTCAGAGCCTAGGTCCTGACAGCCTAGTGAGCCAGGATAGATCCCCTACTCACAACTGGCTGATTAAACAAAACAGTGGTAAAAAAAATGAAATGTCAATTTATTTGATGTGACCAAATTAACAAGAGGGACAGAGAGAAGCAGTACCCTGCCCATCTTTGGTATTCAAATGAGGTTAAGATCTAAGTAAAGGGCCAGGGATATTTATAACTAAGACATTCAGATCAGGGTATGGTTGGCTTCAGTGGCTCCAGCAAAGAGGTTTATCAAGTTGTCAGGACTGGGTGAAATCTCTTTGCAGGATGCAGCTTCCTTTCAAGCTGACACCAGGGCCCCAGAGTTTTCCTTCCCTAGTATGACACCCCTAGGGAAAGTTCAGTTTGGGAATCCACTATTCTAGTAGTCTGACAGACAAGGGCGGCACAGTGTCCTTTTTGAATGTCTCCATTGCTGGCAGGGTGATGAGTGACATCACCAGCCATGTAACAGAAGGCAACGTGGATCTTCTGACTGGCAGCTCAGGGTTTTCTCCGCTGTCTTTCTCTGGTATTCATACTTCAGGCCCATTCCTACTTATAGAAACTAAAAATGGAGCCCATTTTAGAGAATTATGGAGATGTTACCACTCTGCATTTTCCCCAAGGAAAGAAGTTTGATAAATTATTTAAATATCCACTTTTCTCCACTAAAATGTACAGTATGTTTTTTTTTTCTCCAAGTAAAATGTAGAAACACTTATTTTACCAAGCCATTTATATGCCCCATCTTTCTTCTTAAGAGCTTCACTTCTCCCATATCCATTGCTTTGGGAACCCGGGGAGATGTAATGAGATATTGATTGCCCTCGCTCTTGTCTCCACCCTAGTTTAATGATTCTACAACTTCAGAATAATTTTTGTTCAGGAAGCACAAATTCAGAAATAGGTTCTACAATTTTTTAAGATAGCTCCTAACATTAGGCAGGAAGATGGGTATCAGTATTTTGACACATCAGCTCCTGGATTTTATTTTGTTTTATGTCTTCTACAGAAATGTTATGGCAACAGCAAGGATACTCCATTACTGTGCCTGGCAAGATGGCTCAGTCAAACTCTTGCTATGCAAGCATGAGGAACTGAGTTCAATCCCCAGAACCTATGTAAAACTCAGTGTGTAGTGATGGATGTCTGCACTTGTAATCCCATTTCTGATAGGGCAACACTTGCCAGCATGTCTAGGCTAATTAGCCAAGACCCAGTGAAAGACCAAATCCCACAAAACAAGGTGGGCAGCACCTGTGAAATAAACCCAAGGTTGACCTCTTGCCTACACACACACACACACACACACACACACACACACACACACACACACGCAATTATTGACCTCAAATGAGACCTTCAAAACCCTAAGAGATTCAAGCTGCAATAGACTATAAGTAGTTAACATCAGATTGGGGGGGGGATATTGCTCAGTGGTAGAGTACCTATCTAGCATATGTAAGGTCTGGGTTTGATCTCTAGCACCACAAAAATAAGAAATAAACATTGGGGTGGGATGTTTGAGGTAGACACAAACCGATCCAACTTGGAGATCTCCATAAGGATAAGCTTGGCTCCTGGTAACACTGGATCTAGTATGATCTTTATAACATCCACTGGGGTGGCAGTAACAGTGAGGGGAGTTGTTAGTCCCTTCAACATGGTAGAAGATCTGATCTGATGGGAACTGTTCAGGATTTAAAATCAGGAGTTTTACAAACAGACCCAAGGTCATCCAGTGATTTGGTAAGCATCCAAGCTTACCAAACCAGTAAGCTTGGACCATTTAGCTAATCTTTGCCTGGTTAATAATGTCATTGTGAGGAATCAAGCAAGTTGTCTATTTCACATGCCACTGTGTGCCTGTAAATCCTTGAGATACATAAAATCCCTCTCTTCCTTGAGGAAAGATGAAAAATGAAAATTTGTGTTATTCCAAGAAAAAAAATGGTAGCATTTCACAGGATGCCACAGGAGGCACTTTGATTTCAATCTCCATGGACAGCCATGAGGACAAGGGTCTACCTATGAAGACACACCAGTGAAGGCATCAAGAGAAGGAGAGTAAGGAGCTGCCCAAAAACAAGAGTTGCCTTGTTTCTCTACTGATGCCCAAGAAGCTATTCTACACCGAATATCCACAACATTACCTCTCCTGAACCTACAGTTTGCACCCAACTATGCCTTGCTTTGGATTCTCACATGTTTTAGTCATATGGTGGCTATGTCAGGTATAATGTGGACATTATACTGAAAAACAGGGATGACTGGGCCTCTTATCTTCCTCTCCTGATACCCAGTTCTTCTCCCCACAAAGTCTCTTCAACACAATAGACACAACAGCCAGACTTCTTCTGTGGTGGCTTGGCTCTTCAATACCACAGGTGTTCCAAGACAGATGATGCTTAGGCATCTGGCTTCCATGATAGCTTTGACTCCAAGGTCAAGAACACTACTTATTCTATGTCAGAGAAGTCCCAAAATATCCCAAACACAAGAATAGGAACAAGAGCTGCCCTGGTACTTCAGAAACCTCTGTCTCACTGCCACAATGTCTGCACAGAGCATCTCCACTAAACAGATGTCAAGTGGCTGGAAGAATATTTAAATGGTTGGGCTCAATTCAAGTTTAAGTTTGTGGTTTGTTTGTTTGTTTATTTCTGTTCTTGGCTCGGTGAAGTCAAGAAGCATTCTGTCAGCAGCTGGCTGGCCTGCAGCTGTCTTTAGAATGCTGAAGAACTCTGTGGTGCACCAACTCTGAGACAGGTCATTTTTCCACACTTACTTAGCTTGATACTGTACTGAAGGGCTGCTCATACCCTTCTGAAGGCATCACTCCTGATTTTGTCACCCAGTATTTTACAGTGAATGAGCCTTGACATGGTCATGGTCACAACCAACTTAACTACGAACTGGGTGCTTATTTTCAAAATATTGATGACTTATTTTATCAAAATTAGGCTTTCAGCATCATCCATCCACTAAATGTAAAAAAAAAAAAAAAAAAAAAAAATGCCATTGTAGCTTCAACAGAAAAGAGGAAGTGGAAGTTGTAAGCTTAATGAGGTTTAGAGTGGGAGTTCCTGCAACTTTCTTCCTTCTCTAAGCACCTAGGCTCTGGTCACCGGTCACCAGCTTCACGCCTGTTTCCTCATGCCATGAAACGGCAATCTGCGTTCCTGCCTCAGTCCAAGAAACCCAAATCGGTTCCTGCCTCGAAGCTAGAGGACAAGTTGGCCTCTCTCAGCCTACCAAAGGGAGAAAAAGAACAGCAAGAAGCAATTACACGGACAAAGTGCAAAATGAAATAGATAAACTTAAAAAGCAAGCCAGTGCAGAAGTTTTGAAAGTAGAACAAAAATATAACAAACTCCACTGATCACTTTTTTTCAGAAGAGGTCAGAATTGATCGCCCAAATCCCAGTTTTTTTGTAACAGCATTTGCCATCCATCCACAAGTGTCTGCCCTGCTTGGGGAGGAAGGCGAAGAGGCTATGCATTACTTGACCAGAGTTGAAGTGGCAGAATTTGAAGACATTAAATCAGGTTACAGAATAGACTTTTATTTTGATGAAAATCCTTACTTTGGAAATAAAGTTCTCTCCAAAGAATTTCATCTGAATAAGAGTGGTGACCAATTTTCAAAGGCCACTGAAATCAAATGGAAATCTGGAAAGGATTTGACAAAATGCTCAAGTCAAAAGCAGAATATGCCCAGCAGGAAGAGGCAGCACGAAGAGCCAGAGCTTCTTCACCTGGTTTACTGAGCATTCTGATGCAAGTGCAGATGAGTTAGGAGGGGTCATCAAAGACCATATTTGGCCAAACCCCTTGCAGTACTATTTGGTTCCTGATATAGATGATGAGGAAGGAGAGGCAGAAGAAGAAGAAGAAGAAGAAGAAGAAGAAGAAGAAGAAGAAGAAGAAGAAGAAGAAGAAGAAGAAGAATGAAGATGAAGGTGGAGATGAAGATGATGGCGAAGGGGAGGAAGGAGAGGAAGATGAAGGTGAGGATGACTAGCACAGAAGACTGATGGACTCCTACCCTCTTATTTAAATTTTCTTTCATTTTTAATTTTCTTTAGTTCCTGAAAGCAAGTTGTAGTCGTTTCCCTCCCCTCCCCAATCCCTCTTGTGCTCCGTCACCCTACTTTTGAGGTCTCTTCTCAACACGATGGTTCTCAACTTATTTAAAAAATACAATAAAAAAGAAAAAGAATTTTAGAGTGGAAGGAGGGTTTGAATAAAGGAGTTTGTTTGTTTTTCAGTTAAAAGGCCAAACCAGATAGACTCAAGTAATAGAAAGATGGCATTTTAAGTGATTAAAGAGCTGGAGAGGGTTCTGTAAACACTTTAGGGAGAAAAAAACACACACACACACACACACACACACACACACACACGCATGAAATGGTTCTCTAATAGCTGAGCAGTAAAAGAGGATTAACAATAAATGAGAAGAGTTAAAATATTGAACTCATCCTTTGCAGGAAAAATGAGAGGAAATAACTAAGATTCTTAGGGAGTAATAAAATTCCTGCAGAATTCTTACTGGTGGTAGAAACTGAGAGAGAGGGAGTATGCCTTGCATCTAATTCATCATTGGTAAATAGACAGCCTCACAAGGCGTGTCTCCTCCAGGAATCGAGCAGAGGCAGTTTTCTCTCCTTTTGTTCTGGCTCTTGAAACAATGGTCCTGAGATGGACTAAATGTTCTGGAGAAAAGGAACCTTCCAGAAGAGCAGCCCTGGGGAGACTGAGAAGCAGGCTGGGAACACAAAGCCTGGGACAGGCTCATAATTACAGCCTCCCCTGCTGTTAAAGGACCAGCTAGGGCTTTGGGTTGCACTGCAAGGCTATGGATCAGTTCACCTCCTCCCATGTGGAGGATGCTGATTCCTCCAGCAGCAAGTTCCCTCTCTCTTCTAACCTTCACATTCCTGGTGTTTTCCCTTTCTGATATTTTATATAAAATAGACGTAAGGACCAGATAAGAACAAAAGACAATAAAGGAGGAAATGATACATGTATGTGTAGTGTACAAGTGTACATGGACACACATGTTTGTGGCAAGGGAATCTACCTGTACATGGGAAATAGTTGATATCACGGCCCACACCACAGTATCAGTGGTTACCTGCCTCAATCTTCACTCAGTGGTTAATATGACAATAATTAGAAGATGACTCAAGATATTGAAAATCAAGGCTTCTAGAAGGTTTCAAAGGGAAAGGGGATGCAGAACAAGAAGCAGGAGTTGAAGTTGAGAGTGACCTGGATTGGAATTGGTAGATAGGGACCAACAATGAGAAACTCTGAAGGAATGAGCCTTAAATTGTGAATTCCCCTCTGAAGTAAATTAGTTGCTCTGAGGAAAATAATCATGTATTTATTTCAGAGTTCAAACAATTACACAGTCATGTGAAGAATACATCTTATGGGGAAAAAACAAAGAGGAAATACAGGAAAGGCTGGGTTTGAACCAATGACAGACCAAGCTCAATGAAAAGCCATTTAGGTCAGAGTGCTCATGAATGAATGAGTGTGAAAACCAAGCTATCTAGGTCTCTCGTTGTCTCCCAAGTGACTTTCTTCTAGGAAATAGGAAGAATTGAAGAATTGCAGAATAGAATTTTATGGTTTGGGTTTTTTTTAATTTTGTTTTGTTTTTGTTTGTTTGTTTATTTGTTTTGTGGAAGGCCTTTTGAAGATAGTATTGGCAATCCATCCACAGGAGCTAGGTAACCCAATCAAAGTCTAGTTTCTTCTTCTGTCTGTCTTTGTCTCTCTGTCTGGATCTCTGTCTCCAACTCTGTCTGTGTGCTTTTGTGTGTGTGTGTGTGTGTGTGTGTGTGTGTGTGTGTGTGTGCACATATGATAATCTTTCCAAACATATAAGTGAAAAATTAGTAAAGAAAATCCAAGTGAAAACAGCCAGTATTCTCTCTGAGTGTTTATTGCAGATAACCCCAGGTGACAAGTGTGCCTCATTCAGCCATTCCAGCAAGAGCTGACCTCATGGGTCTTGCTTGGACTGCCTTGAAAAAGTGCATGTCTATCTTTACAAGTCACAAAAGTTAAAGTGCATGGAAGGAGAAGCCCAAGGAGAGAATGCTATGTCCATATGCATGATCAATAATATCAGGGTGTTCACAACCCACTCCTCATGGGGGTGTGGCAATGGAGTATTTGAGGGAAAGCCTTACCTCAATAGAAAACTCACTCAGTTGTTTTCATAAGACCACCACAATGACAAAATTTTGGTTTTGAACAAATCCAAGAAGTGTCAATGTTAGCAGCCAACACTGAGTTTTTACAGAGAAGAAGACAAAATTCAGGGAAGAGGAATGCCTGTCCCCTACAGTGGGATCACATCTGATTGAATGTGAGACCAAGTACAGCCTACACCAGAGGTGCACCTGGAAACACAGACAGCTGCAAGAGAAGCAAATCCCCTTCACTTGCACTGCTACATTACACTGGGTTACGCGCCCCCTTCTGGACACTCAGAGATTTGAGACAATTTCTCAATCTGTGTTCATATTCATTCATAACTATGTGCTTCTCCTTTAGAATTCAAATCCCGTGATGACACTGGCTGCAGCCAGGTAAACAGAATACTCCAGAAATGGTTGTGAGCAGTTATTTAATCCAAGGGCTTTGAATGCTGTCCCATTGTATCCTAGCCCCCATTGTTTCTAATAAAAAGTCAGCTGTGGGTCATACAGAGCAAGGTTCCTTCCTGACTGGTGGTCCATTCTGCTGCTGCTTTTAAGGAAAAATTTACTGAGTGAAGATACCAAAATTAGATTTTCAGACCCAGACATATAATGGCAAAATCAAACAAGATAGACCCTGCTGTCATGCTACCCAGACACACCTGACTCAGCTGCCCACTTGCTTGAGAGCAGAGGCAGGGCCAACGCTTTCCCTGATGGCCTTGACGTCCTCTCTCTGAGGTCCCCAGGCAAGAAGCAAAGAGGCAACAATCTGACCAGTCAAAAAAACAAGCAAGATCCACATGCATATAGGCAGCTGTAATTGAACTCTGAGGTTATTAATAATGAAAATATTTAAAAATTAAGAGTACAGGAAACTTAGAGAAAATGGGGGAAGGTACTAATGGATGGATATGATTAATACAGACATATGTGTGTGACATATATATACACACATATAATATAAATTTTGTATAACTGCATGGAATTTTCAAACATAAAAAATACTACTAAAAAAAAGGAAGAGAAATGTCTATAGCATATGATAGACCTATTGCTCTGCCTGCTTTGTATATCATGAAAAGAATGTCATGTAGGAAAAGTGACCTGGCAGGAGTGTGGGAAATCTAAGATTACTATGAGCTCTGTAATGCAATGCAGTGAAGACTACACACAACTCTTGTAGGTAGAAAGATGTCTGTCTTCTTCTCCTGGAATCCATTTACCACTCAAAACTTACTAAGGTCCAAAGGCAATTATCCCAAAACAGAATGTCCAAAGATTCAACCCAACCCATCTTTCATCTCAATACACTTCCAGGGCCTTTTTTGTTTATGTGAAGCTACTGTATCTGTCTGTCTATTTATCTGACTATCTATCTATCTATCTATCTATCTATCTATCTACCATTTGTGTATCTACCATAAATTTATCTATCTATCATCTATCTATCCACTCATCCATCTACCCACCCATCATTCATCCATCTATCTATCATCTATGTATCTATCAATCTACCTAGCTTTCTATATATTATCTACTTACCTATCACCTATGTATCTAGCTATCATCTATGTATCTATCATCTATCTACCACCTACCTATCATCTATCTACCTACCTACCTATCGATTTATCTATCTCTCAGCTTTGTATATTGGTGTATATTGGGAGATAATGTTTCTTAAACCATCTTTTTGTCTTCCTTCCTAATTAGCTTTTTAGAATACAGTGAATGCTCTAGACCAGTGGTTCTCAACCTGTGGGTCATAACCCCTTTGGGGATTGAATGACCCTTTCACAAGTGTTGCCTAAGTAAAATACAGAGATTTATATTATGATTCATAACAGCAGCAAACTTACAGTTATGAAGTAGCCACAAAAATAATTTTCTGGTTTGGGAGTCACCACAGCATGAGGAATTTTCAAAAAGTTCACAGCATTAGGAGGGTGGGGATCCACTGTTCTAGACACAGTTAAGTAGCAGCCTCAGCTTTGAGAGGGAACCTGCACTTAACTGAAGTTAGGACTATGACAACTTCAAGCCACTTGCTCCATCCACTCCTAAAGCAATTCCAACGAGTAGATGCTTATTATCTACATTTTACAGACATCCTCATGCAAGGTAGAAGGGTTTTTTTAAATGCAATATCAAATGATATGCTTTCCTGAGGACAAACCAGAGTTCATGCTCATGTGCCATCGATGCCAGGGTCCGTTCCCAATTGAATGAATGTGCCAACTTGGCATCGACAGACACAAAATCACTCCTACTGCCTGTGACATATATATATATCATATATATATATATGATATATATATGATATATATATGATATATATATCATATATATATATCCACAGACACATATTTCCTGGAGACCCAACTTATGCTCTCTTGCTCCTATTGCTGACTACCTTGTTCTGGCTTGGAAAACTGGATTCTGGGGTCCCAAAACCTCATATATGACCCAAATAGAATGTAAGCCAGGAAGGTGTCATGGTCCACCCAAAAATTCTGGGTGAATCCAGGGCAGAACAAAACAGAAAAAAAAAAGCCTCAGTCACAGGACATGGTACCTCTTTCCATTGTTTCCCAGTTTTTTCTTATGTTTCAAAGGCAACCACAATCTTTAGTGCAGAGAAACTCTTATAGAAAATGCACAAAATTTTCTACTACCAAATCCAAGATGATTAAGTGGCAGGTTCTCATTGCTAACTATTTTGATGGTAAGGGGAATACATCGTAATCTTGGCTTATTTCCTCTATGCTGATCTGTTTCCTATCTTCTCATCCAAAACCTATTGCCAAAATGATTTTGAGTTAAACCTCTCAAATACAGGCTTTCCACATTATCCTTTCAAAGAGGCAGATCAGTCAGCTTTTAATAGCTATAAGAAAATACCTAAGGCTAGACAAATTATAAAGTAACAAGACACTGAGTACAACAATTCTCTCTGGAGAATTGACTAGAAAGTCTCATGAGAATTACACTAACCCCTTCTACAGACAATGCCCTTACTGGCCTAACAACCATCCATGAGTACCCAGCTCTTTAAGGTCCTACTCTCAACATGACAGAACTGAGAACCAATCTTCCAAAGTCTGAACCCTTGACAAACTACAACCAAACTCTAGCTCCCATGAGTCCATGCCAATCAAACACTTTCTGGGGAACAAACTTGGAATTAGAAGCCTTATAGCACAGGAACATTTGGTTCCTGTGCTCAGTGTCCTGGCTGCTTTAGATAAAGAAGACTCACCTCCTCCATTCATATATAGAGAAAATGAAGTCTCAGCCTAAGCAGCCTGCTGCCACACCCATCGTAGGCTGTCAGTCTTGTGCTTAGCTCATCCTGTGCTTCTGCAGATGCTCAGCTAACAGGATGGTGTCATCAATCAGAAGATAGCATACTTCACTGCACCTCTTCAGGAGCTATGTCTTCACAAAACAAGAGCAAAACAGCAAATGGTGGCTCCTGCACACACACACACACACACACACACACACACACATACATGCTCACACTCACATCCACACTCACTCTCACACACACATGCTCACACTCACACACTCTCACACTCACACACATACTCACACATGCTCACACACACACACACACACACACACACACACACACACACACAAATTAAAAATAATGAGATACCCCGGTATTGGTGGTGCATGCCTTTAATCCCAGCTCTTGGAAGGTAGAGGCAGTTGGAGCTCTGTGAGTTCCAGGCCAGCGTGGTCTACAGAGCAAGTTCCAGGACAGGAATACAGAGAAACCCTGTCTCAAAAACAAACAAAATAATAATAATAATGATGATATGTGTGTGCATATATATGTGTGTATATATATATATATACATATGTATATATATATATATATATATATATATATATATATATAAAGAGAGAGAGATTGAGAGAGAGAGAGAGAGAGATCAAAAGACAGCAATGCTTTGGGGACATCACAGCAATGTGATGGTGCTGGCTGGATGTCTAGTGGTGACTGAGAGCCAGCTGAACTTGATTCTTTCCCATGTCCTCTGGAAGAGGGGCACTAACATGTTGACTCATTCCAAAATTGATCTACCCCATGTTGTGTGCTGCTGGCAGAATTGTTTCTGTTCCTGCTAATTAAAAACAGGTGCACTTGCCTGGGACTCGTATAGGAGCCCTTTCTGTCTGGTGCCTGGTTACCCTAGGGACTGCCAATCTCCACAGGCAATCAGGTATGGGAAGAGCTCTGCTTCATTTGCATAGAAGAACTGGGGTTTCACCTGGGAATCATAAAAGAAAAAAATAAAACAGAAAAGTTTACATGCCATAGCTGTTCTCCAAAAGAAGGAAAAATGACTAGATTGCAAAGAGTTTGGCAAAGGGCAGAGAAGAAAAATGAAGCTGGATGCTTCTGAGGGGTAAAGAAGGGACAAAGGCTTCTACTGAAGCAGAGGCTTGGGGGTTTGGATCCAGGGTTAGCGCTCTCTCTCTCTCTCTCTCTCTCTCTCTCTCTCTCTCTCTCTCTCTCTCTCTCTCTCTCTCTCTCTCTCTCTCCCTAACACTGAGCAGTAGAAGAAAATTTCTGTCTCTTGTAAGTTTATGAGTTTATTTCCATCTTAAAGAGATGGAGCCTGAGGGAACAGCAGGACCAATGCTCCAAGCCTTTAGGTAAGTGGATGGCCAATGCTGACTGGCAACTGAATGGGGACTGAAAATCAGCAAGGAAAGAAACCTCAGGCAGGGCTGGGGGGGGGTCTTCTGGATTATGCTAAATGGGGTAACAAGAGTCAACCTAATTGTGGGTGGCATTACTCGAAGGGCTGGGGTTCTTGGTTGAATAAGGAAAGAGTGAACAGACCATTCACCTCTCTCTACTTCCCAGCTGTGGTGTGATGTGCAGCTAGACAGCCATAATTTCCTGCCACCATGACTTCTGTAGTCAAACCTTTCTTTCTTTAACTTGCTATTGTCTGATAAATTGCTACAAACATGTTCTGTTCTTCCAAAGGAGTTGAAGTTCAGTTCCCTGCATCCCTATCAAGTGGCTCACAGCCTGCTTTGTGGTATTCAACACCCTCTACTGATCTCTGCAGGCTTACACACACACACACACACACACACACACACACACACACACACACACACATAAATAAGAGAAAAGTAACTCAGTAGGATGAGCTATAATCCAAACCTAGTTTCCCAAGTTTCCCAAGCTTCTTACTTCTCTACCAGGCTGCTTTTCTGCTCTGGTCCTCAAAGTCTTATATAAAATGAGGAGATTTTGTTTCCCTGGGCTTCAGTCTTGCCCTGTGGGTCTATAACATAAATTCATTAAACTGTGACAGAAGAGGGTAATTTTTTCCCTACAGACTAATACTATAGAACCACAGTCTCCCAGCAATTTCAAACTGGAGTTTCTATGGCTCCTAGTAAAGGAGAGAGGGCATAGGACAGAGATGATGAGGGAGGGGAGGAAGGGAGGAAGGAAGGGAAGGTTGGGAAAGAGGGAGGGAGGGAAGTAGGGAGGGAGGGAGGGAAGGAGGGAAGTAGGGAGGGAGGGAGGGAAGGAGGGAGGGAGAAGGTGGGGTTCACTAGGCCAAAAAGAAATGATAAATGGGTGTTTCAAAGGAGAACAACTTTCACAGATAATAGTAAAGAACCACAGCACACTTTCTCTACCCTTGCAATATGATCTCAACTCAAGAGAGAGAGAGAGTCTGTGAAACTGCCTCAGGCTTCCCTCTTTCCCATTCCTTCTGCATCTAAAGCCATGCTCAAAAGCCAGTAACACAAATACACTGGCAAGGTTAGAAGCAGCAATGGGAGGGTGGGAGGGAGAGCGAAGGGCCCAGAACAATAGCCCTAAGTTTGAATTTTGTTTTTAGCTTTGTGGTGGGTCAGATCAGAAGCTGACATCTAGAGTGGATGATTTGGTTGTCAAAATGGAAACTTGGTTTATAGTGGCTAGAATCTGTGTCCAAGGATTTAACATCTGATTTCCCCCCTACTTTTTAATTTACAGCTCTCAAGCCAATTTAATTGGATTTGTTTTCAGTGAGCCTGTTTATTACCATTTTGGAAGGCAGATTTTTGAAATTGTAAGAGTCTTCAAAATTGTATTGGAGATAGTGAAGAATCAAGAGGTTAGGATCCCAATATTCCTTGGTAATTTACCTACCCAGCATGCAGCAGGGTACAGGAGGCTAAATCAGTGGATTATCCAGAATGACTTGGCCGCATTGCAACTTTGAAAAAGTTGAGCAAAATCAACTCCTCTTTTCCAAGTTAATCACTTGAGGATTTGAAAGCCTGTCTCTCTCTTCCTTCCTTTGAACAAAGAAACTCAAAAGTTACCTTTCTGAACCTTCCCCTCCCATTTAGCTTTCAAGATGCTGTGGAAATCAAAGTTTCCAGCCATCTCCAAGCTTTTCAAGATCACTCAACACAGCTGTCACTCAGCAGTCCTGAAGGAGCTGTGAAGAAGTGGAAATTGCATTGGTCTTGAAGTAGAAAATGTGCCTTTGTCTCATCCCCAGCTTATTTGACCTTGTACAATCCACTTCTACAGTGAGCTTAAGATTTTCTCTCCATAAGACAAGAAAGTAGCACTTCCTGTCTACTCAGGAAATCGACCCAAGTAGTACGGACACACAAGAGACAAATGAACATGGAAGTTGTTTATACAGAATGTTCTAGAAGGCAATGCCTACACAAGTAGGACAATGATGAGGCAGTTCAATGAATAGAGGAGGGGTCACAAAGGTCCACGGCCCAGCTTTCCCACTGATAATGCTTCCCTGTGACCACTGTGCCAAGGCTGCCTCTACTGTAAAACAGATCAAAGATGTTACCCACAAAATGAAACAATTTAAGTCCCATGAAAACTATTTAAGTCCCATTAGTAACCGCTCAGTAAGAATGCAATGACATTCCCTTCTGGGTCCAATGATTAAGCACCAAGATTCTTTTGCAAGACTTTGACTCAAATCCCACTTGAGCATCATCCGATGTGTTTGTCTCTGAATATGATACCCAACCTTGCAGAGCATCTGCTTCCTCTTCAAGAAAGGAAAAGATTGTGGTACCTAGTGCACAGGCATTGTGAGCATTAAATGAGCATGCTATTTGGAGAGTCCTTAGGAAGGTGCAGATAGATGTGTAGTTAATCAAAATCCATTCCAACTCTGCTTTGCTCACGAGGCACTATGACAAATGGTGACAGTGAGTTCTAGGAAATGACACCCTTCACTACATCATCCCCAAAGTACAAAGTATTACAGTTGGGGGAAAACCTACTTCTAGCACATGCATGCAAACAGATGGGGTTCCATCAACTGATCACCATGACAAATGACCCAGGAATTTAAAAGGAAAAAGCTTGGATTATGATGTCCTTGTCTTGCTTACGTTGCTGCAAAAGCAAACTTAAGGAAGAAAAGTGTTTTTTTTTTTAACTTTATAACTACAACTACAACAAATTATTGCATAGAAATCAAGGCAGTAAACACTTGAAGCATTTTGAAGAACATCAAGATATGCATGCTATCTTTCTTTCTCCACTCTTATGCAGTTGAAGACCCCTGCTTAGAAGATGGTGCCTGACAAAGTGAACTGGGACCTCCCACATCAACTAACAATCAAAACAATTCTCCCCAAACATGTCCATAGGCCAACCCATTGTGTACATAATCCCCCCACTGAAACCCTCTTCTTCACTGATTCTTGGCCATGCCAAGTTGACTGTGAGAACTGGCCATCCAAAATGCCCATGATATCCTTACTTCTCTGGATTATATCTTTCCTATCATCCACCAAAGAGCCCAGGGAGCTATCCTTGGTCAGTCCTGCTTTCTCTGTATTGCATTATGAAATTTCTCTGCATGTATTTGTGTTTTCTTTAAAATACAATTTTATTGAGCTAATCCTGGGGTCCTGCCTTGTTCACTTACTACATGAAGGTTTTTAGTTGAAATAATAGTGTAACTCGCTGTTTTATTTTCTGCTTTTTCCATATCCTGGTCTAGAGCTATTTTATTTTAAACAACACAAGAAAAACAGAGTGGCATTTCCAGAGAGCATTTGAAAGAGCAATTTCTCATTTCCTGTCCTTAAAATAAATGTATGTCCTTAAAATAGAATTGTGCAAAAGAGTTTATTCTGAAATCAGTTTAATATGGGCATGAAATAATCAGGGAAAGATGAAAAGAAAGAATGTTAGACCTTCAACAAACCCAATTTATGAGGCTGAATCACATTCCCATTAGTGAAGACAAACCTTCACAGGTACTGGAATTAGTTATCACCCAGTCACTCAACAAGCCTCAAATATTTATTGAGTCTTTCATCAATCAAGGGCTGGGTATCCACCATCTCCAGGAAAGAAGGGCATGTGAAAGCAGTAAGTACTGGGTAGACCTAAGTGTAGAGGGCAGTTAGACTTCAGAAATTGGTGCTGAGAGGTGATCAAGGAGAGTTTCCAAGAAAGAAGCCCCCATATGACAGTCTTTGGGGATTATGAAGTTTTAATCAGGAAAAGAGAAGGGCCTTGACCATAAGGAAGAGTATAGTCCCACCAAATGCCAAGAAGCTGGGAGAGAAGGCATATGTAAAACAGTTGAGAGAGTATGTATTAGTTACTTACTTGCTGCTATGATAAAACACCTATCCAAAAAACTGAAGGGAGGAAAGGTTTATTTAGACTCAGGGTTTAAGGTTCAGTTCATCATGGTGTCAGGCAGCTGGTCACATTGTATCTTCAGTGAACCCACAGGGAAATTAATCCTGTTGCTCAGCCAGCTTTCTTCCTTTTCTTTAGCCCAGGACCCCAGCCCATGGATTGGTATTGTCTACATGTGTGGGTGACCATAAAGATGGCTTCACTCCATCTTGTCACAAGGGCAGAGAGTTCAAAACTGTCAACAAATCATAAGAACTAAAGATCAAAGGTGTGGCTACAGAAGGATGCTTTCATTGTATCAATCTAAATAACAACAGACCTGAATCTGAGGTGGGGCTACTCCTGACTATCAAGGCTAAGGAAGGAGAAGTTGAGTCTGAGGTGTGGCTACTCCTGTGGGCCCAGACCAGCTGCAGGGGCGGTTGTCGGACCGGCAGCAGCCAGGAGGAAAAACCTGCTGTAACATAATGGTGTCAGAACTGGGATTGAGAACTTTCACTTAAAACTTAACAAAAGCTTAAAAAATAGTTTTTAGAAACAAAAGAACAGAGACTAACAAGACCTCTTGGTAGCCGCATTTTCTCCGTTGGATTTGTTTTGCTGTAGACAGAGATTTGCTCAGCTCTTTTAAGGGAGGTTTCCAAAATTAGCATAAGCGGCAAAAAAACCGCCTTGCTTTTAAAGAGCTCTGCTAACAATTCATTAGTGTGTACTAGAGCTGCAATGAAGGTTTACACTATGTTTTAAAAAATACACTGGCTTGGGAGAGAAAAAGAGGATACAATGGTTTAAAAAAGGAAAAAGGAAGTAAAATGGATGGCTATGGTGGCGCACACCATTAATCCCAGCAATCAGGAGATAGACGCAAGCAGATCTCTGTGATTTCAAAGTAAACCTGGTATGCACTGAATTCCAGGACAGATAAAAGTTACACAGAGAAACCCTGTCTCAAAATATGTAAAAATAGAAGTAGAATAAATAGAGTAATAAAAAAGCCACGTAAAGATGGAAAGCACAGAGAAATTTTGGATACTATACGCGATTCTGTTGTCTTTAAATTATTTGATTGCTGAGAAAATAACAACTACTGATAAAGGAAATGCTACTGGATTAATTCAATTTATATATTTTAAAAATGCTTTGACTCCAAAATTTAAGCCTAAGGACAAGTTACTGGGGAAAAGGATTTCTATTTTTGTTTCCACAGAAAATGAAAAGCTGTGGTTTCTTTCCAGACTTATGTGGTTTGATCAAGCAAGACCCCCTGAAGCAACGTCAATGGGACATTACAACCTTCCAGACCACAACAGCCAAGATTTTTGCATCTTCTTTGGACCCCCATGACAGCGTCCTCTACCAGCAGGAAGTAGTTTGGAAAAAACGACACCCAAATTCCCAAATATTGTTTATAAATGTTTGTTTTTATTTAAATGGGCTTGGTTATAAATGGTTATAACCACAAGGAATCTTTTTAAAGGTAGAAAGGGGAATTATGGTATAGATATGAATACTTTGCTTTGGAATGGGTTTTCTTTTATTGATACAATTTAAGGTCAATTTTGTAATATGTATATTTCTCCTCTTGTTTAGGTATTGTGTTTATATAGCTCATTTAGAAATTTAATGTATAATTTAGTACAGATTATAGAGAGTTACCTATGATAGTCAAAACTTGGAGTTAAGTTAGTTAGGATTTCTAGAAAAACAGAGATGTATTTGAGATGGATAGGCATTCTTCAAACCTTTCAAAGACCTACAGAATATGGCATTTAAAATGGTTTAGGGTTTTTCTTGACTGTTCCTGGAAGATGGATATTGAAGAAAAACATTATGGAATTTGCTTCTAATATGGCAAGACTAGCCATTTGGGCAAGGTACTGCTCTTCTGGACTGTTTGACTTTATGTTGTAGAAACTGGGCATGCAGGACCTACCAAAAGATGACTGCTGATTCAAGATGGACATTGCTACAGGATTCCTGCTTCATGGAAGAGGCTGCCAGACAGCCAGATAGTCTACAGGACACAGAGAAAAATGACTGACAAACTATCAATACAGGTGCACAGTTTTAAAGTTTCCTGCTTTGCTGAAAGTCTGCCAGACACATTATGGCCTATGGGCTGAAGATGGAACATTATAGAAGAACTTCAGGTGACTGACCAGGCAATGAGTTGTCTCTGTCATTTCTGGAGTTTATATATTATCCTTCTATGGTCTTTGAAGGAGTTGAAGACAGATAATTATGGTTATAATTTTCCTTAGTTAGGATTAAAGATAAGTTACATATAGGACTTTAGACTCACAAAGATAGGATAGATGATATTTTCTTTAAGTCTTACAAAATGTTAATGGACTAAATATTATTAACTATGATTCTTACTTGATAACTGTTGTTTGTTATATTTTGCTATGTTAAGCTTAAACCCCTTCTTTTATTTTAGACAGAAAAGAGGAGATGATGGGAGATGTTATTCTGTAAATATGTTTCTCATACTGGTTAAACAATAAAGCACTGTTGAGCCAATGGAAAAGCAAGATAGGCTGGGCTAGGAGACTAGGAGGAGGAAAGAGGAAGTAGAAGGAGGGGTCAAGATGGAGACCTGAGAGAAGGAAGACGCCAGCCACGGATAAGATAAGCCACGTGGAAATACTCAGATAAGTAGAAATGGGTTAATCATTAAGACAGAGCTAGTCCATAAACAATAATGGTAACTGGCCAACAGGATTGTATCAAATACAGAGTCTCTGAGTGTTATTTGGGGCTGGTGCAGCTGTGGGCCCAGACCGGCGGCAGGCGGGCTGGCGGGTTGGCGGACCGGCAGCAGCTGGGAGGAAAAACCTGGTAACATACTCCTGACCTCAAGGCTAGGGAACAAGAAGTTGGAGCTAAGGTATGGTTACTGAACCATAAGTGAGGAAGGAAAGTCTGTTTGTTCCATATACATGATCCCGTAGTCCCCTTTTTGGATAAGATATATAAGAGTAGTGAAAAATAAACTCATGGCATTTCAGTATTGACTGATCTGCCCTCCTGATCTTCATTCTGTCTCTATCTTTCTTTATTGTCTATAGCTAGTCTTTCCTTCATCCATACTCCCCCACTCAGGTATTTCTTGGGGCCACTCAGCTGGCTCCAATTACAGCCCTACAAAGACCACTCCCGACATATATGTATAGAGTATTCTGTCTCAATTAGTCTAACCTAGGAACTCCATCACAGATTGGCTAAATTTTGATTATGGGGTGATTCTAGAGCTGCTAAATTAATGGTCAATATTAACCTCCCCAGACTGTCAGGGAAAGTGAGGCAGGAAAGCTAAGACCAACAAGGGAAACTAAGATTAATTTCTACATTATGAGCAGCGGGAATTCCATAAATGGAAAGAGGTAATACTATGGCTTTGATGTATCCCACCCCCCCAAAAAAAATATGCATTGGAAGCCTAACCGCCCAGGCAGCAGTGTTGCTTCTGGCTTGAGAAATAGTGGGTAATAGCACAATTCTTTCAAATAAGGGTTTGGAAGGAAATTAGCTTGACATCATCATGTGTTTAGTCTGGGCACATTGAATAGAAGTGATTTGAATATGCATGTCTGTGAGTCAAGCTAGAAGCACCAAAAAAAAATTGGTTATAAGCATGGAGAAGGTCAGGGATATTTCAACCCCCCCCCTTCTGGGTCTTTCTATTTATCTACCCACTATTTGGTGCATTCTGTTGTTTGTTATGTAACCAAATTTCACTGATACAAGGTGTTATCCTTGTAGATACAGGTCAGAAAGGAAAATAAAAGCAAATTTCATATATATATATTCTTATCAATCCCAGTTCCCTCTCCCTCCCTCTCTCCCTCCATCGCTCTGTCCCTCCCTCTATTCCTCCCTCTCATGCTCCCTGACTACCCTCCCATCCCACTCCACCCTCACTCCACAGGGAGGGTGGTGTCTTCCAGGAGGGGTCAACAAAATCTGTCAAGTCATTTGGAATAGGGACTAGGCCCTCCCTCCTGCCTCTAGGTTAAGGGAATCCCCTCCATGGGGAATGTGCTCTCACAGTCCTTTTGTGCACCAGGGATACATCCTGGTTCCACTGTCAGAGGTCCCTTAGACTGCTCAGGCCTTCCAACTGAGACCCATGTTCAGGGGGTCTGAGTGGGTCCAATTCTGGTTTCCCACTCTATCAGTCTGGGGGCCCATTAGCTCCTCCTTGTTCAGGTCAGCTGTCTCTGTGTGTTTCTGTAGCCTGGTCTTGTTCTCCCTCTCTGCATCTGGATTCCAGTTTGGCTCAGTGTTTAGCTGTGGGTGTCTGCTTCTGTTTCCATCAGCTACTAGATGAGGGTGCTATGATGGTGGATAAGTTAGTCGTCAATCTCATTATCAGGGAAGGGCATTTATGGTAGCCTTTCCACTGTTGCTCAAATTGTTAGTTGGGGTCAGTAAAAGCAAATTTCTTCTAGCAGTGACAGGACTGGTCTTCATGTGGTAGCAGCAGAGAAAGGAAGGAGCCAAGGAGTGGGTTTAACTTTATTCATTCCTGTTCTTATATATCTAACTTATTATCAAAGGGTTCTGGTGGGAAGAAAATATCTTTGAATCAACTATGCCGTTCAGATGAAGTAGTCAGTGTAGTGCTAGTTAGAAGTTCAACATAGGGAGGTTATACTGACTGGGGTTAAAGGCTGGAATCATGCTGTAAGAAGAAACACAGTTGAATTCAGGCTCTGTACTCCTTCATGAATGGTGTGCCCTGGCATAGGTCATATAATGTCTTTGAGATTTTTATTTCTATCTGTACTGTACAAATCCTGGTACTATGAGGTTGCTAGAAGGGTCAAATAAAGATTAACGATGAAGAGCGAACCCAGGACTCTCTGTCCTTGTCTCTTCCCCATCTATAAAGAAGTTCTTCCCAGCTCTCTAGGCCTTTCTACCACCAGTATGTAAAGGACATGTTTCAGGATGCAAATGGTAGCAGGAAAGAACATTCATGGACTTTGAGGCTTTATAATAAGAATAGTACAACTACATTAAAATATTTCATTTTTTTTCTTAATTTCCTTTTAAGAAAAGCATTATTCAGACCTATTTAGTACCATAATAAAACATCTCATCTTTGTTTTTATGTATATAATGTGTGTGTGTGTGTGTGTGTTGAATACAATGTTTAGATTGCTTAAAGTTTCACATACACACACACTCTCACACATACATACTCACACACACATTCACACACTCACACAGACACACACACACACACTCACAGAGACACACACACACTCAGAGAGACACACACACTCACAGAGATACACACACTCACACACACATACACACACACACACACACACACACACACACACACACACACACACGATAGGATTTGACCAGGCTGTGGGTCAGTTTTTCCCAGAGTCACTACTGTACACTACTGTAACAATGTAGCTCAGAAATCTTGTCTAGCAGATGGGCCACCATGTGATGGTTAGCTGCTAAGCTCTGTTTGATAATGTACTGGTCCTTTTATGTTGTTTCAACAGATGCCTCTTATGTTCAGATCTGGCTGGGCCCACAGTCTCAGAGTCCGAGGTTGTCTCCTTACCAGTTGCCCCATCCAAAGCAGACAGCACATCACACACATGGTGTTTGTGGTTCTTTTCCCAGGCTCTTCTTAATTCCCTGCCCAGAAGGAGGGCCAGACTGTCACATCCTCCTTTATCAACCATGAATAAAGTGAGAAAGCAAAACCAGTACATGTGCTTTCTCAAGTTCCTGCTGGAAATAAACCATATGTTGGTTGGAGAAGGTCTTCTTATGAGTTTGTTCTACATAGGAAAAGGTAGAAATGTTAAATTTTATTCGACGAATGTTTCTATCTCTACCTTGAAGTTAGCAGCTTAAGGCAACATGCATGCTTCAGGCACAATGACTCAGGGTCAAGGGTGATTTAGCAGTTCCTCATCGGATCATGGTGGCTCCTGAGCATCACTGTGGCTGGGCCCCATTGGGGAAGAAACTCCTACAGATCACACCATCAAGGCTGTTTCTCAGCATTTATTCAGACTCAGCAATCTCAGCTTCTTTCTGACTTTTATCCAGAGGCCAATCCCTGGTCTTTCTCTCAGCACCACAGCAACTTTGCTGCACCATAGAGCCCAGAAGAGAGCCTGCCAGGCAGAACCTTTTGGAACCTAACAACAGGACAGCCACTCCATTACATTTTACCCACTATGTCAGTTATAAGCAAGTCAAGGAGAGGAAATTACATCTGGTGTGAATACTAGGAATTGGATATGACTGTATTGCATCTTAGATGAATCAGTGCTGGTTACACGATGCAGACAACTAGAGGATGAGCATCACCCTGCTCTCCTAGTCACATGTCCTGAAGAAGTACTATAATGAAGCAGGATAAGGAATATGGGTTTGTAATTTATCTGTCCCATTTCAGACATGTTCTAAAAGTAACCCTGAGTCCAAAAATGTACAACTCTGAAGAGATAGTAGAGATAAAGGCATAGAACTCCAATAAAGGGATTCACATTCTTATCTATTTCCAAATTAATTAGATGTGTAAGCCAAACTCCAAATGTGATCTCTATTTTATAACCTGCCACACCCAAGTTCCCTTCTGAGAAGGGAAGGTGGTTCCATCCCAGGAACTTTCTCTTACAAATTACATTCAGTGTTCAAGAACCAGCTGTGGACAGTGCTGTAGAGATGCTGCCTCTAGATGGTATGACTTAGATTATCAGCCCTTTATCTCCTCTGGGACCATTTACCAATATTACATTCTCCCCTTAAACCCTATGTCATATATATATATATATATATATATATATATATATATATATATATACCTATAAAATAGACACAAGAGATTGGCAAAAATAAGTAATGTTAAAAACAATAATGACAACAACATCTTGCAATAAAATTGTCTTTGTGCTTTGGACCCAGTATTAAGTAAAACAAGGGTTACCTAAACACAAGCATTGCAATGCTACAACAGTCAATCTGATAACATGATGGTGCCTATGTGATTAAAGATTAGAATAATACATATCTAACATAGGACAAAAGTAGAAAGCTCAAGATGTCATCATGCTACTAAAAGTGATTGACAACTGAAAATTTGTAATTTTACTTGTTTTCTTTTTCATATTTTCAGACCACTTTTGAGAAACTGAAGTTATAGAAAGCAGGGCCATAGGAGTGGACATCTGTATTCTAAACAGATAGAGGTAAAATTACATTAGTGACTTTTCTCTTTGATGTGACCAAATAACCAATAAACATTAACCCTCTTGACTCTGTGTGCCCCCCCCCCCAGCCTGGACTTCTCAAGGAAGCAATCACTTCCCCATGCTAAACCTAGGCAGTTCTCTCTCTGACATACCATTCACTGGTTACAGTGAAGCTGCTTTTTCCTTCTGATACTTCCATGACTCCGTACTCTAATGCATAAAATAGAACCATTTTGAAAATTAAGAGGGGATTTTTGAATGACACAAACTAAAATCATTCTAAGAACAACACTATCCAATGGACTCTTTCTAGAGGCCCTTTTTTTTTTTTCTTTTAAATATTTTTTCCCTTTGAAAGTTAGAAAAACGTTAAACGCAAATTACTGCCATTGAGATGATAGAAGAGATTCCAACATCCCCTGAAATATATTCAGGAATATGGAAGAGACTAGCTGGGGTTCGTTTGAAATAAATGGCTAGAAAGAAGTTGTTTTATATTCCTTTTTACTACAAATGCCTCATAGCTGAATCCACAGAGCCACGGGCCTGCCTATCCGGCTCTGCTCTCAAAATATACGGAAAAAAGACTTCCTAGTGTGAGTTCATTTATCAGGCTTCCGTCCTGAAATTTGAGCATAGTTAAGGCAGATCTCAACACTCTCCCCAGTGCCTCTGAGACACTCTGCTGCTGACCTCTGACATCCCACGCTATTTCGTATACAATAATACTCCCTGATTATCTGTAAAGACCAGCACCTATGGAGTTCCTTTTGACCAGAAAAATGACCTCCTGTGAGCTTCAATTTTCCTTTTCTCAAATAAAGGCCTATTAACTCCACCAGCGGCAGACCATTTTAGGAAAGTTGCCAAAACCCCTAGTTTCATTTTTGTGTAGCTCAGAGTTGAGGTTGTTTTGGTTTTTTTGTTTTTTTTTTTTTTCTCAAAATAGTCCCTCTTCCCAACAACTTCTCCAGTAAAGACCCAATTAAAATTTACAAAGGGTACATTCAAAAGGCAGTTATGACTATCAGATGGTGAGGTCTCTCTCTGCTGTCCCATTTTAACCCTATAACCCCTGGCACCTGGCTGGAATCTGTCCACTAAGGAATGGATAAATTGGGCAATAAAGGCATAGGCAGCATCCAAATAATGGGAAGGAAATTTTTTCCTGTTCCTTTTTTCTCTCTATTCATTTTTTTATTAACATATAAAATGATTACCATCTCACTGTCCATTTTAATGCACATACATAAATATTACATTGTATTCTTGTTCACACCCACTTGGCTCTGCCACCTCCTTCTTCTCCTACACAGCCTTCCTTCTGTCACATATATTTCACTACCTTCCCTTTACACATCTTCTTTTCCCTTCATGGTCCTTTCCTACTTTCACAGGACATATATCTATATCTATAGATGTGTATTTACATCTAAATTCCACATATAGAAAAACATGCAATCTTTGTCTCCCCAAGTCAGGTTATTTCTCTTACTATTGCAATCTCTACTTCCATAGTGCCTACAAATGTTATCATTGCCTTCTTCCTTGGAGCTGATTAAAATTCCATTGTGAAGGGGATCCCTTTAAATCAACTCTCAGTTCCCTGGGACTTAATGAAATTAGAGACATTTTCAAAACAAAAATGACCATCAACACCCATTTCCTAATTCGCAGCCTGGTATTCTGAGTTACATGAGTCAGGAAACAACAAAGTGGCTCCTGCTAAGTTTTATAAGCATATACCCATGAGAAGGCTTCATATCTTTACTACCCACTTCAATCTGAAGAATTCTTATAAAGATGATCTCAGTCAATGTCTCAAGGAGGTATCTGGATACTTACACATATGTGTGTGTTGGAGAGTGTTATTCTAGAAATTTCTCAACAAGTAATATTTATAAGCCCTAGAACTTATGTTTTCCTACTACTTTTTGCCAAGACTACTAAACTACCTATTCCCATTAGTTCACCTATTAATTCAATTATTTCATCTGGCCTTTCATATTTAGAAGGTATATAGAAGCACTTTTGTAGTCAGATGTTTCTCATCCCACCCACCCAAATAATCACTCTTAGGCTTATTATTGACTAATTCTCACAATTAAAGTATCCCATTTCTATTATTCTCTATTTTTCCACAAGTCTCATGGCTTGTTACCTCACATCTTGCTTCTCCAGTAGCTATATGATGCCTCCCTGGCCATTGACCAAATCAGATTTATTTTTCAACCAATAAAAGTGTGGTAGATATTTGCTCCACCCATGATCTTGGGCTACCTGGCCAGACAGAGGTGATGCTTCTAGTCTGCAGACTTGACCTCTTTAAAAGTAAGGAGGGAGGGGGTCATGCTCTGGTGGTGAAGACCTGATGAGATGGCATGAAACAGTGTGTGATCTGTCCCCAGCTTTCCAAGGGTTCTGCAAATGGATTTACCATAATCGTATATTTGTTGAGTATATTTTTGCTTCATTATAGCTTAATAAATCCTTGATACCACTATAAATGGGCCCTTGTGGATTAATTTACAATTGGAGCAACATATATTCTCAACATACAGAAGAACATTCCACATCACACTTTATGGACTCTTACACCCTCTTCTTGGCTCATGCCTTTCCATCTCCTGTGGGGATAGAGACTCAGTCCAACAGAAGCATGGGTCTGCACAGAACTTGGCCACTCACTTGTGACCAAACCCTTGATGACCTCATGGAACAACAGAGACCGGGATTGGAGCCTCATCTTGAGGAGAACCTGATAAAAGACAAGGCTTCTGCTAAGCAGTCTTTTCTCAACCCTCCATTTTAGCCTCAGGATGGGGAAGGGGCAAATTGGGATCCTTGCCACCACTTTGAGCTGGATATCACCAGAATATCCAGCTGCTGTGGGGGGCTGTCTTTAAAGTGTCTGTTCCCACAAGCATGAAGACTTGAATTCAGTACACAGAGCCCTCATATGAAAAACCAGGCATGGTAATCTTGGTTCCTGGGGTATACAGAGAAGCAGATCCCTAGAGCTCACTTGCCAGACATCCTAGTGTTACTGGGTCACTGGAGAGATCCACACCAGTGAGAGAAATCTTGTAGAAGCAAAATATAGTCAGAAGCATTCTCTGGTATCCACATATGTACACACACACACACACACACCACACACACAAGAGATTGCCAGCCATATTATTTTATTTATTTAAGGAGTACCTAGGGACTCTCTACTTCCAAATGAAGAGGAGAGGTAATTCCTATCAGGAATTCAGACTCCTGTTCCATCCCAAACCCACTCAATCAGAACATACATGGATGTGTTGCAGACAACCTACTCTGTCACCCACATCTATCTGCCAGAACTGCAGGCTAAGGTGTCTCCTAACACTTATGTGGTCAACAATCTTCCCCATGGTGACAAGGATTTCATGTGAAAGTAAAATGCCATTTTTTCAACTCTCTGAAAGATAGATGCTCAGTGGGGTTTCCTTATTCTACTTTTCTGATGAAGTTCTTGTGCTGAGAACAATAGATGATAAATGCACATCCTGCACTAAAGTGCTGGGCCATCCTTAGACCTCTCCAAAAGACAGCAAATTTAGTTCATCAAGCCTTACTTTATTCCCCATTTCATGTCTGTAAAAAAACATGAGAAGGTCTAAGGGTGAGTGCTGAGGCATTTATGCTTCCTCTTCCCACAGCAATTTCTCCCAATCCCACCAGAAACTGAGAAAGGCCGATCTTTGAAGGATATTTTTATATGTTGTGGTTACTCAGCAGCCATATGTTTGAATTGCATATCTTCATTCTAAGCATCTATTGAAGAAGAACTCTGTGAAACAAAAGTTAAGAACTGGCCTAAGAAGCCTAGCAACTGAGCCTCCAGAAGAGTGGGATTCACAGACTGATGGTTTTTCCTCCCTCATCAGCAAGTGTGGCTGACACAGCTTAGACAGAGAAAAAGCTTCAGTGTGGCTGACACAGCTTGGATACAGAAAGCCTCAATGGAAGAATCTCATTTCACTAGAGTATGGTTAGCAGGAGCTTTCCTCATGCCCATGTTGTGCCTGGAAGGGCAAAGAATGCACAGAAGATAGAAGCATTGTGGGGTGAATTGTGGAAGCTGAGAACACATCCGTCAAGCTAGGGGATAATGGGGAAAGATTTGTATGTCTTACAATGCTCTCAGAGGAGAAAGTCAACATCAAGTGTAGAATCATTCCAGACTTGACTTGACTATGTCAGTCACTCATGTTAACACCAGGCTCTTACCCTTGTCTTGTTCTCCATCCGAATCCTGAAAAGTATGGAAAAAATCAAAGAAGCAAAAAAAGAGGGTCAGAAGAACAACATGGAGGAGGAAGAGGAGGACACTGTGGTCCTTCCAAGGACCAGCCTGAACCAGGGCTGAAGAAAAGCACGGATTAAGATAAAGAATGATTATTTTGGCTTACATTACACATTATTGGGCTTTTCAGTACCAAAAGTTGGACTGCTACTGTACCTGAAAACAACTATAAAAAATGCTATCTCAATATCACCCAAGGGTATAGAGGCCAGGACACAGCTAGGAGTAAAATGCAGTAAGACAACTTTTACTCTGATTGTATTTTCTTGATTCTATCCTGTTTACAAGCCAACTAAAACTCTATAGTCACCAGAGGCTCACATGTGGTTCTTGCCAATGGCTTCTGAATGGACAAATAAACCTGAATACAGGCTGTGTTGTCAACAGTGGACATCTGGTTGAGCACTGGCTTGGGAGGTTAACAAACAGACTCCAAATAACAACGGATCATTTTATTGGCCTACTTCCTGGGAAAAAATTACCTTTCTGTTGTTTTTCTTGGGTTTGATCTGTTTCTTATATGCTTCATGTATTGGGTTCTGCTGTGGTAACATCTCCAGGCTCAAAGTCAGCTGATGGCTAAGCCAGAAGAGCCTGATATCCCAACTCTCAGCTTCCTCCATCATATTCTTTCATTCCTTTATTTTTATTGTATTTTCAGAAGTCACTCTAAGAAGTGCCAAAGCAACTTTCCCCATATGCATAGGATGACCATGTCTAGAACAAGCTCTAGCTCCCCAGGAAGGCCACTGCTTGACCAGAATTCCTAATCCACCTGAAAGAAACTGTAAAACACTCCATGCCTAGCCTGGGGCCAGACATGCTAAAAGGGAAGGCAGCTGCAGGAAAGCCATTGTTTATTCCTCCACCCCCTTTTTTGTTGGCATGTCTTCTAAGTCCCTTTTAACAACATGTTTAAGGCTCCTTACAATAACTATTGTCAGTGCAGTTTCTATAGTTACTTCTGATCTTGAAATGGTGGGGGGGAGGGGTGTTTAGTTGGAGCTGAAGATATTGTAGGCATGCTAGTAGCATGCTCCTGGCTATTGTTAAGGCAGGCAGCTACTTGCAAAGCTGCTTTGTGTGAAAAGAAAGATGTGTGTAAGAATGAGCTTTATCCCTGTCTTACCATTTGCAGTTACAGTGAGAAAGCTAGGGTAGATTTTTGAGGTCTTCTAGTACAATGCCACCATTTTATCGGGAGCTCAGAAGGTATTTTCCAGATAAACAGGGTATCAATTGAGAATCTGAGACCTGCAAATGGTTCCTGGACTGAGGCCTTTTTAAATCTGATCATCTTCTCTTAATCCAGACTGTAAGGAACAAGATATTTTGCATATTTTACTCCTCAAACACCAACCATTCCTTTAAGAGACACCTAGGCTTCCTTCACCCAGAGCCAAGATAAGGAAAAGATGAACAGCTATGCTTAAAAATAAAGCCCATGACATAAATCTTCAGTTCAATAAGATGATGAATGGTCCAGGGCTACGTAGTAACTAATTATTAACTATAACATTTATCAAGCAGTTAACAAAGATTAATCTCCAGGGTTGTATTCAAAGTACATAGATAACTCATTAGTCTGGAAATTTCTCTATTTGTTTGTTTGTTTGTTTGTCATACTGAATAAATTAGTCTGATTTTAAAAGAAAAAGAAGAAAAAAAGGTTGATGACTGATGATTGATTGATGATTGATTGATTGATTGATTTACTGACTGACTGAAAAATTGCTCTTTCTAGTCTGTGTGACAGGGTTAGCAAAGCTAGAATGAGAATCCCTCCTGAAGGGTGACCAACTTTACTAGATGCAACAGGAATTCTCTAAGAAGAGAGAACTGTACCCTCTCTATGTGGTCAGATCTACCACAGCCATATATGATCAATTGAATCTGCTCTACAATTACTTTCATCTCAGTATGGAAAATTCTACCACTTGTGAGTAGTATTTCACATCTGCAATCACAGTGCTCAGGATGATTGGAGTTGAGGGAGCACTTCCAAGAGTCCAAGGCCAGGCTGATCTGCACACAAAAATAAAAGGGAAAGGTAGCCATGGTTAAGGGAGGAGGCATCATTTTCTTCAGGTGTATAGCCACTGATAAGTTGCCCACATGCCAGTAAACTACCTTGCACCCACATTCAAGCAAGAAACGGATTAAACTTAGTGAGTCACACACAAAAGAGATGAAAAAGAGTGTGGGGGTACTTTGGGGGGAAGAAAGGTCTCACTGACAGGAGAATCAAGATGAAAAAGACAAAATTACATTATATAAACTAATGAAACAATCACCATAATGAAAAGAAGAAGAAGGAGGAGGAGGAGGAGGAGGAGAAGGAGGAGGAGGAGGAGGAAGAGGAGGAAAAGAAAAAAACACCCAAATCAGCCTTTTTATTATCAATTTTAGCTTCTAGAGGAAGGACTTGTTTCTATGCTTCTTCCCACACTCATGCATTTGAAAGGACAGTCCTTCTAAAAGTAAATCTCACTTGGAGCCTACCCTTACCCCTATTTACCGGGAAACAAAGTCATGTTGTTTCTGACTGCCAGAGAACACTTTGATTTAAACTTTAACTTCTTGCTTAAGAAAAGGTTAGGCCATGTTGCATTCGGATAATGTTTATACTTTCAAGGAAAAAGGAAAAACTAAAGCCCATCCCATAGCCTCAACACACAGTCCTATAGATAACAACTATTAACAAATGTGGGTAAATCTTGGTTACTTGATATAATTTAATCTCTTTTTATTTTCCTTTGTGAATTTCATAGAGTTTTGAGTTTCTAATATAATATATGCATATAAATGATGAAGTCACCCCATTATTCAAATATAACTCTGTCTCCTTTTCCTCCCCTCTTTTAACTAGTTGTTGTTTATATTTTTCTGTTTTGTGACTTATAAATCCTCTTTACATGCTTAGAGTCTCCCTTATTAGCATCAAGACTCATGCAAACACAGAACCAAGAGTATAATTTAGAGTCCGATTATACTATCAGAGGAAAACGGAAAATGGTCTCTGTCATATGAAAGCGAACTTTGCCAAACCAAACGCAACTCTTATCATGTATTGTCTCCATCCATCTAGGCCATGCAGCCATGCCCTTTCCTGAGACCAGATAGTCTTCACTGAGTTCTTTTCAGACTGTTTTTTTTTTTTTTTTGTCTTGCATATGTATGAGAACCAAGCTTCACATGTTTGTCTAGAAGTGATTTATTTTTGTCTTTAGCTTGACAAAAATAAAAACTCTAGATGTGAAACTATTCCTCTCCAGACATTATCAATATTATTCTGCCTGGGTAGCACCCAAGATGCTCAGGCAAAGAACCCAGGCTTGCATAATGCTTCTTTGTGGCAGCCAAAGCTTCTTTATCTCTCAGAGCAGCAAGCTTTTCTTTCTATCCTAGGATCCGATATATATATATATATATTTCCACTAACCCAGAACCCAGGAAATACCTATTTTCCAAAATCCCCTTGGCCTGGAGTAAGTAAGCCTTTCCATGTGAAGAATCAGGTCTCTCAGCTCAGAAAACTACATTCCACTTTTATTTTCATGAGTTCATTTCCTGTATTACCTCTGTTTGCTCCTGCTAGAATTCTGGTTGGATGGATTTTAAATCCCCAAAGCCATCCTTCATGTTTGTGAATTTATGTCTTTTCTATTCTTTTCTCTGACTTTGCTCTTGGAATTTGTATTTGGTTTCCTTCTCGTGCCTCTTCAGATGCCCATAGATATTATGATTTCAGCATCACATTTGCTCTTTAATTTCCCACACCCAAAGTTAATTCACTAACTGCCTACTTTTTATATTAGACTGTAGTTGATAGAATTAGTTCTCAAATCTAAAGAAAATAAATATTTTGTTTATTTATATTTATCTTAAGCACCATGAATTTACTCTACGGTCCTTCATACTATTGATTGACTTCAAATATCACATAGTTCACAGTTATCAAGAAAGGACAGTTCAGACTCAACTACATATATTCTCTAACACTTCTGCCTATGCACCTTCTCCATTGAGCAATACTATGTTGAAATGTCTGTTATAGATTTGTAAGCCCTACCAGATGAGCTGCATCTCTCCATTGAGCAATACTACATTTTTAGATGTCCGTTATAGATGAGTAGGCCCCCACCAACTGTGCTGCTGATCCTGAGACTTCAGAAATCTACAACAGAAGATCTTGCATGTGTCAGCCACAGAGCATCTGGTGTGTGTGCCCCAGCCCCCTCTTCATGCTTATGCAGCTCCACTTCTGTTGCTGGACATGTCTTTGTCCATTCCTGAGTGCCAAACAAAGCCAAGAGTCTGTTCTCAGTAAAGTAGTAACCAATTCAACCTTGTTGAAACAAAGAGGCCAAAATGAGTGGTGTAGATACAAACTCCCATCTCTCTTCCCAAACCATTCTGAGATAACACCAGCCTGAAGTATTTCCTGGTTGAAAATGACATGGGAGTCCACCAAAAAGAATCTGAAAAGCTAAGACATCTACAAATTAACCAAAAAATAAATGTGAGAGCCTTGCCATCTCTGCAGAACACACAGAGCAGGAAAACCTAGGGCTGAATCTCAAACATGTAGAAAGCACCACGGTACAACCTGACCCAAGGCCAACAAAATCTTACCTCTATCCCTGTAGTCTTCAGTTTGGTTGGAGAAATAGGAATGGAAATCATGTTTCACTCAAAGCACACAGGCTGGGCCTGTTAGTGACATAGATACTGCAGTATGTTTCATACATCCACACCACCAGGTGTACCTGTGGCTCTATGAATGGATTTTGCTTCAGAAGCATGAAGAATTCATTTGGTTCAGTGACAACATTCTACAGACCACAGCACTGGGCAGGATCTCAGCTCATCTCTAAGGATACTCTCTGTCCCACCATTGGTACCCAGCCAGAGTAAGTAATCAAAGATGCTGATACCCAGTTTTATAAATATATTCTTTCTTGTCTTTCATCTCTCTCTTTCTCTCTCTCTCTCTCTCTCTCCCTCCTTTCTCCCCCCCCCTGTGTGTATGTGTGTGTGTGCGTGTGTGTATCTACAACAACAATGTGTTGGTCAAAGGACTGACCTAAGTGTCAGTCCTTACCTTCCCACTTACTTTGAGACAGAGTCTCTTGTTTACAACTGTGCATACCAGCCTAGGTCACCAAAGATGACCTGGGCATTCTCCCATCTCACAGTAGGACTACTGGGATTACAGGCAGCTTTGACTCAGGTTCTGAGCACACTAATTCTGGTCCTCACATCTATACCACAAGCACTTTATAGACAGAGCTATCACCTCAAACCCATGCCTCTCTTCTTTTACTAATAGCAGTAGGGCAGATACAATCAGGATGACTGATAGAAGGGCCAGGATAAATGCTAAAAAGACAACAAAATAAGAAAAGAATGCATTGGAGTGAACTGTCTATCTCTAATCATAGAATCTGATGACCTGGTTGATCAAAATTCAACCTCTCCCCAGAAGTGTGAATAGAGCCATCTGGGGTATATACTCCACAAAAATCCAAACAGAATTCTCAGAGACTTCTAAGAAATGAGCCTTAATGTTGGTTGCCAAAACCATAAGATAACATCAGTATACAAGGTGTCATGAAATGTGTGTGTGTGTGCCTCCTAGAAAAGGTTACTGTGTTAGAATAAACCCCAATAGCTGGAAGATTTATCACTTTAAGGAAAAGAAAACTATGTAACAAAGGAATGGGATGGGGTTTAGGCTGAGTTTTTGTTGGGACCAAGGGCTCCAAAATAAAAGCACCAAGACTTAATTATAAATGCCAGCCAAGAGCTCAGGTTTGTTGATAGTTAACTCTTACAATTTAAATTAACCCATTTATATTACTCTGCATTCTGTCACATGGCAATACCTCTCTTTCATGTTGTACCTCCTATTTCCTCTCCATGTCTGGTCAGCAACTCCTCTGACTCTGCCCTTCCTCTTCCCAGTGTTCTCAGTCTGTTTCTCCTGCCTAACTTTACCCTGTCCAGCTACTGGCCAGGTAGATTCTTTATTAAACCAATTACAGAGACATATATTCACACAGTGTAAAACAATACTCTTCAGTGGGAAGGTGAAGAGATCAGGGCACAGGATGCTGAGAGAGCCCAGATTTGAAGATTCACATCACACACAGTGTGACAAACACTTGGTTCATTCTGGTGGGTTGCGATCAGGAGTGGCTGAAAGCAGACTTGTCCTAGTTAGGTTTTCTGCTGCTGTGATAAAACACCAGGACCAAAAGCAACTTGGGAAGAAAAGGGTTTGTTTCAGCTTCTACTTCTCTGTCCACCACAGAAGGAGTCAGGCTAAGAAGTCAAGGCAAGAACCTGGAGGCAGGAACTGGAGGCAGAAGCCACAGAGGAGCCCTGCTTACTGGTGTCTTCTCCTTGGCTAGATCAGTTTGCCTTCTTATACATTTAAAACACCTGTTCAGGGGTGGTACTATTCATAGCACACTGGACCTCCCTCATCAATCACTAACCAAAAAAAAAAAACCTGACGGACTTGCCTATATGCCAATCTTATGAGGCATTTTCTCAGTTGAGAGTTTCTCTGCCAAAATGATGATACCTTGTATCGAATTGACAAAGAACTAACCAACACTCTCTGCCTATGGCCAGAGGTGTGATCTGAGTGCTATTTTCTCTGTCAAGAATCCCAGTAACCACATTGTTACCCTAAGCAATTCAGTCAATGATATAAATGATGTTCTAAACACAGAAAGCATTATACATACACAACAGCTACTTGGCATTACTATAATAATTATTACTGATAAATATTCATAAGAAACATAAATTTAAAATTCAGCATGAAACTTTGGAAGAGAAATTACACATATACACACAGATTATCACTTCTGCTTATGAAGATGCCCACCTACATCCTCATTTGATTCCCTGTACAACCCTTTGAAGTGGGGGCTACTACGCCCAGGAGAAAACTGTGATTTAAGGAAATTAAATAGCTCCATAATACTTGATCCACTAATACCTTTCTGAAATTTGAAACCTGAGCAGCCTCATTTCAAAATCTTCATTCAGTAACAAGATTAATAAGCAGAAGAATGAACGAATGGCAAAATATTTCTCTGGGAGAATAACTGATTTATATACAGTGTGTAGAGAACAAGATGACGTCCCATGCTGCCCTGGCTACTGCTGAACCACACACCGGTAATGACAGGAGGAAGACTATTCCCTCCACCCTCCAGCCTTAAGCAAAAGCTGTGCCTGGTGCATCGTCTTTAACATTTAACACAATGTGGCCACTGTAGTGAACTGTATTTCACAGAAAGAGAGAGTAAGGTTCTTAGTGTTTAAATGCCCGGAGCTATTAACTCTGGGACCTTTGTCATGCAGGTGGCATTGTGGGAGCCCAGAAGTGAATTGGAGATAAAGACACCACGGCTCAACACAAGTCTCCCACTCCATCACAGCAGAGCAAGCAGAAATTCCATCTCAACCTGGAGTAACGCCATGTGGCTTCATGAGCCTTCTAGGTCTTGCCTTTTGATGCTACTTGCAGATAGTACTCTATGTATCCCAGTAGGCCCTAAGTCCCCTAAATCCATAGCACCTACTATGTAGGTGTGGTTTCATATCTTCATCTCACACTGTTCCATGATAAGCAGAGGGTAGCCACCTAGGACTCCTTGAAGAGTAGGGTACACCATTTAGGTGCACTCAAGTAGAAGACAGGACTCAGCCTTGTCACCCAGTGCCATCATATCCAGGGGTTCTGATTAAGGCTGTTAGACAGTGGTATTCAGCTTTCTCTCCAGGACATGCAATGGTAGCTACTTTGTGTCTACTTTCTCATCTACCAGATTCCCTTGGCTATTTCCATTGCTGCATAGCATATCTTTTCATATCTCTATTTTAGGAAGACATGAAAAGGCATTCTTCATAATACGTTAATAATTCACTTGTTGCCTACTGTGTAAAACCTTTCTTCAATGTTCCAAGATCACAGTTAATAAAGGCAGAGTTAAGGCGTAGATAAAAATCCTTGTGCTTCCTGGATTCATAGACTTTTCTCACTAAATGCACCTCCTGGTCTACATAGCCTTATCTACAATGTTCCAAGTGTGATTTGCATTGTAATCTTGGCATAGAAGCCACAGACCAGTGCGAACTTCTGGAAGGGGCCTCACAGAAACAGCAAACTCTACCAACCTTCGCAGGCATTCCATCGTTAAGAAGTGCAACATCCTGAGAAATGGCTTCAAATGTACAAAATGTCAAGGATCAATTCCAGAAATTATATGAAAGGCCTCCCTGGCCCTCACATTGTAGAGATCAACAAAAACACTACCACTAACTGCCTGAAAGTTAGCTTTAGTATTGGGCAGAGGACTTGCAATGGAACTGGGAGGCAACTGATTCTATGTTTAAGAAAAGAAAATCTGAAGAATTTTTGACTCAAACAAATCTAGCCCATGGCCAATACACCCCAGAGCATGGGGCAAGGTTCTGTCTATTAACCTGTAGTCGCCAAGCAACAGTCCCCAGAACCAGCACACAGGGAACTGTTTGCAGTCTTTACTCCAGCTCCACTTTGTTCTGGTACCCACGTTCTTCTTCACATTCCCAGAGTCTTTACTCCAGCTCCACTTTGTTCTGGTACCCACGTTCTTCTTCACATTCCCAGAGACTCCCAGAACATCCATCTAGCACCTTACAGATGCTACTGCCTGGAAGCAGTTGCTCATACTGAAGAAGATATGGCTGTCTGATGGTCCATACAACAGAGTCTGTTTGTATATACTGAAAGGATTTACCCAACAGACTCATGAACCATCTGCCCAATAGCTAGCCAGACCCAAAGTAGCTCTTATATCTGCTTGAGTCTTCACCATCCTCAAAAGCACAGTGCTCCAACACTACCCTGAAAACACCTGCTGCCCTTATGAGGGAAACCTATTCTGTTTTTCAGGGTTGTTCTTCAGCTTTTAACTGAACACAGAATTCTAAAAATGTTCAACACACTTCAAGAATGGCCAATATTCTCATCTCTCCCATCTATCTCACACTTCAATAAATAGGTATTATACCAAAAACTCCTCAAGAGCTGGATGACTCTCCAATTTATACTAATACTATAGCAAGCCCTAGCCTGGCCCTTCTAAATGTAAGGACCTACTATGTGGCTGGCAGTAGTTTTTGTAACCTAGTGATATCTGGAACCTTCAGGAATGAATGGAGTCAATCAACAGTCCAGTGAAAGGCAAGGGAAGTCTCATATGGCCCACTGCTAGATATTCACACTTTCTGGACAAGCCATCCATCTGCAGAACTTGCAAATGAGTTGAATTTTCATGAAGGCCTCTGAAGCCTCTCCGAGGATGATGAGCCTCCTTTCAAGCTGCTCCCTTCGACAGAGCATGTACCAGTGAGCCTCTGAAAGCTTCAGAAGCTGTGTGTTCCTCCTCCCACATGTGCTCCCAGGGAGGACTAGAAGGGCAGCTCAGAACTCACTGCTGCACACACCCCTCATTGAAGTACAATGCACTTCAAGAAGCTCTCAACCCATCCTTCTGGCCTTCAGCCCTGAGCTTCCTTGCAGACAGACTCCCCAGAGAGGAGGAAGGCAGAGCAGATGTCTAGTTTGCAGATGGGCTCAGAAATACTTCACAAAGCTCAGAAAGAAGGGTGGTTTCTGTTCGCGTCCCTGCTTGATGTTACCCACTCCACCACAGAAGATGGAACTTAATTTGGTTACTTGCTATTGTTATGGTGACAGATGGTCTGATTGTTGCTGTTTTCTGATCATTTTTCTTGGGCATTGGCATCCCATTTGGAGCCACAGATTGTTGTCTGACTCCAGATCTAGCATCTCTGTCCCCTTCAATGTCTCTGCTTCTTCTGGTGTCTGCATTCTGGACTACTTTTCAGTGTGCAAACACAAAGTCCACAGCCACAGTGGGACAGGCTGCTGGCTGGTAGATGAGTTACAGTGCTTCTTTTATGTGCTTGGCAACTTAGCTATTTCTCTCCGGCTAACTGGGAGCCCATCCAGCAGCTTCTCAGATATTCCAGGCCATGAAACATTGAGCATCAAATTGGGACATGGTGGCTCAAGAAATTCTGTTACAAATCTCTTATTTTATAATGTAGACTCTGAGGTGAAGGCAGAGGTGATTTTACAAAAGTTTCTCTGATAGTGTTGCTAAAGCCACAGTGCTTTGGCTGCCTCATTTAGTACTATGCCTACTAGAGTCGAGAGTCGCTGTGATGCTGACAGGACTCCAAGTCCCATCTGTGCAGTATTGAAGGTTGACACACAGAGAAGCCAAAGACCAGAGAAAGGAAAGGAGGGCACAGTATAGCAAGGCCTGGCTCAGGCATACAATAGGGCTCAACCTGTGCCTGAATCTAAGGGGCTGATGGTTAGAGACCCTCAAGCAAACCTCATATTGAATGTGAAGGCCTGGTTTGTACTACTTAAAAGGAGAGCCAGTGACCTCCCAACAAAGCCACCTCTGAAGGCTCCTCAAGCAAAGGAGCACATAGGTGACTGCGCCTCCTCATGGTTTTACTATAGTTAATGAACAACATGTTTCTCTTTACTTATTCTCAGCATGAGGCTATTAGCATATTCACCCTCCAAACTTCGCAATGCATGCATGCATAAGTTATCAAGTGAACTATTCTAAAGAAGGCTCCTAGTCATGTTCCTAATCAGAGACTCTCAGTACCTCACTGAAAGCTTCAGAATGAAGGGCCGCCAGATTGGCTGGCATCAAGCCTGATGACACCTGTATCAGAGAGATACTCTCTCAATTCCATGCACAAGCAGAGCTATAAGAGCCACTAACAATATCATTTCTCAGTGACTTCATATTTATTTCTGCATTAACGCTAGACTTGCTCCCAGAGGCTAGAAACATTAGAAAATAATGATTGTATGTGTTGTGAAACTAGCTATGGGCTTTAATTCCTAAGAGCTACATGATTTCATTGCAGTGTCAAGCCATGAAATCCACAGAATCACAGGACTTATTATTTGGAAGAAGATATTCAGATTCATCTAGCTTTATTGATGCACCATCCCTTCCAGTAATTAGCATAGCCCCCTTGAACAAATTCAATGCTCAAAACATCTTTAGATAATTGCTGATTAATGATCTCTACCCCAGTTTAACATCTATACACACTGAAGTAAAAGGAGTGACCTGCCCAAGAACACATATATCAGAGGCACATGTGTCTGGGGATGACCTATGATTCATTATGACACTAGACAACAAGATGCCAGCACTGTTGTAAGTTCAGAGGCCCTCCAGATTTTCTGAACACAATCTATATAACTCTATAGATTGTCTTTATACCCTACAATTATATCTTCATGACCCTAAAAACACACACCCCCAGGTAGAGATTTAAAATACATGAAGTTGCATGTGACAGATAAAACATGCAAGAAAAAGCTCCCATTATTCACAAACCTAAAAACTTGTAATAGATTGATGACCCTAAAAGCCAATGTATTTGACATACATACAAAGCCTTGATCTTTGGTGCACTGGGAAAATTGGAGTCTCTAAGATGACAGGGTCCTTCTTTCCTGCCTCAGCTGAGCATAACTTGGGATGCTAGGATTCCCACCTAGCTACCTGGGCCAGTGATTTTGGGGGTCACTTGTCTCAAAAGCTCAAACAATGAAACTCATTCTATTATAGGAGTATAGGTAGGAGCTTAATAGAAATCAAAGCTCCTGTACCATAGGAGAGTCTCCCCTAAAATGGGGTAATCTAAGGTATTAGGCTAGAGACTTTTATAGGACTATGGCAGAAAGTGGGTTGGTGCATGGAGAGAAGCATTAATCAATCTAGTCTATCCACCTACAAGATGTTCAGGTGCTTCAGTTCGGGTACATGTTTCCATAAAGAGTCTAGGCAGAGGTACTCATTTGGTGTCCTAAGGGGAAGAAAGAAAAAACAAACACCAACAGACCAGCAATCAGAGCTTCCATCTGACATCTTGGCTAAGACAGATAAAAGGATATGGCTAGCCTTGAACCAAAAAACCGAATTAGAACTGTTCACTTTCAGAGTCCCTGCCCCTGCCCTAAAACTGCCTGACCAATTTCTATCTCCTGACTCATTAGTTGGGTGACTCAGCAGTGGTCAGAGCCTGGGCTCTGGCAGTCCTAACAACACAGAACAGGCTACCAATCCACAATAGGCCAATGACGCAAACAAGCAAGTGAATGGCAAAAGGTTTACTCAGTGTGACATTGGAAAGAGGAACAAAGTCGATCTTCATGGTACTAACTGAGGCTTGGTTTAAATAAAAGGCAAGAGGTAGGGCTATCATCAGTCCTGGCCAGGGTGTGGTCCTATCCATCATTATTGCCTCAGCCAATGTCACCAGAAAGGCATAGGTGAAGTTGTCAGAACAGTGTGAAATCTCTTTCTAGGAGACAAACCACCCATCTCAGTGGCTGACAAAGAGATCGCTCAGTGGTAAGAGCACTTGCTGTATAAGCATGAATACTTTTAGCTCAAACCCACAAAATCCACATAAAAGAAAAATGTGGCATGGCTATTCAAGTGCTTTGACACCCCACCACTCTAAACAGGGAGAAATATTTGCTAAGGGATGAGTTGTTAGAGCTTATTGGCTGAAGGCAGTAATAACTAAGAGTAATAGAGCCAGACACTCAACATTTTTTTTTTCTTCTTTTTCTTTCTGTTTTGTTTTGGTTTTGTTTGTTTGCTTTGGTATGGTTTGGTTTTTGTGGGGTTTTTGTTTGTTTGTTTGTTTGGGTTTTTCGGGGGAGTAGTTTTTTTTGTTTGTTTTTTGTTTTTTGTTTTTGTTTTTGTTTTGGTTTTTTTTTTTCTGAGACAGGTTTTCTCTGTATTGTTTTGGAGCCTGTCCTGGAACTAGCTCTGTAGACCAGGCTGGCCTCAGACTCACAGAGATTCACCTGCCTCTGCCTCCCGAGTGCTGGGATTAAAGGTGTTCTCCATCAATGCCCGGCCACTCAATGTTCTTTAACTACTGTCCTAATAAATACATAAACATACTTCTTGAATACAGTGTCTGATGGACACCATTAACTTTATTAATGGCTAATTTTAGATGTTTGTGAATGGGGAGCAACTCATTTCACCTCATGCATGGAAAGGAATCATTTGTCTCCAATTAAGGTTCTCTGTCCTAGAGAGGATATACTCTCAAAATTCTTTATCCACACTGCAAAGTCATTGTCTTGATTCCATTTCCTTTCACACTGAAAGCCATACCCCTTTGCATCCATTCATAGGTCCACGTTTTATCCTCAGTTTAACTACAACAGAGAAGAAAGGATGGGAAGGAGACAGAAGAATGTGGAAGAAATGTAGGTAGAATATGATTCCACTTTGTCATTACAGGAGAGCACAGCTATTCAAGGGAGAATAGTCACCCAGAAATAGATGAACCACAACACATTCTCCAGCCCTCTCCACCTTAAAAACCAGGACCTCACAGATGGGGAGATGTCTCAGTGAGTAATAGTACTTGCTATGAAAACATGGGGATTTTAGTTCAAATCCCCAAAACCCATGTAAAAACCTAGAATGGATATGTGCATGCTTATACACCTTAACATTATCAGGGCAGATATTTGCCAGGGCCGAGAATTGTTAGGCCAGCAGCTCTCATCCTGTGGGTCACAGTCCCTTTGGGGGTCTAAAGATCTACTCACAGGAGTTGGCTAAGACCATCCAAAAACACAGATATTTACATTATCACTCTTAAGCTTACCACATGCTAAGTGATTGTGTGAATAGAGTGCCTCCATTATGACTCACAGTAGCAAGATTACAGTTATGAAGTAGCAATGAAAATTATTTTATGGTTGAGGTCACTACAATAGGACTCACAATGCACACTCAAATCCATTTTCACAGCATTTTCTTTCTTTTTTTTTTTCAATAATATTTGATGGGAAACTCAGTGTTAGAGACTGTCATAGTATAGGGATTCAACTCCAACACCTGCCCAGCTCTTCTGTGTTGCCCAAGTGAGGTGTAGGGGTCTCTCTCCTCAGTGCTGCAACTAATGACAGGAACAGATCTCCTGCTCTTTATGACCTCAGGGCCAGCTTTCCACCTACTTCAGATATTGATGGGTGGTGGGAGGGGTATATCTCCTCTGCCCATGCTGCCACGTGACAGATGAGTAATGGGAACACCTTTCTCATGCTCACTTCTTGGGTACTGACGCACCCACACCTCTGCCCACAGGGTTGGCTCTCTTGTGCAGGTCCTGCTCTCCAAGCTGGTGGCAGGCAGCGACAGCTCTCCAATATTATCACCACATCAGACTTCTATTCACACTATGTACCTCAAGCTTTCTCATCTCCAAAGTTGAAATACTTGTAACACCTGACTCGAGGTTGGTTTGAGAATTAAGGGAGTCCACCCACAGCATGTGGTATGGTTAGCACAATGTCCCATACACACAGTGGTAAGTTGTAGCTATTATTATTTGTCCAGCGGACATTTCTAAATCGAGAGTCAACATGGCTCATAAAGTTGGTTGTGTCCCAGGAGATGAATTCACAGTCTGAGGCTAGAGAGCTTTGATAGTTTTCTGTGGGAAGCTGTGGAGGAGATGGCAATGAGAAGCACTCCATGGGAGCTGTGCCTAGAGCCAGAGCGGTGGGAGGGCACAGAAGGGAATTCTCATTCAGATGTTAAGAGTCTCAAATTAACCAAAGCCATTGAAATTTCCCCCTGAATCACTTACATTTACAGAAGTGTTCCATATGGCAGATGATGACCTACAAATTATATCCATTTCTTTAAAAAAGTACAATTTAGTCTTGCTGAGTAATGTAAGATAAAAGAAACTGCATTTCCAACACACTGACCTTGGAGCTACCTATCAAGTAGAATTTTCAGGGCTACCGAGGAAAGAACAGTTCATGGAACATTTTTTTCTCTAAGGGAAATAGTACAAATTTCAGTGTGAACAAATAAATGTTTTGGTAAAAATCAAAGGTAATGGAAACATTAACAGCCTGGGGGGACTTGGAGAATGCTTCTTGGGGAAGATTCTCTGTAAACTTTGTACTGATTGTGTTTGAACTGAATATGAAGGGTTGGAACTAGCCAGATGGGAAAGGACACTCAAGGGAAGGGAGCAAACATGCTGAGTCCCAGAGTCCCAGAATATCAAAATGTCTTGAGGAATTTTAAATAGCTCAATCTGACTGCAGGCTAGGGCTTGAGGTAGGAAGCCATGAGCAATGTTTAGTTATGGATACTGGAGTGTAGTGCCCAAACTCTGAATCCCCCAAATCACCAAGAGACCTGATCGGATGCAAAGGCAAAGAGTCATTAATTTTATGTGTTAACTCGGTTCCCTTGTCCATCCGACACAGCGGGTAAAGCAGGAGGACCCTGAGCAGCAGTGGGGCAGGGAAATATTGGGGTAGAGCAAGGGGAGTGTCTGGGGGTCCTTTAGTTGCATAGGAGCAGTTTCAGGATCAGTGCACCTCTGTGCTTGGGCAACTTGTTCTGTGTCAATTGGTCAACTACAGATGAAGGAAGGTTGTTACACCTGATATGCCCTCCCTCCCAGAGTGGTTATCAGTAAAGCTCATTCAGATCCTGCCAGCTAACTTCTGATTGATTCCTTGCCACACAGAGGGTATCTGGCTTCCTGATGACTAGGGGCAAGGTTGGGAAAGGTTGGGGGGCTCAGCACTTGTTGCTGAGTCAGAGTTGTATATCTTGCTGGGTCTTTTCCGCAACCTGTCATGGCTGCCAAAGCTGAGGGCTGGGTGAGGGCCTGGGTTTTCAGGAGGATAGGTCACATAGGGTCTCCCTGTGTCCTTGTGAAGCTTTCAATGTCATCTAGTCAAGATGGAAAGGGTGGTGAGGAAGGGGGAGCCTTGAATGCAGTAACAATTTAGAAAGATTGCTCTGGTTGATCCCTGACCAAAACTGCAAAATACGAGGCAGTTACAGCAGTCAAGGGAAGGAGAGACAAGCTCTAGAGAACTGGTGAGGAGAGGATCATTTGTTGGGTTCCATGCCACCAAACAGTCAATAAAATGGATCCCCTGCTGTTTAAAGATGCCACATGGCACAGCTTAATTTACTCGGTGTGTTGGGGAAGTATCATTAGAGCAGGTAGGAATTACATTACACCTTGAAAATTAAAAGGCAGTTTTGCTGAGGAAGTGGCTTGTTCAAGGTCACAGAGTAACCATGGAAAATGTGGGGATAAGGATGAGAGTTCAGCTATCTGGTGTCCCAACCTGATGTTCAGTGTCACATATCCTTAGAGTCCTTCCCAAGTTCTTCATTCACCAGCATGGAAGACAAGAATGGCCACCCTTAATTTAGACTACCCATCTCATCAGTGTCACTCTAGCCTTTCCTCTGTCCCTTGCACTCATCATTTTTCCTGATCTGTATTATTTGCCTTTTGCTTTGTAATGTTCTTAGTCCTCTGGTTTGTTTTTATAGACGCCCTCCATATTTATACATCTAGCAGTGTCTCCTTGCCTAATCCCCCTCCCCTTTGTATGAGAAGCCATATTGAAGGACAAGCCAGACAACCTGTATGTCCCTTTAATCAGTTTTCCTAGTTATTTGCTCTGTACCATTGACCTCTCTACAACTATCTGCCATACTAAAAGCAAACCTCTCTAGCAGTGGTTTTAACCTGTGGTTTGTTACCTCCTTGTCTCCTGCATATCAGATAGTTACATTAAGAGTCATAATGATAGCAAAATTACAGTTATGGAGTAAGAACAAAATAATTTTATGGTTAGGAGGTCACCACTGTTACAATAAAATTTGTGGGGAACCTTGAGTTGTGGGAGCATGGCAGATTCCATGGCAGGCAAGGGTGACAGAGCTGGGGGACAAACATGCCAGGCAGACAGAGTTTAAGTGAGTTTTATTAGAAAGGGGAAGGAGAGGGGAGGAAAGAGAAAAGAGGTAAAGAGACACAGAGACAGAGAGGACAGAAGAGAAGAGGGAAACAGGAAAAGTCCTGTTTGCCCCCAGGGAACAGCAGGAAAGAGAGGGGGGAGGAGAGGGAGAGCAGGAAGAGAGCTGAGAGAGAGAAGAGCCAGAAAGAGAGCATAAGTGGGTGGGCTCTGTCTTTTATAGGGGTCCTTTGCATCTGCTTGCAGACTAGTGGTCATGGAACCCTAGGCTGACCAGAGTACTGCCTGAGTGCATTCTGCCTGAATCCTTACAACCACCACATGAGGAACTGTATTAAAGGGAATCCAAGATTAGGAAGGTTGAGAATCTGCTATAGAGAAAGTGTTTTTATAAATAAGCTCTTGTATGAATAACTAATGGAGATGGTGTATTATATACTCATGCCCTATTACTCCTGGAGGGAAGGTTCTGTCCCCCTTCAGATTCTCACTGCTCATACTTCACTCATGTAACTGAAGTTCAGAGCAAAGTGACAGAAGATTAATTCATTATTGCCATATGGCTGTGTCTCAACTCTTTCTCTCTTGCTTTATGCTACATGGCAGATTTCTTGGCGATTCCTTGCTTGTGAGCACATCAGCTTCTGTGTTCCTTTGTGTTTTGTGACATAGCCATTGCTAGTTTAGTCTTTAAGCATCAAAAGGAAAGCTGGAGAACTCTCCAAGTGCCATCAACCTTGTTTAAGAGAAAACAAAGGCTCCATGGGTGAAGGGCTTTTCCAAGGATGCCTACCTGTGGTGTTTGAATGAGATGCTCCCTCTCAAGTTTTGGGCATTTGAATACTTGGTCCTCAGTTGCTGGCTGTTTGGGGAGTGTTAGGAGGTGTGGCTTTGCAGCAGGAACTGTGTCACTGTGGGTGGATTTTGAGTTTTCAAAAGGCTCCCTTGGCTTCCTTTTTGTGGCTCAAGATGTGAGCTCTCATGGCTGCTCCAGCTGCCTGCTGTCTGATACCCCTACTCTACCATCATGGACCCTAACTCTCTGAAGCTGTATGTCCAAAATAAACCCTTGCTTCTATAAATGGCCTTGGTCATTGCATTTTGTCACAGAAATAGAAAAGAAACTAAAGCATCTGCTCTCTTTTTATGGCCCAATCTTTCTTTATATCCACCTCCCCCAACTGTGTAGCTCTACCAATAAAACATTATGTTAAACTGAACATGATTTTGAGGCACCCATGAGAAGTAGAAAGCATGGATTCTGATTCCACAGCCTGACTGAGTAGCATGGTCAAAATTCATGTAAGGTTAAAAGAAAGACAAACTCAGTATATGAAAGAGCTTGATAGAAGGTAGAGATGAGGGACAGGTGGGGGCTTAGATAGCTTCAGAGGGGGCCAGCAGCAGACTCTAGAACCAGCTTGACATTGGGTTCAATCCCAAATCTGACACCGAACAGACAAGAAAACTTGGCATTTCCCCAATGCTGCTGAGACTCAAGTTGCTCAGCATTGAAGCAATGAAATAACAGGTTAATTCACTCTCAATAACTGGGAGCTAGAAATATCCCTTGGTGGAAAGGATGGAAGAGGCATAGAGGGCTGAATCAAGTGTTATATGGAAAAAGGAGGGATGAATTGTTGTCAGGCATGAGGGCTGGAGCCACAGGGCTAAGAAGACATGGCATAGCCAGAGACCAAGGAGGGGGATCTGTGTGACACTGGCAGAGGTTTCGGTAAGAGAGTCATGGAGCATGACTAGAAGACAGGTAACAGGCTGGAGACAGCTTGGAACTTTCCTTAAGAAAAGTTTAGGATCACAATTCAGTCAATCAAATTTGTCAATATTTTATTCCTTATTGAGGACAGAAAGAATGTTCCCAGAGAAGAATCTGCCTGCATCTTATTAGATGGTTACCATGGTACCCAGTGTAGGCAGGGGTGCTTCTTTTACCCTATGCATGCTCAGTGAACATTTACATTTTAGTATACATCCTCCATTTTCTGTTCCATCCCACAGCACATGGGCACACAACAGCATACATGTGTGGGTAAGAATGTGTATGTGTGTACATGCACACAGGCTTAATTCATTCAGATGTAATCTGTTGTAATAGAGTACTTGGCTCACAGCATTGCCACTCCTGATATTCAATGTGTGCTTCTCAGTAGCTAATTTCACAATGATGACAGATTCACAAGATAATTTCAGCTTTTATATTGATCAACACAGTCTTAGCAAGCACTGTGAACATCCTCACTCAACATTGGATTGAAGCAGAGCAGGGACCATTGATCCTATTTTATTGGTGGAAGCTTCATATTTTATAGAGATAAAAAAAAATCTTGACAATGACCTTGGACTCTTGTCCCTCAGGTAAATGTCCTTACATGTACAGTCAATGGAGCATAACCAAATTCTGTGGAGCATTACTTACCCACCTAAATCTCCCCAGTGTGCCTGCCTTTTCCCTACTTCATCTCTATGGTTTACTCATGCCAAAATGCCCATTTCTACCACCTTCTCTATCTGTGGTGTCATGACTCCTGCTGGGGTCCATTCTCCTCTTAGTCTTCCCTTTCCTTCATTACCTTAATTCTCCTGAAGGGTTTATTTTATATTGGCCTAAAGCCTGCATATTCCAGAGTATGGAGAAACTTGTTATGACTGCAGTCAGATGTCCAACATCTCCTGCACATCTGAGTGAGATGATTGGATAGCCAGAATCTCTGGGAAATTTGGTGGCATCCAAGTGCACTTGCCTTCATGTGACACTCCAGGGGCCAGAGGATGTTTGCCCAGATTGGTAGGTCCATGGTAGTACACACCTTTCTTGACCCTGGAAAAACAAGAGTGAGTTGTGTCTTCAGTGTGGAGACTGCTACAGAGGCACTTGGCTAACTCAAAGCTCTCTTCATTCTTACAGCCTTTACTTAAAGTTCTCAGTGTGTTCCTTGGCATGTCTGTCTCACTCATTGTTCATCTGTTGCCTTGCCAACTGTTCTCCTGGGGTGGGGATTCATGGCTCACCATTAAGCATCCTGAGGCTGGCATTCAGGTGCAGCTTTGTATATGTTACTGGAATTGGTGAAGTCTGTGTCAGGCTCTCTGTTGGGTGCCACTTTTTTATAACATTGAAAATGTTTGCTTCTGAGATGAAAAACACAATTGTCTGGGTCATTTCTCTGCCTGGAAGCATACATTACTAGCATTGCCAAGGATAGAGTGGTGTGAAAAACACCACTAACCTAGGTGGCCAACCAACCCATCTTCTCTTCTAACCCTTCCTCTCCCCACCCCCTTACTCTTTACATAGCCCTCATCTTCGCTCTTAAACCATCAGCCTCTGCTTTTATGATTCACAACCTTTTTCCAGCCAGACCCTCATTATTGCTAGATTTTTCTTGCCTACCACAGGGTTTGGAATCAGGTAGGTGCTTAAAACAGATTTTTGTATGATCTAATTTCCAAAGATTCAAAGAGATTGGAAATTGAGTACTCCCCATATCTTCTGTCTGAATATGAGAAAAAGACACATTCTGGGATCTTCTACAGTCTTTCTCCAGACATCATGTGTCTACACCATTAACACCAGTGGCTGGAAGAGCTACTTATACAGTGAGATAGGGGCTCCATTAACACCTTTTTGTGTTGGACATCAGGTCCCTGGACCGAGGCCAGATGTTGGAAGATGACTTTGATTGAGATGAATGGAGGAGTGGGAGACTGGGGTGAGACAGAAAGTACAATTTGGCGTAAAGAAAAACTGGATAGTTAAAAGGTGTCAAGGATGTTTCACCTCACCTTGCCAGTGACATGGAGACTTCTTTTTCTTAAGTGGATTTCACAAACATCCAGAATGTTTCAGTAGTAAGAAGATAAAAAAAAAAAAAAAAAAAAAATCAAGGTCTCTGCTGTCAAGCTGTCTGAGCTCAAAAATAGCCCCAAGAGAAATAAAGTTCACCTATGAATTTCCTCCCACTTCAAGGTCCATTATTTGATGGTTTAGCTTCCTCTATTGCAAGGGATTCATAATTACCCCACCATGTGGCTTTGAGGATGATACATGATAATATCAAGCAATGACTACACTATATGGCATAGAAGTAGGCTTTGATGAAAGGGAGATTTCTCCCTGACTTATGCAGAAATCACAGCTGATATACAAAACAAAGAAACATTAAACTTTGGGAAAATTTTAAATCCACTGGCTGCTGAGCTGGATAACTAAAAGATCACAGGTCTTTGAACTTGGCTGTTGAGAACTGCTGAGCTAATCACACTTAGATCTTCAAATTGATGCCAAGTTCAAGGTGGCTTCCCAGGGCACACTTCATGGGATATGACTGTGGATATGATCCCATGTGAGTGTGCTGATGTAATCATGTGTACAAATAGAAATCAGAGGAAAACATTGTCATCTGTCACTCTTACAGTATTATGTTGAGGTAGGATGTCTTACTGAAGTGGAGCTAGCCTGGAAGCAGCAAGCACTAGTACAGTAGTTCTCAACCTTCTTAACGCTGGGACCTTTATTTCAGTTCCTCCTATTGTAGTGATCTCAACCATAAAATCATTTCCATGGAATGAAAACTGGAGTGAAGAGAAAAGTGGAGAGGGAGGGAAGAAACCCCAGATAATAATAAAAATGATTTCATCTTTATACCTCCCCCCATGAAGGCACTATTATGGTTCCTATTCTGAATTAAAGAAACCAAGTTATAAACAAGCAAAGTAGACCATCTGTATGTATAACTGTTTCTGTGTTTCTGAAATCTCAATATTACACATGAGAATTACATTACTGCTTTTTTTTTTTTTTTTTAAGGAAGCAAGCAAGCATCTTCTGTTTCCAGTCACCACACCTTTATGAGGGACTCAGCACATCCTGTATGACTCCACTGGGATGGGACTGTTGTAGATTTGCATCCAGTCTACTCAGGTCTTTGCTCTACATGCTGCTTCCCTTGCCCCTTGTACTTCTGGCACGTCCATGCTGGTAAATCCTGCTTGTGTAGCAATGTGCTGATCCTCAGAGCCCTTCTACCTGATTCTTACCAGCCAGACCAAAATGCCTCATAATTCATGAAACATTTGGTAGAGTCCTTGGAGGGTCATGTCTCAGGAGTAGGGAATAATTGGTCCTAACTAAAAACTGCTCTATTCTAGCAAACAAATCTTAAAAGCATGATAGACACAAAACGAATCAAACTGTTTCCAAGCAACTAACTGATTTCAACAGCAAATAAATAAATAAATATCAATAATATTTATAGGTACACAGAATTCAACACTCACTAAGGGAAAATCCACAGTACCTGGCATCAAATCATAGGTTACCAGACATTCAAAGTAGTAGAAATTGTCACTCATATGATAAACCTATAATGAAACCACCCAGAACTGACAGCCATTAGAATAATGATTATTATGATTATTGTAACTATACCTCACATGTCTGAAGAACTGGAAACAAAGGCAATGTTGATAAGCTTAAATTAAAACTTTTAGAAATGAAAACCTTAACATCTGAGCTAAATAAAGTAATTGGATAGAATTAACACCAAACTTTGTGTTACAGAAAAGGCTTCAACAGCATAAACATAATAATAATTGCAAATGAGACAAAAATGTCATGTACACATATGTGCATATTCATGGTTCATCAAGAGGACACAGCAATATTAAATGTATATTTAATAATGCAAGCAAAATACAAAGGAAACTGCTTGATTTAGTAGGACAATAGACAAACTATCACAGTGGGGTATTTTAATACTTTTCTGTTAATAATAGATAATAAAAAGTAAACAAAAAGGATATAGAATATGAAAAAGAAACATATGACTAGAAAGTAACTCCAACTAGCTTGTTTGACATTATGGACTGTTCTATCTTGCAACAGCACAATGCACATATTTTTCAAGTGAACACAATTTCAACAAAATAGACCATGCTGTAAGCTCTCAAACTTTCTCCATAATGTTAAGAGAACTTCTATCTTACAAAGTGTAATCTCCAACTGTTGTGATTTGGATCTGAAAGTTTTCCTACACGCTGATGTTTTAACTGTTTGTTCCTCCTGCTTCAGGAAATTCTGGGAAGTTTAGAAAATTGGACCTAGTGGGTCACTGAAAATAAATCATTAAGATAATGTTATCCCTAACCCTTGTAGTGGGGATGTCTTCTGTATATATGCTTCTCTTATTGGTTGATGAATAAAGTACTATTTGGCCAAAAGGGCAGCAAGATAGGCAGGTCTAGAAGATGAGAAGAATTCTGGGAAATGTATGCAGAGAGGAGTCATCATGTGAGCCTGGTAAGAGAAGATGTGAGTCAAGTGTTCTCTGGTAAGATAAGACCATGTAGAAATGCATAAATTAGTTATTATGTTAATAATTAAGGCAGAACTAGCCAATTAGAAGCCCTAGTCATTGGCCAACAGTTTCATAATTAATATAAATCTCTGAGTGTTCATTTGGAGCTGACTCAGCTGTGGGGCTGGTGGGAAGAACCATCCATCACACACTTCCTGTTGATTTCTCTCTGTATCCTTTCCATAGTGTCTTAAAAGTATACAAGCTCTATCACAAATGTTACACAATATTGAATTGAAATTCCTGAACTCATGATTCAAAATAAACCCTTCTTCCTTTAAGTTGTGTCAAGGTAATCGGGTCATAGTGATGAGGAAAAGAAATTCTGTATTAATACAGAAAATTGATACTGGGGAATGATTTTTTTCTATGACTAAAACTAGACCTGGTATATGGGGGTGGGGGCTAAAGAGAATCTGGAGCTTCAGGGTGGAAAACGCTAGAGTACTATAATCAAAGCTTAAAGGCTGGCGCAGAACTGAAAAAGAGGGTCACCTACAATCTGTAGAGTTCATGCAGTTTCTCGTGCAAGCATTGACCCTATTGAAAATTTAAGTACAGACAACTTATGCTACATTCTGGCAAAGAATTTGATTCTATTTTGTTCATATCCTCAAGATGTAAGTGATGCCAAAGTCAAAAGAAATGAGCAAGTTAATCTGGCAGAGGAGATTTCAAGACAGAGAAGTATTCAGGCTGTGGCATTGTGACTGCTGGTTGCTTTTAGCCAGGTTTCCAGTGAGAATCATGAACAGTGGAACAAAAAGATGAGGAAAGTGTAGTTTTATCAGATAATGAATACATTTACAGCTTTACAGCCAAGAAGCCACCATCATTAAAGAGATATGTGCCATTAGAGAGAAGCCAAGAATTTTCTCTGGGGCTACAGTACAAGCACCTTGGGGGAATTTCAGCAACTACTTAGATTATGCTTCTCATAGGTTTCAGCTTGTGAAACTCTGACCTCACAATGTTTTTCCTTGATAGGAGAATATCTTCAGGGTTTCTTGATCACACATAGCCCCCCCGGGGGGGGGCAGAAGAGGCTGGCTGGGTTCTGCAGTCAAAGTCTAAGAGGATCTGGCAATTGCTAGAGCTGGCAATAGACAATTGCCTTTGTTACTGGTTTGCCAGGTATATAGTTACTTGTTACATAACTGGAGGATTTTTTTTAATGAAGAACTCACTGGTCACATTATGTGTGCCTTGGTGAGATTCCACGTTCTGTAAGACCTTAGAGCAGTGGTTCTCAAACTTCCTAATGCTGAGACCCTTTAATACATTTCTTCATGTTATGATCTCATCCAACCATAAAATTATTTCTATTCCATTATTATATCAACTTCATGATTTTGCTACTTCACAACTGCAATTTTGATACAGTTATGAACTGTAATGTAAATATCGTGTATGCAGGATACTTGAAATGCAACCCTAGACCCACCGGTTGAGAACCACTGTCTTAGAGGATTATACATAAACTTTGAGGGTAAAGTCTGTACTACAATGGACACTCCAGAGTGGTGGAGACAATAGGATTGTAGAATGTCTGACAGAAAAAGCTGAAGGTATCAAGGGGTGCCAGCTCAAGAGACATATCATGTGGGCTATAATCAGTAAGGCCATGGGACAGAGATACCTAAGCCTGTTAGAGATGAAATGATGCCGTTATGTACAACGCAAAGCTACAAAATTCAATGTTTGCCTTGAGGAATTCTAGTCTTGCTGTGATCCAATCTTTATTTGCTACCCTCCCATTAACCCCTTTTAGAATAGGACTATTTACTCTATACCATTTGTCCTGGTTAACATTTTGTTAAGATGATGTAAAGTAGTCGCTTGAAAAGAGAGAATCTAAACTGAGAAAAGGCCTGTGGGGAATTTTTTTGATTAATGTAGGAGGGCCCAGTTAACTGTAAGTGGCACCACCACTGGGCAGGCGGTCCTGAGTTGTACAAAAAAGCAAACTAAGTAAGCCACAGGGAGCAAGTCAGTAAGCAGTATTTGTCCATAGCTCTCTGCTTCAGTTCCTGTTTCCAGATTCCTGCCTTGAGTTCCTGCTTTGACTTTCTTCCATGATAAACTGTGATGCAGAATTGTAAGCTGAAACAAACCCTTTGCTTTCCAAGTTGTTTTGGATCATGGTGTTTAATCACAGGAATAGAAACTCTGAATAAGACACTATTTTATATTGACAGTGAGTAACTTTCTTTTTAAATGTGTAGGGATTCACAGTGAACACAGCCTTAAGCATAAGTAAAAACTTTGGGTTTACTTACTAAATATGGGCCTTTAGGAGTGACATCCCGGACCTGGTTTGAGCCTTGCTCTATGCTTCCTACCCTGCAGTCCCTCTTCTATGATACCCCATTCTAGCAAATGGGCCCAAGCAGATAATGAAGTAGAGAGAACTGTGATACTGTGAGTAAAATGAAGCTCTCCTCCTTACCATGGCTACTCTATCATGGCTACTCCACCATGGATACTCTATCATGGTACTCTTCCAGTTGCTGTGATGAAATAACCTGACAAAAAAATCTTAAAGAGGGAAAGGAATTGCTTGAATCTATAATTCAACCTTCCAGACCATCAGTGTAGGAAAGTCACAACCGCAGGAGTTCAAGGCAACTGGTCCCAAGGCACTGACTGTAAAAAGCAAAGACTGGGAAATGCCTGCCGCTACCCAGCACCATTTATCCACTCTCATAGTCCAGTATTTCAGGCAAGGAACAGTGCCACCCACAGTAGACATGTCTTTTCACCTCAGTTAACATATTCAAGATAATCCCAACAGGCCTGCCTAGACACCTATCTCCCAGGACATCCTCTGTGGTGATATCTTGTTTATACTCTAACAAATAAAGCTTGCCTGAAGACCAGGGGGTGGGGCTAGCCACTAGTTAACCATGGAGATCTAGATGTTTGTACAGACAAATACAAAGTGAGATGGCTGGGCAGAGAGAAGAATATAGGTAGGAGGAAATAGGAACTAGGCTCCTCTTTCCAGTCTGAAGATTTCATAGACGTTAGAGCTCTAATGTCTGGCTGCATAGCTTCTCTGATCTTTCTGCTTTCACCCACTAATATCTGACTCTGGGCTTTTATTATTAAGACCTATTAGAACTCGTGTTACAAACCTGGATTCAGCAAAGTTGACAATTCACAGTAACCTTCACAAAGTTACAATCAATAATGGAGAGACCTTTTTAAATCTTCAAGTATTTAAGGAATTTTAAAGCAGTCTATATTTTGAATAATGAATCAAAAGGGAAATTAGAAAGTACCTTAAATGGAATGGAAATAAACACTATACCTACCAAGCATGGTACATAATGATCAACACCTGTTTTAGGAAAGAACAGAGCCTCAAATCAGTCATCTTAGATTCCCTCTTAAGAAACTAACAAATGGTAAATGGTAAGCAAATTAAGCACAAAAGAAAGCAGCAAACAATTTGAAATCACAATAGAGACATAGAAACTTTTAAAAAGAAAAATAGAACTAATCCAGGTAACAAAAAAAAAAACAATAAAATTGGTACCTCTACCCAAATTGGTAAACTAATTACAAAAGAAGCCATGAGCTGGTGTAATGACTCAGTGATAAAGGCTTTTACCCAGAAGCCTGAGGGGCTGGGTTTAGTCCCTGCCATGGTAAAACATGGTAGAAAGAGAGAACTGAATCCTACAAGGTGTCCTCTCACCTCTGTAATCACATTCTGACACAGGGATAACACACACACACACACACACACACACACACACACACACACACCACATACACACATTTATATAGAAGTGATTTTAAAAGGTGATCTTTAAAAAAATCTTTTGGAGCAAGGAATTTTATAACATACAATTTTTCCCTTTAATCTTCTGTTTGAAGCTATATAAAAATAATTTGACTATAGTGTTATTTAACATGTAAACTCTATTGCTATATAGAGATATTTTTAATTTAAAAACAAGTCATAAACTACTGCTAACCACTATCATCCTAGACTCTCCAGATGTTAAAAGGATGAAAGAATGTAAAACAATTGCATGCCAATAAATTTCAACCATTGAGATGAAATGGGCAAAGAGTCCTTGAAAGACATACACCAAAAAGTTCACTCAAGAATACAGGAACCAAATGACTTAATATCTATTAAAGTGAGTGCATTTATAGTTAACAACCTTTTCAGGGAGAAAACCTTAGAGCAAATGGCCTCACTGGAGAATGCTGTCAAATATTTAAGCAAGAAATATTGCTAATCCAACCAAAAGGATCCTGGCAGAAAGCAGACATTACAATCATTCTGAGCCTAACACTGCTGATTTTCAAAAAGACAGAATTGTAAAAACTGAATAATATCCTTCATGATCACACTGAAAGATCTGAGATGAGTTTTTAACAAATTGATTGCAATAACATACAATTTAAATGAACTCATCTTGACTGCAAAGGTAAAATTGTGTCTCCAAATAAGATGTGTTTGAACCTTGACATCTGGGAATATGATTTTGTTTAGAAATAGGATCTTTGTAGATAAAGCCATGTTGAGATGAAGTCATAGCAGGTTCGAATGAGTGTGGTGTCCTTATTAAAAGTAGGTTTTTTCCAGGTGAGTTGATGCAGATCTTTACTCCCAGAACTCAGGAGACAGAGGCATGCAAATCTCTGCGACTTGCTCTAGTCAGTGGGTTCCCAGCCAGCAAAGGCTACAAAGTGAAACGATGTCTCAAAAGGGAGCATGGCATTTTTAACAGGGATAAAACACACAAGGAAAGCACCATATGAACACAGAGCAGACACTATGTTAATGCAACTATAAGCCAAGGGAAACCCAGGCTTGACAGTAACCAGTAACCATAAGAAGACTGGATGATACAAGAGCAGGCCCTCTCTGTAGCTCTCCAGGGAGCTTAGCCAGGAACAACTACAATAGTCTTTTAGCATCTAAAGTTAGAAAAAATAAATACTTTGTTGTTGCTGCTGCTGCTGCTGCTGCTGTTTTCAAGCCATGTGGTTTGTGGTACTTTGTATATATACCCCAGGAAGCTTATACAATGACCTTTAATATAGTCTTAGGCCAACCACTGGAAATCAATTAATGGATTTTCACCATATGGCCATGGTAAAAAAAAATACATGTAATATGAATGTCTTGTCTATGATAGATTAAGATATTGAGGAAAGTAAGACTAAAACCCTATGACTAATACCATTTGTAACCATGAAAGACAGAAAGGCTTTATCATAGCAACATCCATAGGGATACCCACTCTCAACATTTCTATTTAGCATCACATTTAAAGCTCTAGAACAGCAATAGGTTAATAGAAAATGAAATAAAAGCCATGTATATCGGAATGAAAGGAGTAAAACTGCCTTTGTTGGTGTTACTCATGAGCACACAGAGAACCTGATGAGCTCTACAATAAAGTTACTAGAACTAACATGGAGTGTAAGAGCAAGGGAAAACAAGACTGGAGACAAATGTCAATTGTATTTTATACTAGCAACAATGAATTATGAATTAAACCCCAAATATGATTTATAATAACATAAAAAATATGTACTTAATACTTCATCTGCCACAGAATCAGCAGGACTAACACTGGGAAAATTACCAGACACTCTTGAGGTTATATAAGAACTAAATAGTGGAGGAATTCACTGTGCAGTTGGCTGGCAATACTGAAGACTGCCAAGACGTCAATTCTCCCCTCAAATGCTGTGTGGATCCAAAACAACTCCAATCGAACTACAAGCTTCCTTGTAGAAATGTGTAATGTTCTGATGGAAATAAAGGAACAAAATACACTGAGCAATTTGCAAAGGAACAAAACTGTAGTAATGATACGGCCTTGTTTCAAGGCTTCTACTCAATCAGTGGACAATTTAGAGTCAAGTTCTTTCCACCATGGGATCTTGGGATCAGACTCAGCTCAGGGGAGCCATCATGTTGGCCTAAGACATTTTGTTAAAGCTACAGTAACTGAGAGAAGATACTGTTATCATAAATGTTGACAAAAATTCAAGGAAATGGAAGAGAAAATCCATAAAAAGAAAGCAACCAATATTTGGCCAAGTACAATATCACTTCAGTGAAGAATATTAACATGCAAAAAAATTAACTTAAAATCAATCATATACCTTAAAGCAAAATTAAAATTGTATATCTATTAAATGACAGTAAGTATAGGAGTAAATCATTGTGATATTGGATTCTGAAAGGGTCTCTTAGACACATTAAAACTACAAACATATAAAGAACAGAAGATAGATTAATTTTTTTTAAAACTTGTTCTGCAAACTCTATAATGAAAAGGTGACAAAGATTCACAGAGTGGGAAAAATACTTACACATCACCTATCTGTTAAGGGATTAGATTCAGGAAGTAAAAGGAGTGATTATTCTTTATACCTTTTGTGCTATTTTAAGATTTATTTTTATGTATGTGAGTGATCTGCATGTACAGCTTTATGACAGAAAAGGGCATCAGATCCCATTACAGATGGTTGTGAGCCACACTGTGTTTGTTGGGAATTGAACTCAGAACATCTAAAAGAGCAAACAGTGCTCTTAACCTTTGAGCCATATCTCCAACCCCCATCTTCTCTTCTCCTCGGGGCAGATGCTGAAGTTTTCAGCTTGCCTGCCCTGCAGCTTTTCTTGTAATTCATAATAAAACTACCCACCCTAGTGTTTCTATCTAATTTCACTTTGAAATTACTTTATTGAGACCAAGAACTTCAAAAAGAACCCCAATTTCCCCTGTATCATCAGGTGATACCAAAATTAACATCCAAATTAGGGGTAGGGACATAGGACACTTCAACTCCATAATATAAAGACATTTTGTAAATGCCAAGGGATTTGAAGAGTCATTTATTCACAAATGATACACAAGTGACAAATGGGCACCCACAAAAGACACTCAACAACTTGAGTTATTTGGGAAATGAGAATCAAAAACCACAATGAGATCTTCATACCTTCTGGAATTACAGTAATTAAAAAAATAACTGGCATCTTATCAGCAGTGGATGAGGATTTCAGTTTCTCATCATCCTCCAATGCCACATCTACTCTAGGGAGCTGTTTTGGCAGCTTGTTTTACATATACACTTACATGTGGCAAGCAATTTCACACATAAGTACACACCCAAGGAAAACAAAACATTCATACATAAAAACATATACTAAAACATCAAGAGAATGACTCATAATAGCCACAAAGCAAAAATGGCTTAAATGTCTCTCAACAAACAAGCCCACGAATGTAATGTGGTATATTCACAAATGAAATATTTCATGTATACAAAGAAGAATGAAGTGTTGGCTTATGGTGCGATATTCATAAATCTTGAAACTATGTTATATGAAAGAAATTAAGAGCCAAAGACTGTGTGGTCCACAACCCCATTTATATGGAATGTCAAATAGTAGGGTAATCTAAAGAGACAGAAAGCAGATTGATGGTTTCCTAGCACTAGAGAGATAAGGAGCCCATGGTAATTGTTTAATGAGCTTAGGGTTTCCCTCTGGAGGAAGAAAATGCTTCAAGATTGATTGTGGTGGAAGCTGAACAAATCTGTGGTTATATTCACACGTCAGACCATACATTTAATGGGTGAACAGAATGGTGGGGAAATTGTGTCTCAATAAAATCAAGCAGTCTTCTAATCCAACAGAAAAAAAAATGGCAAGAAGACAGAGTTGCAAGAATTAGTAATACAATTTTCCCATCCACACCTCCTTGTGTCATGTACAAAAGGAAACTAACTTACAGGTCCTTATAACATAGAGATGGGAAAATGGAAAGAGATCAGGCTTGAGGAGGGACAACAGCTGCTGACATCAGAAGTACTCCACAGGCAAGACCACAGACTCTGTTCAATGTGGTTTCCCACACAATAAAAGGTCTCTCAGAGTGACCCCTCAAGATAAGTTTTCACAAGAATCAGTCATCCGGGTCCCTATTAAATCATCCTGTAGAGAGGCAACTCAATGGCCTGATGCCTTAACAATCATCTCCTTTTTACATTGTCCCCGAGAAGAACTACCTCTCTGGTGTATATGTTGTATCCTCAGTTAAACATTTTAAGGGACTTATTTGGGTCTTTGGCAATGATAACATACAGTACACAACTCATTTGTTTGTGAAAAAACATACTACATGGCATTAAAATTTTAGTCTCCAGAGATGACTGCATTTGCCAGACATGGCAGATTCCAGAGTTATATAGTTGTGCAGATTTTAAATAGACATGTTCCAGATACCTCATAATTTTTCACCAAACCAAATGCACGAATATATGCACAGAACAATGCCAATTAACACTGCCAAATGCTGCATCCAGCTTGATAAAGAAGCCAGAACAACAACAACACCATCAAGGGGTTTAAGAATGAAAGTTTATATTCCCTACAAATGAAATGAACCTAAATGGAAGCAGGCACCAGACATGTATCATGTCTGCCTCTAACTGGTCCTAATATACTAAAAGAAGTCAGGGGATGAGAGGAGAATCCCTCAGCCAGTACACTATGTAACCAGAGGTAAATCCAAGGCACTGTAATTCTAAAGATGGCATTTTTCTCAGGAAGTCACCTGGAAGGAACCCTCAAACAAGGGAGACAGGCAGTAGGTTCTGGACATCAGAGAACATAGATGTCCAGGAACCCAATTTGATGAGAGGTCTATACAAAAGCTTACAATAACTGTCACCTAAGCCTTTGGCTGTCTCTAGGAGTGTCATGCTGCAGCTCACCAACTCTGAACCATGTGTGACTGATCTGAATTGTGCTTTTTATAGTTCCTGATAAAATAACCCTTCACAGCCAATAGGATGACAATCTGGAAATACTCAAAGAAGTAAAAATGACTTGATTTTATTTTTTAAGATAATATTAAAGCAGCCTTTGAATATGTACATTCAATGAGATTCACAACTTGCTTTTGAGGTGCACATGGAAATCTGCTAAGAAAAACTAAAAGAGAATTGAAAATGTATACAGGACTTTCAGGGCATCACACAGCTTTGTTGACAAACAGAAAAAGCAACTTCAGACCACAGAACAATATCAATGAGAATCAAAGGCAAAGGAAATGAACAAATGGAAGAAAGCTAGGCCTGCTCTTTTCCCCAGCAATATTTTTAGTTTATTACCTGTTGTTGAAGTTTAGTGTGTGTCATTACAGCCCTGTGCATATGCTCTTTATGAATATTTCAATTTCCTTGTTTCTGCAAAGTTGGTTTCTGTTTTGTTTTTGTTTTTGTTTTTGCTTTCTTCTGGGAGGAGGTACCACCATCATCATGCACTTTTAGCACAGTGCTCTCAGCTGCCTACAGATTCAGCCACAAACAAGTCCCTAGGAAACCTGAGCCTGTTCCTTTGGTTTTATCCACAACTCACTCTAACTAGCATGTCTTCCTTACCTCACCTCATGTCTCAAGCCTTCTCATCCTTCAAGATCCAGATCAGAATCTATCTGCCCCAGGATATTTTCTCAGTTCATCCTGGGTATGTCGCAGGAAGAAGAGTAAATCTTCCAATTTTGTTAATTGCAAGGTATCTTACCCATGTTCCTCTAACTGATGTATCTTAAATGCTGCTTGTGATTTTTAAAAATAATTATTTGTGCACATATTGTTGCCCCTGCTGCTTGTTTAGTTCCTTGTGTGAAGGTGTTCTGTCTTCTTGGAACTGTAAATTATCTAGAACAGAACGTCACACAGGGACAGGGGAGGGAGACACAAATGAGGGCTCAAAGTTGTGCCAGCATTTTCATTGCTGTGACAAAAACATGTAAGATACAGATCTTAAAAGGTTCTTTTGGCTCAGTTTTGTGGGCATTGCCTCCTGGTGGGTAAGATCCACCACTTTTAAGCTGTGGTGGGAAGGACATAAATACAGCAAAGCTGCTCACCTCAAGGTAGCCAGAAAGCAAAGAAATGGTAGAAAGGGGAGGGACCCCAATATTGCCCCCAAGGATGTGCATCCAATGACTTAACTTCCTGCCAGTGGGTTCCATGTTCTAAATGTTCCACCATGTCCTCATCACACTCCAGGCTGTTAACCAAGCCTTCAGCTTGTAGCATTTGGGATGCACTTAAGGGTCAAATCATAAGGTCCTAAGCATCCCTGTGCACAGAATGGTGGGGGCAGCGTAGAGTGAGCTCTCAAATAAGGAGTGGAAGGAATAGTCATGGGGTGGAAGCTTTAGAGCTCTTTCACAGAGATCAGTTTGCACTGAGGCTCATCCTGCTCAACTGTCCTCAACACTAGAGTGTTGGCTTCAGAAAAGCAGCAGTTCCATCTTTACCTCTGAAAGTATTGCTGATCTCTCCTAATGAAACTACAACCATAAAACAATTGATCAATATTTATTGAAAGCAAGCAAATTTCAAATTAGGAGAGGCTAATCTCAAAGAATTCTATCTGTCCCCATATAAGAACTAAGGAGGAAAGTTAAAAAGAAATCTGTTTTTTTTTTTTTGAATAAAAATGTTGAGGGGGGATTAATAGAGTAATGACCTTCAGTGTAGCTGGCATGTTGTATGTAGACAGTTAACACTTTTTCAACTGAATAGAAAGATCAGAACTGCACTTAGTAATCAGAGGTGCTAAAAGCAAATGGATATGTGAACTGAAGTTCAAAGAAGTTGAGCAAATGTGTCAAGTCATAAAGCAAGCAGCAGCAGGGCTCTCTCTCTATTGGGCACACTCCAAGTCATTCTCTTGTTTGCCAATAAAACCCAGTGTTCGCTACATTGCATTTCAATGACGCTCCCTCCAGCTTCCTACTCCCCACACCACACGCCATCCAGTCCCACATCCAATGTCTTTAATTTCCCCTTCCCACCGCTCTCAGGGTACTTGGGGGATTCCTCTTACAAAACTTGAATAAGAGGTACACATAGGTGTGTGGAGAACTGCTTTGTCGCCAGATCCCATTAGTCACAGCCAAGGCTGGGGGAGAAAGTTTTCATTTTTGTGAGTCACTGTTTATCTGTCTATAAATTTCGTAATGAAATGCCTGTGCCACAGGGATGTGAAGAAATTTCATTTTTGCTTATAAAATCCTGAGGGCATGTTTGGATACAAAATGCAATAACACCATAAAATATTGCCCTGATATTGCTATCTCCAAGCCTGGAACTCATTTCTGCATTATGAGAAGCAAGGAAGATTTATGGGAAAGATAAGAAGCCAGCTCCTCTCAAGTATTTAAATGAGGTTTTTCTTTAAATAGCCATTGTCTGCTTGTGTCCTGATGTTTGGAACTGACAAAAGTATTTGCCAGTAGCTCTAGAAACTTTCTGATTATATTGGTAGTCAGGGCAATACTTAAGTAGAAATAAAATCAGTTATAACTTACTAAGCTTCAGAATAAGACCTCTTTCTCTCATCATTGCCTTAAACCCCCAAAATAGTTTTTACAGTGTATGTGTCACTGCATTTTATAGACATGGAAAGTAAGGTTTGGTCACACTGAAAGAGTGGCAGGAGTGGGGTTCTTAACCAGATCTTTATGATTCCAAAAGACTTGGCCTTTTGGCTAGTAGGCTACATATGACCAATTAGCTCACACCATTAATCTGTCACTCATTCAGGGCTTCCTATCCAGCAACTCCTTACCACCCTTAGAGAAGCAGTTCAAAAGGAAATAAAGATAGAGAAAAGAGACTCATAGTCCATGGAGCAGATGCCATTGGAAGTGTTAAGTGCTTGAGAAAATACCTAAGTCTATCATGTTATCACATATAGATAACAGAAGAGTTAAATGTGGGCATCCTCAACTGTGGTCTCTCCCAAGACTCTGATAGAATATCTTGAAGGAATACAAACCTATAAACCCATAACTGCAAACTAAATAGAAGGAGGAATGGCAACATGCAAACTATGTCCAAACACAGAAACGTACAAAGCAAAGGGAGAAGTGATGACTGCCATAGTGGCACAAACAAGGATTAGCGCTGTTGAGGTAAGCCTTAGGGGAAACTGCCAGTCAGGTCACAGTTAGACAGAGAGCTCCAGCACAGAGGCTTGCTAAAAAGAATCTCAACCAGACCCAAGGGGCCTCTTGGTAGACCCAGGCAACCAGGCAATAACCATGTTACCCACACTACTGAGTAAAGTAACCTGAAATGGGTCCCCCCAAAGCAATTAAATTAAACCATTATCCTCTACAGGCTGAGACAGCAGTTGGAAATAATGCAAGGGTGAGGCACAAGGAGTCCAACAGAAATAAGACACAGCACCATCCCAGCTGTATTGTCCTGAGCAGCTACTAAAACTCCAGGGCTGTGTTTAATAAGTTAAGAGTAGGTTGATGGAGTAGGCTCAGAAAAACTTCCCAAACACTGACTTTGCTGAGTTTCTCAACAAATGGGACCCGTTTCTGTCAAAATCAGCCATTTCTGAGAAAGAGGAAGGGAGGGAAGGAGGGAAGGAGGGAGAAAGGGAGGGAGGGAGTGAAGGAGACAGAGACAGAGTGAGTGTCAGGGAGAGAGAGAATAGTAGATGTAACTAGTTAGCCACAGAAAGTCATAATGTTTCTTCAGTCCATAAAGCATCTATTCTCCATATAAGAACTATTTTTCTTAGCTCCTTTTGTGTCCAGGTTTGTGTCTGACTCTTGAGAATGGGATAAGGACTCACAGATGTGTGGCATTTCTTGTCCTAAAATAATAGTAAAGAGGGATGTTTTCTGTGGCCCACACCCTTTCTATCCATCTTCCACCTATAAACATAGGAATCCAGTGATCTTGGTGGGGATGTGAAGATAAACACTGGAAGGGGATTGCAGAAAAAGATGAGAAGGAAATAAATTGATGTTGTGTTAAAGCAACAGAGTGCCACACGTCACTTAGAGCAGCAGCATACGTGACATTGGCAGTTGGTCTCAAAGATAGCTTCCAACTTGTCTTCCTACATCTGTCTACACAGACTTCCCTGGAGTCTGTTCTTCTCTTCCATCCTGTTGATGTAATTGCAACAATAGCAACAAACCATCTGACACCATGTACTCGTAAGAGGGGAAGGTTTATTTGGGCTCAAGGTTTTGTAACTTCATTTCATTACCACTTGGACCCATTACCTTTACGCCTATGGTGAGGCAGTATATCATGGTAGGAATTTGTGGTATGTGAGGCTGCTTACATCCTAGCTTTCAAAAGAGTGTAAGAGGAAGACAGAGCACACACACACACACACACACACACACACACACACACACACATACAGGAGAGACTGGTGCTATACAATCTTCTAGAGCAGTGGTTCTCAACTTCCCTTAACTGTGACTCTTTAATACAGTTCTTCATGTTGTGCTGACCCCCAACCCTAAAATCATTTTGTTGCTACGTCTTAACTGCAATTTTGCTAGTTATGAATCATAATGTAAATACTTTTGGAGATAGATGTTTGCCAAAGTTGTCTGGACCAACAAATTGAAAACCACTTCCCTACAGCCCACAGACTAGGAAAAGATCTTCACCAACCCTACATCTGACCGAGGGCTGATCTCCTAAATATACAAAGAACTCAAGAAGCCAGTCACCAAATAACCCTATTAAAAATGGGGTACAGAACTGAAGAGAGAATCCTCAATAGAGGAAATCAAAAAGACTGAAGGACACTTAGGAAAGTGCTCAATATCCCTAGCTAGCAGGGAAATGCAAATCAAAACAACTCTGAGATATCATCTTACTCCTACCAGAATGGCTAAAATTAGAAACACCAATGACAACTTATGCTGGAGAGGATGTGGAGAAAGGGGAACACTCCTCCACTGCTTATGGGAGTGCAAACTTGTACAGCAATTTTGGAGATCAATATGGGGTTCCTCTGGAAAATGGGAAATAGTTTACCACAGGACCCAGCAATTCCACTCATAGGCATATACCCAAATGATCTACATCCATGCATCAAAGACAACTGCTCAACTATGTTCTTAGCAGCATTATTTGTAATAGCAAGGACCTGGAAGCAACCTAGATGACCCTCATTGTGGCACATTTACACAATGGAATACTACTCAGCAGAAAAAAAATGGAATCTTGAAATTCACAGGCAAATAGATGGAACTTGAAGAAACCATCCTGAATGAGGTAATCCAGTCACAAAAAGAGGAACATGGTATGTACTCACTCAAATATGGATTTTAGACATAGAGCAAAGGATCACCAGCCTATAATTCACACCACCAGAGAAACTAGGATACAAGGAGGAATCTAAGAGATTCATAGATTCATACAAGGTACCTCACAGAAGAGGAAAGGAACAAGATCTCCTGAGCATATTGGGAATAGGGGGACAGTTAGTGGAGAGGGAGCTAGGAGAAAGAGAAGGGGAGGAGAGGAAAGCACATGGGATTAGGAAGATTGAGTCAGGGGAGGAATAGATGAGAGAGAGAAAAGAGAGAGCAATACCATAAAAGAGGGAGCCATTATAGGATTGAAGAGAAAACTGACTCTAGAGAAATGTTCAGAGACCCACAAGACTGACCCCAACTAACAATTTGAGCAACAGTGGAAAGGCTACCATAAATGCCCTTCCCTGATAATGATATCCACCATCATAAAGCCCTCATCTAGTAGCTGATGGAAACAGAGGCAGACACCCACAGCTAAACACTGAGCCAAACTGGAATCCAGATGCAGAGAGGGAGAACAAGACCAGGCTACAGAAACCCACAGAGACAGCTGACCTGAACAAGGAGGAGCTAATGGGCCCACAGACTGGTAGCTGGGAAACCATCATTGAACTGACTAAGACCCCCCCTGAACATGGGTCTCAGTTAGAAGGCCTGGGCAGTCTAAGGGACCTCTGACAGTGGAACCAGGATGTATCCCTGGTGCACAAAAGGAATTTGGGAGCACACTCCCCATGGAGGGATACTCCCTTAACCTAGAGGCAGGAGGGAGGGCCTAGTCCCTACTCCAAATGACTTGACAGATTTTGTTGATCCCTCCTGGAAGGCATCACCATTCCTGTGGAGTGTGGGGGGGGAGAATGGGATGGGAGGTTGGTCGGAGGGCACAAGAGGGTGGGAGAGAGGAAGGGAGAGGAAACTGGGATCGATATGTAAAATAAGAAAAATAAACAAATAAATAAATTCAAGCCAAAAAACTGCTGCCCTAGAGGTCACACCCCAGTGACATCAGTTATCCCATCAGTTCTTAAAGATTCTATAACTTTCCATTAGCATCACAGGCTGCAGACAAAGCTTGATACACATGGGAAGTACATTCCAAAACCAAACCATAGCTGTGATTTCTTTACAAGAGAAGAATATAGGCAGAGAGAAATTGGAGGTTGACCATGGATGATGATGAGAAACCTTACAGACAACTTCTGGGCATCTTTAAAAGTTCATTCTTTGGATTCTCCTTCACCAACCCCAATCTCCCTCATCAACTGTGCTGTGAAAAGCCCAAAGAACATGGGGAGTCCATATGTAGATGCTTTAGTTGGCTGCCCAAGCCAAGCTCCCAATCAACAGCCAGCTTTGTCTTCCAGCTGTGGGAGGGAGCCATCCTCATTCTGTAAAAACCATGCAGGTTCATGATGACTGTCAGTGGTGTCACAGTACCCCAACTACTATCTCCCATGGCACAGAACAACCCAGAGAACCCACTGAACAGTGGAGAGAAAAGAAATTGCTTTAAGCCAATGATCTTTCAGATGGCTTATGATGCAGCAATGGGAAAGAATGCACAGCAAGGAGTCCAATCCAAGAAAGAAGACATGGCATCTAGGAAACAAGGCCAAAGCAGTCCTGGGTGAGCGCCAGAGAGCAGATGCAGGGAATAGCTGGTCACTGATGGATAGTGTGTGACAGTTTCCACTGTCAGAGAAAGCTCTGCAGAAGTATAGAGTTGGTGCATTATCTCAAACATTTGGATATCCAGGAAAAAAATACCTGATAGCTTCTAACACTGGGTGGTGAAAATAACAGTTGCATATACAAGCAAATAAATGAAAAGTTAGGCAATGTATTCATCCTGAGGAAATAAAAACCAAATAAGAAATAAAATGTAATAATTATATAGAATCTGACCCATAATAAGAATGTGCAGAATTACAGTAAGGTTAATGCTGACTAATAAGCAATTCTAAGACAGGATGGGGAGTATGGGTGAGGAAACAAAGGAAGGTGTGTGCAATAGAGAAGTTATCATCAACTCACATATATCCATTGGGTAGGTAGTACTGAAAGATAACAGACCAACAAATAGCCATGGCTATACATTACCTAGAAATACAGAAAAAAAAAAAACACATGGTGGACAAATTTCACAGTCTCTGGGAAAAGAAGCTGGGTATCAGGAGGAAACAGGTTGTGGTGTCAGTGGGGGGAGGAGGTCACTTCCTCTGTAAGCCTAAGGACAGTGATACAGAAGCTCCATGCTATCCTGCCTGTCAATATCTCAACATTACCACTGCACTCTCTTTGGACTTTTAAATGCAAATTATATGCAAATAATCTTCCCTGAACCCAGGGTCCCATCTGGAAGACAATAACAAGCTGTCATTATTAAATGAACTGACATATATACAACACTTATAACTAACCCTATGTGTGCATGTGTGCGTGTGTGTGTGTGTGTGTGTGTGTGTGTGTGTGTGTGTGTGTGTGTGTACATACTACCATAATGTTGTCTTTGCCATGTTTGATTTTAACTCATTAGTAAGGATTGCCTAATGAAAATGAAAACTGGGGAAGAGGGGGCTTTGGAGATGGCTCAGGTGGTAAAATGCTTGGAACACTGTCACAAGAACCTGAGTTTGGATCCTGAGCACGCACATAAATGCCAGAACCAGAGGGATTGCCTTTAACTCCAGTGCTCTCAGAGCAGAAATGTGTGAATCCCCGAAGCTCACTAGTCAGCTAGCTGAGTCAAGGCATCCAGCTCCGGATTCAGGCAAGGCTCCACTCCATTACCCAGCTGTAAAACATTTGTCAATGAAAAGCACAGATGCATTGTATAAACACTTCCATAATAAGGAAAGGCCAAATGCATTAGGTTTGGTTTCTCAAGGTAAAGAAAATCTGAGGGAGAAAAGATGAAGTGCATTCAAATTCTGTGCTAATGTTGAGGGAAGGAATTGTTTGCTCTTATAAGTGACAAGAAGTCCAACAATGGATGATGGGAGGAGGCACTGGAGATCTCTTCTTGAGGAGATAGAAGGTAGAGCTCAAACCCACAGGCATGTTGACTTGCCAGGGTTCTGACATGACAGCAACAGATCTCAAGACCTGCTGCTATTGGAATCCATGACTCATGAACATTTCACCTGGTAGGGGTTGGCCATCACAGAGCATCTACCAGCATTGATTCTGTCACAGGCTGGAAATACAGCTACCCTGTTTTCTGGGAGCTGATGTTCTTGTCAGCCATCCAAGAACTTCTGCCCAAGCCCCCATGTGCATCTGGTTTCCTGTCACTCCTCATTTCCTCTTCAGTTAGACTCCATGCTCTCTTCCTGGGCTGGCCCCCTTTCTCCAACTTGGCTCTGTCTATCTATGGCCTCCTACCAGACACCCAGCACCATGGCACTGTTCCATGGCTTGCTGTGGCTTGAGGGTGAGGCCTTTGTATCTCAGTGGGCTGAATCATAGAAGGAGAAATTCTTGTCAACAGTAAGACAAGTGGATGCTTTCTAAAGACCATCATTTTATTTTTATGTGGGAAATAAGGGACTGAAGTAGAACTTGGATGTCCCAGAAATAAACATGTTTAGAAATAGAATGTATCATAAAGAGCAGTGAATATAAACCTAAAATAGAGGCAGGCCCTGGTCCATCATAATTCCACATCCCCACTGTAGCATGTATGTTTCCCCCAGCCCGCCAGCCCGCCAGTCTGGGCCCACAGCCGTGCCAGCCCCAAATAACACTCAGAGACTCTGTATTTGATACAATCCTGTTGGCCAATTACCATTATTGTTTATGGGCTAGCTCTGCCTTAATTATTAACCCATTTCTACTTATCTAAGTATTTCTACGTGGTCATCTTATCCGGGAGCCACAGCCGGCATCTTCTTTCTTTCAGGTCTACATCTCGACTCCTCCTTCCCACTTCCTCTTTCCTTCTCCTAGTCTCCTAGCCCCACCTATCTAGTTTTCTATTGGCCACAGAGCTTTATTAACCAGTATGAGAAACATATATACAGAATAACATCTCCCATCACCCCACTTTGCTTCTGTTATTGTTCTCCACTTCGATCCCTCAAGCTTAGCAGAACCAAATTGGGCATTTTCCACTCAGAATGTTGAGCAGCCATGAGTATTTGTTGACTTTCATGTGCAAGATCATTGATAATGACTCATTTCCCTCTTCCTCGGTGTCTTGGTGTGTGTTTGCACTCAGGGTTTGAGACTCAAGACTGTAAACCTAGAATTACAGAGGAAGTGTGGACTTTCTGATCAAAGCAATGCACAGCGTTCCTATGGTGTTAGGGAGAGGCCATGTCTGGGGACATGGGATAGCAGAAAACTTAATTAAATAGCTGTAAATCATGATATGAGAGTGAAGCCTGAGAGTTTCTTTGTGGGATAAGATAGTTCAAAGAAGTAGTTTCATCAGAAGTGGAGTCTGGAAACTAAGCACACAGTGAAGGGCAGAGAAGGCTCCATATTTGGGTAAGTATACAGAACACTCTTGATTGTGAAGAGACGTCAGAAACAGGAGGAGGAAGAGGAAAGAGGGAAAATCAGCTCAATGATGGAGAACTCAGTGAACACATGTGAGGACTCCCACCCCAGAAACACTGTCCGTCCCACCTATGACAAAGGGAAAACAAAGACAACTGCAGGCCAGGTTGAAATAGTCAAAGGTATTTTAGCAGCCTGAAGAAAGAAGGGTAACAAGGAAGAAATGGGGTGCTAGAAACACAACACTGCTGTAAAAGATAACAATGACCAAAAAGAAAGCTTCTAGTGACATTACACCAGAGTAAGACAGATAAAACTAGCACAGCTAAAGACCTAAGGAAAGGCATTGTTTGGGAGAATGAAGATAAATTAGTTTGCCCTGAGTCCCCAAGAACTCTGAGAAATCTGTGGAAAGAGGTCCTGACACACCCGTTTCGAAGACTTGCTATTAGAATTCTTCATTTATCACCGAAACCAGTAAAGTACCTAATTCAATGAATGTCTGTATGGTGGTTTGAATGAGAACAGCACCCATGCATTCATACATTTGAATACTTGGTCCTAAGTTGGTGGATCAGTTTGAGAAGAATCAGGAGGTGTGACTTTGTTGGTGGACTTGTCATGGGGGCAGATTTGAATTTCAAAAGACTCATGTGATACCTTATTAGCTCCCCCCCATTCGTGTATATGAGTGTGCCTTTGTGTCTCTCTTTGTGTCTCTGTCTCTCCCTCTCTCTGTCTCTGTGTGTCTCTGTCTCCCTTTGTCTCTCTCCCTGTCTCTCTTTCCCTCTCTGTCTCTCATGGTCCTAAATCAAAACGTGAGCTATCAGCTATTCCTTTGTTCCACCATAATAGACTCTGGCCCACTCAGACTGTAAGCCAAACTATATGCTTTCTTTTATAGGTTGTCTTGGTTATGATGATTTATCATGGCAACCGAAAAGTAAGTCTCTTAAATAGCTGTGATATTAATGGTTTCTGTTTGGAACTTCCGAATCCCCTATACTTAAGATTAACACTCTTTGATACCAAAAATTGATGGAGAATTAAAAATTTATATTATTAACTCTGAAAGAATTTGTAAAACTAGCATATTTCTATATAGCATATCATATATGATATCCAAAGGGTATATTGAAGTCTACAAGTAATCTAAAGCATTTCTGACATTTATACAATACCCTATGTTATTCTCAGGTAAATAAAAGTGAAACTAAGGTTAGCCACTAGGGTAGTTGATGTCAATTTTAAGCAGTACACAGTTGACTAAAACTGACATGTAAATTATAGGTGTTATTCACTTTAGGAAAATACAATTTCAAGTGTTTGTTTTATCTATCAAACATCCCAGTGCACAATGGCATTGCTCATTTTCAGGGATTTAAATCCCCCACGGGCATGTCTTGGGGCAGCATAATAGGGGGAAAAGCTGTATTTGACTCTCTAAAAATATATGGGTTGAAATGCTCCACCATAATTCCCATAATAATATCTCCTGCCAACACTAAGAATGGCCCATTAAATTCACAACAGTTCGGAGAGAAAATGCATTTAACATTACCAAGTAGAATGTTGTTAAAAAATTAATCTAACACATTGAGCCCTCCTCCCACAAGAATACACTGTATAAAGTCTCCTTGTGATCTAACACTTTCAGCCAAAGGAAAGAAAACCAGGTTCTTATACAGAGCAAAGTTATGACTTAAATCCCCCATCATTTCTTGATTTTTTTTAAAGTAACCTAGTGCAAGGATTTTTGTGCCCAGACTTTTCCTACATGCTAGTTTCCATGTATACATGAAGAACTTACTAATAGCCGGCTCCTCTGGAAGAAAATGCATCACAGCATCTCACTTAACGCTCACTTCCTTGAACTGAGCCCACCCATAACTTCAGTGTCTAGACAATCAAGAATTCTTCCTCTACACCAGTCTATTTTAAAAGGTTGCCATTTCCTAAAAGTTCTGCATGCATACTTGCATGTACAAATTGCTGCATGTATGCACGTGTATGTGGGTGGACACACTTGCCCACACATTTGTTCAGATGCAGAGTTAAGATGATGTCATATGCCTTTTTCAGCCATTTGCCACCTTATTTTTGTAACACAAGCTTTCTGATACAACCATCCTGCTAGACTTGTTGGCCATCAGGGTCATAAAAAAGCATTCATTAGTTTATTTCACGGAAGTTAATTATCTAATTATTCTATTAGTGAAGATCTGAAAACAGATATGATGTGATTTCCAATACTCACATTTTTTTAAATCCCGACTACCTCTAAATAAAATACAGTTAATAGTAATTATTGTTTCTTTCATTATTATAAATTAGCTCATGAAATATTATATCCTTTAAAACAACACACATCGTTAAGATAGCCATAACTTTACCAACCATGCATATTTGAACATCGAGAAGTCTTACTTGACTCTTTGCTTCATAGCAGCAATTTATTAAATTTATTAAAGGAGTAATTACACCTACATCCATATAGTAGTATTGCTGGATTTTACAGGTATGTTTAATTAGATATTATGGGTTTCTGTTGTTTTGTAATTTCAGATTTTTGGGAGCTTTGTGCTATATTGTCTTGTAGTGACATTTGCCAAGTGCTGCCTTACACAGACATGGCATTTATTTTTGTGACAAATGTAAAGCATGCATCAGGGGGATGGAAAAGCCTGTCTCATACTATGTACATCACTTTTGAGAAATTTATGTGGGTAAATATGAATGAATAAACAGGGAAGAATTCCTTCCTGGCATTTCAATTTAACATTTTACTAGTTATTTAAAGATGGGCCATTTATGAAAACAAAGACAGGAAAGGAGCACATGATGAGGGAAGCTACCATCTCATTCTGCAAAGGATTTTGTTCACCTGTAGAGCTAAAAGCTACAGTTTGTCCAAACACCAACAGTGGAAAATATTTAAGTACATTTTGGCATGCTTTCTTTTCTACATGTTTTTCTTTTACAATTGATATGTGATCTTAGTGTTCAATTTGGATAAACTTTTAAGTGGTTTCCAGCTCTCTCCTCACTATATCAATTAGATTGTAATCAGTCAGTTAATGTGATAAAAAAATTTGCATTTTGTATCTGTTTATCCAGACTTGTCCATTATGACTCTGAAATAGGTCTGGACCAGAGGCATTGACACACGTCACTATGGAAACATTGCCATGGAAATATAACTTATCCTCCCACATCCTGACCTTCTCTCTGAATTCTCCTCCACAATTAGGTGAGGGGACAAGAAACTTTACCTAACAAGTTTTGCCCATTTGTCTCTTAATTTTGGCACAGTCACACAAACATGGTGGTCTGTGTCCATTTGTAAGAAATTACTATTTTCAGTTAATTGGAGGGACTGCACCTGTCTGTGTATAAAATTTCTCCTTGAAATATACCCAAGACTCTACCTACTTGAAGCAGCCCCTTGTAAGTAGAAACAGTGCTGACTTAGACAAACACTAAGTGACTTAATGCCATGTCCCTCTTTTATTTATTTTATTTATTTATTATTTATTTTACATCCTGGCCGAAGTTTTCCCTCTCATTCCTATTCCCATTCTCTCCCTGCTCCCCTCCCCCATCCACTTGTCCTCTATTTGTGTTCAGAATGGGGCAGGCCTCCCATGGGTATCAAAAAAACATGACACATCAAGTTTCAGTAAGAATAATCACCTCCTTTGCACTAAGACTGGGAAGGGAAGCCAGTGTAAGGAAGCAATTCCTAGGAGCCTGCCAAAGCATTGGGGATCGTCCCTGCCATTTCCCTCTGGATACAAGTAGAAGCCTTGAAGATCAATGAGAGTGGTCTTCACTTCTCTGTTATTATGCTCAGTGACCACCAGGATAGCAACAGAAGAAAACCACAAAAAAAATGTTAAGAATTAAAAACCAGGTAAATTAAGAGAGCAGTTAGATTAAGGAAGATGAAGAACTAACTGAACAGAAGAAAAAGACAATCACTAAATAATTTGTTAATATTTAGCCTATTTGGTTATAAAGCATAAATTTAAAATACTAGGTATGCATTTGTAATTATTAGTTAATAAAACTTCTTAAAGTCTTATCTAGATCACCAGTTGCATTAAACTTCCCAAAGCAGCAATTCCCTGTTACTGATACAGTCAATTTTCAGTGCTCCTTATGAAAAAAAAATGACACAGCACGTGGTGACATATGTTTTAGCCCATTTGACCAAGTTGCTTCATTTCTTTAAGTTTACTATAAGAGAATTACCTCAAACGTAATAAATGTCTGTATACCAGACAATAGAATCACAATCAATACAGACATTGAGATATGAGATTCAAGGTAAAACATTACACATGTGTGTAATGGGACCCCATCACCCATGACACACCTATATATAAAGGCCACCAGCTAATGTACTATAAAAACAAGCAGATGATAAAATTGCACATACAGCAAGACTACAGTGTTGGGAGGCTGTCACCATTCTTGTACCTATAAATCAAACATAATAAATACAGTTGGGGAGTTTTAAGCATTCATAGGTGGGGTAGGTGCATTCAGCAGAGCTTGTTCTCATTGGATGTTTAATAGACAGGATACTGGTGCACAGAGATATATAATAGTCACTGTTCTAGATTAATTCTGTTGATGGGACAACACTATGGCAAAAAGCAACTTAGGAGAAGAAAGGGTTCATTTGGCTGCCATTTCCAGGTCACAGTCCATCATGGGGGAAGGCAACAACTGAAGCAAAACCCATGGAGGATTGCTGATTGCTGGTTTGCTCTCTGTCTCGTGCCTAGGAGCATAGTAGGAACAGTGCTTCCTACTGTGGTCTCGGCCCTTTTGCATGGAGACAATGCCCACAGATGAGTCCTGCCTGATCTAGGCAATTTCTCAATCTAGGTTTTCCACTCAGATGACTCTGGGCTGTGTCAAGCTGACAGTCACCCAGGAGACAGTTCAAAGGAAATCCTTTTAAAACACAGACAACCCTTGAAGATGCAATAACCTTTGATACTTCTCCAAACTCTCTAGTAGCCAAAAAAAAAAAATGAGAACTAACATAAAGGTTCTTTTTATTTTAACTTAGTGAAATTACCACAATTTAAATCAGTATATGGCTTGGTTCTAGGGATAAGGCAATGCATAGTTAATCCCAGACATGGCACAGTGAATATCATAAATTGGGGCAAGGGAGCTCAAAGGACATTGATATTGGCTCAAAGAAATATCCCCCAAATTCATTTAAACATGTTTATCACAAGATCTTGCTTTATCATTTACTCAACATGGAGAAACACTTAACACAGCTTCCATGCCCCACAGCCAGGTAGTACATATGCGAGATGTTGTCTGAACACTTTACAGCATAGAACATGGCCACTAAAATGGATACTCTCAGATGTGACAATACAACAAGAAGGAATACACATGCCAGAGTTCCAAATGGAAACAGGTGTGTGAAGTGCAGACATTAACCTTACAAACTGTCTCAAAAACATGTGGTCATCTCACAGACCACACAGAGGCACATTAGAATTCTATCCAGTTACGTTTGTGTGACAATATTATGGGTATTTTTTTTCTTTTTCATTTATTTCTTATCTTTTGGTTATTCTAATTTAATTAAGATTCTAATTAGTTAATTTCTCATAATCTTTAAATTGTTAAAATAGCAAGAATACTTTTCTCTCAGAAAACTTAAAAAACAAAATGCATGAGCAATTTGGCATCGTGGAAGCAGTATAAAATAAAATTACAGTAGGATATCTGCTTGAGACTCTATCCCGAACATGTTTTAAAAAATTCATGACTTTAAAAACAGCATAAAGTACACTTATATAAATTAACATGGTCATAATGTCAAAAGGCCATATAATATTAGAGGACTACTGTGATTCATCCAGTCCATCACTAGCCAGAGCATCATTGTTTACTGCATCGTTGTAAAACCTCAATGCTCAAATGACTGTAATAATTAGTTGCTCTCAATACCCCAGTTGTGCATCCTGCCTTTTCTATTCCTACATTTCTTTCAAGATACAACTGAAGAAACAGACACTAATGATCACTACAGAGGTGGGATGTGGGAAAAGCTAAGTCTGCCTAATAGACCAGGGACAGCTGAGCCTTGACTTGGAGAGTGGGTGGAAATTTGAGAGGCAGAGAAAGGGTCCGGCAAAAAGATGAGATGTGTTCCTCTTCTCTTCGTCTGGATACAGGCAGAGGAGAGCTACATTATACAAGTCTGGCAGGGAAGCTTGGCCTATGGAACAGAATGTGTTCCAAAACCATATGATATGCTAATCAACTGTCAAGACTAAGATTAGAACTCAGAACCTCTGTCCATCAGCTTTGGACTTTCTCCATCATCCAGGGACAGGGGGATATATTGAATTAAAACTAAAAACTCACCTATATTCATGACTCAGCTCCATGAGGATCACCTAGAGGAGTCTGATTATTTGGAAAAATATAAATTACTCGTGCTTGGGTTGAAAGAAATACAAAATACCAGTAGTGCTTCTCCCCCTGGCTTTACAAGGGAGCGTTTACCAGTACTATTTGAAAGTTGGGTGACACATCAGATTTCCTCCTATGGTCAAGGTCTTCAAACTTTACTACACTTCAGAAACCCTTAAAGAATTTTAATACTTTTGCTGCCCATGTGTAACCTTACCCATCACATCTGGAACTCTACAAGTGTGGCCCAGATTTAAATTCCCTGTGAGGCAAACGTCCAGACACATTGGATTCTCAGGCTCAAGAACTTTGACCTGAAATCATCATCAAGGACCACCAGTGTTATCATCACCTAGGTGCTTGGAAGTCATGGCAACTCAAGTCCCCTTCCCCCAAGATTTTCAGAGACTTTTAGTTGTACAAACCTTCCATGTGGTGAGTGTGAACCTTCAAGTCTGAGATGCACTTTTCAATCTGGATTTACAAAGGTCATATAATAAGCATTTTCCAGATCCCCCTCTTCTGGGTTTCAGAATACTGAGGAGCACAAATCCCAGCTCTATCTTCAAGGATTAAGTAAGGTATCCTTAACCCTTGAGATATCCAGCTGTTTCCCTATCTGGGAGAGTGAGTTGATGAGAGAGGACTCCTGGACTTTAAACATGTAACATTGCAAGTTTAGCATTGGCCAGGCTACATCAGAAGCAGCGTGCTTGCAGTTTGGAGTTTTGAGGTTTAAGGAGGAGGTCCAGATTGGTGATACAATGTGTGTGAAAATAATCTGTAAACTGTAAATCATTATGCAAATGGGAGAGTTTCTATTTTCCCTTACAAGTCTTCATGGATCTTACAGAAGTCTCTGGTGAATTTAACTCTTAATGACAACTAAAGACAACCACCAAATCAGAGTGGGTGCTCCCCTGGTGGTCAAGTCTTTTCAAATGAAGGAGCTGACATCAGGGAGCATGATCTGATGACACATAGCATCCTCTGCCCAGATGAGCTCACCAGTGTGACCACACATCCTGCTTTGCCTGTCATACCAGCACAGTTTGTAATAGCATGTCCATTCATATTTAAAATACAGATGTAACAGTGGTTGGAAATGAAAAGGAGGCTTCCTCTAATTGTAGCAGATGAGCCTGAACTTTGAGGGCTTGTGTTTTCAGGCTTGTGTGGAATTATCCCTATATTTAGATATTTTGCTGGAATAAGTAAGTCCAACTTTTTCACATGGTGACATGATATGATCTGAAGTGCATTGGCCCAAATTCACAGGTACCCTGAGAGGCATGCAGCCCATAGGCTATGGGTTGCACATTCCTATCAGTCCCAAGAACCCAAATATTATACACATCTCACATGTCCCCAATCAAGTAGGTATGAGTGAAACATTAAGTATGTTTGAGGTGAACACTTTCCAGGTAACAGTGCACTACCACCATCTACCACCAACAATCACCACTAGTTTTGAACTAGTCAGATGATCTTCTGTTGTGACTTCTTCCTGTGAGGTAGGGGAGGGGAAGAGCCAAGCAGGACAGTGCACCATTCCAGAGGAACACCAGCTTGAGCACAGGCATCTCATCTCCATTCTGCCACTTTAGCAAAGACAGCAGTTGCCAACACCTGGCAGTGGACTGACTTATGATCTCCCAATTCAGTTTCTGAAGAAACTAAATAACTGTGCATCCACTCATCAGGAAAGATTATTTTATAAGGCTTACTAGAGAAACTCTCCTACTATTTATGGGCTCTCCTGTGTTCTCCATGAAGTGGGGGTGGAGTAGGAAGGAAGTGTCTATCTATTAAGCCCATACTCTCTGCCATGCATCTCAAGGGATACTTTATGTGATCCATCATGGCATATCTCACTTAAAACAGACCAAGGGAGAAGGCACCGGTCTCTGCAGGTCAGTCACAATAAACTGGCCCTGGAAGAAGTCAGACTACCCAAGTCACAAGTTATGGCTGTGCAAACCTCAGCCTTCACTCATATCCGCTCCATCTATGTTTCCATTTTGACCACAGCAGGAAAAAGAATCCTAGGAACAGAAGAGTGAGTTGGCAGCTTTGCCATCCATCTGCTTGGTATTCTTCTCATTCCCGCACCCTGACACATCTTCACTCTGTTCTAAGGTGACCTCGGACCCTTATGCTCTTACTGGGGATCTGAAGATAGTGTCTCTACCTAGAATAATACCATACCATAACTAAAGATAGTCCACTTGCTTTTGTCTGTCCTCTACATGTCCCAAGTAATTCTGCATCCGAAAATTTTCTCTTTCAAGGAGTTGGTAAATTCGTTTACTTTGTAGCTGTCAAAACATGTTCAAAGTACATTTTCTCTTTACTCCTTGAGCCAGCATGTTTACTAAAAAGCCAGCCACTCTTCAAGAAATAAAACTAAACCCAACACAAACTCTCCTGAATCAATATTTCCAATAGTTCATTATACCACATATTCTAGAGTTTCCAAACATCTCTTGAGTCAAGTCAAATAAACAAATTCATCAATGACACAATATTATATAAAATTCAACTCAATCTGTGTCAATAAAGAGAACACCAGCCATGTTTCACCCATTGTTCCAAAGGATATAGCTTTAAAAAATAAAAGAGTGAGACACTCCCTTAGTGCTCTACAAAAATTATACCCAGGTAAAAGACAAATGCATGCACAGAAATACTGTTAACCCATTGAACACAATGGCCTAAGTTTGATCCCTAAAAACTACACAGTGGAGGAGAAAAGAACTGACACCTGAATAATGTCCTCTGATCTCCATCCATGTGCCATGGTGCAGGCACCTGCACAAACAAATACACATTAATAAATGAATGCCTCAAAATGATAACAGTCATTTTATCTGCTTCCTGAAGCTGATATGAGGTCAGAGAACCAGGACTAGGCTATAGCTCAGTGATAGAGTGCCTGCCTGGCAAACATGATATACAGTACGAGGGTTCATTCTCCTAGAACAGTCAAACAAACAAACAAATAAACAAAAAAACCTCAGATGTTTCTGGGATCCACAGCCTGGACATTTGCTCCATGCTCTGCAAGTACCACCTAGAGCCTCTGGCCCCTGGACTCCTTAGATGAGGACTGTTCCTTATCATATTTTATCTCCTCAATTTTAAACAGTCATCTGTCCTACCTGGGACAAAGCTCTGCCAGGACAGAGGCAGAATATTCTCTTCTTTTTGGAACCATAGACTCTGATCAAGTAGGTCACATGTGTCAGAGGAACCTGCATTGTCACAAATTCCCAGCAGGTTCTGAGTCATGGCCAGATTTGGAGCTCTTTGTGTATGTTCTAAGTCTATTGACCAAACTGGAATCACCTACCCTCACGAATACTCTGCTTCCTACAGCATCATGCTAGACAGGCTCCCACCTCACACCAGAATAATGGCCAGCCTCACATAGGTTGTGTTCCCTGGTCAGATGCAGCCTCAGACTGAAGTCATTATCTTCTGTCATCCTTCTGCCTTTAAGTTCTTTTCACCAGAGCTTGTGAAAAACATGGAAAACTTCCCTTTCCTCTTTGGTGCCCAAGCCAGCAGCTGAACACAGATGATTATAATCCATGTTATAATCATTATAACATGATCCCCTCACCCACCTCACACAAGTGCACACACTATTGTCCTGTATCTATACCACCCCTGGTCTCTAATCCTACCATGACCAGGTGACCAGGGTTATCCCAGTCAGCGACATTCAGTGTTGTCTTCATCTGCAGCTAAAAACACTATAATGTGAATAGCATGTGTTTGGCATGCATCAGATGTCCAATAAATGTCTATGGGGTCTTCATCCATCAAAGAAAGAAGAAGCCCCCTGATTTCTCTACAGTTAGGTTCACTGGAACACCTACAGTGACATCAGTTACTGACATATGTGACTGTTTTTGAAGACTCTCCTGTGTATCTCCTTGCAGAATTCTGCAGGTTCTTTTACTTGGCTGCCATTCTCATTCTGATTCACAAATGAGCAAATAGAGGCCAAGGGTCTGATATAATTTGTCCAGGGTCATGGAGCAATGATGTCGAGTACAGATCCAACCTAAGCTGTCTTCACTCCCCAGACTGTACTCAGCACCAGGCTGTACTCCAAGGTCAAAGTCCCCTCCCAACAAGGAGACATCTGTTCCTGCATTGCCCACCTGCTCCTTACAACCCAGAGGGAAACACTTCTACCATAATTGCTCCAAGCTTCTGGGAGATGTGGCTGTTTCTTTGCAATGACAGACACCCTCGGGTGCTCAGGACAATGTCGGAAACCTTGGCTTGTCAAGGATGAAGGTAATATTGTAAGAAGAGGCTGTCCGCTGGGCACCTCAGAGCCCCTCCTGCTTCCAAAGAGTGGTACAACAGATGCCACTCTTCAGAGAGAAGTACTCCTTGGATAAACCAAGTATAAAATGTTTCAAGGACTCAGGGAAAAAAGTCACAGCCACCTCTGTTCCCTCTCCAGCAGGGATGTGTGCATAATAAAAGCCTCTCCTGTCCATCCCAAGTGGCTCATCAGAATCACGTGGGAAAGTGCCTTTCCAGCAACAGGAATATTATTAACACTAATTTAGAAACTACAGAAATGAAAATGGAAAACCTGTACTTTAATACACAATGCCCCAACTTTGGGCCCTATAACAGAAGTTTCCTCTTTGTGAAAATAACACAGGTCTGAATGGCTTGATTTTTTTAACATCACTTCCCTTCTTGTTCTAACCTGACACATGAACTTGGCCTGCTGCCAGGAGAATGGTATCAGGGATCATATTCAGTTCATCATCCCAACACTCACCTGCCTTTAATCCACGCCTGATTGAAATGTACACATCTGAAGTGTACAGAATAATATCCTATGTTGTAAGGAAGGGGTCACCAGAGCCATGCTGCATGACACACCCATCATCTCAACACAGAGGCCCCTTTTCCTTAGGTGGGGACACTTGTGGTCTATCAGTAACTGTCCACATCATGCTATACATTAGGTCTTCACAGATTTTTTTTCACCTTACAACTGTATCCAGTTCCTCTTTCCTCACTTGTTTCCATACAGAACATTTCTCTCTGACCAGGGTCTGCCTGTATGGTTTAGATGCACCAGTGAACATGACAACATCTTACAAGTCTTGGCAGCTTCTGATCCAATGTTGCTGGCCCCTGGGAAGGAAGAAAGAAAGGAAGGAAGGAAGGAAGGAAGGAAGGAAGGAAGGAAGGAAGGAAGGAAGGAAAAAAGGAAGGAAAAAAGGAAGGAAAAAGGAAGGAAGGAAAGAAAAAAGGAAGAAAGGAAGAAAGAAAGAAAGGAAGGAAGGAAGGAAGGGGTGGTGGGTCATGATTCCTTCCTCCTTCTTCCAAACGTGGTACTGCATTAAGTAAGAGCATTACATTTCCTCCAACAGAATTTTTTAAAGCGGAAATGGAAGTTGTGATCAGGTAAGAGATGAGATACCTGAATGCACAGAAGTGATGACTGAACACTGGGGACTAACCTGGTCTGTCTGCAGACAAAGGCAGGCCCCACTGCTCCTTGCCAGGGCATTGCTGAGAAAGCCACCAGTGTGATTGAGACCCACTATACAAGTCTACCTCTTAAACACAACTGTTCTGTCCTTAGTGTCACGACCAACAAGTCATCTTGCCTATGTGAGGCCAAGGAAAGAGAAGCATTAAAAGAATACAGCTTGAGCCAGGTGGTGGTGATGCATTCCTTTAATCCCAGCACTCTGGAGGCAGAGGCAGGTGGATCTCTGTGAGTTTGAAACCAGCCTGGTCTACAAGAGCTAGTTCCTGGACAGCCTCCAAAGCCACAGAGAAAACCCTGCCTCAAAAAAAAAAAAAAAAAAAAAAAAAGAGGAAAGAAAAGAAAAAGAAAAGAAGGAAGGGAGAAAGAAAGGAATAAAGAAAAAAAGAGCTCACCACAGCTAGCCACTGCAACAGTTAGAAAAACAACCGGAAGGGGGAAGTCCAGCATTGCCTTGTTTAGGGCACTCACAGACCCCTCCTGTCCCAGTACACAGTTTAGACTTGTGCGTTGAAATGAGCTGCTTTTTCTCTGACAATGTGTGACTTAATCACAAACACACACACACACACACACACACACACACACACACACACACCGTGTGTGGGGACACAGTTGCTATGGGAACCATCCTGGAGAATTCCCTGCCTTTTAGTCTATTAAAATTTCATCCTCGCATCTTTTACAAGAAGACAGCAAGCAGAAGCTGTTGTGGTGGGATTGCACATTCCACTAGCATGTTGAATTTTCCAAATCTGATCTTTCAGAATAACCACAGTATGCCACAACCATGGTGGTGTCTCTAATTAATAAAGTGTGGGTGAGTCATCCAAGCTGGATTGCGGGGCAAGCCCCTCTCTCCTTTGCTCTTGGAGCAGACAAAGGCCCCCTAAGGCCACAATTCCTCTGTGCTCCTCTATGAGTCACTTACTTTTCCAAGCCTCTATTCTATATCTGAAAATCTAGGAAGACGGGGCTGGAGAAGAAGGCTGGTAGGTAAAGTACGTGTTGTGTAAATGCTGCAGGCCTGATTGTGGATTCTCCGCACCCACTAAAACACTGATAAATGGTCACCTGCATGTGTGACTCTTGTGCTGGCAGGGGTAGGGCAGAAGCCAGAAAATGTTCTGAGATTGCTAGTCAACTGACAACCACCAGCTCCAGTGAGACAGCATGTCAAAAACGACAATACTTAGAGTCCCAGTGGAAGACAATGAACGTTGACCTCTAGCCTCTACATACACTAGCGCACATATGTAACCACACACATCTGTGCAGAGGGAGTCAGCTGTCCATTTAGCCAAGGCTTCAAAAACGTTCTTTGTGATAACGCAAGAGTTCTTGAGTTTATCTTGCTCTCCACCCAAAAGGAGGCTTGTAAATGAATCTCCTAAGTACAATTGCAGAGAAGCCATCAATATTAGCTAGCCCTATCCTGGGGCATCTCAGAGCAGTCCATTTACAAACTTAGCTAGCAGTCTCGCCAAGTATGCAGATATAGGACAGCTTGGGCTGATGTAAGGTTAAAAATCATTTTTAGCCTTCAGAAAATCACCAAGTTAGGAAACCAGAAGGGCCAGAGTTCATCGCTCATGTCTGTCACGTGCCATCTGTGTGCACCACCACAAATGTCCTCAATTCCTTGAGTTACAAATTTCTCATCTGGAAAGAAGAGCTAATAATGCATATAGTGTGAGCCAGATGAGGAGGTAAATGACATATTACAAACAGCACCAGTTCATTGGCTCTGTTATTGCCAATGATGCCACACTGAGGCGTAACTCGGTGGCCATGCTGAGAGTAAGGATCAGAGCTGTTAGTACGTTGTAAACTGTGTTTTACTGAATGACTAAGATCCGGACCTATTTCTACATGGACAGCAAGATTAGCACGAGGCAGGTCCTGGATGCCTTAACTTGGGCCTGGAGCAGCTGAGCTCTGGCTTAGTATGGCTTTACCTTAATTGGAAACAGCAAAAGCTGACTGGGAACCACATGAATTCATTGCACAGACTTTGTCACTGTATTGACTGTGGAAAAGGTGGACTAGATACGTCACCTTGACCCATATTATCGCCAGCCTCCCTCCCCCCCATGCTGCTGAGTCTTAGCAGTCTTCTAAGGAGTCTTTCCTTAGGAGTCTTCTAAGGAAAAAATAATAATGTGGTATTTCTTCCCTTTCTTTCCTTTATTGCTCCTGGAAAATAAGTGGTTGTACCTGAATATCTTTCTCTCTCTCTCTCTCTCTCTCTCTCTCTGTGTGTGTGTGTGTGTGTGTGTGTGTGTGTGTGTGAGAGAGAGAGAGAGAGACTGTATGTCTATGTGTGTGCGTGCGCGCATCCATGTGCTTATTTGTGTGTAACTGTGGGTGTGCACATGTGAGGACAGCCTTGGGTATCAGCCCTCACTTTCCACCTTGATACAGGTCTTCTGTTTGCCAAAGCCTAGACTAGCCTACCTGACCCATTATCGTCCAGGGATTCTCCCCCATCTTAGTTTCCCATCTCACCCTTGCAGGAGCTGTGGAATTATAAATGCACTGTCAGCATTTACCCAGCTTTGCATTGATTCTGAGGGTTTGCCCTCAGATGCTCAGACCTAGGCAGCAAGTGCTTTACTGCCTGGGCCATCTTCCCAGCCAAAATGTCTTTTCTTGGTTTAGATGGTCATAATTGCATAAGGAGGAGGAGAAGGTGTAGGAGGAGGTGGCCAAGACACTGGCTGAGAATGATGCACTCCTTGCTAACCCTGCACCAGTCAGTTTTCACAGTACTTAACTCAGCCATGCAAAGAGGCTCAAAAGGGGGTCAATGTCACAGAGAAGACAGGAGTCTCCATGACTTCTCCCTAGTGGGAATGTATATGGGCCACCTAAAGAGAACATATTCACCTGTGTGCACTCTTCTCCTATGAGACCCTAAGAGCCTAATCATCAATGGTCACAACTTAGATAACTTAAAGCAAGTTGAAATGTTTCCCAGGGTGCCTTTCCTGCTTGCCTCCTTTAGGCTTAGCTGCTCTCAGGTAATATGACCACACTGTATGTCACAAAGAAATTGTAAGAGAGCAGGTGATGGATATTAAATAAACAGTGGTGAGAGGTAATAAATAAGCTGTATTTCTAATCCCATGGAGTGAAAATGCTTCTTGAAGACAAGTCATTTGGGAAGGCTCCATCCAAATGACAAAAGTGGCCTGGGATCCTGGGTGCTGAACACCCATGATACACCAGTGTTCATGGTCTGTTGAGGTGACAATTCCTCTTGCTCTTTTATAAGTACAGGAACTTTCCTTCATTGTGACAAAAACCTTAAGTGGTAGAAAGATTTCTTGGGGCTTATGGTGTCATAGATGGCTTGGGTCTTTGGCTTCCTTACTTTGGGTCTCTAGCAAGGTCAAGTATAATGATGAGATTCACGTGGTAGAGAAAAACTGTACACCTAGTGGCAGCTGGTTGGAAAGGGGAAAAGAGGGAGAGGCAAAGAGGGAGAGGCAATGGGGAGGGGTGTGATAGAGAATGGTCCCAATGTACATTTGAGGTGATGTACTCTTTCAATTGCCTAACTGGAGGAACTAGGAACCCACCCCTAAATTTCCCACCACCTTCTAAAAGTGAAATCGTAAGCAAACAAGCCTTCAATACATGAGTTTTGAGGCACCATTAGAATCCAGACTATGTGGCTAAGGCCACCACTGTGGAAAGACAGAATGGAGATTCCTCAGAAAATAAAAAGAGTGGAATTAGAACATTATCACCCAGCTCAACTCTTGATAATACAGCCAAAGGATTCTAAGTCAGTGCACCACACAGGTAAGGGTACATCTGTGTCAACTGTGTGACTGTTCACTGTAGCCAGAGTAGACAAGCATCCTAGGAGTCCAGCAACAGATGAACAGACAAACAAAGTATATGGGATACACACACAATGGAACCTTATTCAGCCAAAAATTTTTAAAGTAAAATTATGATATTTGCAAAAAAAATGGGAGAAATGAGTGAAATTAGTTGGACTGAGAAAAATACATTGACTTGTATGTGTAGAGGTTATATATATATATATATATATATATATATATATATATATATATATATATATATCAATGTGGGGCATGAGAGTAGAAGAGGTACTCTGAGAAGGAAGGAGAGATCTCTAGACGGGGAGGGGAGAAAGGGTAATGGAATATATGTGACATGAAAGAGAAGGCAAAGATTACTCAAGGGAAAGAGTTAATTTCTGCATTTTCTTTTATGACAGTAAGAATACTTAACATTGAGTTCTGTTCTCTTAACAGATTTTGAAAGGTACTCTATATCTCTGTGCTCTTGAGCCACTTGCCAGATCTTTCTTCTGCCGGCACTTGTGCATGTCATAATCTAGCTACTTGTCACAAAATCCTTTACAGAATGCCTACAGTATAAGATGGAGAATATTGGACATATTAGGTAACATGACGGCTACAACTCAGTTCTTATCTTTTAGGACTTCAGGGTCTAATAGGAAATGGACATAGTTACAGTACAAATCTAGTTAAGTTGCAATGGTTATATTGTAATATTGTAATATACCACATTGCAATGTTAAATAAAACTAGTTTGTTTCATATGCAAGGGGATGCGTGTGTGTGTGTGTGTGTGTGTGTGTGTGTGTGTGTGTGTGTGTGTGTGCGTGTGTGTGCATGTGTGTGCGTGTGTGCGTGTGTGCCTGCCTGTGTGCATTACACACATGTAGTATGTCTTTTCAGAATGGAGAGGAATTGATTTTGGGAACACAGGTCAAGGCAAATGTTTGGAGGATATGCATTTTAACTGAGCTTTTGGGATACAGATATTGGTAATGAAGAGAAATAAAAGTTTGAATAGAGGGCCACACTATTTTTGTACTTGTTGAATGATCAGAGAAAGCCTATATTTATGGAGACGTCTTGGAGTTTGTTTTCATAACCCCATGTTATACCCTTTTCCTCCCTCATTAAGCAAACATGTAGAGTACCTTCCTACCATGCATTCCTGGAATGGTTCCTAGATGCTGTGAGCACAAAGCAACAAGCAAGGCCATTTCCTGCATCCACAGAGCTTATATCCCAATGCAGAGAAGATGGGACAAATTAGAAAATCTTTTCTGCATCTTTCAGTTACCAATGCTATGAGGAAGAACCAGATGTTGGAATGAGGGTCAGGTGAACTGTGTCTTTTTTATATGAAAAGGCTGCCAGGGCTTTCTTTCTTCCTCCCTAAAGATATACTATCATGTGTGCCCTCTAAGGGAGGTTCACAGAGCCCTCCAACCTCCCTCGCCATCACTGCATTCCATGTTCATTTGATGGAATATGAGTCTTTGGCTTCCCAGAAGCCATTGCTACTCAGTCACTTTTGAATTAGAGTCTAACCAACCAAGTGTAAAATATTTATGGTAAGATAGTTATGGCTGTTAAGAAACAAATCACATTAAAGCACCTGATATTTCAAGTTCGTGACTGGATTAGTTTTAATTAGAATTCTCTCCCATGCCTGAACAAAGAAATTACAGGACACAGTATCAGAAAAATCAGCTTCCCTCTGGTGACTTGTAAAAGATAAATCAACTTGAAAAATTTCCAGACATGTACTTTTTAAACACTATTTTAAAAATTGGAACATACTTTAAATTCTCTTTAGATCACCAAATCCATAACATTTAACGGTAAGTCTTAGAGTCAGAATTCATATGCACAGTCTCATGTTATCTTCACAAATTGGATTTCTGGCCTCCAGTCACAAATAAACTTAGTCCCTTTCAACATATAAAACACTTTCTTTAGTAGCCATTTCATTTAGCCCAGACTAGGCTTTTGTGATCCTTTTAAATTTGACTTTTCTGGAATAATGTCAAGTTTTCAAAATAAGTGGTTTTTAGACCTGCAAATGCACATAGTTTATAATTTTTAAGTGTCTTGAAAATCGCTTCATATTCCCTATGTTTTACTAGTAGATTGCCCTTGTTTTTTATATTTCAATGCTTTAAACAAGAACCCTTGAGTGAAGTCCCAAAGCTAACATTTGGCAATGTCACATGTCAAACTGAGAGTGAGGGAGCTTGCTTTTTTTTTTTTTTTAATCACTTTCAGTAGTGTTTTTAAGGATCAAGCCATTGACTGGCAGATATCAATTTGTGTTGTACAATGAAGTGTTTATGTCCAATACCAAACTATATTGATAAAACAGTTGGGATGTGGATGCCAGAGTGAGGACAGCCATCTGACACTAAGAAGTAAAGCTAATGGCACACTAGTAACAGTATCCTCAAACATGCTACCATTTTGGAATTGAATAAATATATGTTTCCATAATTACAAAAATAAAGCCCTGAGAACTCAAGCTTTATATTTTGTGAAAACCCCTCTGACAGACCCAGCAGCACATACTGGCCCATTGCTGTCTAGACAAAATGCTGCACGACAGAGCTGTAGAATGTGTTTGTCTCAAGAGGTCCAAGCATGATATCGTCTACCATCACCTGTCCTGAGTCCTTGCCAGGCAGCTGTCTCTCCTTTGCTTCTTTGCTTTAATTTTCAAGATCTCTTATTTCAAGAGATAGGGTCATTCATTTAGAAACATTTGTTTAGTAACAATCTTGTGTGTGCTGCTTTCAAGTTTTGTTTTGTTTTTATGTTTGCATCCTCTCTGAGAGGTGAGTGTGACTGAAGTAGATTAAGGTGACTGTTCAACACCATGACACTAAATGGCTGGAAAAGATAACAGTAGAACCCAGAAGAGGTCCAGTCAAAGAGGGCTGGCCTTGCTTTACTGTCTATGGGGAAAGGAAAGAAGGAAGGGAAGGAAAGGAACAAAACACTGCCCTGCTATGTCTGCTATGTAGACTCTCAGGGAAGCCTTCACTATCCCACTACAAGAACCTGAGAAAACTGAATGGGGGTGACATTTTTAGAAATAATAGTAACAATATATGAAGTATGGAATGGTTCCTCGGGCAGGGAGACCAGTTTGAAGTTAATTCCACATGTACATATGTTACATTAGGAAAAAAAAGTCTGTCTTTTGGAGAAACAATGTCAACATGGACAGGCAGTGGGTGGGGGGAACTTATATTCTTCAAGGAAGAATCCTGCCACTGCAGATTAACAGGTATTTAGGGAAATAAGCTCTATGTACTAATGTCTATCTTAGTCAGTGTCCTATTGCAGGAAAGAGACACCATGACCACAGCAACTCTGAGAAAGCAAAGCATTTAACTGAGGTTTGGTTACAGTTCAGAGGTTTAGTCCATTATCAGCATGGCAGGAAGCATGGCGGCATGCAGGCAGACATGATGCTGAAGAAGGAGCTGGGAGCTCTGCATCTTGATCCACAGGCAGCAGGAAAAGAGAGCTGCTGGGCCTGGCTTGGGATTCTCAAACCTCAAAGCCCACCCCAGTGACCACCTGCACTCATGTGACTTGCATTCAGACATACACATACTTAAAAACAAAATAAATCTTTGCCAGGAAGTAGTGGCCCAGGCCTTTAATCCCAGCACTTTGGAGACAGAGGCAGACAGATCTCTGAGTTCTAGACCAGCCTTGTCAATGAGGGAATTCCATGGCAGCTAAAACTACACAGAAAAACCCTGTCAATAAATAAATAAACAAATCTATGGGGCATTTTTTTCAAACCATCACACTGCTTATTATGAAATTTTCATAATCACTGATTTAAAAAAATTCTAGACAAGGCATGGTTTACTATATTATATTACATTGAAGGTATTATAAATATTCTAGAGTATGTATAATTACATAGATAGCATAAGAAAATGGTATAAAATAGTGAAGGATATATATATATATATACATATATATATTATAGTTTCAACTATACTTTTACATTTTATACTACAATAAGAATCCATTACATAAAAGGACATAAAGGTTTCTGCCCACCAACAAGCAAACACCAACTTTCACTTTCTATATCCCTTAGACTCTATTACCTTGAATAAAACACAGCCTTTTGAATGTCCCTTCCAGCTCTCTAAGCACTTTCGTTGCTCACTCAGCTGCCCAAAGGTGCCACCTGGTCATCCAGCATCAGTGCTCTGGGAACATACCAGATGTTTTCAGGTCTGTGTGTGCTAACTAGCCCCAAGAGCCACCTGACTTGGGTTAATTCTGCCACCACAGGAGGTGGCTGCTGCAGTTCTATCTGTGCGGTTCACTTGTGTTTTCCCCACGCCTTGATGTTGGCCATGAGCTTCCATTTAGGATCTACTTAAGACATCATTAAATGCCACTCAGTCCTCCTTCATCATCATTAAAGCAGACATTAAGCCAGTCAGGAATTCTCAACCACCCCAGGGGAACCCTGGATGAGATTCCAAGTAAGAACACGGGTCTTCATTTTCTTCCAAGGGCATTTTCAATACGTGGGCTGATTTTCATCTTCATAGAATTTTGAACCAATTTGAAAACTAAGTTATCAGGGTACGCTGGGCAAGCCAATTATTTGAGGCCAGTCTCTGAGTGCTGTCATGGTCCTTTTCCCCACATAATGTGTAACTCCACTTAGAAGCCAGCAGCAGATGCTGAGACTCATTCCATCCCATGCTGTTCGATAGGTGGGAAGCCAATTCTATCAATGGTTTTGATGTTTCCCTTTTAATATGTGTTTCACTTATTTATGATTTTCAAATTTGAGCAAATATCATAATTCTGCATCTTTGTCAACCTAATGTTTAAATCTATGCTGTTTATTTCAAAGAGATGGAAAATTTCTTTTTCATCTTATAGTCATTTTCCTTGTTAGGTTATTTTGCTTGTCAGTTACATGTTTTTTCCAGGAATCAGTAGGTCATCTTAATGTAAAACATCCCTGCTAAGAGCTTGGGCTCCAACCCAGACTTTCTGAGTTTCCAATCTCATAGATTGACTGAGGGGAAATAGTGATGATTCTTTCCCTTCAGTGTAAAAAAAAAAAAAAGATCTCTATCCAACTCTAGATATCAAGAATGACTCCCAAGGGATAATGGTAAGGTCTTAAGGTCTAAAGAACTTCAACAAACAAAAATTACACTGCAGATGAAAAGATCTTGGGTTTTGATTTTGATGTAAATTGAAACCCCAGCTCTGTGATATACTACACAGTTTCACTGCCAGGTCATATTAGATCCTCTAGTGTTGCTTTCTACCTTTGTAAAGGGCAGATGACAATACCTGATTGACATCATTCACTAATGATATTTTAACTTGACATGACATTATTTGTTCCCTCCACCTCAGTAAGATGACACTGAGCAAAAGATATTCAAGTCCTGTTTTCCATGGACAACTTCTCTATGGCCAGGGTCAACTCTGCCAACAGTGAGGACCACAAAGACAACAGGCAGAAGTAAAAAACAACAATTTTCAACCACTGAAGACTCTCCATGGATCTTAACATTTCCTGCTTCCTTACTACAGGAACTCTCTTTAACCTCATGATCATGATCTCTCTCTCTCTCTCTCTCTCTCTCTCTCTCTCTCTCTCTCTCTCTCTCTCTCTCTCTCTCTCTCTCTCTCTCTCTGTGTGTGTGTGTGTGTGTGTGTGTGTGTGTTTCTGCAGGTCTCTCTCTGACTCTCCTCTGTGTGCGTATCTATGTCTGTCTGTCTCTTTCTCCCTATCTCTTCTTCTGACCCTAATCCAACACCCCCATGCTGGCCATGTGACTTCTGATTCTAACACCCTCTCTCCCTGATGTGATGAAATGACTGTGCCCACCATCACCTGGCCTTGGACATAAACCTTCAGAACCATAAGTTAAAATAGTCCTTTCTGAACTTCTTAAGTACCTTGTGTCCAGTATTTTATTATAATGAAGGAAAACTAAACAGTCCAAGAAACACCCATTAGGAAAAGTTCTGCCCATTTAAACTTAGAGATTAGTAGAAGAGCAAAGAGAAAGAGGCAGAGGGAAAGAATGAGAACAGAAGGCTACAGAGCATGTAGTGGAAGAGCTGCACGCGACTCTCAAGCAGAAAGGAAGGAAGGAAGTGGGGAGGGAGAGAGGATGGGAGGGAAGGAAGAAGGGGGAGGGAGGGAGAGAGGAAGGGAGGGAGGGAGGGAAAGAGGGAGGGAGGGAGAGAGGAAGGGAGGGAGGGAGGGAGGGAGGGAGGGAGGGAGGGAGGGAGGGAGGGAGGGAGGGAGGGAGAGAAGGAGGAAGAAAATTAGTCCCTGGATTTGAGTTCTTCTGAGCCAGAGGAGTCTCTTTCCACGTGAGCTGCTGAGATCACTTCTCTGGACCCCACATTGTGAAAGGGACATAGCTTCTAGTCTCCTACACTAACAACTTCAATACCTGCCTACTAACATGAGGATAGAGAATGTGAAAGCAACCCAACCTAGTCCTAGCAGCCAGTCATGTGGCCTCAAGGGGAGCCACTGAGAACACTGTTCTGGCCCAGCCTGCTTTCCCAACAGCAATGCCTCCTACATTTTATAGTAAATTGTAATTGTATAAGAAACACTCACAACTACTATATTGTCTGATGTTTGAGACAATGCTGTGAAATTCTAGATCTAGGACTAAAAGCATCCCTGTTTCAGACAAGAAATAAAACATGAGTCTAAAAGAACTAAGGCCAATGAGATCACACATGGGTGGTGAGCCATGGGAACATGGTCTAAGCCTATGCCTATTGCCATGTGCAACTTTTATACATTTTCTCTGATGCATCACTGCCTTCTTACGTCTTTGCTGGCCTATATGACCATGAGATGCTAAAATCTAGTGAGTAGTCTTCACTTTGTCTCAAGACTTTAAAACTATTCATTTGACCTGCTTTACTATTGTTAGTAACAGAAAGTTTGCCTGCCCTAAGTAACAACATAGTTTTGGTATTGCGAAAGCTAAGTGATTTACCTTGATGTAAAAATAAAAGGACTGAGTTATATATACATTTACTGCCTCCCTATAATTTTTAAGACTTAATTGATGACATGGTAGTATCGATTACTATGCAATAATATCCCTAACCTTTTGTCCTACAGATGCAAATTTGAGAGGTATGACTATATATAATAATTTCCACATGCATCCAAATAAGAGAAACTTGACTTCTAAGACCCAAGTAACAATTCTTTTAGCCAAATAAAAATGTACTTAGCATATTATTTTCCTCTTTATTTAAACCTTCCTTTTAGCCATTTTTTCACAGGATTTCATGCACAGCCAGGCAGGTATTTCATGCAAAACCTTCCAGCTTTTGCATATTGTAAATGTATCCATCAGATGTGATTATGCATGTAAGAAAAGGCTCCCCTCTGCATATCAATAAGCTACAGAATGGTCCACTTCAAAACACGCAGTCTAATGAAATGGTAATGATTTCATTAATGTATCAAGCCATGTCTAATTCCTCTCAAGGAACATAAGACAATTTAAATTTACCCTGAATGCATAATAAGTAAATAGTCAAATTGGCAACAGATTAAAGAGTTCTCTATAATCAGAGTGCTGATACAGACATTGTTGCAAAATCATTAGAAAATGTTGCAAAATGGCATGTATTGGGGTATAGTACTGAAATTATTAGAAGCACCTCTTTCTGGCTATAATTATACATGAGGTAAATAATTAAAACAAAATTCATGAGGTTATTCATCAAATGTTTTGTATTCACAATTGCTCATCTGATTCTTGCTATACAAGTCAGTCCTTTCTTTGTAACCCTTTGCATACTGTCCCTTGGACACACTCTGATAATGAGTTTAGAAAAAGAAGCTATAGTCAAAGCAAAGGAGAATCAGAGGTAGAGAACTCAAGAGACAACAGTGTGGCAGAAAGTGTTTGGACCAGGAAAAATTAATATATTATCTTATTCTTAACTCACCATTATCTATTTATGGGGTGCATGTCTAGAACACCTACAAAATGTACATATTGAAACCCACCCCTGACATAACAGTATTGGGGAGGGCGACTTTGAAAAGTGATTCGTTCATGACTATGAAGTTTTTGTAAAAGAGCCATCGAGTATGGGGAAACTACCCTCTTGGTAGTTACTATCAGAGAACTGAGTGGAGAACTGTATTGCATCTAACCCCTGAATACATGCTCTCGTTTACCCAATCACAGAGCTGGAGATGTTCCCAAGAGAAGAGAGTTGCCACAGAGAGAAGATGCTGTCAGATTTCCATGAAGGAAGACTTGTCTTGAGAGTTACAAAGTTATCATTTAGTATCTCCTGGAGCATGTGTATAGATTTCATAAGTAAATGGACTTTACTGTAAAGGATGATATGAGAAATAATGGAAGTAAACATTCCAACCATTCTTCTGACACATGTGCAACAGGAAGCCAAGGAGTACATAGTTCAAAGATCCTTGCTTGGTGATGGGAGCAAAGATGAAAGCAAAGGAGGAGATCATGGATGAAGCAGGGACCCAGAGGGAAGTCTGACAGACCTGGAGGGAAGCTGGCCTGAGATTAAGAGGGCAGAGAAGAAGAACACAGTCAAGTAAGGGACCAGGGAGTTTGAGACAGAGTGTGGTGCGGAGAGAACACTCTGTTCCTAAGAGCAAGTTCAAAAGAGATAGATAGAATTTCAGCCATTTTGGCTTTAAGTCCTGAGAGCTAGGAGATGAGAAGCAGCTTTCATCAAGGAAATAACTGCTGGGTGGTGTCTCCTTTATGTTCAGACATCTAAGACAAAACTAGTTGACACACACCGGGGAGAGAGCATCACAAGCCAGCTAGTGAAAATTTTTCTGAAGCAGAAAAATGAGTTTCATCTTCCGCAGATAAAACTCAACCGCCACTTAGCCAGTACAGGGCATCAGATAACATTCTGACAATGGTGATTCTGGGATACTGGATCCCAGTGCCCAGTGGGAGAGACCAAGGGATGAATGGCAATGACTCAAAGTATGTACTCTGAAGGAGGACTAAATGGGGAATGAACACAGAGGGGGATATAGCATTCTACCACCTCCAGGGACCACCATGTAGGAGGGCTGGCACTCTTGCTTGCTGTTAGCTGAATTAATTGATTCTGCACAAGGGAAGGCTTTGGAGAGGAAGTGGCAGGTGGTCTATGAAAGAATATGCACAGTCTACTTCCAGGAAGAGGTAAAGGCAGATCCCAGGTTATAACCAGTCTTGTTGGGAAGGCCATTGGAGGCCTCCCCTTGGAGCTGATTTAAATGGTCACCCTCCTTAGCTGAAAACTGACAGGACACAGAGTTGTCTTCAAGGCAACAGATTTGAGCTTGGTGGCCCAGAGAGACACACCCTGAGCCAGTTTCTGATTGCTGGTCTCCACTTTAAGGCTTTGCCCAATACATAGCAGTTGGAAGTACCAGTCCCAAGAACCAAGGCAAAGATTATCCAGAGGCTTTCAAGTATTTGGAGAGAAATAAAACTTAATTTTCTTCCAGAAAACCTGGATTTCTGTTGTCTTCTCTGTGACTGTGAGGGCTAGGGTTCCCCCACAACTAAAATGTAAAAGGAAGAATAGGCAGCAGACGGCTTAAACATGCCCTTCTCTGGGCACCACTGACTCATGGAGCAAGGGAAATCAAGTCACCATGCTGGGGCTGTGGCCGTGCTTATTGTTACACAAAACCATTGCAACCTGACATTTCTCAGAGTCTAAACAGAAAGCCCCATCATTCTTCCATCTTAATGCCTTTCAGCTTTATATTTCTCCATTTCCCATTCAACTTTGCCAATCAAGGTAGAAAGATAAGATTATTTGGTAGCAAAAATTGCTTTTCATTAAAAGCCTGATGCCAGCGTTGGATCCCCAGACACCAGATAGTGGAGAGAGCCATCTCCCAACACAAAAGCGCATACATGTGTAGACAATAAATACTTTTTAATTTAAATTTTGCCAACCAGTATGCATATTATAAATTTAATTTCCACATCATTCATTAAGGAACGATTTAAATATTAGTTGCTGTTTTCTTACTTTTCTCTGAATGGAAAGATTGTGTCTTTTGCTTTAAGTGATGTTTTTTCCTTCTAGTAAAGGTTTTGTGGCTCCTTTAAATGGTCCTGCTTTACTGTTACCTTTCATGACCCTGACACTGTACTATTACCAATACTCTTATCTCACTATGATTTGGTGATTGCCATTATTTGTGGTACTTTTCCATGTACAGTAGCAATGTTATAATCTCAGAATATTCAAATGCACCCTCAAATTCTTGCACATCATTTGAGTTTGTGGTTTTAGTCCGGCATATTTCACCAGCTCCTTCCTATACCACACACATAGCTTTGCAGGTTTATCTGAACATAGCATTATAACTCATCTCCAATACTAAGGTGATACAGGTTAAACATGGGCTTAAACTGGCAGATAAACATTCGGCTGTTCCAGTATCGAATCATAAACCATAAAGTACAATACACATTAGGAATGTGTTCTCTATTTTGTACCCTACTGACCTGCTTGTCCACTAGTTAAACTAATGACCTACTGACTTAATTATGATGGCCTTATAGTTAATTACATCTACTGAGGGAAATCTCTACTTTCTGGTCTTCATTGCATCTCTTGGATATTTTCTCCTTGGATCTCCCATTATCATTGATTTTCAATTTACACTCTCCAAAAAGTGTGGGATATTAGCTAGGTGATGAAGGGTCAAAGGCCATATAGGCCAATGTATATTTAGGCAACATGATGCTGATATGGGTATCTGGTGTAAGCCAGCTAAAACATGGATGACAATGGAGATATAGGGGACTATGAATCAGCTAAAGGTAGTTAGTGTTGAATATGCAGGAACACGGGGCAAACAGGTATGAGATATGCCATATAATTATTTTTGGTTTAATGCCATTTTTGTGGGGTTTTGTATAAGCATGGCCTTGAGGTCAGTGACATGTGTCTGTACCTCCACCTAATGCCTTCACCAGGAGTCTGTGTGCCAGTCTGTGTATACCTGTGCCTGCCTGTGGGTAGCCTGTGTGTCAGGCTATGCCTGGGTATCTGCCTCTGCCTGCCTGCATAGCTGCCTGGGTACTGGTGAAGTATCTTATCTGCCTGTAACTCCTCACATTCTCTACAACCCTCCCCTGTTCTGGTGGCAGAGCCTTGTACTTCACAGATTAAAATTTATTATTAACATATAACAAAAAGTTTATGACTGGAAGACTTTGCCATAATGTATGTTTGTTTTGATTTTTGTTTATTTGAGACAGGACCCTGTTACACTGTAGAGATTGGCTTGCTAGCCACTATGTAACCCAGCTCTTAGCAATCCTCTTGATGTGACCTCCTGGGGGCTGGAATTATATGTGTGTGCCACCACATCTAGCACTATAATCTATTAATAACTTTAGTAGTTTTACCAGAATCCTCTGGGTTTTCACGTATTAAATAGAACATTATGGGGCTGAGGGGTAGCTCAATGGTGCTTGCTTAGCAAGCAAGCATGAGGCCCCTAGCACTACAAATAAATATATCATAATCTAAAAGATATTTTTATATCAAAGACTTAGAGAAGTTAGTTCATTCTACAACGTCTTTCCTTCCCTCAAATCCAGAACAGGGCACTTCCCCATAGTTCTTGATCATATCCCTGAGGTAGGGTCTACCTGTGTAGCCAGGCTGGCCTCAAACTTATGACTCACTTGTCGCATCATTCTGAGTGTTGGGATTGCATCTCATCTCTGGGCACCAAACCTAGCTCAGCTTCTAGCTTTAATCAAACTTTTTTTTCACATTTTGAGTAGTGGTTAGCATTAGTTTTTCCATTGTTAATATCATTAAGCTATTGTGTTTGAGCTGCTGTAGCTTTGAGGTCCATTGGAGAGATAGCTAATAGTGAACAATGAATTGATCAAAAGTTCCTCAGCGTTTGTCAGTATACATGAGTTTTCTCTCTTGGTTTTGTTAGCAAAATGGATGTTCATGTATTTCACTGGTGTTATGCTTTGGTTTAATGGTAAGCAGTTCCCCATGTCTGCTGCATCCCCTGCAGCTTGTGTCAAGGAGTCCAAAATAGGGTTGACTTGGGACTGAAGAAAGGACAGACACATAGACACACATACAGAAAGGCTAGGGTGTGCACTCTGATGGAGTCACTCCTACTACCATTGCCACCAGGAACCTCGGTGTGTTTATTAGGGAAAGCACTGGGGAGAAGAGGGGTAGTCTCTGTAGGCAAGTAACGGGCTGTAAATATCCAGGAGGAAGAGGAAGCTGCAGTTGCTAGTTTCCATACACAGTGATCAATCATTGTTAAACACTGGCGCTTGGACAGAGGAAGGCTTTGCATGGGGAACAGCTTTGCCTGTTTCCCATGGGTCAGAGGCTTCATGGCTGTGCCCATGTCAACAATAATACATTCACTTAGGACTTGACTCTCCCAGGTTTCCTCCATTCCCTATACCAATCATCACACACCATCCTTCGGATGCATCTTTGAAACAGGCTGACTAGTATTTACCACTTCGGCATTTCAAGTCATGAATGCAGTCATTTTCTGGTTGTGTTGAATAGATCGATTGCCATAGAAGACACTGAAAAGATAATTAAAGGGCCAGCAGCATTGGAGAGTCATCAGGAACTGAAGTGCTCACAGCTGCATTTTATCCAACCTTTAAATGAGAAATCATTGTGTTGCTTTCTGGACCACTGACTTTCAAACTTGACTGTGAATAAGAATCATCCAGGAAAGTTGGGGAAAGGAAGCAGAAAAAGCACAGATGCCCCACCTTTACATACGTCAGTGAGCCTGGGTCTCCATGTCCTCCTCTAGCTCTCCAGGTGACTGTGACCCGTGAAATAATTTGAGAACTATTGTTCTAAAATGTTTACAGAGCTGCTAGTTCATTTTGTGAAGCCAGAACAATTTTAATTTGAAAACCTGATGAAACTAGAAAACCAGGCCTTCTTTTTCAAAAGAAAACATGTTTCTGTTTAAAACTTTTGTGCAGTTTTATTCCATTGAAACCCCAACTAAACCCTACATTCCTTTCTCTGACCCACACGAGGTTCCATACAATGTAATACAGAGAGTCATGTTCACTTGACCTCATCTACCTATGCCAAAGCTTCTTGGGACCCTATCAGATGAGATGAGCTTGGCCTACCTTATACTGTTTGTTATTCCCCTCACCTGGAATTCCTTCCTTGATATGCAGTGTGCTCCAAGGTAGACTCCAGGGACTCTCCCATCACACAGGACACTGGGTAGCATTTTTTTTTCAGCCCTTATCTAAAGGGACCAGTATCAGCATAAGATACTACAAGACCAGTTTCTCGGCACAAACAAGATTTATTTGTCCCAGAAAGAGACAAAGGGCGGGGAATAAGACACAAGGACAGGAGATAGAGGGGGGGGGGAAGTAGAACGGAAAAAGGGAAAAGGAATATTTGTCCCAGAGGGACAAAACACTACCTCTGGATAGAGGGGAGACAAACAGAGCCCCTAGGCAAATGGCAGTTTATAAAAGTGAAAGAGGCAAATCCCAGGTTAGAATGAGGTGTTTAATTTTGATTGGTCAGGTTAATTAGGGCAGTCAAAGGGGGCTTTTATGCTGGACTCAATACTTTAATAGTGGCACCTTGACAATGAGCCTCAGGAGGAAGTGGCTGAATACAAGAACAGACCTTGGCGGCTCGCTTTAGAAATGTAATCTAATGGATGTTAGCAAGGCAGAGGGAATGGGGGAGAAGGGCAAGGCTTGTCAGAGCCATGTTTGCCATGCCCAGGCTGGCTAGAATGTCTTCACCATCATTACCAGATGTCTTCTTAATGTCCTTGCTTTTTCTTCTTCTTAACATTTTCAAGCCCAGTGTAACAGGCACAACACTAGAGAGCTTGGTTTCTTTCCTACTAAATGCATCAGCACAGGACCTGATTCCTGGAAGGAATTGATTCCCTTATGAGTCTCAGGTTCCAAGGAGATCCAATGTGGAATGCTTTCAATCCATCACCCAGAACCTGGTACATAACGCATGCTCAGGATGCAGCCCCCAGGTAAGGAAATGAATGTTTGTTGATATTTCCTCAACTCGAAAAAGTATTCATAATAAAGAATCATTGACTTACATATTCCTTTTAAAGATTGTGAAGAACTCTGAAGAATTAAGTAAGTCAGGCCCCCCCGAAGAGGTAAGTCACATGGGGAGGTGGGGGAGTGGGGGTGAGGGGAATTTCGGATCACATTCTACTAAAGGTGTGCCATGGCAAGTTCCTTAGCAAAATGAGTTGCAGACCAGAGACCAGAAGAAAAGATGAACTTGGTCTAAGAAAGACAGTAATAAAAGAGAAAATTCAGAGAGAAAATAGAGTGCTTTTGGTAAACTCAGGAGACTGACAGAAAGGAATCTGAGGGGGTCCTTTGTTAGAACTCAAAACAAGTTCTGCAGTATGCAGAGGTAAGAGGTGTAGGGAGCAGGGCGTGCTGATGCTGTCAGAAGGATTCTGGCTTTACATGCCTGTGATCTAGTAATGTGATCTAGTAATGGCTCACAAGACAATGGAGCTCTGAGGTGTGGGGAGGAGGTGTGAGTGGAGGCAGGACAAGGACAATAGCAGAGCCACTCAGGAAGGAATGGGACACTGACAAGAGGGAAATAGCCACTTTCTGTTTCCACCCTGAGTTTTGTCCACATCAGATGACATTAGAGAAGGCCAGCAATCTATCAACCCCCCCCCCGACACACACACACACATGGAGCTAAGGATGAAGAGGAGCAGGCAGAACACAGATCTGTCTTCCAGTCCTGCTGTCACCAACTGCCTAGCAGACTTTGTCTGCCGCCATCCCAGTGTGTCCTGCCAAATAAAGACAGGAGGATGGGAGCATCAGGTACTGTGATGCAGACTCCCCATCCCAGCATTTTCTACCAAATAGAGATGGGAGGATGAGAGATGGGAGGATAGGAGCATCAGGTGCCTGTGATGCAGACTCCCCATCCCAACAGGGAGGATGGGAACAACACACACCTGTGATGTAGACTCCCAAGTCTAAACTGTTCACTGCTCTCCCAAGTGAGAGCTGGGAATTCAAGGGTGGCATGGCTCAAAGGGACCCATTATTTTTAAAAGTTAGTAATTTAGTCTTCTGAAAGGAACCTTTGTAGCATGGAAAAGTAATTTCAGCTCCTAGTCTCCATGACCCATCAGGAAAGAGACACATCCTCAAATGATTTTTGTTTTTAATTAATTTAAGCATCTTTTTATTGTTTCCAGAGAAACATGTAGTAGGATATTCACTTTGTCTGCTTCTGTGGCACTGACAACACCCATTGGGGGGTGAAGCCAGGGGCGGAAGTGACCCGTGGAACTACATCTGAGGAGGAGCGAGAAAAGCTCTCTTTCTGGCTGATTGCAGAGAGAGGAGCATCCAGTTCCAACTGCTGTGTTCATCTGTCTGTGTTGTGAGCTGTTTCTCCCTTAATAAACATCTATTCAGCCTATTTGTTTATCCTGACCCTTATTAAACCGCAATAGAAACATCCTCTGGTAGAGGGTAGAAACTAGTCTGTTTAAACAGACCCTTTTCCCTCTAAGGAGCACATAGGATTTGTTCAGAGGGATGACACCCATGCACAGACTGCTAGAGTGCCCATGGCCATTGAAGGGTCACCATCCTGTGAGGCAGCAAAATGGAGCCAAAGAAAAGAAAGGAAAGTGGAAACAACCAGGAGAGTGAGAGTCTGCTCTGGAGATCTTGAACCCAGCTAGGGAGTTCTCTCCTCCCAGTGAGAGTGAATCGAAGTGTAGAGTGGCAGCTCTCAACCTGGAAGGTAGCGACCTTCAGAAAACACATGTTTCTGATGGTCTTAGGCATTGAGGCACCACTCAGTAGCAAAATTATAGTTATGAAGTAGCAATGAAATAAAATTATGGTTGGGGGTCCCAGAGACCATTGGGGAGGAGGGAGAGGAGGAGGGAAGAACTGTGCATCAGTCTTACTAGGAAAAGAAATGGTGATTATGGGGAAAGTGTTTCTCCTCTGACCATGACTGGAAACCTTTTATTAAAAATTATTTTTCAGAGCTGGAGAGATAACTCAGCAGTTAAGAGCACTAGCTGCCTTTCCAGAGGACCCAGGTTCAATTCTCTGCACCTTGGACTTCTTTACTGACTCTGGAACCAACGTTTCTAGTCTTCCATGCTGGAGTGAGAACTAGTGGGTCTCCAGAAATGCTGTAGATCTTTGGTGCCAGATTGAGACCACTGAGGCACCTGGAGTCAAGCATTGAGAGACCAAAATTGTTAGCTTCCATCTTGATGCACCAGTGCCTATTGCTGGACCAGTTCAACCACACTGCATAAGTCTATTTATCAACCCATATAATAGAGATAGATATATGATAGACAGACTGATGGGCAGACAGATGGGCAGACAGATATATGGATAGAGAGAGGTGATAGATAATAGATACAGAGGTAGGTAGATAAATGATAGATAGATAGATAGATAGATAGATAGATAGATAGATAGATAGGTAGATAGATAGATATGGCAATGATGGATGGATGGACAGATAATCAATTGATGGATAGGTAGATAATAGGTAGAGGATGGTTAGATCATAGATAGATAAAATCACAGATATAGACAGATGACAGACAGGCAGATGGAGAGATAGATAATAAATATATATGATAGAAGATAGATATATATGATAGGTAAAATTATAGAAATAAATAATAGAGATACATAATAAATGATAGGTAGATGACAGGTAGATCATGACTGAAAAATGATAGGTAGATAGATAGACAAACAGATAGATGATAAATAATGATGATAAGTAGATGGATGGGTAGATAGATAGATAGATAGATAGATAGATAGATAGATAGATAGATAGATAGACAGACAGATAGATGATAGGTAGATAACCTCTAGAGAATCCTGAGTAAAATACTTTCCATTTGCCTTTTCCTCTTCTACTTTATCTCTGCTATTCTAACACTGACTGTTCATCTTGTTTCTCTCCCATCCTTACCCTTAGTCACTAATAACTTAGTGAATTTCATACTGTCCTTGTTCACTTATTTTCCAAAATTTATTGGAGTCATTTTTTTTTAACTTTTATTTCATTATTTTTTATGTGACTGTCATCATATGTGTCTGTACACTATGTGTGTGCCTGGTACCCTTAGAGTCAGGAGAAGACTCCAGATCCCCTGAAATTATAGTGACAGGTGGGAATGAGTCACTAAGTGGGTGCTAGGAATTGAACCAGGGTCCTCTGAAAGAGCAGCCAGTGTTAACTGCTGAGCAATGCCTGTAACCCCTGAAGAATGTTTTTAATTGGCAACTACTGTGCTCTCCTCATGGGCTTATGCATCACTTTTGGTTGCTTCCAAAGAGAGCATTTGACTCTCAGAATAGTGGTAAAGATCAAGTCGAGCATCCTGAGTATGTGGGCTGAGGGTTTAGCTGCTGACTTATACTTCTGGCCCACTGGGAAGTAATCGCATCTCAACCCTACTGCAACTTAGTGCCACAAGAGAGGTAATTGCATTGGCTGAGAGAATATGGGTGATTAAACAAAGCCATCTAGACAATCTAAATCCCAATGTGCCAGCCCTGATGCATACATAAGAAATGTGGAAACTCAGGGCAATATGAGTCTTCTGAATATTAGTAGTGTCACACGGTAATGGACTTTGTTTCTCCTCACTATAGTAAAATGTAAAAAAAAAAAAATCTTGAGGACAGAATTTCTAATAAAAGGTTATTCATATAGTGAAATGTGGTAAAGGATGGTTGGCATTGATAAGCCTGTGGCAGCGTAGAAAACATGGCAAGGAGAGGTGAGGCTCTTGGGTGGGCCCACATTTTTCCTCATGTACTCTACTAGGGCATTTTCGAGTTTGAATTGAAGGGTATGAAAGAGAGAAGAAGTACAGAAAGTCTTTCATGTCAGACAACATAGACCTCCTTCATCTACAAAAGGACTCTGTTCTTCAAGATGGGAAGAATTGTCCGAGGCAGCACAGAGGGCAACAGAACCACCCTCTTTGGTGTGCAGGAGCTGGGAAGACATCAAACCACTTGTAACAGACAGACTCTATCCAAAGTCACAGACAGGCAGCTGCCCAAAGTCTTGGGGGGCTTGAACCTGTCTAGCTAAATCCCAGGCACTGTTCGTCTGCCAGCCAGAACTTTGGGCAATAAATTACCTCAGTGGGGCAGAGGGTGAATTTAAATCTAAAGAGAATTATTTTCAATACACAAAGTTTAATGTCTTTACCCTGATCGGATTCAGGCTGACTTGGGGCCAACCACAGCTTCCTGCTTCCTTCACACCCATTTCTACTTTTGGACTGAAAATGTCAACAGTACCTCTGACTCACCACTGCCTTTGGGAAGCACATCACAAAAGTTTGGTTTCACAGATTCACAGCTAAAGAACAATTTGGCCACTGGACTGTGTCTTTGAGTCTCCCTGATAAGTGATGGAGGTGGTATTTAGGCAAGAATTTGGACTTTAGATTTAAGACCTGATAGAGGAACGGGGTATGATTGCAGAACTGTTGAGACAGAATGAGTCTATTTGGGGACAAGGAGGACGTCAATTTGGGGGGCTGGGAGTGAGGTATTATTGGATAAGCATTTATGTGCCCCTGATTATGTTATGTCTGCTTCTAGTCTCGAATATGATCATATTTGAAGGTAGAATCTTGGGAATTAACTAGCTCATGACAAAGGAGCCCTAAAATGGGACTGGTATATTTATAGGAAGCAACAATGGAACTTCATTCTCCCTACTCTTTCCATCATGACTCAGAACTCTGACGCCTCAAGGAAATTTCAGGAGAACCTAAGCATCCTAGCACCTTCATCTTGGATTTCCAGAGAACTAAATTTCTGTTGTTTATAAACTACTCAGTCTGTAGTACTTTTTTGTAGCAGCCTGAACCTCCACAAACCATACCATGAAGGAAAAAAGTTCCATTGCAGTGAATGTCACAACAGCTTCCAGACAAATCCATACTCTGCTCTTATTAATTACAGCAGAACTCTGAGTGCCTATTTAGTGTCATTGTTTTATTATTATTTAAACAATACCTGAATGCAGGCACTTGCTAAAAATTAAGGCAATGTTAAGAAAGTACTTGAAATCCCCTTGATCACCCCTGCTACCCCAGTCAGTCCTCATGGGAAACCTTGCCAATTTGACAGTATCCATCGAGCTTTCCCTGTGTTTCATATTTTTTTTTCTGTTTGGGGGATTATAAATGATACACCCTATATTTTATTTTTAGTCTTAATACAATTATTGTGAGATATTCTCATGTCAGCAAACTGATCTCCTTTCATTTTAATTGATTCATAGTCTTTCATAGTATAATTTGACCATGTATTGCTGATAAATATTTACCCTGCTGATAAATATTTAGGATTTTATCTTTCCAGTGTTTTATTTATAAGCAATACTGCAATGGGAACTTCTGTAAATGTTTCAGAAGTTACATACACAAAGGATTTACATACACAAGGATTTACATCCTTGGGGCAAATAATGAGAGTGGGATGCTGGATTAAAAGAACATGCATGTTTTAAGTTCAAGTAGAAATTACAGGCAACACATAGAATACCAGCATTCAGGACTCAGAGGCAGAAAGATAGTGAGTTCACTATCTTTAGTGAACTAAAGATAACTTTCTAATAGTGAGCTATTTAGGAAGTCTCTTTCTCAAAATCCAAAATGAAAGATTTAAAGAAAGAAATTATGAACTCTATCACTCTTCTGAAGAATTGACAATGTTGATGCTTTTTGTTGTTGTTGTTGTTTTCAGTTGCGCTGTATTTTTGACAATCTGTTTTAATTCTCATTTTCCTGATTACCATTGAGATCCATTCATTCTTACATCCTGCAGTGCCTAACAGTGTCACTAATAGGAAGTAAAGGCTGAGTAAATTTGTTTTTTTACCAGAACTTCCTAATACAATTGCAAGATTGGAGACGTTGACTGGGTGATAATGCCAGGCGATATATTAGTCATATTCTATTCCTGACCTCATTAATTCCCTCAACTCCTTTCTCTTTAGAGGGCCTGGAGCCCTGAGAGATGGGAGAAATCCTCAAAGTCGTACAGATAATAGGACAATAGAAAAATACAGTCCAGATCTGACTCCAGAAATGGGAGTTCCCCTCCACTTTATTGCCCCTAGATCTTGATGGAATGCCTTCTCGGATCATGACACTCCAGGAGGTCCCAAAATCACTAACACCATACCTACTCCAGGCATAAGGGAGGGTATGAAGCAGAGAACTGGTAGAGTGGCATTTGTCTCCATATCTACTGACGCATAGCTCACCCAACCCTTTCTCCTCTGTTGCACTTGGGAACCCAAGGCACTTGTGTAGATAGACAGGGCAAGGGTTCCTTGGACACTGTCAGTCTTGACTTGAAATTTTAGAACCTGACTCATAGAGTGTTGGTGAACTATGCAAGAATACACAGCCAGCAGATGTAGACACTGCCAGCTGTGTCTACATCTGTCCAAGTGTGCCAACTGTCCAAGAGGAGGTGGGCCCAAAAACAATTAGAATGCTTCTGGGAGGTGCCTACAGGCTGGGCATGCGAGGGAAAGAGGAGGACTCAACTAGGGCAGAGAATGGGATACTCTCTCTTCTATTTTGAGTTTAGGAACTGTGTTGGCTAGGTTTTTTTTGTTTTTGTTTTTGTTTTTTTGTCAACTTGACACAAGCTGGGATTATCTGAGAAGAAGACCCCTCAGTTGAGAAAATGCCCCCATCAAACAGGCTTGTAGGCAAGCCTGTGTTAATTCTCTTTATTAATGATTGGTGTGAGAGGGGCAGGCCCACATAGGGTGGCACCACCCTAAGGCTGGTGTCCTGGCAAACCACAGAGACAGACCCAGTAGTCATCATTCTTCCATGTCCTCTGCTTCAGTTCCTACCCCAACTGCTTAAGATGATTGATGGTGACAATGCAAGTGTAAGTGCAGTAAACCCTCAGCTCCCCACCTTGTATTCAGTCACAGTGTTTATTACAGAAAGAGAGTGGCCTAGAAGAGTGTTCCTTCTCCTCCTCCAGTAACCTTAAAGTCCTGATCCAGGACTGCTGAAACAGGCTTATAATCTCAGTCACTTGTGAGGCTGAGGAAGGATAGCTGAGGGAGGATACCTTGGCTATAGGGTGAGTCCTAAATCAAGCTAGCAACTTCATGGGCTTCTCAAAATAAAACAAGTAAAAAGAGAATTGGAGACATAACTCAGCCATGGGGCACTTTCCTAGCATGCTCAATGTCTGAAGTTCAAGCCTAAGTACCACCAAATCATTTGTTTGTTCGTTTGTTTAATTTTAGTCCCTGAATCATGCTCTGGTCTTTTATTCAAGGAAACTCAGAAGATAGAGCAAGACATTTCTAAGGACAAGGAGTTTAAATCTTACTCTTCTCTGCATCTTCTTCTCTCCATCCTGTCGCCACCTGACACTTTATTCAGAGCACTCTACAGTTCACACAATAGCTTTCTGAACAGATGTCAGTATGGTCTACCCAAAATCCTGAAAGTTTTACCTCTCAAAGGACCTTCTATTTGTCAAAAAGACAAAATTAAAATCAAGTGGATAATTACATGGAATTGGGAGTAAACCATATATGTGACAAAACATCTAAAACAGGGACATATAGTAAGTGGCATACAATCTAAAAAAAAAAAAAAAACAACATAGGCCTCCTGACTATGATTATCTACTTGAAACACTGGAATCTTCCTTCTATTCTGTGTGGCTCTCTATACTCTGATCATCTGATATGACAATGATTTGCTAGACTTATTTATGTATAAACAACAATTAACTTTGCTTTCCTTCTAAAGGGGTTGACTAAAGCTTGGTTTTAAACAGTGATATTTGTGATGGTGAATGAGGATTTATACTCAGACACACTTGCACATTGTATGACTGTTAGAATAATAGCCCTTCCATCAACTGTGGCTTAGGCCCGGCTTTGGCTTGGATATACACAGCAGCGTAAGCTTCTGAAATTTCCCACTTCACATAGCTCTCATAAAGCAACCAAAGTGTGACAAACAGCTATAAAGCAGACCATTTCAGCTGGTGAGTGGCATTGACTATTTTCTTAAGTAGGGAGAATTCTGCTTGTCTTATCAGCTGAGAAGCAAGCATCTCGCTTAAGTCATGAATAGCTCAATTGAAAGATAGCCCCACAAACTAGCTCTTCATGTCTGATTCTGTGAGACTCCTATAGAAATGTGTGACCTGTGACCATAGATATGTCACTGAGGGCAGACTTAGATGTTTCAAAATCCCATGCTACTTCCCCCACCCCTTTCTCTGCCTTGTGCCTGTAAATCAAGATGAAAGCCCCCCAAAAAACTTTATATTCTCTAAATTTCCTTGGTCATGGTGTCTTTCCATGGAAGTTTGGGGATTTAAAAGACAGAGGCTTATGGTCCTAGAAAGGTAAAGTACATGGAACACAGCAGCAGGCAAGCAGACATGGCAGCACTAGCTGTGCAATTACATCTGGATCTGCAAGAACAAGGCTGAGAGACAGACAGGAACAGAGGGAGACAGAGATGAGAGCAATGTCAGACAGAGAGAGACAGATAGAAAGACTGGAATGCCATTGGTATTTGAAACTTCAAAGTACCACCTCCAGAGACACATATCCTCCAATAGACCACACCTCCAGAATTCTTCCCAAACAGTTCCACCAACTGTGGACCAAGCATTCAGATACAGATACATGAGTTTTTGCAAGCTATTCTCACTCAAACACCATAGACAGTTTCTGAGAAACTTTTCACCCCCAGACCATCAGATAGTAACTGAGTAACACCCCGCAAAATGTCCAAGACCATGCTGAAGTACCCTATTGCAACCAAGCAAATGTCTGCACATGAAGTCTCCTTTGGCCAGTCTCAGAAGGTCCACAACCACCCTACTTGGCTGGCCCAGGAAGAACATGAAGATGTCAGATTGTAAAGAGACCCTGCTTTTTTTTTTTTTTTTTTTTTTTTTTTGCCAGTTATATGTTTGGGACCTTATAGCTTCCTTAGGTAAAGTCAATACAAAGACAGGGTCCTGAGAACAAGGCCTGAGGACTCACTCTGTAGATCAGCTTTCTTAACCTCATGGTAAATCCCTCTATTCTATCTCTAGAAATGGTCACAAGTGCATGAAACACCCCAGAAATACATATCTGTGACAGCAACTGACCTCGTGTGACTATAGGCATCATTGGAGCAGGAAGACGTAAATTTTCACACAGCCCCTAACCCTTATTACACTAGTGTCTTTTCATAAGTCACTTACTTGAGCCTGAGAGGATGTGGTGATGACCACGTGGGTAAAGGCTCTTGTCTCCAGACAGACACACATGCACACAAAGTTTTAAAAACTGAAGGAGAAATTGTGTTTCCCAATGTGTAAAATGGAAATCTGAGGTCACATCCATCATAAGGATCATGGCTACCCATCCCACTGTGATCCATTGGGGCTGAGTAAACACAGGGAGCTAACTGCTGAGGCTGGGCCTCTGCTTCCAGTCATCCCAGAAAGTATAGCCCGGCATCCCCACAAAAGTAAGCCAGGGAAGAATTGAAAGAAACAGTTACAAGCAGTATTTCACAGACAAATCTGTGCAGGTCAAAGAAGATTGAGGGTTTCTGGAAATTCAAAGGCTCATTACTTCAAATCTTTTCCCAGGAGCCCAGGGGGTGAGGGGCGGAGGCTGTTCAGTAGTCTATGCACAAGCCAGGATCTTACAGGTAAGTTATTTCAAGGGAATCAAACAGAAGGGTTTCCAGGAAGCTGGGACTTTACGCACACCCAATGAAGTCCACAGGACTCTCTTTAGCCCTTTAAACCCACTGGCCTCTTCTGCATGGTGGGTGGTGGGATAACCCAGGCCCTGCTGCAAAGCAAGTCTCCCTCCAGCTCAGTATTTCTCCACCTTCCTAATGCTGTGATCTTTTAACACAGTTCCTCAGTTTGTGGTGACCGCTAACCACAACACTATTTCGTAGCTACTTCATCACTGTGATTTTGCTGCTGTTATGAATCATACTGTAAATATGTGTTTTCCAAAGGTCTTAGGTGACCCCTGTGAAGGGGTCATTTGACACCCCCAAAGGAGTAGTGAGTGACCCATGGGTTGAGAGAGGCTGTACTGTCCCTGGAGGTTGTGAGGAGAGCTCTCACAGCATCCCTGGAGGCTGGTGACTCCCTGCCTCAGGCTCTGCTAGAGGTGAAGAGGTACCTGAGCTTGATGGGAAACAAATTAGGTAACACCTTAAATCTTGTCACAGGTCAGGCAGTTGATGTGACTGATGAGTCTTCAAGAGAGTGATCCATCTTCTCTGTCTCAGAAAGGAAAGGCAGATCCACTGAGAGAGGAGGCTGAGGCAAGGGTCAAATCAGGAAGGGATTATCCTGCACTGACCCTGCTCAAGTCTTTCTGCAAGTACCACAGGGCTTGGAGTTCCCACAAGGAGGAGGATGCTAACAAGCAAAGGAACCACTCCCCCCCCTTCTCTCTCTCTCTCTCTCCCTCTCTCTCTCTCTCTCTCTCTCTCTCTCTCTCTCTCTCTCTCTCTCTCTCTCTCTCTCTCTCTCTCTCTCTCTCTCTCTCTCTCTCTCTCTCACACACACACACACACACACACACACACCTTCCTCACCTCCAACATGTGCTATGTGATCATACTCATTCAGCATGACTGTGATACTGTAAAGTGTGAAACATATCTCATCTGATCATCTGATTCTTGCTACCATCCAACAAGGAACAACACGCTGTTATAGGTGAGAAAACAGGCTCAAATGTTACCATGACTTTCCTCTGTCACTCACAGCATGAATCAGCTCATGGAGGGGAAAGGGGGCCTCTGATTCTATGGGACTTTGCAGAGTTTTAAGCATGTGCATATGGAATTGAACATACACGACTCATCCCAATCCTTGAGAAGGATAAACATCCACAGCTTTGGAGGAGGAAACTGAGGAAATGTAAATCTGACTAGAAAAACACCTGGGGTGGTCTTGTTCTACTGAGTAAGTGATAAAAGGTATAGCAGCTGGCATGCCCAGTCTCCTGAAAACTGATCAGGCAGGCCTCAGTTGGTGAGCCAGTGGCCCACTGAAACCCACCCTCAGGCTCCCCTATTCCAGCTTTTGCAGCTGTCCCTGAGTCACCACCCATTGATGGTAGGTTTTAGATCCTAGCCCATGATGCCCAAGCCCTTTTGTGTTAGGGGGAGTAACCTACCACACCACCCTGAAGAGCAAACTCAAGGTGATACTGGCATGTCTCAAAGGCTCTGTTTGCTTCCTAGGTTTGCTTTCATTCACTCTCTGATCCAAGTAAGGTTACATGGACCAAAATCTGACTTCACTGTGGCAATGCCTACCCACATTTCTCTAGCAGGAGTTTCTCTGTTCATAAGGTCCTCTGGTTGGGCCTGACTGAGCCACTTGTTGTCCCCAAACAGAGAGCAGAGCTCATGGCCCTTGGCCTATGTAATCCCACCTGAGGGAAGGCCAGGCCTGGCTAGAACAGATATGCATGAATGAAGAAGAGGAGAGCTTCTGCAAGTCTCTGTGGTAGGAGGTTCTGAACCTGGGAATCAAAGGAGTGAGCAGGTATAATGGGGATATCCAGGGTCCATCATCAGCAAGAATGAGGGGAGGTGTCGTTCATCAGGACACGGATCTGGACAAAGGATGGGATGCTGGAGCATTTGCCTTTGTCACACTCATCCCTGCATCCCTGGCTGTCACACTCATCCCTGTACCCCTGGCTCTGTCACACTCATCCCTGCACCCCTGGCTCTGACACACTCATCCATGAATCCCTGGGTCTGACACACACATTCCTGCACCCCTGGCTCTGACACACTCATTCTTGCATCCCTGGCTCTGACACACTCATCCCTGCACCCCTGGCTCTGACACACTCATTCTTGCATCCCTGGCTCTGACACACTCATCCCTGCACCCCTGGCTCTGACACACTCATCCCTGCATCCCTGGCTCTGACACAATCATCCATAAATCCCTGGCTCTGTCACACTCATTCCTACATCCCTGACTCTGACACACCCATCCCTGCATCCCTGGCTCTGTCACACTCATCCCTGCACCCCTGGCTCTGTCACACTCATCCCTGCACCTCTGGCTCTGACACAATCATCCATGAATCCCTGGCTCTGACACACTCATCCCTGCACCCCTGGCTCTGACACACTCATCCCTGCATCCCTGGCTCTGACACAATCATCCATAAATCCCTGGCTCTGTCACATTCATTCCTACATCCCTGACTCTGACACACCCATCCCTGCATCTCTGGCTTTGTCACAATCATCCATGAATTCCTGGCTCTGACATACTCATCCCTGAATCCCTGGCTCTGACACACTCATCCATGCATCCCTGTCTCTGCCACACCCATTCCTGCATTCCTGGCTCTGACACACTCATCCCTGCATCCCTTACTCTGACACACTCATCCTTGCATGCCTGTCTCTGTCACATTCATCCATGCATCCCTGGCTCTGACACACCCATTCCTGAATCCTTGGCTTTTGATATCATCAGACTTACAATAGAAAACAAGTAATTTGTGTGATGATAGATTTTTTTTTTTAGGACTTAACAAAGACTGCCTGATGTATCAGAAAACAAAGTCAGCCATACTAGTTAGTACAGAAGCTAGGCAGTGGTGACACACACCTTTAATCCTAGGACTCAGATGACAGATGGCTCTCTCTGTGTTCAAGGCCACCCTGGCCTACACAAGAGTGAAGAGTAACAGTGTTCACACCTTTGATCCCAGCACTAGGAAAGTGGAGACAAGAATGGGCAGAGAAAGGAATATGAGGAGGAGGAGTCAGGAACTGAGAGCCTTTTGTCTTGCAGGGTTTGTGGAGACAGGCTTGCCATTTCAGCTGGGAGAGGTAAGAGCTACTGGCTTGACTGCTTTGCTTCTCTGATCTTCAGCTTGAAGCTTGAACCCCAATATCAGTCTCTGGGTCTTTTATAGTTTCCATTACAGACCGGGCCATGGAAACAGCCAGTCCACAGGGAGGAAGGAACTGTTAAAATGAGGTGAGACCCCAACTGAAGGTTTATTGTACCCCTGTGAGTAAAGTTAGCCAGAGGCCAAAACAGCCCAACTGACCACATGCAGCAGGGAGAGGCAGAGCTGGAGTCGCTTGGGACAGAACTTATGCGTTGTGTGTCTACACAGCCGATGAGAGAACAAATAAGTCCTGAGCAAAGGGAAACACTGCTTGCCCTGACTCTGGTTGTCCAGTGCGAGTGTCTACGTGGCTCAGTAACAATGCAAGCACATCTGGGCTGCCCTACAGCGAAACCCACATAGTGCCTCACTTTTATGTGTGCTGCCAACACCAAGCTCTTTTTTCCCCTCCTCTGACATCAAATGGAAATAAGACCTGAGACAGTAAGGGCATCTGTAGGCTCCAGAGTGCGTTCCACCACTGACTTTGGAGTAGCCTTTATTTTACTGAGGGAAAATGAGGGAAGAAATAACTGTGATTTGTGCCTGAACTTCACATTTCACTATTTGCTTTAAACACAGACAATATTTAATAGCACATGCCACATCTAAATCTTCCTGATATTTCTGGAGCTAGAGACCGCTGGAGGCTTCACATAAAAACTTAGTCCAAATTGGTTTCCTTTGTAGGAAAAGGAACGGCGGGGAAAGAGGTTAGCCTGGGAGGCGGTGGCCTTCCCCTCTGCTCTTTTCTGACTATAAATGTGTAATTGCTATCCTTGGAGACTAGAAAATGCCAAGAGATTTGAACCAAAGAAATGACAATGTGACTGCTGGATGGAGATGAATACTGGGGCAATAATGACCATAATTTAGTTTAGTTTCCATTTATTATTACACAGGTTGTTAATTGGAATCGAGAGAAGAAAATTGCTGGGAGAAACAAAATTACTCCAGGAAATTGGGAAGTGAGTGAAATGACCAACAATGAGGTTAAAATTACTACCAGCTAAGGAGAGAGAGAGAGAAAGAGAGAGAGAGAGAGAGAGAGAGAGAGAGAGGAGGGAGGGAGGGAGGGAGGGAGGGAGGGAGGGAGGGGGAGAGGGGGAGAGGGAGAGAGAGGGAAGGAGGGAGGGAGGGAGGGAGGGAGGGAGGGAGGGAGGGAGGGAGGGAGGGAGGGAGGGAGGGAGGGAGGGAGAGGGAGAGAGAAGCAAAATGCCTGAATGTTTCGAAGCAAACCCCTTGGGCTATGTTCCTGTTTGTACTCCTTCTGAAGAAGCAAGGATCAGACTATGAGTCTCTGGGAATTCTGCATAGTGGAGAAGTATGGCAGGGTTGCAAAGCCACTGGATCCTTCCTTAAGAGAGACTCTTCCAACCTACGGCTAAAGGAAGCAAGATATGTGAGGGTGTCCCAACTTCTGCATAGCAGGGGTTGATCATAATGAAAGGTATTCTGGAATCTGCCTCCACCAAGTAATAATTTGGCATGATCCATGGCTTTAGTCAGAAAGTAATCTTGAGCCTTGAGAAGCTGGATCAGACTTGGGTGTCTGGTGCTGTGACTCAGTTTCACCACTCCAGGAGGAAGGCAGCAATAGGCAGTGCATGCACAAAAAAGTGTGGCTGCTGGTTTATGAAAACAGGCAACAGCTTCATTTAGTCTCTGGACCCTGGTCTGCCAACCTCCACTTTAACGTATAATAGCAAACCCTGTCTATCAGCATCTTTTTATTTGCTTATCTTCCATGGGCTTTGTCACCGTTTGATCTCAGTAATCTGTGAAGACAGTTAGTGAGGGATCACCAATCTATTTTGACTAATAAATTCAAAGCTCTCAGGAACCAATGTGGGCAGAAAAAAAAAAAAAAACAGGGCAGGATTGATGGGAGATGTTATTCTGTAAATATGTTTTTCATACTGGTTAATAAATAAAGCCCTGTTGGCCAATAGAAAAGGAAGATAAGAGGGACTAGGAAACTAGGAGGAAGGAGAAAGTAGTTGGGAGGAGTCTGCATGTAGAGCCTAGAGGAAGCAAGATGCTGGCCTGCTGCTCTCGGATAAGATGACCATGTGGAAATACTTAGATAAGTAGAAATGGGTTATTATTAAGACAGAGCTAGCCCATAAACAATAATGGTAACTGGCCAACAGCAATGTATCAAATACAGAGTCTCTGAGTGTTATTTGGGGCTCTCGTGGCGGCAGAACCTGAGGCGACGGCTGGGAAAACCTGCCTGTAACACAGGATATCCTTGTGTCTTGGGCCCCTGCATATCTTGACAATCCAGCTCTTAACCTACCAAGGATGCTTCCTTAGACACAATCTCTCCTGAGTTCTAAGTCCCTGCCCCAAGTCCTTATTCAGAGCAGGATTTCTGCTAGACCCCCAGGGAGAAACTATGAAAACCCAGATTCTGCATTTAGCTCAGCCAGGGCCTGCTGGCCCTCTGCTGGCCAGCCAGGTCTTCCACACTCAGCTCAACTGTCTCAGCTGAACAAGGCCCTCCGACTCCACCATGTGCTGGGCTGCCAGGACTCCCAGGGTTCGAGGAGTCCTACAGTGTGGTGTCTGTCCCTGTGTATCGTCTGTAAACTTAATCTAATTAGACAGACATCCCTATTTACCTTCCTGTCCAAAGCAGTGGCTGGTTCCTGCTACAGAGCACAGAAATGATGAAGGTTGGTTGGTTGAATGAACGAGTGGCTGAATCAGTGAATGAAGTAATGATTTTGGAAATATGGAGGTTTTATAATAATAGATTTTTTAAATTTTTATGACAAACACCTAATAAAAGCAACTTAAACAAGGACGGGTTTGGGGGCTCACTATTTAAGGGTGCCATCTATCATGGCGAGGGAGGCACAGCATCAAAAGCTTGAGGCAGCCAACCCCACTGCAATTGCAAAGCATCTAATCAGGAAGCAGAGAAAGACAAATGCTTGTCTTTCCACTTCTCATTCAGACCAGCACCTCAGCCCATGGGACCCTGTGACTCACCTTCAGGATGGGTCTTCCCATCGCAATGAATCGATCTGGAAACTCCCTCACAGAGACAATGAAAGGTCCATGTCCTGGGAAGTTCTAGAGCCTGTGGAGTTGACAATCAAGACTAACCCTCACAGAGGATGAAAGCCTTGGCTATGACATAGAAATCAAACAAGTCCCGGATTGTGCTGACCCGGAAGTGTTTCTCATTATCTAGATTAAGGAAGACAACCAGCATGCCCTAAGACCTCGTGTTCACGTGCTGATTCGGCACGAGGCAGGGGAGAAGGGGAGAGGGAGGGGTGGTCCTTCAGCTGATGTAGAGCCAGTGACAGCTGACAACAATAAACTTCCAGCCCAGAACCCCCACAACCCAATTATTGCAGCTGTGTTCAAGCCTATTGACATGGCCTATTCTGAAGAATAACAGCAAGGCTTTACTAATGAGGGTTTCCATGAGTCAGAGAAATAAAGGCAAGCCTTAGCATAGCATAGCATACTGACAAGGGGCTCCACAGAGAGAAAAATACCTAGAAGAGCAGGATTATTTCCTAATGTAGACAGGGAACAGAGGAAGAACGGCTGAGTTGGACTCAGTTTTGTCACCTGTACAATGGGTACAGTCATCTATCTTTTGAGATATATATCTGTCTTAGTTAGGGTTACTATTCTATGATGAAACATATGATGTGACCAAAAGCAAGTTCAGGAGGAAAGGGTTTATTTGGCTTATACTTCCACAACCATAGTTACCACTGAAGGAATTCAGGACAGGAACACAAACAGGGCAGGAACCTGGAGACAGAGGGTGCTCCTCGTGGCTTGCTCCTCGTGGCTTGCTCTGCCTGCTTTGTTATAGAACTCGGGACCACCAGCCCAGGGGTAGCACCACCCACAAAGGGCTAGGCCCTCAACCATCAATCCCTAATTAAGAAAATGCCCACAAGCTTGTCTACAGCTCAGTCTGTTTTTTTGTTTTGTTTTTTTTTTTTTCTTGGTTTTCCAAGGCGGTAGGGTTTCTCTATGGCTTTGGAGGCTGTCCTAGAAATCACTCTGTAGACCAGGCTGGCCTTGAACTCACATAGATCCGCCTTCCTCTGCCTCCCGAGTGCTGGGATTAAAGGCATGCACCACCAATGCCCTTCTTCACACAACACCATATAAGACATAGCCTTTCCCTGTTTGGGCTCATCTCCATGATCTTAGATTTTAAAATATCACTAAAAGGAAACATTACAAGAAGTTCCATAGTTTTTACCAATTCAAACACTTCAAAAGTTCAGTCTCTGTAAAAATCTGGTCTCTTTTAAAATTTAAAATCTCTTAAAAATTCAAAGTCTCCCAATTTTAGCCTCCTGTAAAGTAAAATAAAATAAAGTTAAATAGTTTCTCACTTCAAAAGGAAAGACCCAGGGCACAGTCACAAACTGAACCATGCAAACTCCAACAATGTAAATAACTCAATACTCAGTGTCTGGGGTTCACTCATGATCTCCTGGGCTCTTCCAAGGAGCTCGGGTCCCCTCTCCAGCTCTGCCCGCCACAGCACACACAGCTGTCTTCCAAGGCTCTGGCGGGCTCCACTCCATAGCTGCTGCTGTTCTTGATGATCATCCGTGGCACTGGCATCTCCAAAATGCCGGGGTCTTTTGCTGCCACTGGACTGCAATTTCACCAATAACCTCTCCTGGGCTCTCTCCACGGTACACAGCCTCAACTTTTCTCCATTATCCCATTAACCCTGGGGTTTCCACTGCTACTCTGGCTACATCTTCACCAATGCTCTCTCCTGACCTCTCACAGCGCCAAGCCTCAGCTGCTCTCCATGACCCCTCCATGCCTTCAAAACCAGTACCACCTGTGTGACTCTTACACTACCAAGTTTGGCTGCCAGCATGAGGTACAACTTTGGTCTCTTCTGAAACATAATTTCTGTGTGCTGACCCCGAGGAAACACTTCCTAAAAGATTTCACCTCAGTGACGCTGGTCTCTTCTTAATCACAGCTGATTCTTCTGCCCCACTTGACCAAATACCACAGATTCTTCCCACAAAAGGCCTGTTGGGTGTTTGTTTCCCTTTGAAACTTCACAAGCCAGGCCTCCATAATCCACATTGCTCTCAACATTCTTATCTTCCAATTTCCAACCAAACAGCCTGCGGGACTCTCAACACTCAATGGGTCTTCTAGCCCAAAGTTTCAAAGTCTTCCAGGGTCCTCCAGAATCATGGTAAAACCTGTCACAGCAATACCACACTATGCTGGCACCAACTTGTCTTAGTTAGGGTTTCTACTGTATAATAAAACACCATGACCAAAAGCAAGCTGGGAAGGAAAGAATTTATTTGGCTTACAGAGCCACATTCATAGTCCATCATCGAAGGAAGTTAAGATAGGAACTCAAGCAGGGAATCCAGAGGCAAGAGCTGATGCTGAGTGCTGCTTACTGGCTTGCTCAGCCTGCTTTCTTACAGTACCAAGGACCACCTTTCCATGAGTGACCCTGAAAGACCCCAGAAGAGGACTTCCCTCCAGGAAGAGACCCCTGGACCCAAAGACCAAGCCGAGACCACAGATGCGGATGCAAACTGCAAGAGGTTTATTTGAGATACACAGGTACCTGTGGGCGACAAAGTCTCTCGGAGGACTTGCGGGCCCACAGGCTGGGGTAGCAAAAGCATGGGTACAGAAGCGAGATGCATAGTTACAGGGGTCCCATTGGTCAGCTCAAATAAGGCATTGAGTCATCCGAGGACAAGTCTGTTACGTGTTTGGGGATCTGATAATAGCTGATTTAACTCATGTTTGGGTTTTTCTCCGAACTCTCTGCTCCCCTCCCAAGGCCAGATGTGGCAGCCTGTGAGTACTGACCTTGTCCTGTACTTTTACTTGTTTATGTAGAAGCCTTGCAAAATGGCGTTACCATTACTAAGCCAGGCCTTAGCTATTAGCCTTGAGTGGGGGTCTTTCAACCCCACCCACAATGGGCTGAACCCTCCCCTATCAATCACTAAGAAAATCATTACAACTGGATGTATGGAGACATTTCCTCAGTTGAGGTTCCCTCCTCTTCCATGGCTCTAGCCTGTGTCAAATTAACATGAAATTAGCTGGCACACTACCTTTCAGACTTTTGTTTAGTCCTGCCTGCAATCACCTTTCACTGGAGGGTAGTTTGATCTTCCGCACCCAGAAACAATGCTTTAAACATGGATCCTTTTATTTGGAAGGAAACACAAATGGATTTGCTAGCACCAAGGCATAACTGGGAAAAGGCTGACACATAGCAATGAAATGTCATATGCTAATAGGCGCTCCCCAAGGGACAGTGTATCGAAATCAGATGTCAAAGGAAAAGGCCTACTCGGCACAATTAGCAAAGACTGATCAATTTCTGAATATTATCTTCTCCCAAAGCAAATATCAGGATCTCAATCATGTATTTTCCAAAATTCCTGGAGCATTCAAATTAGACAAATCAATCCAGGGACTTCTAATTGACTGCCAACATTATGTTGGGCACTGTGTTGGGAGCTAAAAATACCATATGTTATGATCCTGAGCTCATAGACCAACAAGCAGTGATTGAGAAAATAAAGTACTCCCAGTGTGAGAGACACTAATGCCGAGTTCTGAGCACAGCTCTGAAGATTCAGAGAGAAAGGCCATTCTGTATACTTTGTGCTTCATTTCCAACTCCCCGCCTCCCACCAGAAGCAAGCTGGACACCGTGCAATTAAAATGGCCTGGATAGATTTTATTTTGTTGTCTGAAACTGTACACAGACACCTCTCTCCTCCATCTCCACTAAGAAATGCCTTTCCACACTTGAAATAGAAAGTCCTGAACCCTAGCCCCTTCCATGGGTGGGTTTCATGGCCAAGATTTTTCCATCCCTTCAAGATTTCTATTGCTATGATAAAGATCACGACCAAAACCAAATTGAAAAAGAAAGGGTATATTTTGTCTTACATGTTCCTGTCATAGTCCATCATGAAGGGCAGTCAGGGAAGGAACTTGAGGCAGGGAACTACCTGGAGGCAGGAGCTGATGCAGAGGCATGGAGGGATGCTTTTATTGACTTGCTTCCCATGGCTTGCTCAGACTGTTATGTTATACAACCCGGGACCAATGGAAGGATAGCACTATTCACAGTGGGCAGAGATCCACCATATCAATCAGTAATTCGAATGTCCATAGACTTTTCTAGAGGATAATGTGATGGAGGCATTTTCTCAATTGAGGTTCCTCTTTCCAGATGACTCTAACTTGTGTCAAGTTAAGAAATAAAACAAAAAACAAAACAAAACAAAAAACTAACCAGGATGCTAGGGAAGAAAGGAAATATGGGTTGTTTCTTGAAGGTCTGTTGAGACTACTTCGGCTTGCACTGTATCATCTGCTGTAGCTCAGGAGATCCTCATGGAGGCTCTCAGACATTCAATTTTGATATGGTTGCAGAGGCCCCGCAGCTTAGAAATGGCTTTGCCAGCATGGCTCCTCTAGCAAACCACAGACAGACACTCCACCCAAAGCCCATGCAGTAGCTCCCATAGCAAGCCCTTCTCCAAGGGGGATGCAGGCTCAGTGACAGAGATGAGCATGAAGCCCCAGTGGGAGTGAGTTAGTAGGGGCTATTTTCTGATAAACCAATAAATAAAATTGTATATAGTTAGGGTGCCATGATCAAGTCAGTAAACATATGCACTGTCTCACTGGTCAACTCTGTGTGCATGTGTTAGGAGCATTACTCTATAAACTGGTAAATTTCACATTCACAACACAGTATCATACCCAAAACATATTCATCCTGCAACTGAGAGTTTGTGTTTGCCCACATCTCTCCTTTTCCATCCACTCACACTTAAGCCCTTCAATACCACAAATTCTGGAATTTATCATATTTGTGAGATCGTATTGTTGGCCTTTCTCTGCCTAGCTTATTTTGCGTGGTTGGAAGCTATCCTCAAGTCTCATATATGCAAACAATCTCCTGAACCAAATGCAAGCCAGCTTCCTCTGAGCCCTCCTCTAAAGCAGAGCCTCAGACTTAGCAAAGCCTACTCTACCTTGATGTCTGATCCAGTTTCTCCTCTTCCCTTTTCACATTTAAACCGTGAGCCTTCTCAGATCCATTCAGTAAGAATGCACACACCTTGTATAACCAGTTAATAATTCCCCATGCATAATAGCCTCAAAGTCTACTTGCCATTTTGACTGGCCCCTGAACAATTTTCTTTAGTGTAGCCTCCTGCACTTCTGAATCTATGTAGCCATGCACATTTAAACAAGCACACATAGCCAGATACGAAAAGAAACATGCTGAGATCACATTTCCTTGTCCAATCCACACAGGTGTCATTCCAATCTCCTTTCTTTTGTTTGTCTATCTTCTTTCTCTAGCAGAGAGAAACATTCCCCTCACTATCCAAAGTTGAAGACTATTTTCCCAGTTTGCTTCTCTTTTGTTGTGACAAAAACTTGAACCAAAAGCAACTTGGGAAAAGAACAAGTTCATTTTGACTCGCAGGCTCCTCATCTAGGGGAACCAAGGCAGGAACCAGAGGTAGAAACTCAAGCAGAGACCATAGATGATTCTTCTTGCTTGCTTGATTCAAGACCCACATTTGTCTACATGTTTTATGGAGTTCAGACCCACCTGCTCAGGGGAGATACCATCCACAGTGAGCTGGGCCCTCCCACATCAATTGGCAATCAAGAAAATGTCCCCACACACATGCCACAGGCCAATCTGATAGAGGCAATGCTTCAGCTGGGGTTCCCTCTTCCCAGGTATTGTCAAATCGGGAACCAAGATTAGCCATCTCAAGGACCTATTTGCTTTACCCTAGTGTTTACATTGCCTGTGAGAACTAGATTTCCCCCTCAGAACTGCAGTGATTTTCTAAAATCCAGGCACAACGCTGTCCAACAAGCGTTCTGAATCCTAATGCTTGCTGAACACCCATCTGCTTCATCACATCACAACTGACACTGAGATACAATCAGAACCCTTCCTATCATCAGCATCAGAGCCTAGGACATCCTAACACTCTTTCTTGGGATCAACACATGATCCTCCCATCCTCCAGGATTCCTCCACACTCCCTTTGCCCAGCTGCAGCAGGGAATGTCACCTGTACTGTCATGAGAGATGCAAGAGACCCCACCTCATGGATCTGCCCCAAAGATGAGGACAGGAATGTGGTATTTTGTCCTTCAATACCACTGCTGTCTCCTCATTGGATCTGTACCCCTGGCGCTCAAGGAACCTGTACAAAAAGCCTCTGAGCAACTCCAGAGAGTTCCTTCTGTGCCATCAGCCCATACTCAACCTCCACCGTTTCTTAGGGCTTCCAGCTGAACCCCTCCCACCCACAAGTGCCTGCCCAGTGAGAATGGGTGGCTTCGTTTCTCCTGCCAGCAGGTACTCTGTCTCTCCATGGATTTCCCCCTAGTTCCTATTTCAGCAGCCTCTGACAGCTTCAGAGACAGTCCTGAATTTATTTGAACTAGTTCCAGCTTCTTTCCATTGTAAGGAACCATTCCTCCCAGAGCTCTGCATCCTTGATGAAACTCAGTTTGGGATATTTTTACAGCTAATGTTTATTTTAGATCTTGAGGCTTAATTTGAGTGAGCTAAAAATTCAACTGAAACATCTTGCTAAAATTCACATAGACCCTAAAACTTTTAAAAAATACTTTAAAAACTCGCACAATACATCTACAAAACGCCTTACCTGCTGTATATCCGTAGCTATGGAATTTAAAGGGACTGTCACTTAAATCCAACACACCCTGAACATTCCTTTACTCTTTGGGCTCCTGCAGTACTTATAATGAGGACAATGTAAAGGAAGACAGAAGAAAAAACTCCCCTCTGGAACCACAAGAAATGTTGTGATGTGGAAATAGGAAGATATCCTATTTTTACTATACTTACTTTCACCAGTTTAGTGCTGAAAGTGGTCTTGTTTTAGTTAATTATACAGAAGAGAGCCTGAGTGAGTTCCAGCAAGGGAGAAAATAGTTCCTCTCACTAACTTGCTACTGACTACAGTGTGAAAGTGATAAGATGGGGCTTAATTAATGACCAGCTCTGCATTGGAGCGTTCTAACTGTTCCAGCCAGACCCCAGACCTACTGTGCAGGGACACAAGAACTCCGCCATGACACTATGTAGTGAGATGGCATCAAGCCCTTCCTTGAACACCACCAGTTCCTCTTCCTAAGGACAACTCGCCGCCTTGGTCCCAAGTCAAGCACAGATCCCTGTTCCTTACAAGATCAGACGGAGGGTGTAACCAAGTGACCAGGCTGTGTCCCCTTCTGACTTGCCATTGGGTTCCAACAAGATGGTTCTTTCCTCATTTCAGAAACAAGCCTCCTCCAAGCAATGTACCCTGCTTTGGATCTGAAATGTCCCCAAGGGGTTCAGATCTCTGGGGATGAATGAGCTCATAAGAATAGTATATTTAGCATCCTCAGATGACTCTTTCCTGCATACTCCACAAAGGTGTATCTTCTGTCTGTGGTTCGTCCTCTTTCTACTTCTAAGCCCACTGTAACACAGCTAAGGGGAGGGGCAGCTCTTGACAGATGCTGTGTTATTTAAGTCAAATAAACCTTATTCTGAAGGAAATAAGCAAGAGAAGGGAGAGAAGGGCAAGAGAAGGGACAGTAGGTGAGAGGAAGGGAAAGGGAAAGGAGAATATGGGAGGGGGACAAAGGATGGAGAGTAAAAGAAAAGATGGAAAGGGTGGGTGGGAGTCTGGAGGACAGGGAAAATGATGAGAGTATAGAAAAGGGAAGAAGAGAGGGGTGAGGGGGACATATGAAAGGGAGGAAAGAGGAGGGAAGATGAGAGGAGAATAGAGGGGAGGAGAGGGGAGGGGGAAAAGGGGAGGAGAGAAGAGGATGCAGACATGACCAAGCAGGGAGAGGAGGGGAGAGGGGGATAGAAGGATGGAGAGAGAGAAGAGAGAAAAGTGGGAAGACCCCCTCCCTGGAAGCCCTGTACTAAAGGCTTATTCACTAAGCCATGATGTTACTGGCAGTGGCAGGGCTGTAGAAAGGTAGAACTAGTTAGAAGGAGTGTGCCTTCATAGGGGACATGGAGGTCCTCTCCCCACTTCCATGATTTTTGTTCACTACACCCTTCCACCATAATGCTCTGCCTCAGAGACCCAGAAGCAAAGGTTCCAGCCAACGACGGACTGAATCCGCAGGCCAGAATGGACTTCTGCTCCTTCTTCTAAATTGTTTTCCTTCCATATTTTGTGACAGTGGCAACTGGCTAACACACAGATCATCATCTTCCATTCTATGCCCTGCTTAGATCTCCTGTTCACAGGGAACTTAAGCCCCACACTGCTTAGGTACTGACCTGTTCACTAGGATTTAGTTCAACAAGCAACTTCACCTTCCTCCATGCACCCACTGCCTGGATCAGTTGCAGGTAAGTATGCAACACATTGGAAAAGGTGTAGCAGAAAAATAGATAGATGATAGATGGATGGATAGATAGATAGATAGATAGATAGATAGATAGATAGATAGATAGATAGGACAAACAGATAGATGTGAGCCTACAGTACACAGAAGAGACACCCAACCCAAACACCCACAGCTCGGGACAGACTGAGAAACTATATGGGTAGAATTGCAAGTGAGGGAGTCAACCACTTTGCAGAGGTTTTGCAGGTGAAGAGGAGGTGACACATACTAGAGGTGACAAAGCTAACGTTGCCATAAGCCTACCAAGAGCTCAGATTTTACCCGTTGCCAAGTTCAAACACCTACAGAGCCACTAATGCTCTCTCCTGCCAGGCATCCCACATCCCTGGGCTCCCACATCCCTGAATTCCCAAACCCCTGGGCTCCCACATCCTTGAATTCCCACACCCCTGGGTCCCTCCCTATAGTCTGAACCTCTATCCCTTGCCATTGTCTTCTTTGGGCCTTTCCTGCTGGGTCCCTCACATCTCTGAAATCCAGAGATTCTCTGTTGCCCAGCCAGTGCTCAATAGCTTCCTACTTCAATGCCCTGAACCCCAGATGTGGCCCCCGTGCTATGACAAGGAAAGTAGGGGACTTCTTGGAATGTGAGTTTACCAACCTTCCCTCTTGGATGTCAGCACCACAGCCTTGCTCATCTAAAACAGAAAAGTCACAGCTTTTCTTTTTCTCTCTCTCGACTGGCACTGAATTGCCAGTCATAGGGGTGGGGAGCAACCAGAAGACTCCGACAGATCCATGAGTGCTTCGGGAATGACATCAGGTGATGGAGACCAGTATGCCTGCTGCCTCATCGAGATGACTACAGTCCAGTCACACATCCCTACTTTCAGCCTAGGGGAGCAAGTCGGGTGGGGGCTTGGAAAGAAGTTGGTAACATTAACAGCACTAGACAGCACAGCAGGAACCTGGGAAGCTGACAGAGGGAGACACAAACAAACAACAACCAAAATCCAGCCCACAATCTTGTTTATTCACAGTGTGCATTCATGTGCGCATACCCGCAAAGGTCCACGTCACTCGTGTTCAAGCTGCGGTGTCTTCTCTTGGCAACTGCACACAGCCCATTTCAGCCAGAGCTGCACAACTTCAATTCTAACCAAACATGTGACTTCAGGCAAATTCTCCTGTCTGGGCCTTGGAGGCAGCATCTTTAAATTATCCAGGACTCTTAACTCTCTTCTGTCACTCAGGCTGTCTATGATTGGATTGCATTTCAGCCCAGGAACCTCATCCTGGAACCTTATTTAGGGACCACCAAACCAGAACCCAGTCCATGTCCTTCTAACTCCGCTCCCTGTTATTTGTGCTTTGAAACCTCACATCCTCTAACCAGACTGTATCTGCTACAGGTCCACAATCTCTTATCCAAAACCCACGGAGCCTCAAAATTCAAGCTTCTCCTGGCTTTAAAAGGAAGTGGGGGCTGGGAAGAAAGTCAGTAAGACACACGTCATGCAAGCATGAGGAGGTGCCTTTGGTCCTCTGAACCCACATAATAAAGCCACTTGTGTTGCCATGACTTGTAATCCAGGAACCAATCGGGAGACAATAGGATCCCAGGGGTTCACTGGACAGCCAGCTTGCCCAGTCAGTGGCTTCCACACCAGCCTGACCGTCCCTTAGAAAACAAAGTGGACCACATATTGAGGCTGAGCCTACACCTCCACACGCATGTATAAACACACACACACACACACACACACACACACACACACACACACACACACACGCACAAATAAATAAATAAATAAATATAAAAAGAGGAGAATGTGGCTTATATAACATATATCATGTAACATTTATCAGGGCATTAGGGAATATCTCATCATCAAATACACTAACATATCCCACAGCTGTTGTGGGAATTTGATCCAATAAATCAATGATATTGGAGCGGCTTGGCCCAATGGGTGTGGTCTTCTCTGGGGGGGGGGGTACATGACTGGATAAAATTGGTGGAAAAGGTGGACAGGCTGGCAGCGAGCACTTGCAGCTTGGTGGACATCCCCCATGCACCTTGGGAATGAGGAGGCAGCTGCAACAGGAACAGGGCACAGCAGTGTAGCAGCTGGACCCTGGTGAGGTAGCCGCTTTGATGTACTGTCTCGTAAGAGTAGCACACTGATTTGCCTTTTAATAAATAAGTCATAATGTGACCGCATTGGCATCCTCTTCCACACAGCAAAGGCTGTGAATGTGAAACAGTGCCCAGAAACAGAAGCAATGAACACAGGCTGGATGTCACCTCTGTTCATCCAGACAATGACAGGCCAGGGACATACCCCTGTGTTTCCCCCCTTCATGGTTTACAACAGGAAAAGCAACTGTGGAAGCGCAAGATATCCCCAGAGTACCCACGGCATGGGGAACCAAATCAATTATAACCCTTTCTTAATTCTGAACTCACAGTTTTCCTGAAATTCTTCCCCGAATGTCCAGGGTGGAAATGGCATCAAGTGACTGTTACCTCCCACCTTCCCTTCCTTCCATGCTCATTCTTACTTTCTCTGGGAAAGACACACCCCCTCCCCATCTGAAATGTTCCCAGCTTGCCTAGGGCACATAACCAGCTTTTCTCTCACTGATGTCCGCAGGCCTCTGAGTCCTGGCACTCTAGCCCCTGGCCCCTCCCATCTTTCAGAGGCATAGGTACCAGTCACAGTTATGTTTCATATTTAATAGGTAAGTCATTCACAGTATGTGTATTTTTCTAATGAATTGCATATTAAAATAATTGCAATAGGTATCTAATACAGAAGACAAAGATAACATTAAAAGAACCTTAATAGACAGGGAAAATTGGTTTTTACATTTCAAATTATGTGCATATTTTGATACAAGTATATATATATGGCAGGGTAGTTAACAAAAGACACTTAAATATAAAATATATTATGCTCATTTAAATTCTGAAAGGGAAGAGAAATAGAAATTTAAACTCAGTAAGGAAAAAAATGTAAATTTGCAACTATTTAAAAGCAGTCCATCCATGGGGCTACAAGTGTGGTTCAATGTTACAACATTAGCCTAGCCTACACAGAATCCTGGTTTTAGTCTCCAGCACCTCTCATCATCATCATCATCATCAGCAGCAGCAGCAGCAGCAGCAGCAGCAGCAGCAGCAGCAACAGCAACAGCACAGCCATCTATTCATGGACCACTGTACTTTATGTATTGTCATTTTTTAGTGACTATAACATCACTAAGGTTTTTTATATTACATACGTTAAAATAAGGGCTGGGGGCATTTCTAATTCCATGTCATTAACTGATAGTAAGTTAGAAATAACATTTGCATACCATTAATCAGCATGATTACCTTTGTCTACCAATTTATAATTTTAGGGCATGCTGGGCTTCACATTTTTTTGTACTTTATACTTTAATGAACAAACACTCCATTGAAATCTGAGCTAGCACAGACAATCTCAGGGCAATACTATTCGTGATGTAGATAGGAGGTCAAAGAAACAGTGTGTCTGGAGGGCAAGACAGGGCAGAACTCAGGGCTGAGACTCTAGGCCCAGCACTATCTCTAAGTCAGTGTGACACTGAGTAAGTACCCTTCCTCCAGGGACCTCAGTTTATTCATGAAAAGAGAGATGAGGAGTAATGTTCGTCAGCCTGAAATACTTCATTACCCTCTTTTAAAACTAGCTTCCTTGCCCTTTTTCAGTCAGTGAGAGCATGGATCACGGACTTCCACATGGTTTCTGGTGACAGCATGGGCCACAGACCTCAGCATGGTCTCCAGTAGCAATTCAGACCAGGGACATTAACAAAGTCCTCTGCCACAGCTCAGGCCATAGACACCATCATAACCCTCATTGACAGCAAAGGCCAAAGATATCAGCATGGGCTCTGGGGCAATATGGGCCACGGATATCTCTGGAAGTAGACTGGCCCATGGATGTCAACATGGAGCCCCAGGTGGCAGCACAAACCATGGATATCCACCTGGCCCTCAGTGGTAACATGGACCTCAGACCCCAGGATGTCCCTCCATGGCAGCACAGACCACTAACATCAGCATGGTCACTGTGAGTTTGACCATGATCCAGTGAGTATATGGTAACACAAATTTGAGTTGTTTTTGTTGTTGTGTTTGTTTGTTGGTTGGTTGGTTGATGTTTATTTGCTTGCTTTGTATTATTTTTCTTCCTTTTTGGTTGGGGGAGGTTGGGGGATGGACCTGGGAAAACTGGGAGGTGCCTGTGATTGTGGTGCATTAGTCCCAAACAATTGATAAAAATATCATGTAAAAAATACTTCATTACTCAAATTCCTTGGAAGCAGTCCCAGCTCAGATGTAACAGTCCAGTCCAAGTTAAATGCCTGAGACCAGAGCCTTCAGACTAGATTCTCCAGAGAAGACAAAAATGGCTTTGTGTCATTTTCCCTGCAGATCCTGGGTCCTCTTCACAGTTTATTAATCAAGAAGGACCTGACGGCACATTTGGTGGCTCCCTAAGCCTCTAGGGCTACATATTCACCACAGACCCATAAGAAAATGAAGGAGAGAAAAAAAGCAACTTTAAGTTGAGGAAACAATGCACAAGACAGGTTCAGTCAGTGGCCAGCCATAGCCAGGTATCTGAGGTATCATGAAGTCGGGCATAACGTCTGCAACCAAACTATGTGAGCATTTCATCACAGGAGCCTCTGAGTTCATCCCATGGACTGTCTCATGAAGACAGCCTGAGAACTATCCCACACTATCTGCTGATATCCTGTGTGCACATTCTGTGCTGAGTTTTTAGCTACACTTGCTTCAGGCTAAAGCATCAACAGTGCAAAGGGGAAGAAACACCAGACTTTGTTATCCAACATAGAGGCATGATCTATTTTTTTAAAAAATAAAAAAAAAGAAAGAAAGGAAAGAAAGAAAGAAAGAAAGGAAGGAAGGAAGGAAGGAAGAAAGGAAGAAAGGAAGAAAGAAAGAGAGAAAAGGCCAGACAGTGGTGGCACACACCTTTAATACCAGCACTCGGGATGCAGAGGCAGGTGAGTTTGAGGCCAGCCTGGTTTATAGAAGGAGTTCCAGGACAGCCAAGGCAACACAGAGAAAAGAAAAAACAGAGAAAGAGAAAAGAAAGTGATAGATACATGATTTATATAGTATATATAATATGCACACATCACATGCCATTGAGCAGACCATGAATGGCATTTAGTGGACTAGCACATAGCCAGGACATGTCCATCTGCTGCCTCTCAGCCACAGCTTTACAACAGCTCAGGGTTCATAAGGGACATGAAGTTCATTCTGCTCCAGGTCATTGTACAGGCTGGACAGGTGGCACAGTGTTTGAGGACAAATGGCAGGTGTAGAGGAAGTGGTCAAAGGGGCACTATTTTTGAGTGTATTATTATTGTCACAACTGTTCTGGCATGCCTGCCTTTCCCCTTCTACAAAATGTGGCAAATGAACGATTACTGGTTCCACTGTCAGGCTGATCGTGTGGACCTACATACCTAGGCCAGGGGACACAGGGACAGATTTGAAGGTCAGTGTCTGCTTTGAGCAGCAACTGTGTTCCTTCTGTGTCCCTCTGACTCTTGCTCTTATTGTTTAAAGTTCCCTTTCCCCAGGCCCTGGCTAAAAACCACCTTCAGTGTCTGCTCTTAAGGTCCTTCCAGCCTCCTACTGACTTTGTACTCTGTGCCTCACAACTTTTCTTTGGCCTTGGCTTCAATCATCTTCCATTTTTCCTAACCCCTGGCCCTGCTCTAATGTCCCCCAACGCAGCAGAGAGCACTACCTGGGAATGGACCCATGTGTGATGTGCATGGGTCCTCTTCAAACACTCTCTCCCTGGGATCCCAGAGCGCCAAGAGAGCTCTCTGTGTGCCCTGAGCTGATAAGACTCCACCTGTGGGGCTGGGGTTTTATTCACTGTGACATATGCATTCAGGAGACCACACACCCTAGGCTTCTACTCATTCAGGAGACCACACACAGTAGAAACCTAGGGTGGAATTAGGCTGCTTCCTATGATCACACTTCATGTGTCAAAGGTGCTGACCCGAAACCCAGAGTACATGGGCTACATATGTGTTCTGAGAAGCTCTGGGGGGCTGAGTTAGGATAGAAGGGGAAATGCCAGAGCAGTATAGGAGAGTAATGAATGCAAGTCTATAGGAAAGTGCATATTATTAATCATGAACAGTAACAGAAGAAGATGGAGATCCTTCTAAACAAAGTTAAAAGTTCATTCCGAAGTCTGGTCATTTAACATATCAAACCTTTACCTTGTGTAGACTCACTCAGACTCCAGCTCTGCCTCTGCACTTCTGAGTGAGTATATCACCTCACGTCACCGAGACTCTGCACCATCAATAAAAGCAAGATGATCAGACCCCTGCAAGCTTACACTGAGAAAGCAGAAAAAACATAAATGGGACAGAGAGGGCATGGGTGTACTGAGAGACTGTCCACCCACTGACCATGCCCCTGAAACAATTTGCATCTCTGTGGCAGCTCTCCAGCCCATGTCCCATGGTGTCACCCTCTGGGTATAGTGAAACTTTCTCCTACTGAGGACAGCCTCGAGAGAAGTCTGGATTTAATGAAATCTGAGGACTATGCTGGGCTGTCTTCAGGAAGATCATTTTTATTGAAACACAGACCTGCTGAGCCCCTGTTTACTCCTCTTCTAATCTTGAATATCATTGGCCACCAGCTGAGCCTGCACAGGGCCAGCCAGGGCCACACAGTCATGCAGAGAAGAGAAAAGGGAGATGGGAGCCCAGCCAGTATGCTGATTCAGAAGAAGATGAAGGGACTTCAAACAAGAACCCAGTTCTGGAGGCTTCTGGGTGACCTGAAACAAATACCGTAACTTATCTGAGCCTCGGTGTTTCCAAGCTCTGAAATTGTATAGATGGTACAAATTCTTACCTCAGAGGTCCTGGGGGAAATCAAGGAGATAAAGACACAGCTTTAGTGAGAATAGAGATTACTAATGCAGGATCACACTTCCCCAGCTCCCAGTAATCAAAACTATTATAATGTCAAATGCCAAGTTGGATTCTCAAAAGGACAAGAAATCAACTGCATAATTAATAACATATTACAGTGCTCCATTATCCTATAACAACTGAAAAAAATCTCAGTGTTCCCATTTACACAGAAAATAAAGACAATGAAGAGGATTTTAGTAATCTCTTCCAAGGAAGACAGGTCCAGGACTCAAGGCAAGAGAACAAAACTCTGCCCTGGGGCATTTGGAATCAGACAAGCAACTCACTTGCTCCATAACATAAAAACATGAGTCTTTTTCATGTTTTCACAAAGTCACAAACTTGCTCATTTGTGAACATACACACACTCATGCCACATTTTCCACTCACTATTGAACTCACTGGATTGAATGTGTTGACCAAGACACACCTTGAAGTAGAGAAAGGTGCTTCCTTGGTAAAGTTGCAAAGTTATCATGAAGATGAAATTAACTTGTGCATATAAAATGTCTAATCTGATGCTGAGCATTCTGTGAGTACTCTGTGATGTTCTTTTGGAATATCTGTTAACTATGGAATGTGCAAACATTAAAATGCTATTGTGTGTTGGTAGAAATGAAGGCCACTCAGATGACACCATCAAGGCAATTTGAGTCATGGAGATTGGAGTAGGAATCCACTCTGCACTCCAGTCCTGTATTCCTAACAGGAAGGACATCTCAAACAATCTACAGCACCCAGGACTCTAGTCAGAGTTCTCAGGAAGGCATTTCCATCCCTTAGCAGCTAGGTTGGTGGTGACATTCCAGTGGGACACAATATGGAAACATTTGTTCACAAAATTCACTTTTTAATACAACACTAAGGGCCCACTTTGCAATTCTCTGTAGTTTCATAGGGGAAAGTAACAAGCAGTAGAGAAGAGTGTTGTTTCCTCATTGGACCTGCAGAAATATACTCAGGCCAGGAGGCAAGGGAAGAAAAAGGCAGGGACCCACCCCAAAGCAAGGTAGTAACTATCAGGGACCCCAAAATGAACATCCAGCAAAGACTCCAGGAAGCACACACCAGACTTTAATGGACAGCATCTCCAACAAGACACTACCTGCTAGAATCCCAATGGGCTATCCTGATGTAGACAACATTCCCATCATCCAACATCTTTCTAGAATTTATTGCACACAAAAAAGAACCAAGACATGTATCTTGCCCCTGTGATTGGGATCCTCTTCATAACTGTAATTTTGTTACTGTTATGACTTGTAGTATAAATTTATGATACACAGGATATCTCATATGGGACTCCCGCAAAGGGGTTGCGACACACAGGTTAAGAACCATGGGACTAGAAAATTTGTCGTAACCATCACGTTTGAAGGTTACTTTGTCTCAGACCATCATATATTAGACATGCTATCAATGAGAAGAAAATGGACTTGTTCAAGCTGCACAGAGCCATGAAGAGCCTGGTCTGCCAATTGGGCTATTTATACTAGAGGTGAAATATCTGAAAATCCCATCTCAGTGTCTAACCCAGCATGATCCTCTTTTAGGCAATTATCCCCAGTTTGGCATGAAAGCCAAATAAGTGTTTAGAAATGCTAGAAAACCCAGATGAAAGCTGTAATTAATGTATCAATGGTTTTCTTCTAAAGGGCACAGAATCAAAAAGAAGGGCCAGCATATTAGGGCAATTAGTGGAAATGATAGACTGTTGAGGACAATGGTTTTGCATTCTGGTTGTCAGGATTTGGACATTATCAGGTCAAAGTCTGTTGTGCTTGAAGCCCAAACTGATTAACATTCATGGTTTATGAAGGGCATCACACACACAGGCTGAACTTCGCAAATAAGGAGATATAAAAGACAAGGTCCTGCCACAGTGACCTTAAACTCTCAGCACACTGTGTACTAAAGCATAGAGGAAAAAGCTAAAATGTCCCATCAAAACAGGACTGTCACAGAAGGAACTTAGGAGAGGAGAGCTTCAGAAGACCAGAGATGGAGTTGAAGCCAGTTGTCCCCACCATGCTCTGTACTGACACTGAACTCTGAGCCATAACAAGGCTTTTAGGAGACACAGCTCCCCATAAGGCAATGGCAGATGTCTGATTTTGTTGCAAACTCTGCTGTCTGGCTGTTTGTCAAATATAGTATCAGTCCTTGACTTACCCTGATGTCACCCTTCTTCCAGAAGACAGTCAAACTCAGGACAAGACCTTGTATTCTCATTCCTCAGCCTGGGCCCTCACAGAACAATGTTTATGAAGCTGTGTGAGATTGAGAACTATCTTCTCACATCTACTCGATTTGTAGAGACCATCTTGTCTTTGGATTTCTAGAAATACAGACATGTCTTTTGCCAAAACATCAGTGTTGTGGAATTTTATTTTAAAATATGTTACATTTATATTATGCTGTGGAACATTTGCTCTAATGATGCAATGATGTGTTGCATTTGTTTAATTCTGTGAAGCTGTGTTACTTGCCTGTCTAAAACACCTGATTGGTCTAATGAAGAGCTGAGTAGCCAATAGCAAGGCAGGTGAAAGGATAGGCAGGGCTGGCGGGCAGAGAAAATAAACAGAAGGAGAATTCTGGGAAGAGAGAAGGAAGGAGCAAGAGAAGAAGGAGAGCAGGATGTTAAGGACCAAGCACTCAGCCACACAGCCCAGCCATGGAGTACTAGTGAAAGTGAGATATACAAAAGCAAGAAAATGAAAAAGCCCAGAGGCAAAAGGTAAATGGGATAATTTAAGTTACAGAAAGCTGACCAGAAGTAGGATAAACTAAGTCTAGGCATTTATAAATAACAATAAGCCTCTGTGTAATATTTGTTTGGGAGCTGGGTGGCAGGCTCCCCAAAAAGGTCAAAGAGTAAAAAACAACTAACAATACATCAGTTCATCAGAGAAGCTTCCCTTGACTGTTGTAACCTTCCCCTGTGGTCTACCTCTACCTTCCCTTAAGGGTTCTCCATGAATAGTGTAAGTTACTAGCAAACAAGTATGTGTGTGCATGTGTGTGAGTGCATGCGTGTGTGTGTGTGTGTGTGTGTGTGTGTGTGTGTGTGTGTGTGTGTGTGTGTGAGATAGAGAGAGAGAGAGAGGAGTGCATTTGCCTTTAATAACTATGAACAATCAGTTACTAGTTGAGAGTAGAAAATTAGCTTCTCCCAGGAATGAGCCCCTTATTGGCTGTCCAATGGAGAGTGGTCAGCCTTAAAACCATGCACAAACAAACAAAAGCCAACTCAGTTTGGAGTGCTTGTGTGTGTGTGTGTGTGTGTGTGTGTGTGTGTGTGTGTGTGTGTATGTATATGCATATTTGTGCGTGCACACACACACACATACACACACACGTATCAATAATAATGAAAGTAAAAGAGGCTTTTAACTTGAGAGTATGGATAGGACATGGTAGGGTTTAGAGGGATTATGTTAGCCCTTGAGCTGAGTTTCATCTCTCCAATAATTTATATATTCAAGTCCAGACTCTGGAATGCCACAGAATAAGAATGTGTTATAAGATGGGACATCTGAGGAAGTAATGATGATTAAATGAAATCTGACAAGTAGCACCTTAAATCAATGTGATTGCCAGCACTATAAGAGGAAGAGAGACCAGACAGCAAGAGAAAAGGGCCATGTGGGGACCTGGAGGGAAGGTGGCCATCTGTAAGCAATTAGAAAGGCCTGCAAGACAAATGCCTTACTCAAACTTCCACCTTCCAGAACTGTGTGAGAATATATTTCTGTTACTCATGCACCCAGTCCACGGGATTTTGTTATGGGAGCTCTAACAAACTAATACATGAGTTGTGACATGGAAAATCCCCTTTTGTCTGTCTGATCTCCTCTTAGCAGTTGAACAGGAGGCAGAGACACAGAAGAAAAACTGAAACCAAATGTTGTGTGTGTCCATTAGGCTCATTTAGGCGGTTAGGGTTGTGTAAGTCTGCTGTTTCTTTATTGATTTTCTGTCTGGATGTTCTATACATTATTGAAAGTGGAGTATTGAAGTCTCCAACAAACTAAGGCCAAAGTTAGCAGAAGGAAGGAAATAATAAAGATTAGAGCAGAAATAATTGAAGTTGAAAATAGAAAGACAATAGGAAAAAAATCGATGAAACCAAGAGTTGGTTTTCTGGAAAGATAAATTTGACAAGCCCCTCAGCTAGATTAACAAAGAACAAAAGAACAAAGACTCAAATAAGTAAAACCAGAAGTAAAAGAAGAGAACTTACATCTGACACCACAGGGAAAAGGGAATCATAAGACCTATTATGAGCATTTTATATCAACAAATTACATAACCCAGAAGAAATGGATAAATTCCTCACATTATATAACCTCCCCATATTGAGTCATGGAGTAAAAATAGGAACAAGATAATAAAAAAATAAGGGGTTTGAAGAGGTAATCAAAGGTCACCCAACAATGACCTAGGGCCAAGTGGGCGTCCCTGATGGTTCTATCAATATTTAAGAAAGATTAGTGCCAATTCTTCCAAACTCAGCTAAACAATTAGAAATAAAAGAGACATTTTCCAAATGTATTTCAAAAGGCCACCATCACCAAAGCCAGAGAGTTTTACAGAGAACGAACACAGGCCATGTCTCCAATGAACATAGATGCCACATTTCAATTGCATTTTTGTCGACTGAATTCAGTAGCACATTAAAATGATCATCTGCAAAAAGCAAGTATACATTGCTTCAGGGATGCAAGATGGCCCAACTTAAGACAATAAATGGGGTGAGTGAATGAAGGGTAAATGTCACACAGCCATCTCAATAGCTACAGGGAAAATTTGACAAAACTCAAGTTTTTCATGAAAAAAATTCTAGGAAACTAGGCTTAGAAGGTATGTATGCATAATAAAGGACACACAAAAAAACTATTAACTAGCTTGAGTGTGACAATTTCACAATGTATACATATATTAAAACATGAAGATGTATATCTTAATATTACAATTGACATATTTCAATGAAGCTATTAAAAATGAACAACAGTCATCTATGAAAAGCCCAGAGTTAATATCTTATCAATGAAAACCTGAAGAACAGTTTTTCCCCTTAGAACAGGATACTGGGAAGAATACACATGGAGGTCAGAGGCCAATGTTAAGTGTCTTCCCTAATTATACTCCACCTTAGTTTTTGAGACCAGGTCTCCCACTGAACCTGGAGCTTACTGACCCTGGGAATGGGTCCTCCTGACTTTGCCTCCCCCACCAGAATTGCAGGTATGTACTACAATGTTTAGTTTCTGATTTGGGTGCTGAAGACTTAAACTCAGGTCCTCATGTTTGCACAGCAAACCCTTTAACCAACTGAGACACCTTCCTCGCCCCTAAAAGAAAAATTTTTCTAAACAAAAATAAAGAAAAATGACACAGCCTTGAGACTCAATTTGAAATCAATGAAGAACAATGCATGCATAAAGCAATTGGAAGGCCAAAATAAAATGGCATGATCTCCAAGTTTGAGAAGCATATTAATAATGTTTAAGATATCTTAAAATTGACTCAGATTCTCTTCTTTGTTTCTTAACTGTGAGGACAAGACCAGTTTCTTAAAATGCCCAGAGCTTGGCTTTCTGCTTTGTTTCATATCTGAAACATCTACTCACCCACTCTTAGCCTAAACTGCTGTGAACAGTGTGACATTACACACTGCCCCAGTGTGGGAAGGAATATAGTTTAGGACCACCAAGGAGTAGAAGTGCTGAGTCCATGTTTCCTTCTTTGTTTTCTTTGACCCCCAAGGACTAGTGTTACACACTAGTTCTTAAAGCCAATAGAACTTGCCTGAAACATGTAGCACCAAGTCTCAGTGATCTTTGCCTTTTATGCACTCACTCACACCACACACACACACACACACACACACACACACACACACACACACACACACACACACACCACATCCTGGTTGAGACAGTTTGGTTAGCAAGAACAGTTAGTAAGAAGCAAAACTACAGAAGCCAAAAGACAACATTGGTATATGTAAGGACTTCCCATATCCTGGAGCTATTGCCTAGGTGTCTGATGGATTAAGCCTTTGTTGCCATTTCTGGGGTATATGTGCTAGGTTCTAAAGTCAGAATGTTGCCTCTAACGTGGCATCAGTTTTACTAAGATCTCAGAATCTACTAAGATCTGGGGGGCCTGTTACATTAGTCCATGGCCATTTGGATATGCTATGTTCAAATAACAGCTGTTGTTAATAGATATATGTGCAATGGAATTGTCAACTGACTTGTTTTTCTAAATGACAGGCTAAATTGTCCTGGCAGCCCCACCAGGGACCAAAGCTAAGAAAGAATGTGCTTTTCTGCCTTTTGAAAATTGCAGATACAACCTACTTATCCACCTGAAGAGAGACTGTGAGGGCACAGCTCTTCAACCTTTCCTATCCAATTTGTCAAAGCCCTTGGGTGCCACACTGGGGGCTTCCTCAAATAGCTTCTGATTACTATGCCCATCAGGGAAGCTGCTTTAGAAACTCTCAGAATGCCCGGAGAAGAGAGTCCTTCAGAAATGACAAAAGTCCAGCATCTTCCTGCTCATCCAGAGTGATTTCCCTCTGGGCTAGCTCTTCCAGGGGAGGGTCTACAGCTCTCAGACACTGGGCTCTAAGGCCAGGTTCACCAGGGGAACTGTGTACAGGTCTCCTCATAGGTGCCATATGACTCTGGGGTGCAAGGAGAGGGATCTAGAAAAGACACACCAAACATGGCAAATGACTACTCAAACTACTTTTCATATTTTAAGGGACCAAATATCCTGGAATGTTTCTCAGTTTCATAGCTTTTTAATACCTTCAGTCTCATTGAGAAAGACGGTGACATTGTTTTGTTTTGGTTTGGTTTGGTTTTTTTGGGGGGGGGAAGGGTCTAGACAGAGTTTCCTGGTGTAGCTTTGGAGCCTGTCCTGGAACTCACACTGTAGACCAGGATAGCCTCGAACTCACATAGATCCACATGTCTCTGTCTTCTGAGTGCTGGGATTAAAGGTGTAAGGTGTGCATTACAACGTTTTAAGGATAGTTTTCATCAGTGACAGAAGCTGCATAAGCTGAAGGCAGGCAAATAATGTGGCCTTTTCTGTGAATATCTGTAGGAAAAGAAGGAAGAGCGTGAGAACACAGCAGTCAGGAGTCATGTGTGGACACGGAGTTCTGCAGACCTTGGCCCACACCACCTGAGAGTCCTGTAAGGGACTCAGTCGAAGAGGCTCAGATAAGAATGCTCAAGAGCACACATTCAATGTGACATGTTGCAGAGTCTCAGGCAGTGCCCCCGGCTATTTCCCATGGACTTCTCTGCAGTTGTTACCGGAAATGTTTCCATTTTATGGAAAACAAAGGGCTGGCAAGAAGAGCTATGCAGTGAGCATTTCTCACCTCCACCCCCCACCCAGCAGATATCCTCAGATATCCACTGCTGAAGTCCCTCATGGCCTTGAGAATGGACCACAGCTCTTTATGTATGCACAGAGTCTAGGCTAGAACCTTTTGTACCAAAAACGAACTCAAGTCCATCACAGTTACGTTGCAAGATTCCACAGCTGCTGTCTATGCAGCTAGAATTTGCAGTGGTTTCCTGGAGAAGCCAAAGCAATTTGAAGTGGTTGGTTCTGTGCACCCGACCATGTATCAAAAGTGGCTCAACAGCAAAAGTAAAAGCTTCCCATGACTCCCTGGGGCCTCTCACTCCAGGCCCATTAGTCTTCATCAGGCCAAATGTCAATCAAGTTTCCTACCCTGTGCCTAGCTGCTCTCTTCTGGGAACCCTGATTCGCTTCCATGGAAAACCCTGCCCCCTCTCACAGGAGGGTAGAAAGGGCTATGTTGGAATATTTGCAATACATGCACTTGGTCACATTTGTTTCAACATGTATTTGAAAGACCAAATTGCTAACCTAATATCCTTAGTGAGAACAAAGGGAATGATCCTCCCCAGTCACCGTCTCTGGCAACAGTGCTTATACTGCCTTGACACATGTCACAAAAGCCACACATCCAGATGGAACAAAGGAAGATCACAAAGGAACAGACAGCCCTCCAGTAGGTCAACAGCAAAGCAGGCAAGGCAGGCAGTGGCTTCCAGAGTTCTACAACATAAGCACATCTCAAGGGCTCGTCTCAGGATGTCAAACTACACATGTGTTCATTCAGCCTCTTTAACCTGGAGGACAGGGCTGTGAGCAGCAGAGACATAACGACCAAGGGTGCAATGAGAACATTATCAAGGAAAGACAGTACTGATTAAATTGTTGTCCTTGATTTGTGGAGAAGATAAACATGAAAACTTGGGCAGGAGAGATGACTCAGCCTTTAAAGGCTAGGCTCACAACCAAACATAAAAACTCGGATGGACTTCCAAGCAAACTAACATTTATCTGATGTCTTTCGCTAGTTGCTCTGGGTGGCACTATAGAAGGGATAGAACTATTAAAAATTACTCTTGTGGCTTTGGAGATATTTTCATATTACCTTCCAAAAGTTTTAATTTAACAGTGAACAAGAGTACTTGCTTATGGCTGTTGCCAGTATTTTTATGTAACCTTTAATCTTCCTTATTTATCAAGTTATTAAACTATTCACCCCACCATTTTAAATGACTTTAATAAGATTAAGCTTGTTTTGTTTGCTGTGACTGTATTTATTCTTCAGTTAATTTCCTAATTTCCCATTCAAGTTTTTATCACCCCATTGGATATCATGGTGTAAGGATTTGTTTGTTTGTTTTATTATTATTATTGATCAGTGCAAGCATTTATGTACATTTAGCATGGTTATGTATATGAATCCTTTACTGTAGTATTGTAAATATTGCTCTACTTTATAATTTGTCATTTGACCCTTTACCACATTTTAGTAACACTGATTTTTTTTTTTAAAAAAAAAACTTTACCTAATCAAATCCATTTAATTCTCTGTGATTTCTCCAATAGACAAGGTGTTCATCTTTAAACAACTAGGCAAATGTTTGTCCATTTCAACCCTGGTTTGATGTTTGCAGTTTTATGAGTTGATAATTACATAAATATTAAAAGAGTCTTGACACAATGTGTTAAGGGAAATTATAATCTATCCCCTGATGAGGAGATATAAAGAACAGAAAACATGCTATAACATTTCTCGTCTAGAAATGAGGCTCTCTTCCTATCTGAGGATAATTTATGGGCTCAGTAGATTTTTTTAAATTAAAAAAAGCAAACAATTATCAACATCAATGAAAAGCAGATGAGTCTATGAAAAATAATGGCATACATCCTCTTACATCTTACCTTTAAGACATACAACCCATGTCTGCCTAATAGCTATCTCCTTTCCCTAGGTCATTGCAAATAACCACAGCCCTAAGTTGTGTTTTTATCATTTTCATGCATTTTCACATTTAGTGTTTAAACAGGTGTTATTATGCCTCTTTATGCTGCATACACACAAATAATAGAAACATAACATTATCATCCTCCATGACATAGTTTTTCTGTGTGTGTGTGTGTGAGGTGTACATATGTGCATATGGTGTGTGTTGTATGTATTGGGGAAGGGGTCTGTCCTCACACTCACAGAGGCCAGATAAAGACATTGGGTGTCCTGCCCTATCACTCTATACCTTGTCCTTTGAGATAGGATTTCTCACTAAATCTGGAAGATAGGTTAGCAACCAGCCAGCCCCAGCAATCCTCTTGTCTCTGATCCCAGTGCAATTTTGGGAGAGTCCTCCACTATACTGTAGATTATACCAAGCATTCTTTCTCTCCTGTGTGATATATATCACAATAGAATCATTGTTAAATAGATTATAACATGTAATTTTTTTACATGTGTTGGGTTTTTGGGAGGAAATGGCTATTATTTGTGTTTACATTTGTACACAATGCTTAGTGCCTGCCTCCAAAATAATTTGCAAGGGTTGTGAAATTTTCAACAAGATACTTTTAGAAAGAGACATGGTGACTTTATGGCTTATTGAAAACACTGTTAAAATTCTGGGGAAACATTTCAGGGACCGGAGAGAGGGCTCAGTGGTAGAGTGCTTACTGCTCTTGCAGAGGACCTGAGTTCTGCTCCCAGCACCTTCAACAGGAGGCTCACAGCTGCCTGGAACTCCAGTTCCAAGGGATTCGACACTCTCTGGCCTCCACAGGTATTTGCATGTACATGGTGCATATAAATCCATGAGGGCACACACACACATACACATGAACAGAAAGAAATGAGAAAATAAATAATAAATAAATGAGAACTTATAATATATCTTGTGGATAATGGAAATACTAACACCAATGTTAGCAATACATTATAAACTTTTAATAATAGAAATAAGTAGCTATTGCTTCAGGAATAGAGAGAGCAATAGGATTTTTCAAAGAGCTCAAAAATAAATCCAAGTCTGTTTGAAGGCACATACAACATTAAAGTAGATATTTTAAACCAATGATAAAAGCTGATCCAATCAATACTAACTTGAAGATTGGCTAACCATTTAGGAAGCTTGGATTCCTACTACATACTTATATATGAGTGAATTCAAACAGAAAAACATGTAACATACTATAGGTACTACCCACAGACATGATGAAATTTTCCATGAATGTATAAAAAAAAATGTCAATAGGTCTCACAATGAAAGAGGCACAATTTGTGGTTTTTATCTATCAGAATGTCAGGGATTTAAATGATATAAACGATACCAATGACCAGTGTTGTCTAATGGTATATCAGGTGATCTGATAGTACTTTACTAAAATCCAATTATTTTTTAAATCAGTAATTCTCCTTCAACAGTTTAATTTTACTAATAAACTGGTGATGTTTTTCTACAACGGATGCATTGTGCCATTGTTTTTGATAGCAAAAATCTGAATTAACCAAAGTATTTTTGGTAGGCAGCTAAATGGATGATACTTCATGGCAAGTAATACAAATTATGTTCAATTAACACTATGGTGAATTTTTAAGTGAAAAACAGATTCCCAAAGTTCAACGAGCAGTCAGCTTTGACAAATCAGTATGTCCGATTTAGTGAGAGATCCTATCTCAAAGATAAGGTAGGTGGGAAATAATTGAGAAAAACACACAATGTCAGCCTATGGTCTTCACATGCTTACATGTTGTGTGAGAGAGACACACACAAAATGACAACTTCATACATGCACACCCACACATACATATGTATGCAAATGTGTACACTTATATAGACAATATACATACACACAAAATGAAATAAATATCAAACTCAAAAGGATACTCAATAAAGACATAGGAAATTACATTCTTGAGTTACATAACAATTCCTAACCACTAACCACATGTCCTTGTGGAAGTTTGGATAAATCTGATCTATATTAAGATCTTTGTTGATGATACTATTATAATTAACTACACTTTCTTAATGTTATAATAATTCAAGAATGCTATTTGTTTCCTGTTGAGACTCTAATGTCTATAGGATACACTCCCCTAAACTGTCATACACATACATTTACATATATATATGCAATACATCTATAGAAATTTCCTTCAATGACACAGAAAATTGTGTCTCTAGATGATGGATCTCATTTATAGAAATGAAGAATGGTATATATTTTATGTTCTCCTTTTAATAACTTTATGCCAGCTGAGTTCTTTCCAAGCAAATGAACATGTATTTCCCTTTAAATATAGAGATATATTAAAAAAATAGAGAGTTAGAAATCTGTCTCTCTTCCTTAAGTCTTTACCCTGTTACCTAGAGTAGAATGATATCAAACACCTAACTTCCATCAGAATGAATACCAATTCTAGAAATCTCTATTTTAATAATTGCCACTGTTAAACACATAACTCTTGGAACCTAGAGCTGGTCTGTCTCTCAGCTCCTCTCCATGTCAAAAACAACCTTGAAAGATGAGAGTATCCACTTCACCTAAGGATCTTGTCATAAGATATTTAAAAGAACAAAAAATCAAAAATCTGGGGCTGGGAATATATTTCTGTGTTAGATAACTTGCCAAGTGACATGTCAACATAGTTTCCATGTCCAACCCCCTACTTTTCCCCTCCCTCCTCTCTTCTCTCACTCTCTGTCTCTCTGTCCCTCTCACACACACACACACACACACACACACACACACAGGCACAGTTATCTTAGGGAAAAAGCCAGTCACTATGGCTCACACCCGTAATCCCAATACTTTATCTTCCAGGAGAGCAGGATTCCTATGAGTTTGAAGCTTAGATTTCCTTAACTGATGGGAACTATGCCTTTTTTCTGATACTACACCATGTTGGGCATGCTTATTTGGAGGACAGTGAACTGAAGAGAATAAAGGGAAGATTGGTTTAATCTGCCTCTCCAGTGATTAGACATGGATTGGAAGTGGGCATGGAATTTACCCCATGGGAAAGATGAGACTTGATGAGAAAAAACTGACACATGACATCAGACACCCACAATTGATTCTAATGAGCCCAGAGGCTAATTATTGGGTTTCAGCAAATCAGTCTTCCCAGTAAAGAAGCCACCTCCTTATCAGACACAAGTATTCACTGTTGACCAAGTTCACAGCCAAGCTGTCCCCAAGGCCGTCCTTCAAAGTCACCCTTTCCACACAAAGGAATACATCTCACCATCCACCAGTGCTGCTAAACAAAGGCTACAATTACACCTACAGTTGCACGTCTGAGGCTACAATTACACCTACAGTTGCACGTCTGGATTCCTCTCCTGTGACACACTCAAACATTCATATTCACACACACACACACACACACACACACACACACACACACACTCATGCACCCACACACAGACACTCGTGCACATGTTCACACATGCATGCACAGAACATTAGTTTTCTCAGGAAAAAGGCCAGTTGTGGCACCTGAAATCCCAACATTTCACCTTCCATCTCATTAAAGAGCAGAAGGAGCCACCAGGGAAGCTTATTAACCTGAACTGCTGAGCTGAAGTCAGGAGAGCAGGAGGGTCTTCGCAGAGCAAACCTTGACACATGCAGAAACAACATTGTGTTGTTAACAGTTTGGTTGCATACAATAAACCCAATGGCTTAGTTCCATCCTTGTTTGCATGAATTGTAACACAATGAGCTCAAACATGACTATTGATAGCCCTGTACCATGGTGGGTCTTTTTGCCTTTTATCAACAATTTGCTGAGAGCATAGAGAGAAAGAGACACCACCCTTTCCATCAAAGAGATGCTAGCCCAGTTAGGAACACACAAAAGAACCAGCTGACTTTGTCCTGTAGATTGGAGGAGCAGATGGAATAGTGCATGGTTACTGAAAATTCATTCATTTGGAAGGGGTAGAGCGCAGAAAAACCCATTGAGGCTTTAAAGGGTTTTAAAAGTTGCTCTGAAATTCTCAAGGTATACCAGAGGAGAAAAGATATTTTGGGCATACAGCCAAACATGAACAAACCCAGAGGTAGAGCTGGAATTGCTGGAAACAGTTAAAGAAGACTCAGGCAGGAAATGGTCATGATTCTGCCACACAGCATTGGATTTTATACTTAGGTAATCGGGAGCCATGAAAGGCTCTTCTACTGGGGAATTGACAAGGACAAAGGTGCTGTCTCCCTGTGACGGTTGACACCCTGTCACAGTTGACACTAGAACTGGTCTGGTGAGAGGATGACAGTGTTGCCATTATACATGGTGAGTGGGTACCAATGAGTACCAATGAGCCCAGGGCAGCACATATCTCTTTAGGAGGATCTTTGTCCACTGATTAAAATAAAACACTTTGGCCGACATCTGTTCATCCTCCCAGGAAATTCAAAGCAACTTGGGGACTTGGTCTCTTTAATCTTTTTCCAGCATCTCAAAGAGATAGGGTGAGGAAAATAACACTTCCACTGGGTGCTCACAAATACTTTCAAGCCTGGTATGTGTGAATTACAATGCAGGAGGGCTTTGATCTCTGTCAGTTTCACCCACTGTCTGCCAAGAGAACGACTGTCCCTGGACTTCCTAAGCTGGCAGAGCTTGGAAAGTTAGACCTGGGGTAAAGACTGCCAGATGCGACATTTCCAAACAATAGGCCTTTTATTATAAAAAGAAAGTCTAGACTATATTCTAAAAAACACAAAAAAAAATGAACATTAAAAAGACAGAAGTGAAGACTTTTAACCTTAACTTCTAGCCTTTTTGACCACATTTAAAAAAAACAGCACCAAAGAGAATATATAATTTGGGATTCTGATAAAATTCAGTCCTCTGGGAGGTAGCAGGAGACGTGAGAATGTGTGCATCATGTGAAGGGTCGGGAAGCACAGTGCATGGCCGTTATTGGTAATAAACGGTATGCTGTCAGAGACTGGCAAACTGCTGATGAGCAAACTGCGTCTCTCCTGTCGCTCTGTGAATTGCCTGTCAGGCAGGGAGCATGCAGGGGCCTTTTAGGTTATGGCCAAGATGACCTCAGAATCCCCTCCAAATCCTGGATTAGCTGACTGTAAAAGTCTGTAAAATGACAAAGCAGCAGATTAATCTCAGAGCTTTAGTTCAGGCCATCTTTGGCTCTTCTGTGGAGAGGAGATATGGATTTAGAACTCGATTGAGCTAAAATAAGAACCCTTCCTCAGCCACTAACTAGTAGAGTGGCTTTCATAAAACTTTTAACTACTTCAAGACTCAGTTTCTCCCTTTGTAAAATTAAATTCCCTCATCAAAATGTTTGCAAATTGAAAAGAGAGGGAGAAAGAGAGAACTGCAACTTGCAGTAAACCCTGCAACTACTCATGCTCTCCATCACTCTTGCCACCCCCAGGCCCCTCAGCAATGGTGCAGAAACCATCATTTATTTCTGGGGCAGCTGGTGGGATCCATCTTTATGCACACACATCCCCCAGGATGTAGGATGCCCATTGTGCTCACTCTGAACCTGAATTTCCCACCTTCACAACTACTATGACCGCTGAGGTATCAAAGGCTAAATAATACAGTCAGCATCCGAAGCTGTTATAGTAACTGTCAGAGTTCTAATTCACATATGGGATGGTGCATATTGATAGTTATCTTGACAGGCTCCAGAACCATGCAGTCATGCCCATTGGGTTCTAGATTAGGTTAATTGAGATAGGAAGGCCTGTCATAAATACAGGCACATCATACCCAGGGCTGCATCCAAAGACCATAGTAACAAAGAGAAAGATAGAAGAGGACCAATGTGCACTGCTCTCTGCTTTCTGACAGTAGATGCAATGTGACTGACCACCTCATGCTCCTGCTAGAGTGCACTCCCTGCCACGGTTAACTGTACCCTCAAATTGTGAGCCCCAATAAATGCTTATTCCCTTAAGTTTTTTGACAGGTAAGGCTCTTATAACAGCAACAAGAAAAATTACTGATATGCCATCCTATCTGGCCTCTTCAGCACATTCCCAACAGCTGATCCTTTCTCCGCTGGCCTTCCACAGCTCCTATCATTGTACTCTGTACTCTGTATGGTGCTTGTTACCCAGCATTGGTGTTCTTCTGCAAGCCTTAATCCCATAAAGGGCTATGAGCTCTTGAGGATAGAGTTGCCTCTTAGTCCCGAGCTCCAAATGTAACACACAGAGTAAATACACAATGCATACTTTGAGAAGGCATTAGAATGTATTTAGCATGACGTTTTACAGTTGTTATAGTGACAAAAGAGCAGTTCTTCTCCTTTAATTTACTAGGCATGTAAACCTCAGAAAGGTTTTTGATCTCTTAGTGTCCATTTCCACAGCCATTAAGTAAGGGTAATGGTATCAATAAAGCATGTGAACTGTAAGAATTATATTAAAAAGGACAATTTAATATAGAATATGCTCTTTAAAAATATTTTTAAAGAAATTAGCTGTCCATGAGATGACTATGGAGTTGGTGGTTTGATAGTGGTGGTCTTGGAGGTGGTGGTTATGGCACTAGGATGTTATAGGTGCTGGTATAACAGCCATAAAAGTGATAGCAATGGTAATGATGTTGGTAGTGGTGATGGTGTTGCTGATGCTACCGACAGTGATGGTACTCGCAATGTTATTAGTGGTAGCAGTGGTAGTGGTGGTGGTGGTTGTGATAATGGTGATGGGGTAGTGGTATTATCTGATCAGTTCTCCTGCCTATGACCCTAAACCCTGTCACACCATGAATCTGGTCATAGTTCCAACTGGCTCTGTTCTATTTACTCTTATAGTGCCCCACATTCCAGCCTTGAACCTCACTGTCATTCATCCAATAATTCCTTACCATAGCCTGATGCTTGCCAAGTCTCTATAATGTGGTATACATGTGTCAGAACCTGAGAATACAACAGAGAAAAAGAAATTCTTTACCCTAATGAATCCTATAGCTCACTTCAAATCCAGGCAATTTCATCTTTTCTGTGCCTTACTTTGCTGATGGAATGCCCAGCATCTGTCTCACCTCAGCTCTCAGTACCTCCTGAGTCCACTCTTAATTCTCTCCCTTGTTCCTTCCAACAGATCCCTTTGAAAATAGCTCAACAACCCAAACCCAGATGTCTTAGAGACAAGCATTTGTGTGGCTCTGACCACACGGTGAAGGTATAAGACCCCTTACCACAGCTTGAATCTCCCTACTTAGAAAGCTACACAGACTATAACAACCACTGTTGGTTGGCCACCTCCATGCACTGTGGGCATCCTTTGGTTTGCTCCTCCCAGGCAGTTCGGGATTGGAGCCTGTGTCTCCATTTTAGAACAGATGGAACTGAGCTACAAGAGTTGCCTAGGCTCAACTAATGAGTAGTTGAGTAGACTTGCACACACAGATGCAAGTGTGTGGAGGTATTAAAGATGTAAGGCTAAGCACGAACAGAGTCACACAAAAAGTTAAAGGATAACTTTCCCCTACTTGGGTATGGGTGCTAAGTCTCCTTCGGAGCATTTTCATTGCCTATGTCTCCCTATAGTGTGCATGTTAGTTAACTAATGGGAGTTGAACTATCTAGAGAATAAAGAAAACATGTAGACTAGATAAGAGGGGAAATTATGGAAATCCTTGACAAGCAAAGACTGGCAACCTCCCCAAGGTCCCATCACATTCCTGGGATATATTTGGGGAATGACTTTCTTTCTTTAAGAGTCTCACTGTCCTTGAACTGGTCTGAGGGGAATTCAGCTTCTTGTAATAATGCTCGCTAAGTCAACTGACACCAGACAGGACCCATCTTCTCTTCCTTTTAATTTCCCTAATGTCTAACCTCATGGGCAAGGGTACCCGGAGTTAATGGCTGGGTAGCTACCTGTTAATGTTTGTAAAGCAAAAGTTGGATTCACTCTTTTATTTTTTCCCCAGGTTTGTTTGGTAGGAACAAAACGTCCTAGTCTATTCCACATGGAATATGTACCTCTTTCAGCATCATTTGCAAAAGTGTTCTAAAATTGAAAATTGTTGTGGGCTAAAATTGTCTGCCCTCCTCTGCATTTTTATTCAGTCCTGGAATAATGCTGTGATGAGAAATGAACAGATGTGTGATGCAGGTAGAGCCTGCTTTTACCAACATAGCAGCAGAATCATCAAACCATTTTCATCCATCACAACAAAATCATAGCTCTTCTGAACTCTTGTGGGTAGATCCAGAGGAGGGAAGAGATTGCATTAAGAATGTCGTGGGAATGACTGAGCAGCCTGTATAAGCCATCTGCTTATTCTCTCCAAGTAGAAACCACAGGAGGAGGGCCTGAGTTTTAAAATTGAGGGCCCAGCGTGTCATTTTTAGCTCTGGACATATGAGCTCTGCTACCTACAAAGGGTGGTTCAATGTCTCAGAGAAGCAATTTCAACATCCATAAGACAGAAATAAGGGGCTAGGGAGATGTCTCCAGGGGTAAATTGCTCCCTATGCAAGTCTGAGTAGCTGAGCTCAGATCCTAATAACTTATGGAAAGTAGCTGGGAATGGTGTGCACAACAGTGTTGTGAGGCAGAGACAGGCAGATCTCTGGGGCTTGCTAGCCAGCCAGTCTAGCTGAAATCATAAGCACTGGTTCAGAGTGACCTTGTCTCAAAATATAGGTGGAGAGTAATGTAGGAAAATAATAGCCAGTGTGGTGGTTCTAATAGGAATGTGTTGTAGAATATTATTTTAACTGGGCAAAGATGTTACTACATCTTATACTACTGAATTTTACTTTAACTGTGTAAAGGTGTGTTGCTTTTGTTTGTGCTGCATTTGTTTAATTCTGTAAAGATGTGTTGGATTTGCTTCCCCTAGCCTGCCTAAGGCAACTGATGGGTTTAATAAAAAGCTCAATGGCTGATAGCTAGGCAGGAGAGGACTAGGCAGGGCAGGCAGGCAGAGAAAATAAATAGGAGGAGAAACCTAGGCTTGAGGGAAGGAAGAACAAGAAAAAAAGGAGGAGGAGGAGGAGAGAACAAGGGAGATGCCCTGGGCCAGAAGCCAGGCAGCCAGACATCAAGAAGGAGTGAAAGTAAGATATACAAAGGGAAAAAAGTAAAAAGCCCAGAGGCAAAAAGTAGATAAAGAGAAACAGGTTCATTTAAGTCAAAAGAGCTAGCCAGAAGTGAGCCTAAGCTAGGCCGAGCATTGAAAATTAGCATGAAATCTTCGTGTCATGATTTGGGAGCTGGTTGGTGGCCCAAAAAGAAAAGGCCTGCTAGGAATGGCCTCCATAGATTCATGTGTTTAAATGTCTGGCCATAGGGAATGGCACTATTAGGAAGTGTGGTCTTTTGGGAGGAAGTGTGTCACTGTGGAAGTGGGCTTGAGGTCTTATATGCTCAAGCTACACCCAGAGTAGCACACAGTCACCTTCTGTTGCCTGCAAATCAAGATAAAGGACACTCAGCTACTTCTATAGCACCATGTCTGTCTGCATTCTACCAAGTCCCACCACAGTGATAAAGGACTAACCCTCTAAAACTGTAAGGCAGCCCCAATTAAATGTTTTTCTTTAGAAGAATTACCATGATCATAGTGTCTCTTCGCCGCAATAGAAACCCTAAGACACCCAAAGTCTACCTCTAGTCTCAATGTGTGTTTATAGTCAAGTGTACATGCAACATACACACACACACACACACACACACACACACACACAATACACACACATATACACATGAGAAAAGAAGAGATATAGATAATAATTTTGCAAATCAGTCTAAATAAGAAAACATATAAAATGTCCACCATGCTGAATACTACATAAGTATTGAGAAATAATATAAAAGGCTTATCAATTAATTTATTAAGTCACCATTCAAATGGTTTATTCTCAGCAAAACCAGTATTAAATTAGCCTGGAAGGTCTGGAATAAACTTTATCTTACTGTTACTATGAAAATTGAGGTCTCCTTTTGTCTAGTTAATAAAAGCATTTAAAAGTAGACTTAGAAGGACACTCAAGGGGCTGGACAGATGGCTTAGCCATTAAAGGCTAGGCTCACCACCAAAAATATAAAGGAAACTCAAAGAGAGTCTTATTAGACTTTGAGAGGAGAAAAATGGGACTGGAAGGTTGTAAATCCTGGCTGAAGCCTGGAAGACAGAGATGGGAAAGAAATAGAAAAGGCCGTGTCTTCTATAACGGAGGTTGGCAAACAGTTGTCTGGAAAGTGAGGGGTAACTTCACAGAAAGCCCAGAATGCCAGGGAAAGTGTGGTTAGAGATTTAGCCAATACCTGAAAGCAGTAGAAATGGAAAAAGAAAAGAAAGAAAGGAAGAAAGAAAGAAAGAAAGAAAGAAAGAAAGAAAGAAAGAGAGGGAGGGAGGGAGGGAGGGAGGGAGGGAGGGAGGAAGGAAGGAAGGAAGGAAGGAAGGAAGGAAGGAAGCAAGAAGGGAGGGAGGGAGGGAGGGTGAGAGGGAAGGAAGGCAGACAGGAAGGAAGGAAGGAAGGAAGGAAGGAAGGAAGGAAGGAAGGAAGGAAGAAGGGAGAGAGGGAGGGTGGGTGAGAGGGAAGGAAGGCAGACAGGAAGGAAGGAAGGAAGGAAGGAAGGAAGGAAGGAAGGAAGGAAAGAAGGAAGGAAAGAAGGAAGGAAAGAAGGAAAGGAAAAGGGAAGGTTACCGTTTTAGGACTCAGATGAGGAGAAAGGTTTGCAGTGCTATTCCATGGAAACACAGTCAGTGTCTGTCTGAGCAAGCAAGGGGCTGCTGGGAAAGACAGGTACATTATCACAATAATGGGATAAATGTCCTCTCTCTTTAGCAGGTCTTCAGGCCACCCAGCTGTCCTGGAGGCTGGGCTCCAAGTGATTGACAGGCACAGCTTGATTAACTCTTAAAAGGAGCCAGCAATACTTATGAATACCAGGGCAGAGGCAGGATTTATATACTTCTGACCAGGTTTTGTTTTAAATGACCTCAGCAGAGCCTAGAATCCTCTACCTCCAGGTAATGTAAATCCTAAGGAGGGCTTCCCTTTTGCAGTTTTCTGAGACGTGGCCTCTAAGGCTGCTGATCTCTGTACAGTTGCCACCACCTAGAAGAAGTAGTTAGGAAAGATAAATGATGTGTTCCTCCAATGTGGTGTGTGTGATCAGGCTTTCTCCTCAGCCTGTCCTTCATCCCTAACTGGTCGGACCAATGATGTTTAACTGCAGCATTACAGATAAGGAAGACAGAGTGACCAGCCCAGCTCACCTCTCCAGTGCACCCAGCAAAGGAAATGGCAAATGCACTCAGAGAATCCATCAGCTGCTCAGTCTCTGAAACATTAAGAAAAGACACCTTGAAAATTAGATCATTTCATTCTCGAGGGATGCTGGACAGCTCTGTGTGACTGCACCCTGGGGTAGGGACTGCTCCTCTGCTGCAATGGAGGAAAGAGATGCAGGTTAGATGATGGAAAACAGGAAAGGCGGGAGAGGACTCGGTGGGGGCAGGAGCCTCCCATGCCATGGATAGATCTCATTCCTGTTAGATGGATTTTCTTTCATTCAGTCATTCAATCATTTATTCTTTCCACAAATATTTGCTGAACCCTTACTATGTCCAAAGCCTCTGTGACAGGGGACCAAAACACTAGCCCTGGCTAAATAGATTATACTGGCATCAGAGAGCTAGACACTGAGAAAGGGAAGGTCCTTGCCAGTCAACAAGTGCATGCAAGACAGTGAGAGCCAAGAGCACGGAGCCTGTGTTTAGAAACATCAGTCTGGAAGAGATGCATTTTAAACCTAATTTTTCAATGTCCTACATCTGTTTTTGACTTTTCTCCCCTTGCAATATGGAGCACAAACAACCCTTTCAAATGGAGATGATGAAGACAGAGAGTGATTTGTAATTCTGTGGTAGAGGCTTTGGCTTTGATGAGGACAGGAGGTAGGGGCTGTCCATGTGAGGCACTGACTCCAAGGTAGCCATTCAGAGAATGTCCTTGCTGGAGGTCAGAATGACAGGAGAAGATCCTGGTCCTTTGTTATCGCTGGAAGGTATACATGAGGACTTGACTGACACTGAGTGAAGACACCTGGACATCTTGTGGTTGGGCCAACTGGATTCATCAGCTCACCCCTACCCCATGCCTCACCCAAGTTATGTCATGTGTTCTTAAACAGCCCCTAGACCAGCCATCCCATAATATCTCTGCCCTCTATCTTTCTTTGGCTCCCACCTGTGTATCTATAATAGAGTTCTCTCTAGAATCTTCTGTGGTTGATGACTTTCACTCTTCAAATTTGCAAGGTGTCTTTTCTTGAGGCCTCAGAGGCTGAGCAGTTATAGACTCAGTGAAAATCTATGAGCATCCAGCATCCTGACCCCAAATGCCCACTCAAGAGCCAAGAAAAGCTCTGCCATGCTCAAAGACAATCCCCAACTTTGATGCAATGCTCATAAGACCAGAGAGCACAGCGCTATCATTTGGGTCTGTAATGTCTCTAGGTGTTACTCTCAGCTCTGGACTTACCAACTCTGCAACCTAGAAAAGGTGGCTTACTGCCCCTTAGAAGTAGTTCTGGTGTCTGTAAAAGAAAAGAAAAGATACCGAGTAGGTTGAGCATAGCAACTAAAATAATGCAGCAGAGTGATGGAAACAGGGAGCTTTGAACAATGGCCTTGACCTTTATAATCTGAGAAATCATGCAAAAGGGTAATTGATTAATCATTTAATTAATTATTTAATTGGATTATTCCCAGAAAACTTAAGAGTTAACCAGAGCCTGGGATGTTAGGAATGAACTCACCACTTCCTACCATATAACAAGAAATAAAGGCTTACGTGTTAGAGGCTTAGCTTCCAGCTTGGTAATATCTAGTGGTGGTGGAAATATAAAGAGGTGGGGTCTGAAAGGAGGTTTTTGGGTCACTCGGGGTGTGCTCTTAAAGGAAATTGTGGGCTTGCTCCTTCTTCACTCTCTTTGCTTCCTCACTTAGTGAGGTGAACAGCTTGGTCCACCAGCTATGACGTGCTGCCTGGATACAGGCTGAAGAAACAGCAGCATCACCCGATGGTGTGCTGAGATGTCTGGGCTTGTGAACCACAAGCAAACATTTTGTCTTCTTATTTTAATTTCTTTCTTGATGACCACATGGAAATACTTAGATAAGTAGAAATGGGTTAATCATTAAGACAGAGCTAGCCCATAAACAATAATGGTAACTGGCCAACAGGATTGTATCAAATACAGAGTCTCTGAGTGTTATTTGGGGCTGGCGTGCCAGACCGGCCGCGGGCCGGCTGGCAGAAAACAACAACGCTACACTTTCTGGCAACAGAAAGCTGACTAGCAAGGCTTGCTGACAAACCCTGTTGGGCCTGCATAGAACCCTACACATGGCACAGCTACTGAGGATAGAGGCCTGGCTTCTCTTCTGGAAATTTCCTTGATATTTCCATTGAACCTAAGATGACCCTTAAGAACACAGAATGTTAACAACAGAAGAAATAGTGTTTCCCCTTTACAGAATTAGAAACAGGAAGACACAAATGGGACCAGGAGTCTAAGTCTATGACAGATCCAAGGCAGGACCAAGCCCCCAGGTCCTTCTCATACCTCAAAACCAACTTGGATGCAAACCAAAATATGAGGATTCAGTATCATAATCAGGTCGACAAAACAGCCAAGGATATATGTATGATCCTGGCCTAGATTTTCAGTCAGCACCAGACAAGCACAACTCACAGGTATCTTTGAAGCTACTTGGGTAGCAGGAAAGCTGTAGAAAGCTGTAGACTAATTCCACAGCAAACCTCCCCATACAAACAATCGTGGCCCTGGATCCCAGGTATCCTATGTCCCCTCAAGGCTAAGCTCTGCTATGTCATTATAAATGGCTTTGTAAATCCTTCATGAATATTAGAATTACTTATGCATGGAAAAATGTAACTGCCTTCTAATATATATACCTGAAGGAAGTACTTTTAAATTTCTTCCTAGTCTAGAATCACGAATCTGAGTTTGATGCCCCTTTACAGTCAATTCCTCATTTTGCTTCTGGGGAAACTGATAATCCAAGGAGGAGAGAAGACTTGTCCAAACTAGTGTTCACAGCATTATTTTACAGCCAGGGCCACCAGCTATGACAGCCAAGGGCATGGTATGCAACAAGCAATCTAGAGCAGCAAGTGCTAGAGTCAAGTACCAAGAGCAGCCCACACACAGCTCCATGGCATTGCCATGAGGATAGCTGGCTCAGTCTTGGGTGAAATTGCTGACTTTTAGAAGGTTGTATAATTATTGTGCTGAGTGTGTCAAACTCTGCTCAGACTAAGAGCACATGTAGGACTCTGACCTGTGACCCCAGGTACAGACAATGCAAGTGCAGCACAAGTCCTGGTCTGCCAGTTTGGACTCTGCCATTTACCACAGGTGTATCTGTGTCTTTCAACCCATTTGAGGAAAGCTGGGAACATGGCTATAACTTGCCTTTCTCTATGGACAACCACACATATACACTCTATTCTCTGTGGGTGATTCACTTTGGCTCCGTACAGATTTCCTCAGATGTGCTAGCCAGCCTCCCATTGCTATGACAAAATAACTGAGAAAAAAAAAACTTAAGATATAAAAAGGCTTGTTTTGCTTAGTGTCCTCAAAGGTCTTATTCCATTGTTACTTGGACCTATCACTTTCATCCTGTGGCAGGGCAGATCAACATGACAGAGAGTATGTGTTAGATAAAAATCACTCACTTTGTAGAGATTGAGAAACAACAGAATAAAGGAATGGGACAGAGTCCCAGGATGTCTTTCAATGATGCACTGGCAGTGATGCAGTCTCTTCTACTACATCCACCTCCTAAAAGACTCACTGCTCCTAATACTGCCAGCAGCTGGGTACCAAGCTATAACACCTCTGGGAGAGCATACAAGACCCAAATGATAACATGAGCTTGACTTTCATTTCTGTTAATACAGGTAATCTTGATGAGACATATACATTGGGGCCAGAGATGTGTTTTCATCAATAAAGAGCTTGCTTCACAAGCCTGGGGGTCTGATTATGTATCCTCAGCACCCATGTAAACAATTTGGGATGGCAGTACATGCCTGCAGTTCCAGAGCCATAGAATCAAAAACCATAGAATCCCTGGGACTTGTTGGCCAGTTGTACAAGTGCCTGTGAGCTTCAGGTTCAGAGAGAGACTCAAAAACTAATGTGAAGCAATTAAAGAAGATGTCTGGCATCAAGAACAGGCCTGTACATATACAACACAGAGAGAGAGAGAGAGAGAGAGAGAGAGAGAGAGAGAGAGAGAGAGAGAGAGAGAGAGAGAGAGACAGAGACAGAGACAGAGACAGATGCATAAGAACCATGACAAATTTTAGGAAACTGATCCCAGCATTCATAGTCCAATACAGTGCCACAACACATAGATATTTTCAATGCAGAAGCTGCAAGATGGAGTTAGACCTATCCCAGCTCAAAAACCCAAAGTAAAAGGAGGGTGATATCCTTTTACTTGACCTGCACACTCTGCTGGTGAAAACTATTAAGACATCTTTGGCCTGGTGCTCTAAATAGAAAAGCAGTTAGAACAGACAAAGATGTCCTTATCTGAGTGTTTGCCTTTCCCTCAGAACCTGTCTAAGGCTAGGAAATGCCCCCATGTGGGCTGGCACTGGAGGTGTATTTACACTGACAATTACACTGAGCAAAATCCCCATGTTTGAAGATGCCACAGCAAGCAAGAGGTCTGTATTTCAGAGCCCTGTGGCATTAGATAAAAGGCGTTTCAAATGGTTTTCACACTCCAGCCTTATGGGACCTTCACAGTCTTTAGGAGCTTCCCACCTTGCATAACAACCTCAGGATGATGGGGACCAAAAGGATGCTTTAGAGTCCCTGAACCCTGACAAAAATGATGGCAGTCATTTATTCCTTACCCACAAATGTCATCAAAACACAAATCATGCTAGAGACAAAATAGCTATTTTCTAGACTCCTATGGTTGAAAAATCCTTCATTGTTCTGGAGTCCTGGGCCTAAAGGCTGAGCTCCCTCCAAAACCATCTAATTCAATTACCCAAACCCGGATGCAGGTAACTGAACAGGGAAACCTGAAGCTCCGGTCACAGTAGCACAGCGTGATTCTGAGCTCAGATATTATGCTTCAAACACACCACGCTGTGTCTCCATTTCAACTGCCTGTCAACAAAATGCCCACCTACACCTTACTTTTAAAGAGCTTCAAGTAAGGAAGGGGGTACTTTCAATGCTTCCCATGGGAGCTAATAGCATACATTTTAAAAAACAAAAATTTGCCTGAGATGGTTTCGGCGTCCCAGGCATGATAAATTGCACACCCTTGGCAAAGTACTCAATGCATGCTCTAATTAATTAGCTGTGCGAAACATAAGGCAAATTGGACCAGAAACAAAGAAGGAGACTTTAGAGTTCATGGTAAAGAATCGTGAATTAGCTTCCGAAGAAATGCACTAATTGCCTCTGGTACTTTGCTCCTCCCCCTCTATTTCATTCTGCAAAGACATCACAAGGCTCTGTGATGCTCTGGGCTTTTCAGGTTGCCTCTGATTTCCTCTCTCTGCAATAAAGTGCTTCCTCCCTGCCTGGTTCCTCCCATTTACAGACACAGCCGGCGGAGCTCCCTCCAGTATGTCCAATTCACAGACAATCCATTCAAACCAGAAACATAGCCAGCTCAAGATAATTGAGTCTATATAAAGGTAGTGTTTAAAAAAACAAGGAAAAAATGTCAAATGTCATTTTGGGCTTCACGGATTTCCATATTACAAGATTTTTATTTAATTTTATTATTTTTTTGGCTCAAATTGAAATCCCTCTTTACAACACCATCAATTCTAATGGTGGGGGAAGAGGCAAAGTAATGGACACAGTACTGTACTTTATCAAAGCACAGAATATAAATGAATTATTATAAAATATTACTCAAACCCAGCAGTCAGTAAAGTGGTTGCCATGCAAGCAGGAGGGCATGGATTCGATTGCTGGCACCTACATGAAAAGTTGGATGTTGTGGCATGTTTGTAACCCCAGCATTAGGGAGGTAGAGACAGGAGGACTCCTGGGCTCAGTGTCAAGCCAGACTTGCCTAATTAGTGAGCTCCACACCAGTTGAAAGACAGAGTCTCAAAAATCACAAGGTGGAGAACTCCCAGGGAAGATCTATACCTTGGCCTCTGTCTTAGTTAGGATTTTTACTGCTGTGAAGAAATACTATGATAATGGCAACTCTTATAAAGGAAAGCATTTAATTAGGGCTGGTTTACAGCTTCATAGTCCATTACTGTCATGACAGCATGCAGGTAGACATGGTGCTAGAGAAGGAACTGAGAGTTCTATATCTTGGTCCACAGACAACAGGAAGTCAACTGTGATGCTGGGCATAGCTTGAGCATATGAGACCTCAAAGCCCACCTCACATGGATACACTTCTTCCAACAAGGCCATACCTCTTCCAGCAAGGCTGCACCCCCTAATAGTGCCATCCCTATGGGCTAAGCATTCAAAAATATAAGTCTATGTGTGCTTCCACATATATGCACAAACATACACCTGCAAAAAACATGCACATACACACATGCACATACCCACACACATTCATACACATATAAGTACTAATTAGAATCTATTCCAATCACAGGGGCCAATCTAGAACTCTACAGTCTCTTATCAAGGAAATAGAACTAAAATCTGTAAGTCAACTGTATTTTTTCTGAGTAGATATTGACAAAAGTTTAACACATCCCCCATATGTTCATAAAGGATGTATAAATTGGCACGACTTTCTGGAAAGTTCCTTGGCAGTATACTGAAATGATTTAGCCCTATAAGTTCTCTTCCTACATTAATTCCAAGAGGTTAGCCAGAGATCCTGTATTAGTGTGTTTGCATCACTCTGAATACCCAATAGAAACAACACAAAGGATGAAAGGGTTTGTTTTGCCTGCACTTCCAGGTCACAGTCCATCACTGTGGAAACTTAGGGCAGGAACTGAATCAGAGACCATGGGGGAATGACTGTTATTGGCTACTGGCTCACACTTAGCTGGCTTTCTTGTATAGTCCATGTCTACCTGCATAGGGAGGGTACCACCCACAGGGGACTAGGCTTTCTTCCTACATCAATTAGCAATCAAGAAAATGCTACCCAGACTTCCCAGAGGCAATCTGACCTAGATAAGTCTTCAGTTGAGAGGCCATCTCCCCAGGTGACCTGAAATTATCAAATTGACAACATACACTCACCAGGACAATGGAGAAAGGCAGGGTTTGAAGGAGCAGCTCCAAGGCAGAAGGAGTGTGAGTCAGAGGCAGATTTAACCTTCCAAGATCATCCCCTAGTGATCTATCCAGACTCCATCTCCTAAGCCCAAACAACCTTCAGCCAGCATTCATACCATGAGCCTGTAGGCAGCATTCCAGACTCAAGCCATAACAAGACCCAATAGAGAATTTGCCAGTGTTATTTACACCAGTGGGAAACTTAGAGGAAAGTCCCCAACATAAAAGGAGAAGTTTAAATCAGTTACATTATAACCACAAAATTAAAAAAAAATATTAATTTACTCAAAATGGTGTTTAAATGATAACTAGATGAGAGGAACATGCTCAAGTGGGAGGAGTCACAATTGGCCTTTTAAATATAAAAACTTTTTTCTCAATCTGTAACAGGAAGAGAGAGAGAGAGAGAGAGAGAATACAGCTCTTCCCATTCAAAGCATATTTCTAGTGAATGATTCTCACAACACACTGCATATTTAAAGTGCTACTTAATTATAATGGATTTTAAAAAATAAGCCTAGTTGCTGGTTACTAAATAGGGAAACTCAATAGAGGAGGTTTGTTCATTGTTACTAATAATTTCAGAAAGACATGTCAGCCTTAGAGGCCTCAGATCTGGGTCAAAGTGAGAAATCAGCTTTGGATTTGACGGATCTCGTTTTAAAACATACAAAGAAAAGCCGCAATAAAGCCAGGATCATAAAAATGTCATTTGCCTAGCCCTCCCATTTGTGTCCTGTCCAGCCCTCACTAGCTGTTAAGGTAACATTTGGAAAGAACATATTCCCTTCTCTAGTAATCAAAATGCGTCTTCTTCTCCATCTGCCTCATAACAAGAGTCATAATCCTCTTTTTATGATATCACCATAAAAGACATCAATAGAACAAAAAAAAAATACATTGCTCCTGGTAATAATAGAATTTGTTATGGAAATGGTAGGGGTGTTCCCATCTAGATGCAATACACTTTAATTAAGTCTTGTCAAAGAATACATTTTCAAAATGTCTAAATCAGATATTACAGAGCCATGAACTTGCTGTCGTGGGGGAAAAATGTACCTGGGGGATTAAGCCAGGGGCTGAATCAATTTTCTTATTAAGAGCCAGGATGGCTCAAGACATTTGTAATGAAAGCTAAGCCAAGCCTCTGGCCTTAAGTTCAAGCCTGGCAGACAGAGAGCTTTTTAGGCTTAAGAGATAGGGATGATGGGCTGTAAGACAGTGCCCAGCTTCCCTCCCTCAGGCACCTGAGCTCTGTGGTGCACACAATTCCAAAACACTTCCTGAGGCTCTGCATCTATATCCATGGTGTACTTGAACCACAGGCAGAGAGACAGAATAGACATCCCACAGTTTATTACATAAACTGGGTTCCAAGAAAGATATAGACGCAGGAAGATGTGGTAGTAAAGACACTGGCCAAATGCAGAGGAGGAAACCATGGCTTTCTTTTCTAATACTGAAACTTTTTAATAAAAGCTTTTTTTAGTAAAGTGCAAAAACATAGATGGCACAAAATAAAAAGAGGGTGTGGCAAAACACAGAACTAACTACAGTGTTGCTTCCATTATACTTTCAAGAAGAGACTTTTTTTTAAATGGCCACAAAGACAGTGCCAAAGTGTTTGGAGTGGGTGTGGCTTTGATGAATAGTGTGTGTTTTTGCCTCTTAGCTTTTCTATATAGTCATAACTTCCTATAATGAACAGATTTAAGATATGGTAAATAGGAAACAATGCCACATTGTGTTTTAAAGAGCCAGTCAGATGGGCTTGAGAAGGCATAGTAATGAATGCAGGCTTAGAAAATGCTTTGATTGAGGGCAACGAACCAGGCTTGTGCCTATGCTGACCTGCTGAGTATTAAGCCGAGCTACAGCAAAGGCAGTTTATGTGAAGATATTCCCTTTGAAACTGAATCATTCTCTCCTGGAGCAAGGCCCTTTGAGACTCAGAAAGTAAAGGAAAATTCTGATGTTCAGGAAACAAAGTACACAGATCTCAGGAAGGTCCAGAAAGTTAGGAGATTCACAAGGGCCCACTGCCACAAGGTTATACAAGCAGAAACAGTTGCCAGGGAGATGACAGTGAGTACTTTATAAGTTGGCATCTCCTGGCTCAAATCTAGCTTGGATCTGGGCTGAGAGGCTGTCACCTTCTTCACCATGTCTGGGCATAATGTCTAAAGAGCTATTTCATGGTTTGTGCATGCAGTGGAAAGCCTGGACCTCTACTTTGCATGTCTGCACTCTGCCTTCACCTACAACCACCGCCATGCAGTGGGCATGAGTCCAACGGAGGTTTCTAGGCCCTGACACAGCTCCCCTTGAAAACATGGCAAGTCTGTCAGTGGTGGGCTTTTCAGGGTGGCTTCTGCTCTCAGACCAGAGAGCAATCAGAGAGAATGCATTGTTAGCCCCTGAAGCCCTCCACAAAAAATGCTCACATCCATCCTAGAGGGAGAATGAAGAATGGCCACCAGCTTACCTGCTCCAAAGTTGCTCTCATCCTGGAGCCAGCACACTCCATGGGGAGCACATTGTAACCTCCCTCTGGGGATATCTCAGTTTATTTGGGCTTGAAGCTCAGAGCAGGCTGTCAAGAGGCTGGTCAACACACAGGTTCAACTCTGTTCTGCCAACCCTGCTATCAGACACCTTTTACCAGGGGGAGATGTGAACCAGCATCTATTTACCTCAAATAACGTACTAACAAAGAAACCATTCTGCACAAGTCTAAGTTAGTAAACTTACAGGGATGTGGGTGATAAGCTACTTACTTAAAGGAGTGTAGGTAACTCAAAGATATCTATTTTACCAAAAAAAGGCCACTCCAGCTGGGGTGACCACTCAGGCAAGTTGCTCTCCTGGAGCTCCATGCATGGCTTGCAGTCTCCTCTCTCCAGCAATTTTGACCACTTACATTATCCCTAAGGAGGAAGCTCATGAATCATTTGAGTTTCTGCCGCTCTCTGAGACCTGTAAGTTTCAATTACTTTCTGTACCTTGCAAATTTTCTTTATTTCCTGAGTCTTAGGAGCCTCCCTCCAGGAAGAAATGTGTCAATTCTGAGGAAATAGCTCCAGAATTCCTATCTTTGCTGCCTTACTTTACACCCAAAGGCTCAGCTCAAACAGAAGGCAGACTAGTTGCCCTTAACCTAAGCACTGTCAAATCCCATATTCATTTCTATGTTGCTTGGGACCAACTGGATGGTTCTTTAAAGCAAGTTACAATATAGCTTCCCCATTTACCAACTGGTTAAGTCAAGACAAAGACAAATTAGGTAATTATCTGCCCCTCCTGCTGTGACTCACGGCTACAGCTGACATCTGGACCCAACCTCTGGGGCTTATAATGTCATTCTCAGTGGGTCTCACTGAAGCCACTCTGGGAATTAAAGAGATCTCTACAAAATAAATTAAAAAATAAAATTAAAAACAGGAAGCATAGCACAACCTTTGTTGTTGCCAGATGCTAGAAGTAGTCCTGGGTTACATATGCCTATCTTTTCTTGGACCCTCAGGAATTACACAGGCAAATGCCATCTTGCTTCTATAGCCTTCGTATTTGGGTCTAGAATTCCTGTGCCACTGCAAATAGGATGGTGCCAGAGTGCTAGGCACTCGTGATACCAGGAGCTGGTGACAGGGTTGGAAGTTTCCAGAAAGGATGACATTTCAATCTTCCTCCCACTGTCTGCCCCTCATAAGTGATCAGTCACATTACCACTGATGAGATATGATATGTTGTAAGTAACCTGCTTAATGTCTGCCACCATCCTCACATGGGTGATGATAAATATGTTTTCAAGCATGACAGGTGTAAGGCCTAAAGCAAAACATCTCTCTGGTTCATAATGATGCCATGGAGCCAGTAGACACCACTCTAAGATCGGCTTTGGACTACTGACTGCTCAAGACAATTCCAAGGTGGCTAGCTGAGATAGTCCACCTCCTTACTACACTCTAGCCAGAACTTCAGATAAGAACTTCATATAAGCCTTACCCACTACTCAGAGAGAGGCTACAAGTGTTACAGCTAGTCCTCATGAGACTTAACCAATGTTTTAGGTTTTTGTAGGATCCCATAGAGATAGAGTGCTCCCAAGACAGCTGGAAATAATTCTAAGAAAACAACTTTCCCTCTCCCAACAGATAGGATAGATGAGTTTTGTTTTTTCTCAGTGTTAGTTATAAATTATTATAGGGTTGGAGTGAAATAATAGTAATTAGACTCAGGAATCTCATTTGGTATAGGGAAAAAAAGGGGGAATATAGAGGATATGATAGTAAGGTAGATTAGTGCATCTACTTGTAAACTATTTTAGCAACTATTAGTTTTAGACAATTTACATTGGTATAGATTCTTGTATATTGATACATATGTAAAATTATTTTGTATTCCTGTCTAAGATAACTTGTATATTGATACAAATTCAAAATTATATTTGTCATATTGCATATGTTCCTATTTCTGTTTACATTTTTGTACACAAATGTAAAATTATTTTTTGTCAAACTATGTGTGTTTCTACTTCTGCTTAAGATATTTTACATGTTGATACAAATTAATGATTTTTTGTCATATTGCACTATACATTTCTACCTCTGATTAAGATATTTTTATATATTGTTACAATTTTGAGACCTTTGTCCTTATGCTGTACACATGTTTGAAGATTTTTATTTTTATAATGTGAAGCTTTAGACTTTGAGCTATATAGAGTATTAAGAATTACAGGTTAATAGTCACCCATGTTTGTTGTACTTACAGTTATGTTAAGTTCTCTAGATGCACATAGATGTACTGTACAAAGATAGGTATTCTTCAAACACTTAAAACACCTACAGAATATGACATTTAAATGTTTTAATCATTTAGAATTCTGTCCACATGAGACACAACTGCTCCTGGCAGTACCGATCTACTACCAAAAGAATGATGGACACAGAAGTCTCTCCATGTGGAGCTTGTTTTCTTCTTGGGAAAACTGGCCTATTGTACAAAGAACTGCCCTTGCCTTGACTGCTGATAGTAGGTATGCTGCCCAATCTAGACAAGCAGGATACAAGGAAAAGTGACTGCTAAACCTTGCCAAGACATGGTAGGACAGTCTTTGGATTTCTCCTGCTTCTGAAAATGATCTGTCGGATATTCTAGGCCTATAGCCAATGTTGGTTGCCCCAACACTGCAGAGAGAGTTTAGGTAACTATCTAGGTAGCCAGCTGTTTCTGTCATTTTTTCCATCTTTTGGAAGTTACTTGCTTGTGAAAGCCCCCCCTGAAGGGAGACCCTCACTCAAAACTCGGGAATAGCGCGCACCCAGTGAGGCACCGAGACCGGACTTGCTGCAATCACACGAGGAAGTTTATTGAAAACGAAATTGGATGAGATCTCAGGCCAGCATGCTGGGGTCGAGGCTCTTACAAGAGTTCGACCCTGACCCAAACTTGTGACAAGCTTATAAAGGCAAAAACATCAAAAGAGTGGAAGGAAATAGAGGAAGTCCAAAGTTACACGTTCACTTATCAGCTGACTAGGAAGGGGGTAGGGGAGATCCGGAGTTACATGTTTACTTATCAGTTAAGCTATGTATTGTATTAAACAAGGCGTTAGAACATTCCACAGAGGTTGTTGGGACATCCTGGAGTTATCTCAGGAACTATTTTTCTCAAGAGAGTTCCGTGAGCGACCACCTGCAGGGGACGGAGGCCCTAGGGTGGCGAGTTCATGTCCCTACAGACAGCTAGTAAATTTTTTACTTTTCATTCCCCACTTCTTCTTGTGAATTGCTCTAATCTTAGAGCGATCCCTCAGTTTCTCGTAGTATCTGGTACTGCTGTCTTAAGACCATTACCTGGATAGCATTTATCCTTTCTTTTATAAATGCCACCAGCCTATTTAGAATACATGGCCCGAAGGTTAGGATCAGCATCAAAATGATTAAAGGCCCGGCCACGGCGGAGACCAGAGTAGAGAACCAAGGTGACCGATTAAACCAATTTTCATACCATCCTTGGTATGCTTCTCTTTCTTTTTTTCTGTTTTCTAGCTTTTCTCTAAGCCTTGCCATGGAATCTCTGATGACACCAGAATGATCTACATAGAAGCAACATTCTTCCTTTAAGGCAGCACAGAGCCCTCCCTCTTTAAGAAAAAGTAGGTCTAATCCCCTTCTGTTTTGCAGCACTACCTCTGACAATGAAGTTAATGACTCTTCTAGTTTAGTTATGGAGTGTTCCAACGCTCCCAGGTCTGCATCCATAGCCGCTCTGAGCTCATTATAGTAGTAGGGCTGCTGAATAAGGGCGGATGCTCCAGTCCCAATCCCTGCCGCTACTCCTAATCCTAACAAGACAGCTAAGGTCAGGGTAACAGGTTCCCTCTTGTAACGAGTACGGTGATCAAATTCATCTATAAATGAACCATCATCATGATAGATGACCCTAGGCACCAGCTGGACCAAAATACAAAAGTCCCTAGTACTTGTTAAAAAGTGATGTATGCAGGCAGGGGGTCAGGCCAGTGCCACAGGCCCACCAAGTATCTGGGGGGGGGGGACTAGATATTGATTTGGGCCATCTGTCAGGGTGTTAATAGTTACGTTACAGAGGGGCTGGTGTCTGGTAGGCACTTTGCCTATACATAGTCCAGTGCCTGATACCGCTGACAGGGTCAACTTTTGTTGGCTCCCCCAGGGGCAATGCGAATGGTCAGAAGTAACATTATAGCTCCGCATTTGAGCTATTCCCTCATAATAAGGGGGACTAGAAGCAAAGCACAGCCAGCAAGATTGGGTAGCAGTGGGGTTTGTGCGGTTTAAAACAACGAACGCACTATCAAGCAGATTAAATAGGCGATCCTCGGTTCTCATAGGGGGTGGGAGGATGTGATCAAAAGAGGGTATGGAGTAGGGCTGGTAGAGGAACCTTCCTTTGGTGATGGGGTGAGACTAGGAAGTCTCTCAGGCCTGGGTAGGGGTTTATCAAGCACCGGATTGGGGCCTACCGGTTGTGCGGGCGGACTCTCTATCTTCATCCTGATAGCAAAAACAAACCCTGGGTCTCCTGCTCCAGTATAGACTCTCCACCCCCAGCGGTTACCTTTCACCCATCGACGATCTTGTTTTCCCCTGTGCTGTGAAACTAATATTCAGAGGGTTGCAATAGTTGCCTTTGCATGGCCCCTGAGGGCCACCCGAGGCCCCGGGAGCACATCCAGTCTTATAAGATGGGTACTTAGATGTGTCTCTCTCTCCTCTTTCTGGCTCTTCCGGCTTACGACCCTTTTTTACTATAATCAGATCCCAGGAGGAGGAAGGATTCCAGTTGGCTTCTCCTGTGGTCTCACATCCCCATTTAGCACAGAAATAACCTGATGCCCCTCCACATCGCCTCTTCATCTCTCTGTTATGTCCCTTCCCCGGGGCAGACGTAGAAGTCTGCTGCCTGGAGGTTGGCTCGGAAGAATTGTCCGGAACATCCCAATGTGCTCCCTATACCATGAGGGACACATTGTTCCTCCGGGGGTGGTTTATCTAAATTGTCATAATTAGAAAGATCCCAGGCCAGGAAACCGGCAGCTAACTTACAGATATCAGGTGCAAGATCTGGCCATCAAGTCCAAGGGGGGTGCACTGCGGTTTTTGACCACACAACGGTGCCCTCTTCATTAAGCACTTCCCATGTCAGTCTTTGGGGGGCATGAGGGTTATCCCCCAAGGTTGGGGCTACGGCGAAGGCGCAGCTTAAGAGGATTGTCACTGGCTGCCACTGTCCAATTATGTTCGCGGTTGTCTTCATTTTGACTGGGTGCCTTTTTTATGTGAGAAGCGTGGATCCAGGCAGCAATCCTGTCTACCTTTACTGCCGTGGGAGTAGTCAACAGCACCAGATAGGGTCCTTTCCACCAAGGCTCAAGCGTGCCAGCGCGATGTCGTCTGACCAAGACTGAGTCTCCGACTTGGAACCCATGGGGCACTGCGGTGGTCCCTGGAGTGTAGGCTTCTTTGATCTGATTCCAGATCTGTGTTTTGACAACTTCTAAGGCCTTCAAGTGAGTAAACAGAGCAGAGGAGGAGGGAGAGTCAGTGCAAGGATCCAATATCCCGCCTGACTCAGTCAAGGGGGGGTCCCCCATGTAGGATTTCATAAGGGGTAAGGCCGAAACGTCCAGGTGTGTTTCGGACCCTAAGGAGCGCAAAGGGGAGGAGGGTCACCCAGTCTTTGCCGCCGGTCTCAATAGCCAATTTAGTAAGGGTCTCTTTTAGGGTTCTATTCATTCTTTCTACCTGTCCTGAGCTCTGGGGTCTGTAAGCACAATGTAATTTCCAATTAGTCCCCAGTTGGGTGGCCAACTCCTGACTTACCTGGGCAACAAAAGCAGGCCCGTTGTCCGAACCGATTACCTTGGGAATCCCGAACCGGGGCAGGATTTCTTCCAGTATCTTCTTGGTTACTACTTGAGCAGTTTCAGACTTGGTGGGAAAGGCTTCCACCCATCCTGAAAAAGTGTCTATAAAAACTAGAAGGTACTTATTACCATATTTTCCTGGCTTAATTTCAGTGAAGTCTACCTCCCAATAAACTCCCGGCCGGTCTCCCCTCATCCTTTTTCCAGGTTCTTTGAACGGCCGGGCAGCATTGGTCAAGGTGCAGGCCTGACATGACTCTACTACCTCTTTTACTACTGTATTTAATCTTAGAACATAATATTTAGAACCTTTGATTAATTGCTTAAGCTTTTCATTTCCAAGATGAGTTAGCTGGTGTATTCGTCTCACATAGTCTTGCCCTTCCTTAGAGGGCAGAATGATTCGTCCATCCTTGGTTTTTGCCAATCCGCCGGAACTGAACATCTGAGCTTTTCCTGCACAGGCCATATCGTTGATTAAATCATAATCTTTATAGGGATAGATGAAGCTGGGATCCATGGCTTGCGGGGGTTCTGGCGGGGTTCCAGTTTCTTCTGCCAGTACTACCGCTCCCTGGGCAGCTTGCTTTGCCGTTAGATCAGCCATCTGGTTCCCCTTTGTGACTGGGTCAGCCCCCTTCTGGTATCCCAGGCAGTGGACAATGGCTAATTTTTTTGGAAGATGTATGGCTTCTAGGAGGGCCAGGATTTCTTCTTTGTTTTTAATGTCTCTTCCTGCTGAGGTGAGTAGGCCCCTCTGCCTGTAGATGGCCCCATGGATGTGGGCTGTGGCGAAAGCATAACGGCTGTCGGTGTAAATGTTGATAGCCTTACCTTCTGCCAGACGCAAAGCTTGAGTCAATGCCAGAAGCTCAGCTTTTTGAGCAGAGGTTCCTTCTGGGAGATTGCTAGCCCAAATTACCTGCTTTCCGTCTACCACCGCTGCTCCTGCCCTTCTTTTACCTTCTACCACAAAACTGCTGCCTTCCGTATACCAGTTAGGCACCCCCGGCCAAGGTTGGTCAGTCAGGTCTTTCCTGGTCCCGGTTTCTTCAGCCAGGACATCAGTGCATCGGTGCACCGGGGTAGAGTCGTCTGATTCGGGGAGCAGGGTGGCCGGGTTGAGAATAGCAGGAGGAGCAAAGGTTATTCGATCGTTTAACAACAGGCTCTGGTAATGTGTCATCCGGGCGTTTGTCATCCAGCGGTCGGGGGGCTGCCGCACAATACTTTCTAAAGCATGGGGAGCAATTACAGTCACATACTGACCCAGAGTGAGCTTATCAGAGTCTCTGACAAGCAGGGCTACTGCAGCAATGGCTTTCAAGCAAGAGGGCCACCCACTGGCAACGGGGTCTAGTTTTTTAGATAGGTAGGCCACCGGCCGCTTCCAGGGCCCCAGGGTCTGAGTCAGAACTCCACGGGCCACTCCAGCCCATTCATCAACATATAGAGTGAAAGGCTTAGTCAGATCTGGCAGGGCCAAAGCAGGAGCTGTGAGCAGGGCAGTCTTTATATTGTCAAAGGCTCTTTGGTGCTCCTCCGTCCAGGTGAATGGGGCTTTTTCTTTAGTGAGTGGGTACAGAGGGGCCACCAACGTGGCGAACCCCGGTATCCAGAGTCTACAAAAACCTGCAGTTCCCAAAAACTCACGTACTTGTCGAGGAGTGGTGGGGGTCGGGATCTGCATCACAGTCTTTTTCCGTGCTTCAGTGAGCCACCGCTTCCCTTCTCGGAGGGTGTATCCTAGGTAGGTCACCTCCAAGCGACATAACTGGGCTTTCTTGGCGGACACCCGGTACCCCAACTCACCCAATTACTTTAGGAGCTTTTTGGTCCCATCGAGGCACAGTTCCTGGGTCGAAGCTGCGAGTAGTAAATCATCCACGTACTGCAAGAGAGAAATCTGAGGGTTCTGGGCCCTGAAGGGCGCAAGGTCACGGTGGAGGGCTTCATCGAAAAAAGTCGGTGAATTTTTGAATCCCTGTGGCAACCTAGTCCAGGTCAGTTGACCCGTATGTCCTCCTTCGGGATCTCGCCACTCAAAAGCGAACAGGGGTTGGCTACTCGGATGCAATCTGAGACAGAAAAAGGCATCTTTCAAATCCAGAACGGTGTACCAGGATCGTTCAGGCGGTAAGGAACTCAGCAAGTTGTAAGGGTTGGGCACAGTTGGGTGAATGTCCTGTACCCGTTTATTGACTTCTCTTAAGTCCTGGACGGGTCGATAATCATTGGTTCCAGGCTTACGTACCGGCAGGAGGGGGTATTCCAAGGGGACCGGCAGGGAATCAGTATACCTTGTTGTAACAGTCTCTGGATATGTGGTCGAATGCCTTCTTTAGCCCCTTGAGTTATGGGGTACTGTCTGACTGAGACGGGGGTGGCAGCCGCTTTCAGCTCAACTACGACGGGTGGTACTTGTTTGGCCAGTCCCATTCCAGCCTGCTCTGCCCAAACCTCTGGAAAAGCTGTCAGCCACTCTTTAGGGGGCAAAATCCCAGTCTTGGGTTCATGGAGGCGATATTCTTCTTCTAGACTTAAAACTAAGCATGTTATAGGGGCCTCTCCCCAGGTGACTTCTGGTCCCTTCGGGGTGAACTGGACCTGAGCCTTTAGTTTGGTCAACAAGTCCCTCCCCAGAAGGGGCGCAGGGCACTCAGGAATCACAAGAAAAGAGTGCGTTACTTGGCGTTTTCCTATTTTTAAACTTCTTTCCGTTGTCCAGGGGTAAAGTTTACTTCCAGTGGCTCCCATAACCAGAGTTCTTTTTGATCCTAATTGTCCTAATGGTTTAGTCAAAACTGAGTGTTCGGCTCCTGTATCTACTAAGAAATTAATGGGGTTCCCCTCCACAGAGAGAGTTACCCTAGGCTCAGGGAGGGGGACCGAGCCCCGACTCCCCTAATCTTCCTCCAGGGCCAGTATCTTGGGGCCCTTTTGTTTCTTTCGGGGGCAATCTCTGGCCCAGTGTCCTTTTTCTTTACAGTATGCACATTGATCTTTCTCAAGTTGTAGCCTCTGTCCTCCCGGGGGTCTTCTTGCCCTGTTGCCCAGGTGTCCTGACTGTCCTTTCTCTGACCTTTCTCCACCTACTACTGCGGCCAAAATCTTAGTCAAATTCCTCTCTTGGCGGCGATCCCGCCGATTTTCCCTCTCCTCTGCCTCCTTTTTTTCTCTTTCTTGTTTTTCTTCCTCGGTCTCTCTCTTGTGATACACTTTCTCTGCCTCTTTTACTAAATCCTGCAAAGTATAATCCTGGAGCCCCTCTAATCTCTGCAACTTTTTCTTGATATCAGAGGCCGACTGCCCTATAAAAGCCATGGCTACAGCCGCCTGCTGTCCCTCCAAGGAGGGATCAAATGGGGTATATCTCCTATAAGCCTCCATTAGTCGCTCCAAGAAGACAGAGGGTGGCTCCACTGGACCCTGTAGGATTTCTCTTACCTTTGCCAAATTGGTGGGTCGCCGTGCGGCCCCTTTGAGACCTGCCACTAGAGCCCGGTGGTAGACTGTGAGACGCTCCCTACCTTCCGCAGAGTTGTAATCCCAGTCAGGGCGGACCAAGGGGAAAGCGGCATCTATAAGATTAGGGAGGTTGGTGGGGGTCCCATCTGGTCCTGGAACATTCTTTCTGGCCTCCAGGAGGATCCTCTCTCTTTCTTCAGTCGTAAAGAGGACCTGCAAGAGTTGTTGACAGTCGTCCCAAGTGGGCTGATGAGAATACATCAGGGACTCGAGGAGTCCCGTCAAGCCTGAGGGGTTTTCTGAGAAAGAGGGGTGGTTAGTTTTCCAGTTGTACATATCAGCTGACGAAAATGGCCAGTATTGCAGTGGGACTAGTTGCCCTGGAGCTGGGGCGGGTCCATAAGCCCGTAATGGTAAGGCAACGGTGGAGTCAGGTCCTGCGCCAGATCCCTCCGGGCTGAGACCCCTGCGGCTTCGAGTTCCGGCCGCTGGTCCTGTTTCGGAGGCCGTCTGAGAGTCCGTTGGGGCTGGCACCTGTGGGGGGGCTGCATGAGGAACGGGTTGAGGATATGGGGGAGGAGGGTGGTCAAGGAGGGAAACATCATCAATTTCAGGATAGATCCTCGGGGGAGCAGATGGAGCGGGCGCCGGCGGATCTGAAGGAGGTACTTTCGGTTTTGCGGCCACGGCCACCGTCACCGTCTCTATCCCTGATGTCCAAGGTTCCATCCAGGGTGGTGGGTTTTGGACTAGGTTCTGCCACACGAGGATGTATGGAACCTGATCAGGGTGTCCCTCTGTGTCCTGAAAGATAATTCGCTTGACAGCGGAAATGACAGATAGGTTAAAAGTTCCTCCCGAAGGCCATCCTACACCAAAATTTGGCCATTCGGAGGAACAAAAAGTTTTCCAAGGTCTTTTTCTGACTTCAAGAGAAAGATTATGAGCCCTAGTCTTAACGTCCGTCCAATGGTCCAGAGTCAGTGTTAGTGGGGTCGTCACGGTCTGTCCCATGTCTACCTCTATTGACAAAAATAAGCACAAAGACAGAAAGACAGAAACACAAAAGCAGCTGTCGACTCCAAGTCGACCAGTAATTCTGAGAGGAGTCAGACAGGCTAGAAATGGCCCTTTGACACCAGTCATCAAGGAGAAAATTTATCTCCCGACCTTCCCTGCAGAGGTCCACCAGGCGTCCCTGGTCCTCCTCCTGTCCTCCTGGGACGTCTCCCAGGGCGAACAAACGGTGGACACCTGGACACGTCTATCCCTGTCCACTCCACCCTCCTCCTGGAGAGTGGCCTCAATAGAGCGTTTGCAAAGACGAAACTGCGATCGCACCAGATTTTTGAACAGGCCACAAACACAGAGTCACAACAGAACAGAAATTCTTACCTCCAAGTGGGTCTAGGACTCCTGGGTGGTCGCGCAACTCCCGGACGAGTCCCCAAAAATGAAAGCCCCCCCTGAAGGGAGACCCTCACTCAAATCTCGGGAATAGCGCGCACCCAGTGAGGCACCGAGACCGGACTTGCTGCAATCACACGAGGAAGTTTATTGAAAACGAAATTGGATGAGATCTCAGGCCAGCATGCTGGGGTCGAGGCTCTTACAAGAGTTCGACCCTGACCCAAACTTGTGACAAGCTTATAAAGGCAAAAACATCAAAAGAGTGGAAGGAAATAGAGGAAGTCCAAAGTTACACGTTCACTTATCAGCTGACTAGGGAGGGGGTAAGGGAGATCCGGAGTTACATGTTTACTTATCAGTTAAGCTATGTATTGTATTAAACAAGGCATTGGAACATTCCACAGAGGTTGTTGGGACATCCTGGAGTTATCTCAGGAACTATTTTTCTCAAGAGAGTTCCGTGAGCGACCACCTGCAGGGGACGGAGGCCCTAGGGTGGCGAGTTCATGTCCCTACAGACAGCTAGTAAATTTTTTACTTTTCACTTGCACTTCCTGGTTATTCAGGTAATATCATTTTCCTCCTCAGGTCTTTGATGGGATTGAAGACTAGATGGTCACAGTTACTTATAACCTCTTATAACTTAGCCAAGGCATATTAGGTACAAGACTTAGACTCTTGTTAGACAGCTATGGGAATAATCTGTTATTTGCCAATTACCTATAATCAAGGCCTTCTGTATGTGTTTCTTGCTTGATATTGTTCTTGTTGGTTGTAGTTCCATTTTTGTGTTATGTTATTATCCTTTCTTTCTCCTGGACTATACTTGATAATTGCTCTTATTGTATATGGTTTTGTATTAGATTCAAACCCTTCTTATTTGGACAAAAAGGGGAAGTGTCATGATATTTCAATTTGCTTATCTACTACTTGACAACCAATAAGCTGAGGGAGAAGGGTCTCTCGCTCTCTTGCTCTCTCAGATGGTAGGAGCAGAGCAGGTGTCTTACTCTTTCCCCTTGGGCAGAACAACCACACTGGTGAATAACCTGTCCTGTATCAGGTTATAAATCCTTATGAAACTTTCCCAGATTCTCATGGATTCTCTGTACAAAAAGGGGTCTTGAAAAACACCACAGGTGGAAAAGCAGTAACATTGGGAAGAGAAGGGAGTAAGATGCAAGATGGTGGGTGAAGTTTGACCCCAGGCATCTCTGATAGCCAGGGAAGAGTTAGTCCTTCTGTGATGATCAAGGTATCCACTTAACATCTTATGCCAAAGCTTTAGGAGGAGCTGCTTAGGTCATTGGAACTCCCTGAATCCTAAGGATGTTCCTGCAAGAGGGCAGCTGTCAGGTAAGAAGAAAAGACGAAGACTACACAATGCAGGTCAGCCCTTATGTGATGGGCTTGACTTAAACCTCTAGCCACTGTAATCCCAGACAACATGAGGCATTTCCTGTGTGCTTCCTGACTTACTCTCTAAAAGGAGCCAACCCTACTCCTATTGCACAAGGAGTTAAAGTTGTCAGGCTGAATCACAAGCCCAAAGGTGCCCCTCTGGCTGCTGGCAACAGCCAGAATGCATATTGGGATCCAGATGACACCAAAACAATTTCTTCTCTACATCAGTCAAATATTGCCAGAATTACCCAGAGAGTTTCTAAACTGTAGCTGTGTGTAGTAGCTTACACTTGTAATCCCAACACTCAGGAACCAAAGACAGAAGCATCATTGCAAGTTCAAGCCCAGCCTGGACTACATAACACATGCGAGACTAGCCTGAGCTGTGTAGTGAGGTGCTATCTCACACAATCAAAAAAAAAATATTTTCTAAAAGTACATGAATCCTTTAGTAAGTGAAAATCTGAGATGTATTATATGAATACTATGGTCTTGAGTATATTTTATTATGTCTAAAAAGCTTGGAGATGAGCATCAGTTTTTTAGATAATTAAAGAGGGCTGTATTTTTATAATAATATTTTTCCTTTACTTTGCATATATTTATAATAAACATAAATGTTCACAAAAGTGACTATATTTTTAAAATCATAGGGTGCTAGAGGAGCATTCATTGCTATCTGAAATGAGATGTGGTCATTCTAAGATGACCAAAGAAGAAAGTAAGCAAGGCTTTGATGTCTTTTAGACATTAAAACAATAGATAGCTCATATTACTTACATAATGTATTTTAGCTTTTCACGTAATGAAAATTCAAGAAAGATAACAGTCTTATTGCTGTTTATGGAACATGTGCCTCTGACACTGTGTGGCAGGCATGGCTGTGACTGGCCCTGATGTGATGTCACATTGGAGAAGACAGTCTCAATAACTCACTCTGCAATAATAAGTGCTTTACAAGCACACTACAGAAGCATAACCTTTAGAATTTGACAAAGATTCCAGAGTAATGTTAGAGAGAGTATCACACATAAAATCCATTTAGAGTGTCACCTGGAGTCACATTGTTATAACAACAACAACAGCAAAATAAGCGAGAGGTGTGTGTGCCCCACAGTGTCATTGATAGGATACTACTCAGTGGAAACAATGAAATTTGAATGGGAGAATTTTCACAAAACTTCAAAATGATTCAGGGCAAGATTGTGAACTTCTGCTGCCACATGGAATGTATTTGAAATAGTCACTGTGCTTGAAGATTGGTTAGGTATTTCTCTTTTACAAAAAGACAGGGTATCAAATCTGGGACCCTTTTTCTGTGATGACAAATAGCTTCCCATATATATATATCTGATTCTTCAAGGTTAAGAGTAAGAAGATAACTGCTTCTCTGAAAAGATCTGTGTGCCCAAGAGCATTTTAAAAACCATCCCTGTCACTGTGTGATGCTTTTGGCCAATACAGTTAGTGCACACAGTAGTGAATAACAGTATTCACATATGCATTGAACCGAGGTCTCTAGCATGCTTAAAAATGGTTCAGGAAAGTTTCCATGGGTTAGGAACACATTTGTTTAAAGATGTGGAAATGAAATATCTTCCAATTAGTTTGCAAGAACAACTGTCTGACACCAGGAAGATGGAAATTTACTGGCCCAATTTCAACAGAGGCCATTGCATAATTGGTGGATAGCACTAAAAGATGAGAATTGTGATTGAGTAAATACAACCACCAATGCCCTTCCACATCTCTTTGTAAGAAATCCTTTTAAACCTTGACAGCCATTAAAACTAAAAATATTTTTAAAACTAAACTTAGAACTTCAATACCTCACTGTATCAAGCGTTAAAATTTCATAAATAATGAAGCATATTCTACCTTAATACTGACTACACATTATTATTAATAACTCTAGTATTAGCAAGGAAGGTGGCACAGAAAAATAATTTTCTAAACTCAGACAATTTAGGGTACTATCTTCAAATTGAATTTTAAAAGTTCTATATTTGTGTATATAAAACAATACATATGAATATTGCATCTATATTTTACACATCACAATATATAAGTTTAGGATATTAATGTATGTAAATTAAGAAATCTATATAAAGGCAGAGGTTATAGCTCAGTCAGAAGAGTACTTGCCTAGCATGCAGAAAGCCCTAGGTTTGATCACCAAAACCCTATAAACCATATTCCAGTAATGTTATGTGCCCATGCTCTTAAGTTTTCCCCCTTCACTTTGAAGCTTGCTGTCCCTGGGTCAAGAACATTATCTGGCACCTGCTCCTGTGTCAAATTCTCCTGTTTCCTTTCAGAATGCCTTTAAAGGCTTTGCCAATGTCTCCCCAGAGATGCCTCAAACAGAAAAACATCTCAATAAATATTTTTAGAACACATTGTTATGTAATGTTTTTATATCCCCAGAGACTGTATTTTTGCACCAGAGGACTTCATTCTAGCATTTAATATAAGAAGCTGACGCTTATCCCAAGACTGAGGCAGAGGAACAGAAATGAAATTATAGCAGGGCTGTCAGTTCCACGGTCTGCAAATCTGATTGACAGCCAATCATCAAAATTAAAATTAGCTTCTCCAATGACAATTTAACCTGATATTACTAAACTGACAGTTAACTACAGATCTGTTTCTTTTCCAGAGGATATGGTATTGGGCAGAAGCACATGGATTAGGAGGAGTTAGGGAGAAGTGGGGGGATGAATATGATCAAAATATACCATATGAAATTCTCAAAGTATTTTAAAAATCTAAAAATCTAATATTAAAATATTAGATTTACACTGTCTCATATTTCCTACCTCTCCTACTGATACCTATTTTTGTTTATTTTTTGAGAATATCACATATTAATATTGTATTTACATCACCCCCCACTATCTCTCCTCCTCCAACTTTTCCTCTGTCCCCCTCAATTCCTCAAATGCATGGCCTCTTATTCTTTAATTATATATGCATGTACATAATACATATGTACAGACAGACAGGCACACAAGCACACATATTCATATGCACACACACAAGCACACACAGAGGACCTGCTAAGTTCATTTGTCATTGTTCATGTGTATTTAAAGCTGACATCTTAGGATAACCTACAGGGGCCTTGACCCTGGAGAGAACTTGCTCTTCCTCTTTCAGCAATCATAAATTTCTTGTAATTCCCCATCTAGGGGGTGGAACCCTGACAGAATTTATCCATATATGTTTGTATGTCAACCAGTGTTGTAACTTTCCAGATCTTGTTTAGACAACTATATTATTTAGATGTCCTGAGAACAGCTTCCCTTGTCATATATTGAAGATACAATCTCCCAACAGATATCCTGGTCTTCACTGATTTCTTACAAGGATCAGACTTTTGAACAAAATACAGGATTGAAATTATGCACTCATTTGAGAAGCACCTTTGATATTTGCACTCAGTCTCCTGGGCCCAATATTCAGGAAAGAATGATGTGATGACTTCCCAGGAGCACTCTGTATAGAGGGTTGCTTATCTGTTACAATGTCTGTTAGAGTGAGGATACTATACCATAGAGAAATTGTTTTATATTAGCTATGTCCCACAATGCGTTTATGATTTCTCCTGGTTAGCCAACAATACAAGTCACAGAATTTCTTCCCAGCCACCAAAGCCATTGCTTGAAAAGGTTAACTGTTCAGGACCAAGGACATATCTCACAGTGGGCCTGAAAATGCAAGTTAGGGTCCAGTATAATTAAAACAATTCATAATTCCCTGCCTTCCAGAGAGTAGATTCGAAGATTAGACAGCACCATGTGAGCCTCTCTAAGCATCCTAATATAGCTGTAATGGGGACATGGCACATAGGTACAGTGTCATGTGGCTATGACCATTAATCTGGTCCAGAGACTGGTCCTCTGCTGATCATCCAAGATCTTTGACATTTTGTCTATCATGCCCAGTCATGCACACAGACAAGTTAAGAACTGTTTGCAACATAGGATTAAAAATATTACAGATATTATGATTCTCTTTTGCCTTGGGCTACATCTGTCCAAATTGAATTTACTTGAACAACAGGATAGCTATTACAATGTACTCTTTCAGCACAGTACTATAATGAGATGGCTTTGGGTACTGTTAAAAGTTAAATCAGTCAATAAATGAATTATTAAAATCACTAGACAAGTGACCCAATGTACAAAATATCAACACTGTAAGCTCCAAATCAGACAATGAACATGAATTTCATCAAAGCCATTAACCACAAGATGAGGAAGCTCTGCTCTGAACTTTGAAACTAAACTAGGGAAGTGCTTTCCAGAAAAATCCACCTGCCCTCTCATTACAGCTGTGTCATGAGATCTGTACTGAGAGCTGTCTCTAGCTCTCAGTGGCCACTGGAGAGACTTCTTGGAGAATCCAGAGAAGCTGGGCAGCCAGGGTTTCAACCACTTATTCCATTTTATGTTAAATAAACCATGATGTCCTTGAAAAGATTGCAATCAATCCATATTACATGTTCAACATTCTCTCTCTGTCCCTCCTACCCCCCCTCTCTCTCGTGTGTGTGTGTGTGTGTGTGTGTGTGTGTGTGTGTGTGTGTGTGTGTGTGTGTGATGTTCCACTAGACTTACCGAATTACTTGCGAACACTGTGGGTCCTTCAGTGTGAGTTCAAACTCCATTCTTTCCAAGAACATTTTTAGGTGACTACTCCAGAATCATCTCTCTTCACAATCCTCCCATGACTGTGCATGTGCATCGGATGAACCCTCCTCCTTTCTCCCCAGTCTGACTTGAATTACAGCAGGTTTTGTAGACACTATCATTGTCTCAGTTCTCCTAGAACCATATCATGAAACAGGGGTTATTTTGAAGGCTAGGAAGATGGCTCAGAAGTGCTGTACAAGCATGAGGATCTGAGGTCAAATCCCCAGAACATACATGGAAGTCAGAGATGATAGCACATTCCTCTAACTGTACTACTGGGAAACAAAGGCAGTAGCTTATTGGATAGACAGCCTAGCCAAATTGACGAACTTCTCAAATAAAAGTGGATATTGATGGACTCTCTGTCTCTGTCTCTCTCTTTCTTTGTCTCTCCAGGTAATCACTATCTACTAATTAGCTGTGTCTTTCCTAGAATGCCTATGAAATCACAAAATAGACAAAGTACAGTTTTCTATGTTTTGCTTCTTGCTCTCAGCATATTTGTTTATATTTATTGCATTTTTATTAATTTATTGAGCGTGTGTGTGTGTGTGTGTGTGTGTGTGTGTGTGTGTGTGTGTGTACCACAACATGTACCACAATGTCCATGGGCAGATCAGAGAATAACTTGGAGGATTCTATTCATGCTTTCCACCATACAGGACAAGGAGATCATACTCAAGTTTGCAGTCTTGGCAACAAGTGTCACTGAGCCATCTTGCTGTTGGCCATATTGCTACATGTATCAGAAGTCAGTTTTCTTCTGCATTGACTATATGTGGAAGTGTTACCAGCATACAAAGGAAGTTACTTCTGCATGAACACATGCTAAGCAGAAAAAAAAAACAAATAGGAGATCACTATAATGAGGCTATAATGATGTGCATGCACAGTCTATCAGACATCAGAACTGAAGAACACAGAACATTATAGGCATTATCTATGTGATTATGTGGCTGGTTGAAAGCTATGGTTTTCAGACATACTATGTATTGTATTTCATGTGGCCAGAAACAAAAAGAAAAATTAAAATTTAAAGTGTGGATTCTACCAAACATACATTGCTTTTGTGCCATTAAAATTAAATCATATTCAAAATGAAAGACCAAAAGCAAAGTTAAGGAAACCCCCCACTTAAAATGAAGGACAGTCTGACCTAGAAAAGCACCGGCAACTTCCCTCACAGGGCCCTAAGATAGCAGGATACCAAGAATTCACACTGCTCCTCCCACCAGAGATAGCTGCAACTCCGGTTTGCCCAGACAATATTAATTAGCACACCCCAAGGCCCTAAGGTGAGACCATCCGGCCTCAAGAAAATAACCCATGGTCTTGCACTCAGTGGACAGGGAGTCACAGCCCCACCCTAAGCTTGTGGTTTTTTTCCTTTAAAAGTACCTGAACCCAGAAAAGTGTTGCTTCTCTAGCCTGTGTGCTGAGAGAAGTCTGTGTGCGCAAACTTGTCCCGTTCATTAAAGCCTCTTGCGTGTTGCATCAACTGGACTGGACTTTGAGTTCTTGAGGGTACCGACCGAAACAGAGAAAGTCCTCATTCTGAGGGTCTTACAAATATAGTTGTAATTAAAATTAAATCAAATTAAAAATAGTTTTTAAAAACTTTTAAGAAAATTTATTGCTTAACTACTGTAAATTTAGGAGCATCAGTGCCACAATTCATTCATTCATGGACCCTTGGTATGCTTCAAGCTGGTGCCATTACTATTTAAAGCCGCTATAAATTAAATTTGTTATATACTGCATATTTGTCATGTGTGTGTGAAAAACCTACTCATAACATGTGTGTGCTAGTGCACACACACACACACACACACACACACACACACACACACACACACACACACACACACAAATACATAGAGCAAAAAAACTCCATCACTCTACCTCATGCCCTGAAACAAGGTCTCTCACTGAACCTGGGGCACAGCCAACAGCCAATGAGTCCCAGTACTTTTCCTGTCTTTTCCCACGCCCAGCAATGTTAGGGTTATAAGTGAACATGCACAGCCACTCCTGGCTTTTTTTTTTTTAATGTGGATGCTAGGGATTTGAAGTCAGGTATTCATGAATTCTTACCCAATGAGAGTTGCCTCTGCCCGTGCCACATATTTTTAATTTCCTTTATTGAATTCTATTGACTACTCAACAGCAGAGAACTGCCATTACTATTGCTTTTTGGCTACAGTGAGGTTCACGGAGGGAACTGACTTATTTACCTTCCTGCAGCAGCAAGAAAGACATCCTATCAACACACCCTGATGCCATGTCCTTTCTGTCACACCATCTGCTCTCTTTAGTGACAGAAAACTTGATGCTGAACTAAAGAAAACATGGAGTTCCTTCTAGACTTCTAGTCTTTACAATTAACTCGTCCCAGAAAGACTGGTGACCAAATGGAGAAATGGAACCCTAGGAAGAGGGGAATACTGACTTACAGAAGCTTCTCAGGGCCAAGGCAGGGAGCTATCACTATTTACCAGAGAAGCTATTGAAAGGGAAGGACTTACACCCACCAGTGCACCGTACAGGATTTTGGAAGCTGAAATCAATTGCCCCTTGTCAGGCTGAGAGTACAGCCAGTTCATAACCTACACAAAGAAGAGAAGAGAGCCATGTTTTTCCATCACTGCCTGAGGACAGTTTTAGGTCTTAACACCTGAAAGGCATTCAGGCCCATTTAGGGTCTCATATCAAATCAACCCTAATGCTGACCAAGGCGATCCAATCAATTAAAATGTGGTAAATACCACTCCACATGGACTCCAGAACTCAACAGACCAGAGAATCAATTCACTGGAACAAGAAAATAAAGGAACCGTGGGGGTTGAGGTCAAATCTTTAGTGGAATTCTAAAGGGAAGAATTGGCCTGGAGAGCAAATCTTTTAGTACTTATGATGCAAACTCTGGCTAATGTCCAGAAATGAAGGCCATTAAAACCACATTAGGAAGGCCATGTTTACATTTCTATAGTCCATCAGATGCCTCCACTCATACCAAGCAGGGTCACCCCCTTATATCACGGTCTTCAGTAGCTGTCAATAAGAAATGCACTTGGTTTTCACTGAGCTGCATTTCTGGAAAAAAAAAATTTTTAAAAAAGGCAGAATATTCAAGTTCATGGCTGGCATGTAGAACAAAGTCACCACAGGCACAACAGTAAGCAGAGGTGATTCATTTCAGTCCTTGACTCAGGTCCTCTGACGGTCACCTGATTCTCTAGTAGAGACTGGGAGTGGCCTGGGAAGGCACCTCCGGTGACTTTAATCTCCTCCTCTGACAAGGGCAGTGGGTCACAAGTTTCCCTTTCTTGTAGCTCCTCTCAATCTATGTTTGTTTGATGTAGTTTTCTGCCCTGTGTGGTGCAGAGAGATGTCAACTTTATTTGCAGTATGATGATAAGGACCTGAAGAATATCTGAATGGGTTAGAAGTGATTCCCTCCAAGAGAACCTGAGTCTGGAACTAGTAATACTGAATGAAGCAGGCCTGTTTTACCGAAATACGGAAGTTTTGCAAAAGGAAACAGCTTAGCTAGAGGCCAGGAGGGTCTTGATATATTTCCCCAAAGATAAGGTTTAAAGGAGGGCAGGGGCTGGGAAGAGGTGACTGGGTAGAGAATAAACTACAGAACCTGGTAGTCTGCACATATGTAATCAAACCAAATTGTTGTGTAGTAAGCATGTTCAGGAGAGCCCTGAGGATATCACTGGGGCATTGTGATGTCAAAGAAGACTCCAGGAGCATGAATGCCAGCCCAAACAAAAAAGATTCTGCTTTTGATTAATTTTATCTACGTCACAGAGGCATCTGTGCCATGGTGTTTCTTCATAGCAATAGAAACCCTAAGACACCAGGGATATGTAGAAGGTTTATTCAGGCTCCCTGATTTCACTTACCTGTGTGCCCAGTGCCTATACCTTAAGTATGATATGTTAAAATATTTTAATTTTTTGAAAATGTCAATTTCTGTTTATTTATATCCTTTTGAACTCCATGCCCCCAGGGTCTTCCCTGGTTCCAGAAATATAGCACAAATACCCAATGGAGGGGCTCCTGGTGGATAAACACTTGATTTCACATCAGAATTGGAGAGATTTGGTATCTCAATCTGTGCTTGCCACTGTAGCCCTTGGGAAAAATGGTTTTAATTCCTGAAAAATAAGGCATCTAAAACTTGGGAATATTTAACTAACAAGATGCTAAAATACACAGTTCCTTGGATACGATGCTTCTGCTTGCTTATTTAGACAGATCTACTTCACTGCTGGTGTTTGAAGGGCAAGACCAGATTACATTAAGTAAAATAAGATGAAAGCTGATTGATATTTTATTTATAGTCATTACCAATAGCAACATCAAGTAGGGACTCTGTGAATAACCTTTAAAATAGCCACAGAGGGGACCATAGCCAAAGCTATTTACCCACCTTATAATCCACTCACGGCTATTGAAGAGTCCAGACCTAACCTTCACTCATTTGAGGTGGTTGAAAAGCAAGTCAAGGGCAGGTGAGATTGTTCCACGGGTAAAGGCGCTTGCCATGCAAGAGTATTGACATGAGTTCTACCTCAAGAAACGCTGTGAAGCCAGAAGTAGAGAATGAACTCCACAGAGCGAAGTCCTGTCAGGGATATGGAGTCTGCGTCTGCATGCAACACTAGCAGTTACTGTATTTCTCCCTGTCCACCCTTTTCTGAGACCATGCCGTTTCATTGCCCCATAATTTCTATAAACCACAGGAAAGTGGTCCTCTTTCCCTTTCTGTTGCCGTGATAAAACTCTAACCAAATGCAACCTAAGGGATGAATTGGTTTACCTACACTTACACTTCCAGGTCACACACGGAAAGAGGTCAAAGCAAGAACCCAAACAGGATCTTGAAGTGGACGCCATGGAGGAACGTTGCTTGTGAGCTTACTGACCCAGGTTCAAACTTAGATAGCCTTCTTATGTAACTAAGAATCACCAACATAGGGAGTGGTGCTACCCACGGTGGGCTGGACTCTTCTAAGTCAATTAACAACCAAGACAACCAACAACTACATGCTTACAGGCCAATCCCGCAGTCGAGACTCCCTTCTCAGATGACTCTAGGCTGTGTCAGGTTGACAGTTAAAGCCAATTATGGTGGTTATTGCAGAAACAAATCCTTTAAGTTTTGTAAAGCCTGTAATTTGTTATTGGCAAATGAGTTAAACAGAACTAGATAGCCCCCACCAGGTGTGCTGCTAGCTGAAGAAAAGCCTTCTTAGAATACATACTTTTACTAAACTTATTGTTCAGGGAACCTCTTTCATGGAAGAACACATCTTTACATAGTCTGCAGCTGGTGGCACCAGGGACATGGCCTGGGAACGAAAGCAGTGGGGACATAGGGTGATACGCATCCTCCTTCTCTCCCGTGAGTAGATCACATGATCAGCCTGTCTGGCCTTTGATCAAGCCTCATTCCCCCCATCGGGTTCCCTTTGGTTTGCTGGGTTTCAATATTATGTTATTTACTAGAAGACACAGGCTTGGGATTATGATATGGAAAAGCAGACAGCAGAGCTATTATCACACATCCCCTGGGTTATCAGCATCAGGCTTTATTAACAGAAGAGAAACTATTTGTTTTCATCTCACCCCAGACATTCTTTACTTCCTGCCCCTTCCTTTCAAAAGGCCTTTGCCACTCTGTCACTGGGTACAGGAAGCTCCAGCAGGCCCTCCCCAGCCTCCTCAGAGACCATTGATCATTATGTTTTCTATTATGGCTACCCATGTCTGTCACAGTCATTAATCAGGCATCATGGGGCAACAGGCCCTGGCACACATTTGTCAGTGATGCTCCCTGTGGGAAAACTTGATAAAGTTTGTGCATAGGATAAACTAAGGCATGCAAGATTTGTTTGTGACCACTGCCAGCATGAAAGGGCTTCACTGTGGTGGGTCTCCAAAGACGGTATCAATGAATCAGCATGCCCTATATAGACTCTTCAGGGTTATACCCTTCCAATCTCCATGTTAGACATGAGCTGCTCTATAACTGGCTTCCACCAGTTATATGACCACTCTGCTGCAGAAGGAAGTTGGAGAACATGTATAGAGAGACCATAGGACACTAACTAGACTTTGCAATCAAATGAGCCCAAGGTTACAGTCATTCTAGCCCAGAAAGACAGTAGGCAAGTGAAGATGTTGTGTGAGGATCCTAGTTCCCAGATATCGCACATGACAATGATGACAAGTCTCCATGTGTGACATTTAATCTTGATCATCAGCCTAACTGGATTTAGAATCAGCATGGAAACACACCTCTGTATATGTCTATGATAGTGTCTCATAAGAGGTTTATTGAGGAGGGAAAACTAACCTTGAATGTGGACAGGACCAACCCATGGGCTAAGATCCTAGACTGAACAATGTCTAGGTGACTATTAACTTTCATCTCTTTCTGCTTCCTGACTATAGACATAATGTGACTAGCTGCCTCATGCATCTCTACCATGGTTTCATCATCCTGATGAACTGTACTTTCAAACCATGAGCCTAAACAAACTGTCCCTTCCTTAAGTTGCATTTGTCAGATATTTGGTCACAGCAGTGAGAAGAGTAGATAAAACTCCTTCCATGTTGCCACATTTGTTTTATGACTGCCATAACTAATGTCTACGCAAACAACTTCAAGAAAGGAATTCTTTATTATTGTTCAGTGTTTCAGGGACGTCAGTCCATAGTCCTTGGTTCTGTTGGTTCTAAGCCCACAGCAAGTGGAATATCATGGCAGTGGAATGTATACAGATATTGTTCACTTTGTGGTGAACAGGAAATAGAGAAGAAAGGAACAAACCAGAAATAACCTTCAAAGGCACAGCCCCAGTGACCTTCTCCAGCTGAGGAACAAGTGTTCCACATTTGGTCCTGTATGGGATATTTCATATCCAAACTAAAATAGTTGTCCTGTAGCATTAATGACCACTAGAATTATGAGTAGCAATAAGCCTACCATGATCTGCCACTACATTAGAGTTCAGTTTATTAAGAAGTATAAATAACGTGTGTGGTGCCTGGGGTTTACAGCGGAGTCACTGGAAAATGAAGAGACATATCCTTAGGCAATGCATACTGTCAGATCAGCATCTGGATAGATAGGGCTATGGTGACAGACAGAGAACCACTCACAGTCACCCAAAGGAATTCTCCTCTTGGCAAAGTATTCTTGAGAATGTCTGACCTAGCCTGGGGGCTGAGCTAGAAGAGACAAATGGGCAAGTATCCTCTGTTTGAGAGAACTGAGGAGAGCCATAGCCAAGCTTAGAGGGGGAGTATCAAAGGCTCAGGGATGTTGGACACAGAGACCCCACAGCTCTGGAAACAGGACAAAGGAAAGGGCCTCTCACGGGAACATTTTCAGAATCACGCCAAGTTCATCCACATCTCTAGTCCAGCATTCCACTTTACAGATTAAGAAGTGGGGCCTTGGCCTTGGGCACTAAGAATAATGGGGTACAGTGCCAAGAAGTGATTTGGTACCCACAATCTTTTATGCAGCATGTCCTTGTTCATCTTGGAATCTGGAGATAAGGACACTTCCTACTTCTTTCCAGGTATAAGAAGGTGCAGCTACTGCTAGCATTCCCTTTATGGAATTGCTGGTGCTTCCCCATGCTCCTCTCTAGGCCTATCCGACTGGATACTGACCCCACAGTGTGCACACCTCATGCTTTGTCTCCTTGCTCTCATTTCTCAGGTTAGAATTACAAGGGCAAATGCTTACCTAAAGCCCCTTTTTACAAAGAAAAAGACATAGAATTTGAACCCCAAATTTTTCCTTTCTTCTTGTTCCTTTAAGGTCGGGTACTCTGCCAGTGTGGGAGTCATTCATCAGAGCCATGGAGTACACAGCATTGTGCCCAGGAGGGGCAAAAAAAAAAAGTGTTGGGTGGGAGACTTCAGAAAGCATAGTATTTTTAAAAGTGAGTGAAAGCTTGGGCATGCACACAGCCTGCCCAGCAGCAGCCTTCCTCTGCACACACTGCAGGGCTGCCAGAGGCACCCTGGGAAAGTATTCTTTCCACCCATCACTCTCTGCAACTGGGTGTTTCCTTCTGCATATGACCTTTCTCCACAACAGGATGCCTTTGTCACTCTCTAATGGCCTATTCACAGCTTTCCTCTGCCTCTTTTATTCTTTCCTGGCTAAAGAACATCTATTTTCCACTCAGCCAATAATTTTTTTTCCAGTATCTAATTCATCTTCTATCTTGAAGAAAAGCCAAATTGGGGTGGGATACAATTATGTGTCAATTTCCAAGCAGCCCATATGTCCACCAGTGTGAAAGTTGGATTTTCCTCAGGAACAATTGTGGGCTTTGGTGCAATTACATTTGGGGACAAGGGCCTAGCTTGACATTGCTAAGTACAAGCTTGATGCATCTTTCATCTCTCTGCATTTCACTGGCACACTGGTGGCCCGCCAAACGTGTCCACAGGTGGCAGTGGTGAGACACATCAGCACCCAACAGTACTCAACCCTTATTCTGTTGATATCCCCATGATCCAAGTTTGGTGTAGGTGTTACCAGTCTCTTGACCTCTTACTTAAGGATTGAATAAATTAATCCACATGTTGCAAGGTAGCAGAAAAACAGCAGTTTAAGAGATAGTGCAACAAAAGGACCTTGCGGACACATCCCCCATGGAGGGATACCCCTTAACCTAGAGACAGGAGAGAAGTCCTAGTCCCTACTTCAAATGACTTGACAGATTTACTGACCCAACCTGGATAGCATAGCCCTACAAGTGGAATGGGGGTGGGGGGGATGGGAGGGGAGGGTGACCAAGGTGCATGTCACAGGGGAAAGAGGGTGAGAAGGAGGGAGGGAGGAAGGGAGGGAGATGAAACTGGGATCAACATGTACAATTTTGAAATTATATTATTAATAAAAAAAAGAGATAGTGCAAATGAGAACGAATACCCTGGCAGTGAGTGAGTGAGGGTACCTGGGCCCTGATTATTGTTTGTGGCTTTAGTTTATGGGGTTCAAGAGAGGGAGTTAGGTTACTAGGGGCATAGTTTTGAATGATTCTGTATTTCAACTGGCAGGCTTGGCTTAGGCAGATATTTGTTCCCTGCAAATATCCCTTTCCATATTGTGTATGGTTTTAATTACATGCATGCCAAATGATGTATAGGTCTAAGATGGTACTTAGAAGTTCACTTTTAGAACAGACTTTGCCTTATTGTGTGGGCACCCTAAACTAGTTCAGGCTAAATTGGTCTCTGACCCTCATCCTAGATGTATTAGGACAATGTTTGAGCAAAAATTGTCCAAATCTAATAGTTACTAAGAGAAATAAAAACTGACTCCCCCCCCCATGCTCAGAGTGGGGTCTGCATGCAGCTGGATGCAGTTGAGACCCTAGATTGCCCTAGGTAGCTAGGTGAACTGTTCAGAGTCAGATGTGTGAGCATTATACATGCAGGTGAGACTTAAGTCTCACCCAAGCCCAAGTCAAGTGTAGTCCTATGCTGCCAAACTGGTCTCTATGCTCACCATCTTCACAGGGGGCAAGAAAGCTATCATTAGGGATATGAAAGATGAAAAAATCAGATGAAGATTCAGCTTGCTTGTAGAGAGCCGCGAATTGCCATGCCTTAAAGTGGCGCTGGCTTCCGCCTTACACCTTCCCACTGGTGAAGGCTCTCTGGCGTAAACAAGCCCTTAATTAGTTAAGTCTGTTCAGCCTGTCTGCTTCTGCATTAGAGTAGCCTATCTGCAGGGTCCACGTGGCTCACTGGGGTTGGTTAGCTCAAGGGTATTTAAGCCTGTGCAGGGGTCTAGCAGCGCTCTCTCTCACGGGTCAGAGGAAACATGTTTCAAGGATCCTGATTAAAACTGCATGAAGAAGATCTACCTGGAGTTGCGTCTTCCCTGCTGGCAGGGGTCAGGCGCGTACACTTGCTCATCAAATTCTAAGATATACTTTTTTAACAAAGGCCAGAGGATAGAAACCAGACAACACAAAGCATGAGTGGGAAACCATTACATATTTACTTTTCTTCAACTCCAATTGAAGTGTAGCTTTTCCCTCCATTATGAAAGTAAATAGGAAACAAGACTAGTATTAATAATTCTTGGAATTTTATCACCAACGGACATGTTTAAAACATCTTATAGTGGTTTGCTGGGATATAAAAACTATTATTTATGCCCATTAGTACTTCAAGTTTATGAAGGTTATATCTACATCCACATTAGGTCTTGTTTTGAATTCATTACCAAAACCACAGATAGTGTTAGGCCATAAATTGAGGTTTTATAATATATCAACAGAGTAAGGCATTGTTAATTATGTTGTGTCTTTGTAATTATATACTCTGTTTTATGCACTAAGAAACACTGCTCTGAGAAGATGTCTCTATGCTACATCAGACCACCAGAGGGGATCCTAGGGAAACCCGAAGTTCTTTATACCCCATTCTGAACAGAAGGTAGAAAAAGACAAAGGAAAAATGAGCAAGAGGAAAAGTAGAAAAGAGGGACAAAGAGAAAAAAATCTGAGTTTCCAACCAAGAAAACACAAAATAACACTAAGAGAAACCTAAGTGTAAGCCAAGGAAGCTGAAAAAAAAAATCCTACACCTCTACATTACAACAAAGGCACAGCAACACTGAAGAATGATCTGTCACTGGAGGTCTGAGCATTCTGGCTCTGGCCCAGTAGGACAGTCTCAGAGTGGACCTGCTGAAGACAAGGGCCTGCATATATTCTCTCTGCATGAAAGATGACAAGGGATGTCCAGGTGGGAAGACCCTTGATGACTGGCACACACTTAGTGTTCCTACAGGGAAGGGGAGGTCCCCATGGTTCCTCAGCTGCTCGCATTGAGGTAAAGTGGGGATCAGTAGGCTGGGTCCAGACATTCAGTGTGCTGGGTTTGTAGCTATTAAGTGAAACTCATGCTCTCCCTTTTAAAGTCACAGTAGATCCCAATAGACTTTCTTCAAACTCCTTCCCACACAGCCATAGCTGATGTATTCAAGACCTTGGATTCCTGTTTTTGAGCATCACCATCTACATCTCTTCACACTTTGGGAAAATAAAGGGGTGAGTCTTATAGGTGGGAGTCCATTAGATACAAATTTAGAGACCACATGACCTGCCAACTAGCAGAATAGGAAAGGCCACGGGAAAGATCAAGCAAGGAAATGGCATGCTAGCTCACTCTGTTGGGAGGGGAGCTTGAGTCCATTGGGCAAACTCGGGGGCCATGTAAGACATAGCACTCAAGGGTCCTCCCATCTGAGGGGTGGCATAACTGCGGAATTGCTATGCCAATTCTTTGGTTCTAGAGGGATTATAAAGTATATTGGCTATTCCTGGCACCAACAAAAAACTGCAGATGCTGACATTTGGAAGTCAGCTGACAAGTATGGGGTAAGGGAATGTGATAGAGCACCCACAATGCTGTTCGTGAACAGAAATTACTGAATTATTTACTAGTGATCACAGGCTTAGTTAAACACCCTACAGATTACATGCATTCCTACATTATCACTATGAGACCAGCATGTTAGCTAAAGATCACAAATGGGGACATCTAGGCTCTCTCCTCATCACCCAAGCAGTACCAGGCAAAATTAAACATGTTATAAGATGTCTGCTTTAGAATACAGATTTTTTTTCCCCCACTGCTTGGTGTTTCCTCCAACATCCCTACTTGCTGTGGAGCATGGCCAATTTCATAGGCATATGAGTTATGAGTCAATATCACCCTATTCTCAAAAACATCTCATACTAGCCTTAAGGCCCTGCAATCCCACTGCCTTGAAACATAACTAATTTGGGAACAGGAGTGAGATAGCTAATCTTAGTTGTCAACTTGACTGCCTTTAAAATCACCACAGAAACACATCTCTGGATGTGTCTACAGGGGTGTTTCCAGAAAGGTTTAACTGACAAGGGACAACTCACCTTGAATGTGGGCAATATCATCACATGGGGCTGGGGTTCTGAGCTGAATTTAAAGTGATCTGAGCACCACCATTCACTGTTCTCTGGTTCTAGGTTGCAATATGACCTCACGTCCCTGTGTCCCAGCCACAATGAGCTGTGCCCTCAGACTGTAAGCCAAGATAAATCCTTACTTCCCTAAGCTGCCTTTGACACTACTCACTGAGCTATAGACTTCACATCAGGTGTCTGCTCAGGGAGCCTTGCCAGTCCACGTTCTAATTCCCCCAAGAAACTCATCTCCAATCACATGTAGCCAGTTAACATGTGACTGGCTCTGCAGAATTAATTGAAAACTCCCTGCCACTTGGATAATAATTTTCCTCCCTAACGTTACACGGGGAATTAACGGGTGATAATGATTTAACAGTGTACTCCAGGCAGCAGAGACTGGCCAAATTTTTTCTCAAAGACCCTAGCTGTTACTTTAATCTTCTCACTTCTTCCCTGTGTCGCAGCACAGTGGCTAATGACCTGCAATAAATCCAAGAAGCTGTGATTTGAAAGCCACTAAGATCCAGCTTGGAAACAAATCTATAACTTTCATTGAGAGGCGGTATCCAGGTTAACTGCACCCAGCAAGGATACCTTGATATTAAGGTAGTTCTTCTTTTGAGAACTGAATCTGCATCTCTTCTGTCTCACTCAGACTTGTATTTTTTCTTTTACTCACTCACACCTATCCTTTTATCTAACCTTGCCTGGCTGCCTGCTCTTTAAGGCCAATGGCTAGGTTATCAAAGGTGACTGTACATGTGGCCCTGAAAGACTGCCAGAGACCAAGGAATAGCAAGAGTGTCTTGAAGATATGTACTCTTGAGGCCATGCTCAAGTTCCATGGTGAAGCTTCAGGAATCCCCTTGCCTCCCGAGATCCTTCCCTACTCTTGATGCTCACATGAGCAATGTCCAGCAGTCTTCCAAAAGACTAGAGCCACTAAGACTCAACAGATATGTTTATCATTGTAATTCTCCATTCAGGGGAAGCTTCCCTGTTTGTAGATGGATCTATTTGATAAAAGCTAAATTGAAAACCCTCTCCTTTGTTCTTGGGAAAGTATACTGACAAGCTCAGCTCTCTGTAGCTGCATCCCTGAGATGCCTCAGGGGCATAGCTTTAGGCTCCTCAGTCCTAAAAGGCAAACTGTGAAAAACCCAGTACTTTGCAGTCTATAGGTCAAACCTGATCTGATCTGAGCTAAAGCACACTCCATCATCATGTCTCTCTTCTGATGTGGCTGTCCCTGCATCTGCAGCCTGGCAGAGACCATCTGCTATCCTTACATGATGCAGAATGGACACACCATCCTGCCTTCCCCAGATGGAAACATTCTGCTTTCCAAAGTGCATCTGCTCCTTGGTGTTTGGATTTCCCTTCGCCTTAACACATGTTATAAGACACTCTGCTCATGATGTGAACTATGCATAACCAACCACCTATGGGAGAAGCCAGGAATCCAAGAAGAGACGAGCTTTACACATAAATATTTATCATTGTTAGAAGATGGGGAGGCACCCCAACGAAGAGTTTTAATGGTGTATGGACCTGCATGCCATTGGGTGTCAGTGGCATGCCACTGGCTCATGTGACAAATGCCAAAGGCTCAGTGTCAGGAAGCTAAAGGGAAACGCAGGACTATAACACCTCCCCCCCCCCATCAACCACCACAGCAGCAGAGAACAGGAGAGAAAGTTGGTTCATATAATGAAGTACTGGTATGCCAGGGAAGGCAAAGATGGATGGGGAATTGGGCTGTGCCTTAAAATGTTAAATTCTGGTAGCACTGGGAAGCCCATGCAGGTGACTGGCCAGGAGGCATGGCAGAATCCAGGGAAAGATGGCAAAGTGGAAATGGCAGGGTGTGGCTTTGGTCTCAGGAAGAAGATGGATGCTTTTTCTGAGATCCTGCATTATATATATATAAAAAAAAAAAAGACAGAAGAACGAGGCGATTCTGAGACATAAAACTAGTACCCATGCTGCATCTCCCTCAGTGCAATGGCTCTGGCCTTGGTACCATGACAGCCCTTCCTCATTTGTATTTCTCTTCCAGCACACCCAGAGAGGCTTAATTATTTAAATCTCAATTAATCCCCATAAGGGTGCTTGCATGAGAAGTTTGTTTAATTATCTCCTTTAAACTCCCCAGTTGCACATGGCCTTGTTTGGTTTATTGATCACTCGAGCGCCAAGCTTCTGGCTGGGAACTGACAGCTGGAGTAGCTGAAAAGCAATGCTTCACAGCAAATTCCAAGGGCCACTATGCCCTGTCTTGTATTGTCCAGGACACAGAGAAAGGCTCAGGTAAGTCATGGAAGAGATCAGACCTCCTTCTAGCTCTCTTGGGTACGTCTATAACCTCACAAGTTCTCTGCCTGCAGTTATGTTTTGCTTTTGTCATTGGATGTTGGAGGTCAGGTCCTAAAAGCAGAAGATGAAATGCTCTTGAAGCATCTCTCTTCATCAGTGTGTCCCTCATGTTGCTTTCTAATGTTATGGTAAAACACATGCTCTCCTGGTGTCTACTTCACACAGGCTAGAGAGACAGCTCTATAGATAATGCTGTCTACCACATAAACCTGAAGACCAGAGTCTGGATCTCTGGCATCCACACAAAAAGATAGGGACAGAAGCACACACATGTAAACTCAGCAGAGAAAGGACCTCTGGGGCTTGCTTACTAGTCAGCCTGTACCAATTGGTGAGTTCAGGGTTCAATTAAATACCTTGCCTCAAAATCACAAGGTGAAAATCAGTTGAAAAAGGCATTAACTGATGGCCTCCAAATGTGAACATGTGCACATGGACTCACACACACATGTGCACCTGTGCACCACATATAAATACAATCACAACTATATAACACACACAAATAAAATAAGAGATGTAACATAAAAACAAACAAAAAAGGTTGAGTGTCCTATCTAATGCCTATAATCCCAACTAAATATTGGGGCCGAAGAAGAAGATCTTCTTGAGTTCTGAGTTAACCTGGGTTACCTAGTGAAAGAATGAGATCTTGTCTCTGAAAGAGAAGGAAAGGAGGGAGAGAGAGAGGAAGGAATAGAGGGAGAAAATTTTATTTTACATGCATATGAGAAGCATGAATTGTTTTTTTATTTAACTTATAAGTATGTGGCAAAAAAAAAACAAAACAAAAAATTAGCATGTGAGAATCAGCAACTCCTTCTTGGAACTTACCCAACAGAGTTGCAAATCTATGTCTCACAAGGTCCTGCATATGCAGTTTGTGACATCTTGGGGTCAAGCTGATGCAGTGTGGAGGTGACTGAGATGCTCTTCAGAAGAGTGAAGGTTAAATAAGCTAAGGTTAGTCAAGCAATAGAGTGCCATTCAGACTAAAAAGAAATGTGTCTTCAAGGCCAGAAGACACAAAGACACTTTATATACTAGCTACTGATTGCATTTTTCTAACAAGAATGTATTCTACATGATCTAATTATAGGATATTCTAGAGAAGGCCAACTGGGAAAGCATTAAAAAAAATGGGTTGCTGAACATGGGTTCAGTGAGAAAAATGAGTAAGAGGGACATTTGTGGAACAGTGGATTCTTGGGGGCAAATACACTACTTTGTATGGCACTGTAACAGTAGATGGTTGCCATTGTCACAACTATGAAAAGCCAAAGAATGTACACAACCACAAGTGAGGACAAATACCAAATGACCAATAGGTGACCATCCTGTGTGAATGTAAGAGTTTCAAGTGTGACAAATGAACTGCTCAGATGAGGGTGGTAGGAGGGAATTTTGGAATGTGTAAGAGAATCACCTGTGCCTGAAAATGTGGGAGAGCAGGTGTGTGAAAGCATCTGTGCTTTCTCTGAATTTTGCTGTGAAGTCCAAATTGGTCTAGAATGTTAAGTCTGCAACTCTGCAGAATACATAATAATTGGAACTCAGTGATAGAGCACAGACTTAGGATGTGCAAGGCTCTGGGGTAATCCCTAGCACTGAAGGGAGAAGGGTGGAGAGAAAGGTAGAGCTCCTCTGTGGTTTTTAAAGCCATGAGCACACTCACATACATATACACATATAAGGTCACACAATGTACTATACACATATGCTCATACACACATACATACACATACCACACACATGCACACAATCATACTAATACAACATACACACAATACACACTCACAGCACACACTTACATTCACACCTATACTCACACCGTACACACACACATAAGCAGCACACGCATGCTCCTGTTCACACATATTCTCTCTCTCTCTCTCTCTCTCTCTCTCTCTCTCTCTCTCTCTCTCTCTCTCTCTCTCTCTCACTCTCTCTCTCTCTCTCTCTCTCTCTGTCATATACATAAAAGCTTCGACAGGAAGTTAATTGATTTAGCTACAAGAACTTCTGTGTGGAAAGGCTCTAGAATTTAACAAAAGTACTATTTTATAGATTGTAATATTTTTCAAGTCATATGCAAGAAAAAATACACAATATATTCCCAATAAGAAATAAGACATTATTAAAAGAAAAAGTTAACTTTCTTTTCTAAAAAATGCAATGCCTCTCATGTTTTGAAGTAGAAACGTAAATTCTGGTGTGCTTTGTCCATTAGGACAACAGAAATTTATGACACACAAGTCTTAGTGCTCACAGGGTTAAAAGGGACAACCAGAAGTACTCTGCCCCGAAAGGTTACAGCCTAACAATGGAACCCAAGGAGCCTGCTGGTGCTTGGCATCCCCCTAATGAGGCTGCCAGGGCATGGGAGGAACCAGTTTGGATGATGCTGTAGGGGTAGAATGGACAAGGCTTTACTGCAGGAAGTGTCTCTTTTTGAGACAGGATTTCCCTGTGTAACAGCTCTGGCTGCCCTGGAATTCACTCTGTAGACTAGGCTGGCCTCAAACTCACTGAGATCTGCCTGCCTCTGCTTCCCAAGTGCTGGGATTAAAGTTGTGCGCCACAGCCTGGCTATGAAGTCTTCAGAGATGGGAACTGAAGCCAGGCAGTGATGTGCATGCCTTTAATGCCAGCACTCAGGACACAAAGGCAGGCAGATCTCTGAGTTCGAGACCAGCCTGGTCTACAGAGAGTTCCAGGACAGCCAGGGCTACACAGAGAAATTCTGTCTTAAAAAGAGGGAGGGATAGGGGGAAGGAGGAAGGAAGGGAGGGAGAGAGGGAGGGAGGAAAGGAGAGGGGGTGGACAGCAGCACCATTGGCATCCAGTAGCTTTTAGAGATAAGATAGGAATAGGAACAAGGCCTGATCTACCCTGTGAAGTGGCTGAGTGAGGCAGGGAGTACTTGGATGTTGCTGGCAGCAGAGAGCCACTGAAGGGTTTGAAGGGACAAGACAGTCAAGTTTGTGTAGAGCAGGCTACCAAGGGGCCTTTAAAAATCTCTTTTGATAGAAATAATGCATTTTTAAAAATGGGCTAAAATTTTTAAGTATGTTGATATTACTTTCACAAGGAATTTCTTGACTTTCTTTCTGAAGAATTTTTCTCTAAGATTGTAAATAATAGGTCAGAGGGGATTCACTGTCAGATTTGGCAGACAAGATCCATGTACAAATTGAAAAGCCCTCCTGGGATTGTGCAAAATTCCCAGCCCTTCACTCCTGCTACTGTTTCTACCACACATACACAGACCTCCCCTCTCCTATGCCCCTTTCTTCATCTCTATCCTGTCCCTCCCCTGAATTTATACACTGAAATCCTAACACCTAGTCAGTGAACTCTCAAACCACCTAATTTATTCTCAGAATAAGGTCAGCAGGATGATGTTGAGCCAGGAAGCCAGGGACTCACAGGCTGGTCACGTCCCTGCCAGTGAACCTCAGCCTCCTAGATGCCTTCTCCATTTAGATCTCAAGAGAGATCTTAGGATTCAGTGAATAAATAATAAATAAACAGTCCAATGTATTAACTTTAGGGAAGGTGAGCTTGGTGGGGGGAGGTGATGAGGTCATGGGATGGAATCATCATGATGATATTAGCATCCTTATATGAGACCCCAGGGAGTTCCCTTGCCACATGTCACCTTGGAGTTAAAAAAAAAAAAAAAAAAAGCAATACCGCCCAGAAGTGGCCAGTCCCAGACAACTCTCCCATCCTGCTTAGACTTGCAGCCTCCAGAACCATGTTTATAAGCCCACTATGCCGTGATATTTTTATTAAAACAATCTGAATAATGCCTTGCAGAAGGGCAACGTTCACACAATGACAACAACAAAAATCCTCCCAATGGTAGGAGCTGACTGACATCTCTGCAAAGCAGACATGGGTGATGGATGCAGGCGGCTGATGGATGGAGGCAGGTGCTGCCTGCTGGGTTCCTGTTCTGCAGGGAACTCACCATCCACTCATCCGCTGAGGTCTCCTATCCAATGTTCACAGAGAAGCCACTGAAACCCTTGCATGTTTGAGGCTTTTCAGTCTCCCCTTTTTCTAATAGTCTATTTAAAGCTGGAAGATGAACCTCATTTTTTTTTCCAGATGTAATTTGAGCAAATTTGCATGATCCACGCAGTAACAAGTGAGTCCTGAATTATGTATGATCTCCTCTAATGGGCCGGAGCTTGTTTGGGAAGTGTGATCTTATAAACTACTGGGTTTGCTTTTTATGGCAAATTGAACGCCATTCCCCTACTCTTGCTTTACATATTCTCCTAATTAGGGGGAGATAAAATAGATTTTAGACCTGAAAAAAAGCGATTTCTTTCCGAGAACCCACATTTGTATGGGGAATTAAGCTCATTCCAGTCAGCTGCACCCTCTAATTTAGAGCTGTTGTCAGCACAAAGTACAATCATAAAAGATTTCTCCACTGGGGGTTCTTATGCAATCCACTTCTTAAGGTGACATTTTCAAGCCAAGGAGGGGACTGCTAGGTTGGCTCCCTCGGGGTTTGAGGAGGTGAATGAGATCTGGCTTTCCAGTCGCTCACATCCTGCTGGGCTATTCCCAGGAAAGAAAGTATAGTTTGGAATGAATAAGAGCTGCTATCACCTACTGAACATCGACAGCAAGCTACAATGGGTATCTCTGTGGCACAGCCTTGGGTAGGAGGAGATTTGTTGGTGGCACTTGGTCATTTTATAGTGATATTAACTGATGCAGATGGTATATTCGGGGTTTGGTAGGAGGCTGTCTGGGAACTCAAGGCACATCGGTAAACAAGGCAAGCCTTCTTATAGAGAAGAGAGGACAGAGAAGAAGTGATGGTGTAGAGTGAAAGCTGTGAAGAGATGAGAGAGAGGGACTGGAGAGAAAGTAACAGTAAGGATCCTCTGTGGAGGCGGCATGGTCATACAAAAGGATAGTCCCCATGTAAACATCATGGTCCACACAAGGACAGGACCACAGGAGCATCATGGTCTATGGAAGAGCAAGACCTGCAGAAGCATTATGGCGCATATAAGGTCAGGACTTAAGGAAATGGCATGGTCCACATAAGGACAGGTCTTGTGGAAGCATCACAGTCTATACTAGGCAAGGACCTATCATTCAGATCTTTGCAAAAACAATGGAAGGAAGTTTTTAACCTCACATTGGTCTAACCAAAGAGCCTCTCCATAGAGGCTCTTCAGAACAGAGGTCACCTGCCTGCTAAGAGACATTCATATCTCCATCCCTGGAAAGGAAAATGTGCTCAATCTTGAGGGAGCAGACTGCCTGGCTTCTACTCATTTCAACCATCTACAACAGTCCCATCTCTGCCACCATTAATGGCAGCACTTCCCACACATCAACTTAGAACACTCAAGAAAGACAGAGGATGTAACCAGGACCTATAGTGTTTGGTGTATAATGGAGACCTAGCCTGCTCTGGATGGAGAGAGCATTAGGGCAGAACAGGGATGTGAGAAGGAAGACAGAAGGGCAGAGGACCTGGGAAGGGGAAAAGTTCAGTCATGGGAAATGGCATTGCTGCCTCTCTCCTAGGGCATAAAACCCAGAATCTTCTAGAAGATGAAAGAGGGTCAGTGAGCTTGGGAGGAAAGCCCAGGAGGGAAGAAGCTGGACCCATAGGCAGAGTCTGTGTGGTTCAGGTAGTTTTGATCCTCAGAAGGTACTTGGGAAGCATTTTCAACAGGAAAGTAATGGAAACAGATTTGCCCAAATGGAAACAGCAATGGTTAGAGTTGGTGAAGCCTTTCCCTGTTCTCCAGGACCATGCTCTTGGGGCTGACAAGCCACCTCATTTATTTATTCTCGGGAGTATGCCCGCAGAAAGATGAGGAAGAGGGAAGCCAGGGGCTGACACCTTGGTCACACCCCTGCCAGAGAACCCCAGCCTTCTAGATCCCCTCTTCATTTAGACCTCAAGACACAGCCTTTAGAACAAGGATTTAATAAATAAATAATAGACAAACAGCTGGGGGGGTATAACCAATATTTAGAATATGCTCATTTCATGGTTAATTTCTTCCGGCTCAGAATGTACCACTTCTGTGCGGCTGATGAAATGGACTTGATCAAATAATAGAGAGAACGTGTATGGTGTGAAGAATAAAGAGTGGGGTAATTAAGACACATTAGCGAGCTCTGTGGGAAATAAAGAAGTCAGCTCAAAGAAGTCACCTTTGCCTTAAAAGGAAAGAGAAAGAGGGTGCTTTTTGCTTTCCTTTCCCATTTGCCTTTGAGATGTCAAACTTATTTTTCACATCTTAATCTGTCTCCTGATTCTTTGTTTGTTCTCAGAGGGCAGGAGGTGGGAAGGGTTTCCCACCCACTCAAGTGCCCCAGCTGGGATTTTGGTGCCAGAGTCTGGTGGAGCTGAAGGAGGGACAATAAAAAGCACTGAGCCACCCGTGGGGAGGCTCCAAGCACAAAGACAGTGAGCCAAACTGCACATCCCCAATTCCTTTTCTCCTCTGAAATGTCACTTACACAGGCTTCTGCCTTTCAAAAACAAATAAAACAAAAACTTAAAAAAAAAAACAAAAATAAAAAAACCAAACAAACAAGAAAGCTAGGGAAAGACTGCTGCTTTTAAAGTTCTCAAACCTTCCTAATGCTGCGACCCTTTAATACAGTTCCCCATGTTGTGGGGACCCCCCAACCATAAAATTATTTCATTGTTATTTCATAATTGTAACTTTTCTACTGCTATGAATCATATATAAATGTCTGATATGTAGGATAACTGATATGCAACCCCCATAGGTGTTGAGACCCACAGATTGAGAACCACTGTTTTAAAGGCTTTGAGAAATAATAGAAGACAGAGAAGTATAAGGAATATAAGCCTCCACACCCCAATTTTGATCATCATTAGCTTGGGGGGGGCTGATATTTAACCCAAGGTTCAGTCACTTTATGGGTCCAAGGTGGTAAATATGATTTTGATGTGGGTTACTTCTTTAGATTTTCCTCCTCCATACTCAATTTTAGATTCTCTCCCCAACACACACACACACACACACACACACACACACACACACACACACACACACATGCACACTCAAACATCAGTTTTTCCAGCAGGCTATACAATAGCAAGTGATAGGCTATATTTTACACAGATAGACACAGCAACATCTTCCATTGCACCTGATCTATGTCTCCTGTGACTCTAACAGTGAAAAGGGAACCCTAACCTCCCCATGCATACAGGCAGGTGTAACTACAGTTTAAGTTCTGAGGCTGTAGCATAAAGCAGTGCAACTTCCTGGCTCCTCTAGGGAGACTACTCTTGGTGCCCAGCTGCCATAGTGTTAGGAAGCCCAGGGTAGCCATGGCTAGGCTGTGCTATACCAGCCGTGCTCTCACCAGCTGTGCACAGAGGGAGGCCAGGCTGCAGTCAGCTTCAACCATGAGTCTGCTTGTCCTTCTAGTACCAGGAACCTCAGTCTTCCAGTCATCCCAGCTAGGCCCCATACAGCAAAGAACAGAAGTAAGTCCCTTCAGAAACACCCAATCCCATGGACCCCTGGATACAAGAGTTGTAGTGTGGTAACACTCAGTTTAGGGAGCTTTGTGGGGAAAGACAATAGCACCCTGGAAAACTGGTTCAGATCCCCGGGTCGCCACCTGGCAAACTTAAATAAGACATTTAATGCCTATGATTCTCGGGCCTTTCATTTTTAAATGACAATATCTGCGCATGGGGTTTTGTTCAGGATTATATAAAACCGGACACAGGAAACACTTCATAAACATAAAGAAAGACGATTGAAATGAAAACAGTACTGTTTTAAATTTCAGAAAAGTCTTGTGCCATCCCATCATAACTCTCCTCTTAGGTGAGGGTATCCCATAGATACCATACCTCACATCCCATAGATGTAAGGCCTCTGCTGTTTTAACTATGACACAGAAGGTAGCCAGGAGAAATCCAGGAAGAAAACGAAGATGTATGGGAAATTCATTCAGCTTCATACTCCAACAGAATGGGCTGCTTGGAACATTAAATGATACAATATATTCTTATTAGGGTCGAATGTGCAGCATTTCTTGGGAAATTCCTTTGGTTTTAATTGCAAGGCAGGCTTGTCCCTGCCCCATGGAGAAAACTGGGAAATGCCTCCCTAGGGACATACACAGAATGTAACACTGAATGAATGAGCAAGAAACAGGAACTGCTAACATGGGGGTAATCTGAATATGCCTTATTTCATTGCTAATTATTTCTTTGGGTTCATGTTATGTCTGTAGGACTTTTCAGAATGGATTAGGTCTCTTCTACCTCTATCTCCAACTCTACTGCAATGTGTCTCTACCTATCTTTGTCATTTATGTCTCTGTCTCCATCATTCCTCTTCCTGCCTCCTTTTTCCCTCTGCCACTGAACATCTTAGAGTACTGAGTTGGTTTAGATTTTTCTTGTGAGACCTCCTGTTCAGTGCTTGTGGGATACATTTTCTGAGCTCAAACATACCCTCCTCTCTCTCTCTCTCTCTCTCTCTCTCTCTCTCTCTCTCTCTCTCTCTCTCTCTCTCTCTGTCTCTCTCTCTCTCTCTCTCTCTCTCTCTCTCTCTCTCTCTCTCTCTCTCTCTCTCTCTCTCTCTCTCTCTCTCTCATTGAAAACCTAAAATAGCAAGCATGGCCCCATCTGATAGATGAGAGGCTCTTAGCCTCACCTAGCTTGGGCCAGTGAGGAGAGCAGGGCAGAGTGAGGACCAGAAGGCCATATGCAAAGGCTGTAAATTAGCATGCCATACCCCCCTCTTCCATGCCCTGCATAGGCTAATTAGGAACTGGCTGAAGCTACTGGTACAGACACAGAGGGTCTCCAGGGGAAGGTGACCCATGGCTCATTATAATATTTAAATGCACACCCGGGTGAAGATCTAAGATGCTTATTAACACACGAAGTTTTATGAAGAACTGCATAAGCCAGAGTGTGCACCAGAAAGGCCCCACTATGTAACGTAAGTCCCACGCTGTGCAGCAGGTGCCACCGAAGTTCTAAATTTTCTCCCTCTCCACTCTGCTTCCTCTTTTTCTAGTAAACTGTCCCTGCTTTTCCTTGCCAACTCCTTGTTCTAGTACACAAGAACCAGGAATGCCTGGAGGGGTACCTCCTGAACCAGCAAAGAGCCTGGACTCTACTCATGGTCCCAACACATTACTCCTGCTGGGGATTGTGTTGTTTTTCTCACCCTTTGTTCCTACTTCATTCTGGAAACCAGAGATGGTGTTACTCAACTTTGGACCTTTTCAGTTAGCTTTTCAAACTGAGTCAGCACCTAGATTTTATCAAGGTTACACTCATTTGTGATAGAAGCAAAATTATTTTATAAAATAGGTTATCTTATCGATTATAAGCAAAATTGAATTTGTTTTCACAGTAATAACATTACTGTAGCCAGGCAAAGAGGGAAAATGTGACCCAGTGCTTAGTCTGCCAAATTATCTGTCTTCCTCCAAAAGAGCAAGGTTTGGAAATCACCAGGGAAGAGTTTTGGGCCCACACCAGGGACACCAGTCACCATGCAAACCCACCAGTAGGGCTGTGTCTATATGGCTCCTTCATCCTTTGCTAAAAAGATAAAACGTGAGCTTGAAATTTAAATTCCCATGGACTCTGAGGTCACAAACATATTTAAAAATAGTGTGAGTCTGTGACATTTACACTCACTAAGTACATGTCAGAGAATAAGTCTGGAGTCACCTACAGTTACCAAGTATGAAACTATATCTCTAGCCTTGTATTGGGGGTCACATGCTTTTTAAGTGGTAATATTCAGAAAATGCCTAGCATCATTCATGCTACAGGAAACCAGCTCCCTGCATCTAAGTCTTAGACACTGCAAATGTGTGACAACTGGGGTACCTGGAGGAACAGCAGCAGGGGGCACTGAACAGAGAGCAGTTGAGGGCAGCCAGCCTGGCCCTATCCCAGCAGCTACCTGGGACAGACACACTTGGCTCAGCAACAGGGCATAGGTGCGTGGGCTGAGGTCAGCTAATGGAATGTAAAATGAAGGACAAGGTTTGTGCAGTCCTCAGCTTGAAATGTTTCCCCATGACAACTCCATAAGACTCCCATGTACAACATCGAGCATGCTAGCTGGGACAGCCACAAAGAAGTAATCTATTGAAGAGCTGAAATGGCTTGTCCTTCAAGGTGCTGACATGCAAATATTTATCAGTGGCCATCTACCATAGTGAAGAGACATTTGCCAGCGCTGCTGATTGGCCAATCATCTTGCTAGGCCTGGCTAAAAACTCTCAAGTGCAAGTTTATTTGTATGGCTTGCATGTCATTCTCTCGAGGGCTATTTCCTAGGATGCCTGATGAGAAAGCTTCCTTCCTTTCCTCTCAAGGGAGATCTCTGAGGGCCATAGGGAGGGGGAGTTAGAAATCTTTCCCTGGTGAAAATGAAAAGCCACTGTCCAGGTCTCTCCAGATTGCATCTTTGTTTAACTTCTGAAACTCCACATAGCAGGCAGATGAGAGCAAAGATGTTAAACTTTAGAAGAAACACTTCTCCATATTGCTAATGGATTTTATGATGAGATGCAAAGAAATCGGTGCCTAAATATCCATCCTCCCTCACCAAGTGATTATTGGACGTGTTTCTGTAGGAGATGAACTGAGCCATAGAGTGCTCACTGAACTACAAAATCAGCACTCTGAAGTATGTCCACGATTACTATCTGCTTTCAAAGTGTGTTTCATCATCTCAAGTAGAATAGAAGCGTCTGGAAGCATGCTGTGTTTGTTGCTATATGTGCCTCCCGGGGAATGGATCAGCTCCCACTGTCCTGTGTAGAAATCATTTCCTTTAACAATCTTGTGAAATCAACAAATGTCCTTTCTTTCCAAGTGAGACATCAGAGACTGTGTGAGCTGACTGGTCCTCAGTGTGGTGTGGAACTCACGTATCCTCCCAGAGCTCATATGATGAAGTGCAGTAGTGTTCAGAAGTAGGGCAGGATCAGATCTGAAAGGTTCTGGTTTCCCCTGTGGACAGCAGCACTGATAAACACATAAACTCATAGCATCATTGGGAAGTGGGGAATACTTTAAGAGGTAGGACTGGTTGTAGGCAGTAGATCCCTGGGAATAAGTCTGGGGAGGCTATGTCTTGAGTCAAACAACTCTGTTCCCCTTAGTACTTGGCCCTGCCATGGGATTTAGCCTCATCTTGGACCCAAAGTGACTATGGACTAAAACCTCTGACATGATGATCTGAAATAAAAATTTTTCCCTTTAAGTTGTTTTTCTCTGGTATTTTGTTACAGTAGCAGAAAGCTGACTTACACAGCCCTACGAGAAATGTATTGAGAGCTAGGACCTGTCTGGATTTTGAATCTGAAGCCCATGGCTTTGAGTCCCTTTTGAGTCGTCTTGAAGTGACTACTAGAACTTTACATTGATCAGCTTTACTGATTTACTGGTTTTACTCTGAGATCCACATAGTTTTACTGAAAATTCAATTCCATGTAAAAAATGAGAGCAAATACGAAGAGTTTAAATACAAGGGTATTCGAGCTGTGGTCCTTGATCTATACCATATCCATGTCCTTGTCCTGCCCTTAAGTTGCCTTTCAGAGGTTTACAACAATAGTTCCATCGCCTCAGTCACCCTTTTTAGGAGCTCCCACACTCTGACCTCAAGAGATCACACACACTCCTTTCCTTCACACGTGTATCACAACACACAGGCCATGCAGTGTGACAGACTTCAGAAGCCTGCCCCTATCTCTTAATGCTTCTGTGGAACCATTGTGAGCTCTTGACACTGATGCTGTTTCTGGAACTCATGCCAGAAAGCCTGTTAACAGGCCAGTGTCAAGAAGGTAGCAGCTACCTACTCACCAATCTCCTCACCTACTAAGAAAACACAGCATTTGTTTACCAGAGCAATGACATCCTTGTTTGGCTTGCTGATATTACTAGTGACTCAGTGTAACTCTATGTGTCACAAAGCCCCCTAAGCAGTGATTGGCATGAGGTACTCTATATGGTTTGCAAGGTAGGCTAGGGCTACACCACAGATCTCACCCTCAAGCTGTTCCTAGCCAAGCAGAAGCATACTTGAAGCATCCATGGTTTTTGACTGCTCCTAGTAGTTTGCTTTGCATTTTAAGACAGAAGTCTCATTATGTAGTTTAGTCTGGTCTTGAGCTTGTTGTATGTGGTGTTTTAAATGAGAATGACCTAATAGTATCTATCATATATTTGAATGTTTAGTGCCCAGTTGGTTGAACTGTTTGGGAAGAATTAGGAGAGGTTTGTTAGGAGAGGTGTGTCATGGAGGGTGGGTGCCGAGGTTTCAAAAGCCAATGACATCTCCAGTTTTCTTTTCCTTTCTCCTTCTCTGCCTCATGCTTGTGGATCTCAGCTGCTTCCCCAGTGCCATGCCTACCTGATGCCATGCTCCCCTCCATGATGGTCATGAACTCTAATCCTCTGGAACTGAGAAACCAAGTCAAGCGTTTTCTTTTATGAGTAGCCTTGGTCATGGTGTTTAGTCAAAGCAATAGAAAGTAACCAAGACGGTATGAATTCCAGGTGGGCCTGGGACTCTCAATTCTCATTCTCTTACCCTAGCTTCCCTCCCCAGGTATGGGACTACAGACATTTGCCCAGACTTGGACACTCGCATCTAAGAAATCCCCATAGCACACACCCCTTTGTCCACTTATACTCACAACAAGGCAGCAGAATAAAACATGAAATGTATAGATTCAGGGCTTACATCTGGACTATGCCAACTAGGAAACCACCCTATGTGTGTTCCAACAGGGGTCACTTTAATTCAGGACAGAACTTTTTGCATGAGCATTTGTGGGGCTAGAGGCAACCTTCTCACAATGGAGGAGCTGGCCTGGGCAGACAGGAAAGACTTAGATAAGAGCTGACAGTTTGTAGAAATGCTTTTCTTTATTGTAGAGTGGTCAGCCCAGAGACATTTGGACTATGAAAGCATCTACCAGGTGAAATCAGCAGATGCTGCTGTAAGAGATTAGTTCTACTTTCTGCTGCATTACAGAAATGGAATAATGAAGGAAGTTACACTCTCCATCAGACTTTTAGATCTGGATGAAAAAGAAAAGCATCTTTCTAGACTCTAATCTCAAAGGAGGCTATGCACATCCTAGGGTTTAAGGCAGCAAAAAACAGACTGGTTATGTCACTGGGCACAGGCAGACACAAGAGAGGGTATACAAAGCTAATCTACCAGTGTCGACATTACTAATTCTTACTGGTTGGATCAGCATTCTTGTTACTAGGTTTTTAAATACTGCCTTCAACTCTTTTCCCCCCACTCCAAGCCCTGTGGTGTTTAGTATGCACTTTTGAAGACCACTGTGGTTTTTAGGGCCACATACACAGTGTTACAGCAAAAATGCATAAATACAGCCCATACACTCATTTCCAATCCTGGTGTGTGGTAGGTGATTTGCAAATGGAGCTTCTATTATGGATGCATCCCCACTCTGCACCTGGTTTTCCAGTTGAGACTTGGCCATTGTCTTGGCAATATGAGTTTCAGACAAGCCTGTAGATAAATAGGAGTGTGTGAGTTATAGTCTCCCTAATGCCTGGGCAGAATAGACCCCTGGGCACTTGGTATTGCCTTCTGCTCCCTTACTGTGGCCCCTGTTCTGATTAGCCACTGTACCTCCTGAGAAAATATCATGAGATGTTAATTCAGATGAGCAACTATTAGGCCGTGGTACCCTGAGCAGTGACCTCTGTGGTAGAGCTCAGCCATCTGAGTTGTAACAAGTCCTCTGAGTATATAAACCACCTATAAAGTGACTACTTCCTGAGTTAAAGACTCATTAATCTATAGTTTTTCATTTGTTTAGTTGAGGAATATTTATTGAATAATAAATATGATTAATAGTATTAATATGAGTGTATTAACAGTAATACATTCATATTCATCATTATTATTGTTAATAATGATGATGATGATGATGATGATGATGATGATGATGATGATGATGATGTGGCTCTAAGTTTCTGGGACTGAGTAAATAATAGCATTCCTTGGATCAGAAGACAGCAGGGTCAGAATCCTAAACTAAGGATTCAACAGCCTGGACTGAATCTTGGCTGCCCCCTTCCCCAAGTGTACAGCCTCAGGCAGGCCATTTAAATGCCAGTGCCTTGGTTTCCCTGTCTGTGTAACAGGTGACATATTTCATATTACATATTTCTTAAACGTGTTTCCTGAAGTTCATTGTCACAAAGATCTTCCTGATTTCATAGAAGACATGTAAGATCCTTTATTTTCAACTCATGTTCAACACAGGATGACCTTAGATACCACCATACTGTGAGCTCTATTTAGCAGACACTGTTTATAACCTAATCTTTATCACAACCCCACAAAGCTCACACTGTAGAAAAGTAAAGCGTGTCTGAGACTGGAAGCTGTGAGGGCTGCTTTGTGTCTGGGGTCCCCAGGGGTTTGATGGTGTTTCTCGCAGAGTGCTGCTCACAGAAGACCAGTAGAAGACCTCACAGGCTCCTTTGAATCCTGGACTTTGGCTGATTGGTCAGGCTGACTATATTAAAGAAATCACCTTCTCAGCTTTACACAGATAGCTGCTTAAGATCCACCTTGTCACAGACGAGTGTCCAAGCAGCAGGAAAAACCTGTGACTTGTGGTCAGTGAGAAGCGTAATTATCTCATCACTCCATGAGTAAATTAGGACCAGGCAAATCATTTCTCCAGATCCCTGGCCAGTCTAAAGATAAGATAGCAGGCTCTGATCGGAACAGACTGGGCAGGTTTTCTGGGCTCTGAGGATAATCCAAAGAGTAATCTTGAAAAAGAATAAAATAGGTGGAGGCGAATGTGTAATCAGACTGTGAAGCAGTTTGAATGGGGCCCCTGATGGATACCAGTTCTGCAGAGGGCAGCAGGTTTATAGAGACTCCCAAACATGCTGCCTGGGCCCAGGGCAGCAGATGGGAGAAGGGAGTCTCACAAGGGACAGTTGGGAAGCCATTGAAGTCATCTGATCAGCTCAGTCAACGTGCAGCCAGAGATTCCCTTTAGTGAATGCTGACCACACAGCCAGGATTCTCAGGAGGGCCTGCACATTGAGCACGCAAGGACAGCAGCAATAGGAGGCCCTGCCTAGTGGAGGAGCACACAGTGACCCAGGGCCATTGTGGGCCTGGGCAACTGGCAGCAGCATGAAGCAGCCCCTTTCCTTGCTATGCAGAAGGAAGGGTGGGTAGCTAAGCTGGAGAAAGGGAAGCCTGGCTACAATTCTAGAGAACAAGACAGATAGAGCTGAGGCCCAAGGCAGTGTCTATGTGAGGCCAGGAAGACAGAAGTACTCAGGTTGGGGTGGCTGATTTCATTGCTGGGAACTAACTGGACAGGAGGGCTCATCTGAGCCTTGCACACTGGGAAGGAACCCACAATGGGAGATGGCACCCAACTGTGCATGCCCCAAGCCTGGCATCTGGAAGGAAACCTTAGGATGTAATAAGCCTTTGGCTTTAAGGGCAAGCCAAACCTTTCTAGTTCCACAGGGGAGTGGCACCCAAGGTCCCTGCTACTAGATTCAAAGCCTAAAGTCTGGGCCTTGTCAGTGGACATGAAGAACAGACAGAGAATATGTCCAAAAAATAATGAATTGAAATATAAATTGAAAAATAAAAATAGAATCTGCAGACCAGATACACAATTACTCTATCTAAAGCCACGGCTTAGGGACCCATTTCTTTCTCTGGGTTCACAGCAACCTGATACAATGATGATTATGAAATGTCTGTCTCCCAGCTCCTCAAGCAGGTAAGACAGGAAGAGACGACAAGTTTAAGACATGCTTGGGCTAAGTGAGAGTTCAAAGCCAGCCTTGGCAACTAATGACATCCTCTTGCAAAATAAAAAGTAAAAGGGGGTGGGGTGGGATATGTAGCTCAGTGGTACATGTGGGAGGTCAGTACAAAGAATGGAGAGGGAAAAAGAGAAGGGAAACGAGAGAGAGAGAGAGAGAGAGAGAGAGAGAGAGAGAGAGAGAGAGAGAGAGAGAGAGAGAGAGAGGGAGGGGAGAGGGAAAGGGATAAAGAGAGGGGGAGGGAGAGGGAGAGAAAGAGGGAGAGGGAGGGGGGGGGAACCATCAGCTAATATACCACTAGGCTAAGCGAACTTGCCAGACTTTATAGACTCATTTCGTATGAAAATTGGAGAGAGATTTCCAAGAGGGGCAGACAAACAAAACAACAACAAAAACAGCCTCAGTATCCCAGTTGGTTGGATGTCACTGCAAAAATCCATGAATGTTGATTTTTCCCAGACCCTCCCTGGTGACAGTCAGTGGAGACTCCAACTGTCTTCAGGAACACGGGGGTGACAGATTAAAGTTTGCTTTGGGACACATGAGAAAGATGGACTGGACAGGTACTGACCTCTGCAGACGGTGGAGGAGAGCAGATGTCCTCTGTGGGTCCCTGTAGGAAGGACTGGGCCCCAGTAGTGAGGCTCAGAAGGCAGATTTTTGCCTGGATTTTTAAACAATTACATGAGTGAGCACTGTCACTGGAGTGGACTCTGGTGGGCATGGCTCTGGAAGTGGATACAAGGTTGAAAACTGTGGAGGCCCAGTTCCTTCCAGCTTAACAGTTTAGAATTGTGCCTTCCTGCTAGCAGGCTGTAGGCTCTGAAACCAGCTTTGGTCACGCAGCCCTGACAGAAAGGTAGAGTGGAAATACTCAAGGGCAAAGGCCTCCTGAACTATTTATCACCTTGGTTGTGTTAGGATTTCTATTGCTGAGAAGAGACATTATGAACATGGCAACTCTTATAAAGGTGAGGATTTAATTGGGGCTGGCTTACAGGTCCATTATCTTCATGGTGGGAAGTGTGGTGGCATGCAGAGTGGTGGCTGAGAGTTCACCAGGGTTAGCGATCAGCAGGAAAAGAGAGTGAGCCACTGGGCTGACCTGAGCTTCTGAAACCTCAAAGGCCACCTCCTGGTGACCCACTTCCTCCAACAAAGCCACACCTACTCCAACAAGGCCACATCTCCTAATAGTGCCACTCCCTATGAACTTAGGAGAATTCATTCAAACATCAATTTTGTGATCTTCTTGATCCTCTTATCTCCTGTAACCTCAGCATCCATCCTTTGACACAGAATGAAGAGAAGTCTTTATAGGAAAGTTGTAAGTTATAAGAATGTTGTAACTCCTAAATTCAATAATATCCACCACAAACATATTTTATAAGCTCAAAAGTGTTGTACTCATGTGGATTATCATTAAGATTTTAAGAGCCTGGAAATAAAAGGCTCTTGAGGCTGATAGTGCTTGTCACAGATTACAATGTTCCATGCTGGCTTTGGAACTATAGCACGGCAGCCAATCAAGACATGCGGGGCACAGAGATAACTCAGGCTTCCCATCCAGTCCTAATGATGATTTTAAAGCACCGAGGTCGAGCCTGTGTGTCTGTTTGGAAGCAGGCATGTTTTTATTTTTGTTTATTCTAAATTTTGAAAAACAATATATTGGTTACTCCCTGGGTCCATAGAGAGTTGTTGGAATTCCCTCTCTAATTAAAAATGTTAGCAGAAGGAAAGACACTTCATTCTGTTCTATCCCAAGCTCACGGCTGGGCAGGGAACAGAGCTGTCAGGACTGCTCATAAGGGGCCCCAGTGTGGACCATGGTGCCACAGTAGATAGGAACATCTTCCTCTTTGCTCCTCTTAAGAGCTGTGCACATGGGTGTTTCTAGGTCTATCTCTTTGCTGTGATGTCTAGTTCTGCTGCTTTATTTCACTCTCTCTCACTCTCTCTCTCTTTCTCTCTCTCTCTCTCTCTCTCTCTCTCTCTCTCTCTCTCTCTCTCTCTCTCTCTCACACACACACACACACACACACACACAGTATATCTAATTGAAAAGGGCTCTTGCCAATTGGAACTTGGCAATCAGATTAAACCAGCTGGTCAGTGAACCCAGGACTCTCTCTGTCTCCGATTTTCTAGGATTCCAAGCACACATCACCTTGCCCAGTCACCACCTCTGACCCCCCAAACCTGTGCTGAGCCCCAATTACTGCGAATCAAACCAGGGTCCTTGTGTAGTCAAGGCAAGCATTTTACCCACTGACCCATATCTACAGTCCTGCTTTTACTTTCTTGCCCAAGTCTGGTCGCAAGAATTTGTCAAGCAACTACTCTGGAAAGCAAGCCCTTTGTCTCCACTGTGAACAAGATCTGAGCCTAGCTTTGTTCCACACAGGACCCCCCACCCCAGAGTTACCAATGCCAAGTCTCCAAGCCCACCTTCGTTCATTACTGTAGGCCCTTTAGGCTGTGGCCTGGTACTCATGGATATAGTCCTGGGAGCTGGGTAGTCCCACATCAAAGAGCTGTAGTAGAAAGGGACGGGGTAAGAGCTGACAAGGGGCAGGTGGTGAATTTTCTAAGGAGCTGTCCTCTTCAGAGGTAAGGCTGGGGTAACCTACAAGCAGCCGTTCTCTCTGCATTAGAACATGGCGGATGCAGGTGGCTTCTCAGTGCTAGCTTTGGGATTCTGTGCCTGAACTAGCAGAGTGTCCTTGGGCAAGTACTTGGACCCTCTGGTTCTCCATTTTCCACCTATAAATGAGGAAAGAAATCTTCCCGAACCCAGATTCAAGTACTAAGGGTCAAATAAAACATGTTAAGCCCCTTAAAGCTTGCTGGCACATAGTAGGGATTTAACAAATCTTTCCCCTATGTGTCTGCTGAGAATTTCTACTTTTCTCCCAGGTACTAAGGACCCATTTATAGAAAGACCAAACAGAGTGCAAAGAATTCAAGTAAAGGCAGAGAGATTTTGGCTACCATTTAACCCGACATCCAAGGAGTTTGCAAGCTGCCCCTCCCCTCTGGCAGTCCAAGCCCTTAGGGTCCTACATGTAGCTTCACCTCCCACAGGCTGGTGTCACTTTCCTGTGTGCAGAGGAACACTGGGTGCCCTGCTTCATGTCTGGGGAGTAGACTGTGTCATGTCCAGCATGGTCTCTGGAGAGCCATGCCACCACCTTCCTCTAGAGCTGTGTTCTGGACACTGAGTTTTATGGTACAATATTAACAGGGCTCTGCAATCGTAGATGAAATAAATCTTTCTCCAGCTTCCTGCATAAGTAATTGCCACACATGCATAAAACAGCTCGCTGGAAAGAGTTCCAGCTAGCTCCTCAGCTCCCTTTCCACCGAGTAAGCATTCCTGTAAAGATGGCTCTGGCGCCCAGATGGTCTGTGGGAGGAAATCACCAGCAACTCGTCACCGGCCGCTCTGTGCCAAGACACACAGAAGGCCTATGTTTCACAATGGAAAGGTAAGCATCTCGAACAAGGCAGAGCCCAGGGTAATAAAAGTGCCTTTTATTTCCCACTCTCTTTCACAGTACTAGGTTTTATTCTGAATCTCAGCAGATGCTCTACAGGCATTAAAAGCAATAGTTCCCTGCCCCCCCTCCCCCAAATGTTTTTGTTTCCTTGAACTGCGTTTGCTTAGGTAAGCTAAGGCTGCTCTCCACGGGAGGGCAGAAAGGTTGAGAAAATGTCATTGTGCTTTCACTAGAAATAGTAGCTCTGTGGGGACCCTGGCTCACCCAGAGAAAGCCACTTTCTAAGAGCTGGGAATGGAGGAGAAAGGCACAAGACACCACACCCAAAGGGACAGGGCAATTCACAAAGCAATCTGTCCATGCCTGTGCAGCCAATGCGGTAATAGATAGGACAGGTGATTTACATAGTTGCATAGCTGTGCCCTCCCACTCCTCAGAGGGTTCATCTAACTGTATCTTCATATGGAAGGGAGCCCAAGCTCCCTCAGGTCTCTCCTTAGATGGGTGCTAATCCTATCAGGGGGTTCTCCCCTCATGAACTAATCATATCCCCTCAAAGCCCTCAGTTCTTCTTTGGATTATTTATTATTTATTTATTGATTGATTGATTGATTGATTGATTGATTGATTGATTGATTGATTTATTGCAGTGGGTGGGTGTGGACTGATGAGACACAAATCATACGTGGGGGCCAGAGGATGAGTCTGTGGGATTGGGTCCCTCCTTCATCTCCCAAGGGCTCCAAGAACTTCATTTCTCCTTTTATTTCCTTTTCATCTGCTTTCTCTCTCTCTTTTTCTTTTTTCTCTTTCTCTTGTTTTTTTTTTTGTCTCTCTCCAACTCTTCCTTTCTTCCTCCTCGTTTCTCCTTTTCTCTCTCCTCTTCTTTCTTTTCTCTCTCATCTTCTTCCTTTTAAAACTTTGTTGTTTTTGTTTTGAGACAGGGTCTTACTTTCTTTGCTACTTTGTCTGCCTCTTCCTCCCCCCCTCCCCAGTCTCTCTGTTTCTGTCTCATTCATGAAAACTGGGGAGAGGGGCTAGGTCTCACACTGATCACTGATTTATATCCAAGTTGGGAATTGAGTTCTTCCTCCTTGTAAGCCACTGGGGATAAAATTGTACTGTGATGCTTGTTGACAAGATGTCACACAGAAGCAACTTACAGGTTCATTTGGGCCCCTCTCATGGCAGCTCCAGGCTGCAGTCTGTGCTGTGACAGGGAAGGCATGGAGGTTGGGACTGGCAGAAGACAAAACAGTGCTCAGCCTGCTCACTGTCTCCTTTTCATTCAATCGAGGATTGGGATGCAATGATGCCACCGACCTCTAGTGCAAGTCTTCTCGTCTCAATTAAGCCACTCTACAGACTTCCTTAGAGACATGAACACACGGAGGTTAGCCTTTTCAGTGATTTTAGTCAAGTTAATTATCAATACTAACCATTACTGTACTCCCTCCCACAGCTGCAAACTCCGTTGTTATTGATTAGAGATCCATCAGAGGTCCTCATCAAAAAGTGTCCCAGGATGCACTAGGGAATTGGCATGTTTATTCTGCCCATAGAGCAGAGTACAGAACATCAGAGTATCCAGGGAGGAAATCTCATCCTAGACTCTTCAGAACAGATTCCTTAAGTGCACAGACACACTTGGCCTTGCACTGCCTGCCTCAGAAGCCACTGCAGCCTCTACTATGCACATCATTGCCCACTTACTGGACCACATCATCACCATCCCGAATTTCCTCCATTAGCGACCTGAGAACCCGTGGACAGCCAGATGCATAGCACAGATCTACAATCTTAGCGCCTGTAAAGGCAGATGAGACGTAGTCAGAGGACAGTCCCCTAGCTTGCTTGTGATCATACACATTGATGATCAATAGACCCCTTCTCAAGCAAGGTGGAAGATGAGGAATCATGTCCAACGGTCCCTTCTGATCTCCACATATGTACTACGGTGAGCATACACATGCATGCACACACACAGAGACACAGGCATGCATTCATGTATGCATTAAAGGGGCAAAAAGGTAGGATTATCTTTTGCACCAGCATTACAATATTTGAATAATTTTACAGGAAGCTGCATTAAGTCCAGATTTCACTTCAGAGAGAAGAGCTGAAAGCAAGCATCACTTGGAAAAGCACCAAGTCCTAGCATGCAAAGTCAGCAGGAGTTTGGGGGAGGCCCATGGAGCACTGAGGTGGAGGGTGGGATCCAGAGTGGATGTGTGTCCCATTCCCTGCTTTGCTGTATATGAGTGGGCATCCTAGCTGTCCATCTTGACCCCTTCTGCCTCTGTACCCCCACCCCAGGAAATGAGGAAGGTGTTATACAAATCCAAGACTGAGAAGGCACCATGTAGGGCATTGACACAATGGATGGGAGGGACCCTCTTCATTGCCCTGAATCCCAGCCACTGCATGCTTAAGCAAGCTTGGCACTGTCTGGACCTCATTGTAGCCACTCTCCAAAGCTGTTCTCCAAGTGGAGGACCTTGAGCAACAGAGATCCAAGTGATGTTGGAACAACCCAGCTCAAAACCTCCACTGGACAGAAGCCCAGTGTGAACAGAGATCATCCTTCTTAGGAAGCCCTATGGCCCTGAAACTGACAGTGCCTACTATGGTTAACAACCAGCCAGACTCTGGGCTTGACAAAAGGCAGAGTGTTGCCATGACAACCCTTTGCAAGTGTTCCCAGAAGGAATGACAAGGCCAGGGGCTGGGTTGTTACTTCCCTTCCCTTCAGCAAGTCTGAAAGCAAGAATGGTCTCAGGTAAGAGGTCTTGGAATGCCAGCAGGCACCCTGGTCCTTCTGGGGCACACAGGTCTTATCTGGGTTCTACAGGTGGCAAGTGGCAGCTTTGACACACTCCCTCACCTGCTCCTCAGTCTACACTGGCAGTCACTCAGCAAACATCTCCTTTTTGGGGAGACTGTCTCTCTTCTGAACCCACCTCCCATTGCTGCTGCCCTGGGAATACCGTTGCCTGATGTCCTGTCATTGTCCTAATGAGATTCCCATCACTGCTGTCTTTAAGATCCAGGTCTCTCTAGCCTCTCCTTTTTCTTCTATGGGTACAGCCTGAAACTCCATCTAGAACTGGCCTCAGGTCCTCTGTTTTCTGGAAAAGGTGGCAGAGGAAAACCCTTTCCTCCTCGGTGGTTGCACTGTGAGATAGGCCTCAGGCTTCAGGGAGCCATGTGTCTCCAACTTGGAGATCATCTTCAGGAAAGAGCCTAACCCAGCAGCAGAGAAATGCAGAGCCAGTTGGTAACCAGTGCAGAAGGGACACAAGAGATCATCTGAGCTCCGGACCCAGTAGTCCAAGCCCCTGCTCTTCTGTGCTCTCTTATCATTGTAGAAAATGTCCCACCATGGCTAGCCTGCCTGTGGGTTCCACATACCGCCATTGCACAATTGTCTAATGCAAATCACCACACACTCTCTCAGGGGAATCTACCTTCCCTTTTGGAGGAGATTCTGAGGAGACATTAAAAGTAAACAGTGAGTCATGCTTTGTTGACATCCATGAGAGATCTGCCCCTTTCTGAACAGAAACAGAGGAGGAGTGGATTGGGGGAGGAGGATATCGGAGTAGAGGGAGGGGAAACTTCAGTAGGGATGTAACATAAGTGAAAAAATTTAATTAATATAAAGGAAAAAGTAAGAAGGGGGGAATCTAGGCACAGGGGGTAGTGAGATGGGTTTCTTGCGGGATCCCCAAAGGGGCTGAGAGCAGAGGCTCAGCCCACTGTGTGGAAGCTTCCTCCCTTGTAGACTGAGAACTCAAAACACTTACCTTGCAGGGTCATTGTAAAAGCAAATGAGACAATATTTTGAGTTCAGGGAAAACAGTAGTTTGGCTAGTTGGACAGGATATGAACAAGAGTCTATCCCCCAGTCGAACCCAGGTGCTTAGATAATGATTGGAGAATACAATGCCGGAAGCTGGGAAGAGCACCTGCCATAGGCTTTGATGTTTATGATTCTCTCCTAGAGCAAATGGAACCAGACTAAAGGCTGAACTAAAGACTGGACATTCCCCAGGATGCCAACAGGGATTGGGGCAGAAAAATCACTGCTCTTCAATAGCAAAAAATAGGGCTGGAGGGGAAAGGGTTCTTCAGTTGTATTGGATCTGAGCAATGAGGAGGTCTTTCCAGACACATAGGAAAATGCTGGATGGTGGAATCTAAGTTTATCTCCAAGCCTAAGTCCTATGAACTTTTACAAAACCTGCAGCTGGGGCCTGTTAGAGATGAATGAGAAAGGAATGCTGGGAAATGAAAGCTTTGGACAGCAGGAAGTGACAATTCAACTGCCCCAACAACCACAGTGAACAAACAAAACCCAGTTTGCCTAAAATGTACAAAATTAGCAACAGAAATGTACACAGCTGTGATGGCTAACATTGGTTGTCAACCTGACAGGACCTAAAATCATGGAGACAATACATCTTTGGACACACCTGTGAGAAGGTTTGTAGATTAGCTCAGGTGTGCACTGGCTGGCTCCATATCAAGGACTGGGGCTGGAACTTAATCAAAAGGAGAAAGGGAACATTCTAACTCTAGCCACTTCCTGACTGTGGTTACAATGGATGTGACAGCCCACCTCCTGCAGGCTACTATGCCTTCCTCCCTGTGGAGGTTTGAAAGGAAATCTCCCTCATAAGCTCATAAGGAGTGGCACTTTTAGGAGGTGTGGCCTTGTGGAGTAGGTGTGGTTTTGCTAAAGGAAGTGTGTCACTATTGGGGAGGGCTTGGAGGTCTCACATGCTCAAGCCAGGCCAGTGGTGCATAGTTTCTTCCTGCTGCCTGTGGACCCAAATGTAGAACTCTCAACTCCCTCTTCAGTCTTCTCCATGTCTTCCCATGTGCTGTCATGCTTCCTACCATGACAATAATGGACTAAACTGTAAGTCAGCCCCAATTAGATGTTTTCCTTTATAAGAGTCTCTGTGGCCACGGTGCCTCTTTGCAGCAATAAAAACCCTAAGACACTCACCATGATGGACTGCATGCCCCTGGAACTCTGAGCCTAAATGAACTCTTCCCTTGTTACTCTTGTTGGGATATTTTATCCACAACAAGAAAAGTAACTAAACAAACAAACAAAACACCCTAACTATATAAAGATATAGAGAATAAAGCATAAAGGTGAATGCCTGTTTATAATTCAATACTTTTTTTGAACTCCAAGAAGCAGATGGTTTTAAGAAAAATATGGATTGTTTTAACTGAGTGAAGAATTAGAAAATGGATTCTGGAGAGGTGGATCAGTGGTTAAGAGTGTGTGCTACCTTCCCAGAGGACCTGAATTCACTTCCTAGGACACACACTGGGTTGCTCACAACTACCTGTGACTCTGCTCCAGGGTATCCTAGTGCCCTCTTCTGGTCTCTGTAGGCACTACACTTATTCACTCAAACACCTATGCTGGGGAATAATCCTTGTGTACACTGTGCATTACTCTCATTGGTTTAATAAAGGTACAACTAGCCAATAGTTAGGCAGGAAGAGGCAAGATGGAGAGCCAGACTGAGAGAATGTTGGGAAGAAGGAGGGGAAGGAGGATGGAGCTGCCAGGCAGACCCAGAAGAAGCAAGTGAACATACCATGCTAAAAAAAGGTACCGCCACCTGGTGGAGGGTAGATAAGAAATATCGGTCGATTTTAGTTGTAAGAGCTAGTTTGCTATAGACTAAGCATTTATAATAATTAATAGTAAGTCTCTGTGTGGTTTATTGGGAGCTGGCTGGTAGGACAGAGCTGATTGGCAGGACAGTAAGGTCTGCCTGCACACACACACACACACACACACACACACACACACACACACACTTTTAAAAATATTTGAAAAGCAGAAAATGTGCACATTTACACAATTAAATCAAATGAGAACATTATCAAGGATTCCACTTCAAAAGGATCTGACATCTGGCTTGGAATCAGTTCTTTCAGATTTTTGGGTTCAGGGAATACTCTCAGTAGATGAACTGATTCAAAGCATTAGAAAATGCTTTCTGCATTAGAAAGCAGACTCAGATAATCTACAACCTCAGAGCTTAAACTTATGAAGTTACTCTAAGGCAGCCTCAGCTGTCATAAAACCAGGTAAGACATTTACATAAAATCCTGTGGCTGCACCCAGTGTTACACTGCAAGACTCCTCCAGCTTATTTGATAAATGTGAGAAATGAGATGGCAAAGCATAATTGTAATACTAGAAGAGTTTTAATTTAAGGCATCCTTTCAATTTCTCAAAAAAGAAAATGAATGACTTCCCAGTTGGAAGTGCATTGGACATAATCCAGCATACCATCATCTCTGATTTAAAAAGAAAAAGTTACAAAAGTCTCCTTCTTACATTAAGTAAGGCAAATTTAAAAATAAAAAAGACAAATACTGCCTGTGTTCACTTGCATAACAGGTCAGCATCAGCTCCAGTGGGGTCAGGGGAGATGGGAAGCTGTTTCATGGGTAGAAAGATTCAATTTTGCAAGATGGGAAAGTTCTGAGGGTGAACTGCACAAAGTAAACAGATTTCAGCCTACTATATACTTGAAGTGGTTAAGATGCTCTCTCTCTCTCTCCCTCTCCCTCTCCCTCCCCCTCCCCCTCCCCCTCTCCCTCCCCCTCCCCCTCTCCCTCTTCCTCTCCCTCTCTGCTTGGAACATGGTACCACAGATGACGAGGACAAGAAGACAAGCAGGTACCAGCTCAGTTCTGCTATGATTTAGCAGCATTGTTTGATCTCCCCAAATCTCATGATACCCCATACAATACATGAACAATAATATATAATAGGGTCACTGTGAGGATTGCCTACAAGAGATTTTCTATGTGACATGAAGCAGCTCCCAACCTAAGCATGGGGGATTCTTTTACCACCATTATACAGAGTTTGAGATAAGAGAGCCACTCAAGGGAAGATGTCTACAATAAACAGGCAACTGATGTGCCTGTCAAGAGGCCATGGACTGGTGGTGAGGAAGTCAAAGAGGAAAGAGTGGAATCCAGGTAAATACAGGAGCCACTGTTTGCAGCATGGGGAAAGCAGGCAGGAGGAGCATCTAAGTAGATAGGACTCAGCCCAATGCATGATGGGTGGCAGCTGAGAGAGGGGTAGGGCTCAGTGTCATTGGTAAAGAGATGTGCCTGGAACACAGTCAAACTCAGGGTCATCCCACAGACTGAGAGAAGATGTGAGGCATCTTTGAAATGATGGAATTCTCAAACAACCATCGCCCCATCTCTGGAAGAAGCTGTTTTGATTCACTATTCAGCAGAACCCTGCCAGCGTAAAGACTCTTAGCAGAGGAGGGCAGGAGACTGAAGGGCCTTGAAGTACCCTTCACTGCACAGGTCTCCTTCTGAATGGGGAAACCCATCTCTTCCCATATTCTATCCAGAGTTTGGGAAGATTAAACTGTGGCACACTGATGACCAGTTGTGTGGGCTCATGGAGATTTTGAAGACTCCCTCCCCTCACTTTTTTTTTTTTTTTTTTTTTTTTTTTTCTAAATGGGAATGTCCCTTTTCTAAACAAGGATAAGCTAACTATTTTCACATGAAACAGACAGGAATAGAGTCAGAGAACTTTACTTCTGCCTAGCAAATCTGGACATGATTTATATTATCTGCTTTTGGCTGTGGTCTTTCCTTTTCTCAAAGTACATAAATACAGAAAGACAGAGCACATGAAGCCCCCATTCGTAAGGAGAATGGAGTTGTGTGAAAACTGGGCAGTAAAGTCAGACTGACAATGCATTCAAATCCTGACTTGAAAAAGTCTGGGGCAAGAAATTAATACATTCCAATGTCTGCTTTCTCATACACAGACAGATGGCGATGTACTTCCCTCCCTTTCTTCTGACAAAAGAGACCATGCATATGAGGCCAGTGTGATGGCTTAACAGGTCATTGTGCATGCCACCAAATGATGACCTCCTGCACACACATGCAGTGTCTGAACATATTGTTCCTTGTGTTGTTCTGTTGCTTGAACATTTTTCCAGCCAAGGTATAAGAGAAATGCAGGCGAGCAAGTTTACTGAGTGATGGGAGCACACCTCCCCCCAGGAGGACTGATGACAAAAAGAACCAAAGGAAGTGAGGCTCTTACAGGGAATGCCCAGATGGGGTGGAGTGTGGATGAAAACTTCTCGTATGCAGACAGAGCTGAGTATGGATACAAACTCTTGGAAGGGCAGGATTCTGAACACTGCCCTAACCCAGGTGCAGAGAGAGTCATGATTAAAGTGTCCAAAGATGAGGCAGGGAACAGTCAGGGTGCTTCCTCAGGGTTTCAGCGTCCTGTCTGGCCTCCTAGCGTGGGCTGAGCAAGGTCAAGGCTTGGGTCCACCTTCCCCTGGCTCCCTCTCTTTCAGGAGCGCTTCTCCCTTCCCATCCTCATCCTCCCCTTTCTCTGTAATAAACTTGGGGCTTACAAGGAGGAGATGTGGTAGCTAACAGATCTAGAGAAAGACAAGCAGAGAAGGTGTCCTCGGTCTGGATCCCTAGGCCTGCTCTAGTCCAGTATGTGCTTCAGCAACAGGTATGCTGGTTGCGAAAACAGTTCCCACTCCTACATCAATAGACTACAGATGGGTCAGAGCAGGGTTCAAGTCCCCATCTGGATTTCCCTCTCTTTTTCTTAGCATTAGGATCATTCCTGTTTCCAGAACCCACCAGCATCAAATCACACAGCTCTGGCTTCTTTCCCCTGCTTATGTTTCTGGAATGGGCCTGGGAGTCCAACACCAGCCCCAGAGTAGTGTGAACTTCCAGGACTTACAGCTGTGAGCAGGTTATCCTCTAGTGCTCTTGAGTGTGCAAGGCTGCTCTCACACTGAAGAGCTCTGGATTTATCACAAAGGAAAACCAGCCTGCCAGCTCAGGTCTGCCTGTGGTGAGGAAATCCATGGCATGAGTACTCAAATAAAGAAGCCTTCTTCTCTTCCTGTCAAGCCCTGGAACAGGCCTCAGTCTATTTTCTGAGTTATTAAGGAGAGTGACTGAATCCCCGGCTGTTGGAGTCAAATGAGCATGGAACTTCAGCATTTACAGTTAACTATAGAAATCCCAGCTCACTTCACAGCACAACGAGCTTGCCTTTGATGAGTTCCTACCAGGTTTATCATAATGAGATTTCTTTGCTAAGAGGTAAGACCTCATTTTGAAAATGATGGAGAACTTAACTCATCCTGTCCCTCCAGGGGTGGCTGCTATTCAGACCCAGGGAACAAAGGCAGCTGATTAAAAAAAAGCCAACCAAACAAACCCCAACACAAAACAACCTTATCTCCCAGTCCAAATTGGGCTTTGATTGAATAAGCCACAGAACCTTTCACATCTTTCCGATATTAGATCCCTTCTTCTTCAAGTCAGTCCAACACACCTTCCCCTGAGAACCAGAGAATGGTAGATGGCTTTGGGCAACAAAGACAGCAACTTCTTTGTGACACTTACTTCTAGTGGTCACCTTGACACAACCTAGAGCTTCCTGGGAAGGGAACAGAGTCATAATGAGGGACTGTCTGCATTGGGTTGGCTTGTGATGATTGCCTGGATTATACTGGTTGATACTGGAAAACCCAGATCACTGTAGGCATCACCATCCCCTGGGTTTGGGATTTGGAGAAAAGACAGTGAGCTGAGCACTAAGCATGCATTCATCCATTCTCCCTTTGTTTTTGATGATGATGAGACTAGAGGCTTCAAGCCCCTGCGCTCACTTCCTCACGATGATAGACTGTTGTCTGGAACTGTGGACTGAAATAAACCCTTTTCTTCCTGTCTTAGTTGGTGTCTTATTGCTCTGAAGAGACACTAGGACCATAGCACCTCTTAGAAAACATTTCATTGGGGCTGGCTTATGGCTTCAAAGGTTTAGTCCATATCAGCCTGGCAGGAAGCATGGTGACACACAGGCAAACAAGGTGCTAGAAAAACAGCTGAGAGTTCTACATTGAGATCCACAGGCAGCAAGAAGAGAGAGTGAGACACTGGGCTTGGCTTAGGCTTTTGAAATCTCAAAGCCCACCCACCAGTGACACATTTCCTCCAAGACCAAACCTATCCCATAAGATCACACCTGCTAAGCACTCAAATCTATGAGCCTGGGGGCCATTCTCCTAAATTGCTTCCTCAGGCTATTTTATCCCAGCAGCAGGAACAGAACTAGTACATTCCAGTAGTCCTTCCAAGGTGGGACTGATAAGGAGAAACAGCACTGAGCTGGGGCCTTTTCTATGACAAAGAATACACATCTCTTACTTCAAAGGGAGTAACTATGAGCATTCAAATATGAGCAATGAATGGCTTGGGATCACAGATTCCACTTACCCTAAATTTCATGCTGTTTCATGAAGTGTTTTTAAAGAAAAGAACAAAGGAAGTCATAAACAAGCACTGTTCAAAGGCATTGGAAGAAACATCAGCTAAGTGGGCTATAGCAAAGCTGGGAAGTCTCTGTTACAGGTTTCAGATGCTGTACAGTGACAATCTTAGTTGTTGGGTCATGGGAATCTGTAGACTCCACTGTGGCTAGAGAGATGGCTCAGTGGTTACAGTATTGGCTACTCTTCTAGAGATCCTGGGTTCAGTTTCCAGCACCCACATAGCAGCTCACAACCATCTCTAACTCCAGTCCAATAGGATCTGGTACCCTCTTCTGGCTTCTGTGGGTATCAGACATATACATGGTACACAGCAATATATGCAGACAAAATGCCCAATAACAAACAAACAAGCAAGCAAACAAAAAGCTTTTTAATTGGGGGATCTTTGCTGATAGTTACAAGAATGTTGTATCATGGACAGAGGTGAGCAGTAAATGACTAGTTAGGGAACTAGAGAAAGTCCAAGATAATTTGGCTCTGGACCGGCAACATTCTGGCTCTCCACATCCACTGAAGTTTTAACCAATCAGCCCTGGAGAATGCTTAAGACAATGACAGTTTTCTCTGGGAACGAGTTTTCAATTTGCTTCTGAATGAAGGCAAGTGATTAACAGGTGATCAGCATGGGATGGGAGGCCAAGGAGAGTTCAGCTTCCATACTCTGAATGAAGGCAAGAGTTCAGCTCCCCTACTTGCAGTGGTTGGGAGTTTTTGGAAGACTACCTTAGAGGTTCTGACTCCATTTGTGAGCCAGAGTATGGGGTGAAGGACTCCAAGTTCAGGCATCAGTGTTTCAATTACTCTTGGGTAAGTCTAATTAGTCTAGCCTACTGTAATTCCTGGCCCAGGTGACCTTCAGAAGTGGCTGTTAACATTTCAAGAGTCCTTGATTTGCTCTTGAGTCAGTTAAGTGATATTATAATAATAGCTGTCTACAAAGAATGTCTGTGGTCAGATCATAAACATAGGAGAGAACTGGGGCACCAGGGAGGGTTTGCATGGAGGCTCCTCAGTGATAAGTGAGATAGGGGAGTTTGGAAATGTCAATATCAATCTGTTGTTGCTTTAATTTGAGATAGGACCTGTATAGTCCAACCTGGTACTCATCAGAACAGAAGAAAGGAATGAAAACAGAGGAGAGTGTCATATAAATATCTTCCAAAAGTTTATGCAGATGGCTCAGCAGAGGGTCTAAGGCACTTCATGATGAAATGAACATGGCACTGTAGCCAAGGTTTATTTATGAGCCAATCTTAGGTTTTTGTCATGACTGAATGAATGAAACAATTTAGTAAATGCAGTTAGATACCATTACTCCTACTTATAGAGGTGGAAATCCAGGCTTACAAACAAGTAGGCTGTTTTAAGGTCTGTATTCACACCTGGGCTATTCCATATGCAAGCAAGGCCACTCCAGAGTTACACTGGTTCATCCATGTCTGTACCCCAGGTCTCCACACTGTACATCTGGAGGCCATGGCAGCCATTCTTGCTCTTTTTGTTTTCAAAGAGAAAACCTTAGGTAACTGATGAATCCTTCACCAGAAAGACATGCTATCTTACTCCACTTGGCATTTATGGTTGTTATTCTGAACACCAAAGCAGAGACCAACTCTATTCTGGATCTCTGCAACTGTGTGCATCTGGAGTGAATTTGTTGCATTTTCTTCTTGTCCCCCTATCCATAGCAACTGTTTAAACCTTTCAAGTGTGGCTTGAGATAAGAATATAAAAGTTATCCCTTTCTGTTCAAGGATTTGAGGCTTATGACAGTCTTTCTCAAATCTGTATTGCTGAAAGCTGGGGAAAGGAACTCAAAGGCCAAGGGTTGTGAGAATGGACTTAGTCTCCAGGTAACTAGAGTTTTCTGTTTAGACTGCACAGTTGCTTCTAAAGGAGTAGGAGCAAGGGGATACTGGTGTTGACATAGACCATGAGGTGAAGAGACAACATCCTTAGAGGCTGGTGTGCCCTAGATGCATGCATGCATTAGGATGCGGTGAACATTCTACTTCCAACAAGGAAGAGTCTTACACAGAGCACAATTATTTTCATCCTACTGGCTTTGACAGCATATGGAAACTGACCAGCCTCTTCCAGGTTACTCTTCGCGTCAAAAGATTAATAAAATGCCACTCTGTCTACATGTATATTATACCTACGGATTATCAGCTATATCCCCCTAAATTATTTCTTGATGGCAAGGTGCTAGCTGAAATGATGCACCTTCTTATTACACCCTGGCCAGAGTTTCAGATAGAACTCCAGTAAAACATTTCCTGCCACACAGAGACTAGCTACATATGTCACAGCCAATCCCATTGAGAAATTTTGTTGCCAAAAAGTTTCTTCCTACAGGAATCCATGGAGCAATCATCATCTCATTTCAACAGGAAGTAATCTTAAGATAACAACATCCCCTTTTCATATTCTTGGCTTTTAGGAATAATATTCATCTTCATAGGGTTGGTTTTAGTTACTTAGGGATGGGTATGGAAGGTGATGCTTAGACTCAGGTATCCCTTTTAGACAGGTATAGGGAGGGTATGTTTGGGAAAGGTATGGTTTAGATGGGATATAGGTAGATTAGCCTATCTTCTTGTGAATTATTTTAGTAATAGTGAGATATTAGTATTATACAGCTTACGTTATTATAGATTCTTATATGTGGTAACCTATGTAAAATTAAGTTTATATTCCCTTCCCGGATGAACTGTATATTTTGTCATATTGTGTAAAATCTTTCCATTTATGATGTTTTATGCACTTTATCCTTACCATATTCTATGTATGTATGCTTTTACTTATGTTCAAGACATTTTGTATATCAATACAATTTAGGATATTTTTTATCATGTTGCACTTTATAGTTCTACCTCTGGTCAAGACATTTCTACTCTAACCCTTTGTTTTAGGTATTTGTCCCTGTTTTACTCAAGGAAGTTTCTATCAGTTTTATAGCTAGGTTCCTGAGTATTACAGATGATCTTCACTCATGTTTCTTAAACCTATGAGATGAATTAGACATAAATGCTTAATCTTTAAACACTTCATAGACCTTCAGAACATGGCATTTACATATTTTAATGTTGTACTCTGTTGACATGAGACACTATTGGTCCAAACACTGTTGCTCCTGACAGCACCATGCAGTTCCCTGAAAATATGTTGGATATTGTCGCTCCTTCTGGAGTCCATCCTCACGTCGGCTAATGGCCTCTTGGGCAAAGAACTGCCCCCACCTCGACTGATTTGGACCTTCGGTCCTATGTGCTTGCAGGAGACAAACACAGAAAAACTGCTGAATCTTGCCAAGTCAGGGTAAGACAGCTTTTCTACCTCCCTGGTTTTGTTGTGTTCTGTCAGATATGCTAGGCCTTAGCCAAAACTGGTTGTACCAATGTTGCTGTGAGTTTGGGTGACTGTCCAGGTAGCCTGCTGTTTCTGTCCTCACTGCACCATTTGGAAGTTGCCTATCTGCACTTACTGCCTACCCTAGTATTGTTATCTTCCTTCTCAGGTCTTTGATGAGGTTGAAGATTAAACTATCACAATTATTTTTCTCTCTTCCTAGATTATATATATATATATATACACACACACACACACACACACACACACACACACACACACACACACACACACACACATTCCAGCTTAGGATAACTAGGACAACTCTATTGTAAACTCCATTGTGCATTCACCCTAGGACTAAATATGTAGGTCTTAAGTTTGTATGTTCTCTATTTTCCTTTTCTTAGAGCACACTTGTTATTCACTGTTTTGTATGTAATTTTGTATCAATCCTAAATCTTTTCTTTAGACTAAAAGAGGAATTGTAGTGAGATATTCACTTTGTCTGCACCTGTGGCACTGACCACACCCATTAGAGGTAGGGACAGAGGTGGACATGACCTGGGGAACTAGGTCTGGAGAAGGGGCCTGGAAGCGCTCTCTTGCTTGCAGCATGGGGACAGAAGAGCATCCGGAGGTGTCCTTGGGACCAGGAACCTGCTGGTGTTCATCTGTCTCTGTTGTAAGTTATTTCTCCCTGAATAAACATCTATTCAGCCTATCTGTTTTTCCTGATCCTTATTAAACCACAATAAAGGACCTTTGAATCATAATACAGTGATAACAATGGACATGCAATTGTCATGGATTTTCCCATCCCATGACTTAGGCTGTTGCTGTGAGGTTTTAATGAGACTCTCTTGAAAATCAAGTGCAGAGGTTCTGTCCTTGGTCACGTGTTGGGGCAGGAGGAATAAGGGAGTAAGTGCCAGTGCATCATGTGTGAGAGTCCTTACCCCCTCACCATGGGCAACACCCCTTTTGTGGCTTTATGGACATGTGAATGTGTCAGCTTTACTATGCTTATGCTGACAGTCATGCTCATTGATTAGTGGCCCCATTTGTTGATCCTGATCTGGCTGAATTTTAGCGTCAACATTCACATAGTCTAATAGCTAACAGACAGGACAATGAGTATTAATTAGTATTATTTAAACAATTTTCTATGTACTTGATGGATCTTCACACATACACACCTGTGGTGAGATAGAGATATCTGAAAACACTGTGTAAGGATATTTCACTGTGATTGGTTTAATAAAAAGCTAAATGGCCAATAGCTAGGCAGGAGGTATAGGTGGAATTTCCAGATAGCGAAGGCTCTGGGAAGAAGAAAGTGGGAATTGCCAGCCTGACATGGAGGAATTAGGACATACAGGAAGAGAGAGAAAAGCCATAAGCCTCATGACAGCACGTAGGTTAATAGTAATAGGTTAATTTTAAGTTGTAAGAGCCAGTTAGAAACAAGCCTAAGTTAAGGTCGAGCTTTCATAATTAATAAGTATCCATGTCATTATTTGGGAGTTGTCTGGTAAAACAGAGAAAGACTCATTACACAAATCCTCATATAATACTCATAACTTTGTGAGCTATAAAATATAACACTGATTTTCATAAGACCAATTCAAGGTTTGGGGAGGTAGACCACCTGACCTAAGGTCACAAGAACCATCTTGAGCCTTGAACACAGGACTATTCCTCCTCCAGCCTAGGGCAGCTGGTCAAGTCACTGGGTATGCACACTCTCACACACAACATGCCACCATTTCCAATTTCCTGAGCTACAGCTTCAGATTCGGTTAACTGTGATCTTCCCAGAAAAGGGGAAAAAAAACAACAGTAATAACAGAGTATGCTAACCCATCAGTATGAAGAAGAAAGCACTTAAATGGCATCCGCTTGCCTCTTACATTCACCTTTATTCACGACTGTGGGAAACGCTGACAACAATTAACTGCTACACATTCTGCTTCGGGGTTTGACACACTCTCCTGCCAGGGTAGTTGTGCTCATATCCACTGCCTCACCGCACTGAGGGCAGTGCTGAAAGTTCTAAAGGCCCGGTGCGTTCCCTGCACAGCCAGGAGGAGTGACCCAGCTTCAGCTTTGTAGCCTGCCTCCTGCAGGTGTCTAGCTAGTTCCTCTGCATCCCAGCCTCCTTGCTGTTTGGTGGTGACAAGATGATCAACAATATGTGTATAGAAGGGTGTGGAGACACATTTCACCAACAGCTTGGCATTCACGAGCAGGTCAAGCAGCTCCTGGTCACAATTGGAGTCATCCACCTTCAAGAAATGAGAAAACCGTGAGTGGGCATTCACATCCCTGTCTCCCACAGTCCCCTGTGCTCTCCACAAGGCAGCCACAGGTGAAGGTCTGCTGGCCTTCAGTACTATGCATATCTGTCCAGTGAAGATGTCCTACCCAAACAGTGCAAGGAAGAACTGAGCATCCTGGAGGTCAGCGATGGGATAACAGATATAGCTTCCTTTCAGCACAAGGAGACAATGTACCAGACCCTTGCTTGAGCCCTGACCATTCCAACAATCATACATTGAGCCATTCAATGTTGCAGAAGCAATACTTCCAAGAGCCCCTTCCAGTTCATCCTGGGAAGTCTGCGCTTTCATGCCTCACTTTCACACACAAGGAAAGTAAGGTGCAAGAAACGTTTGCTTGACCCTGCAGTAAGTTGAAGAGCCACAGCTGGCACTTAGGCCAGTCATCACTCCAAAGTCCAGGCTCCCAACAACCACATTCACCATTTCCTTAGTCTTTCATCTGTGTTCTTTACTCCAAATCTCTATTGAACACAGAGCCACATGACGACAAATCTTTTCAGGGTAAGAAAGCCTGTCTTCCTGCTCTGCAGAGCCCGAGCAGGAAAACATGAAAGAACAGCAGGCCAAAGCCTGTTCTTGCCAAAGACTGTGGGAGGCGCAGGCCTCATCTTCCACATCTACATATGGCTCTCTCCAACGTTGCCACTTTAATTTTTTTTTCTGTTTTGAATTATTAATCCATTTTGCAAGGAATGGAGTCAACATGGATAGCATATGAGAAGTCATCATTGCCATCCGGCATCATGACACAGCTGCACACCTGGTTCTATTTGCTGTCATGGTGTGTTTTAACTGATGTGGCATTTCAAAGTCAATTAATTAATTAACTAGATCAACTATATCAGAGAAGCCTATTCAGTATGTGCTTCTTGCCTGTTTGTTATGAAGAAGACAGGTACTGAGCAGGACACCATCTCCTGGTACAAAGACAGAGGGCAGGAAGCACAGCTAATACCTTACTGACATAGACATCAGCTCCAGTGCCACTGCCTCATGACCTTTCCTAAAGCTGTTAGCCAGAGTCATATACACTATGCTATGCTGAACCATCTGCTTCCCCTACTGAAGGGGATGGGGGCTGGCAGGTGGGGGATGCAAGCATTTTACAGGTTAAATGGTCAAATGATCTGACTTCAGTAAACATTGTCACAGCTATATAAACTGTATAAGTGTGTGGTAAAGATCTTATATTGACAGTAATCGACCCCAAGGGCATTGGATGCTGCTATCCAGGCATCTCCACATCTTTGGCACTCCTTCTCTGGCTTCTCATTTCACACACTTGTTTTGTGGCAGTGTCTCACAGGTAACTCAAGCTGGCCTAAAACTGGAACTTGCAGCAACCCTCTTATCTTGACCTCCGGAGTGCTGGGGTTACAGGTACAAACCACCACGCCTGGTTTGTGCTTCCCAAAGTCTTACACAAACACCTTTGACCTAGGTAAATATTTAGTTGGTCTCCACTGGGCTTTGGGCTTTTGTTGTTTGGGGATGTTATATAGGAGAGGCAACTGGTGTTAAGAGCCTGGCTCTTCTGCCCAATGAGGGCAAGTGTTCCCATCATGCCCTGATAGGTTTGTCCACGTGCCTGTAAGCTCTGAGTGGTTTCTTGACCCCACCCTACCCCTGCCCAAGCCCAATCCTGCTGTTGACTCTTGTCAAGCATGAATCTTAACCCCACAGGGCTCCTGCATCCCCACCACATCTCCAGAGAAATGTTCCCAGCTTCCACAGGACCCTGCTACGGCAGTTGCATCCTCCCGCATTAGATGATCACTGCGTGGGTGCTTCATGGTGGGTCTGTGTTAGCAGCTCTGCTCCCAGGTTGTCTGTTCTTGGTTTCCTTCTAGAACAGCAGCCCCTGCAGGTTGGAGACTCCCTAGCTTGTGTTTACTCATGCAGCTCCCATGATCAGAGTGGCTGTGGAGAGGATGGTAGGACACCAAGATTTGTGGAATAAGGATGTGAGTGAATAAGTCACCCCACAGGCATGGGTCTTACAGTTTCACTCCACATGGTTATCGTGTACATGTGCAGCAATGCCCTCTGGGTTACTCTCATGTCATTTTCTGGCATTTTCTGGTATACCCTTCAAAGTAAAGACTATATCAGCTTTCAGAGAGCAGCCTGCCTGCCAGGAAGATCCTGTCAAATGTTTGATAACGTTTCTGGCACTGCTTAGTGAGATGTCCTAGGTAGGTGTTCAAGCCTGGGGTGTCTAGATAGTTCCAGCTGAAGGAAGAGAGAGTTCATTTGTCAAAGCTAGTCCCTCTTACTGCTTGTTCAGACCAGATATCCATCACACTTGCTTCTGGTGAGTGGGGCCCAGCCTTCCCAGGAGCAGCCACAGACTGGCAGGGAGAGAGCAGGAGAAGCAGAGTCCTGCCTGAGACTGTTCCTCACTGAGATGCCCCCAGGAAAGGGCAGAGCCAAGAGTCATGGGCAAAGAGCGGGCAAAGGCTTGGGGGAGTTCTGCTCTTGCCTCTCAAGACCGAGTGTGGGGAAAGTGACTGCTTCATTTCCTGTCCCCTTGTGCTGCCTGCCTGCCTCTTGGTAGAAGCACACAACAGTTTCAGCATTGTGATCTGCAAGGAAAATGCTGTGGACGCAATTATTCTGTGCACATCTGGAACGAAGTACAGGATGAAAAGGTAAACAAAAGCTGAGCACAGTGACTCGAGTCAGTGATTCCAGCTTTTAGGAGACAGAAGCATTAGATGCTCAAGGCCAGCCTGGGCCTCATAGTGAGTTCAAGGCCATATTGAAAAGTAGAAGAGGAGGAGGGTGACGAGATGGCTCAGTGGGTGATGGCTTGCCTCCCAAACTTGACCTCACCTCCATCCCTGGTTGATTTCCAAAAGTTGTATTGTGACCTCCACGCTGTGCTGTGGAGTGAGTGAGACCCCCCCTACACACACACACACACACACACACACACACACACACACACGCACACAATAAGAGTAATGACAGAGACAGCTTTTGTCTGAATCTTTCTAACTACTTTAAAGAGAAGTGTGCCAGCCATAGCCTAAGTTCAGTACCTCACTACCCGCCTGTTTGTCTTTTGTCATCACATGGCAGCCAGACTATTTACACCACCCACAACACTCTAGGCAATGACCACATTGTGTTAACCCGTTAGGCCCCCAAAAGCTTTTGTCTCACATTCTAACTAAAGCCTTTAATGGACTGGTGCTGCCTACTACTGAGGGCAGTTTCTGCTTCTCCACGATATGTCTCCTAACCACTTCTTGTTCTTGGAATTAAAATCAGTCCAAGCCAGGATCACAGGAGAGCAAGGCTGTGCCCACACTCCCCTTCTAGGAGCTGTGAGCTGACAGTGTTTTCACAAGGGACCACATGACATTAGTCTTCTCAACAACACTAAGAATTCTAAGAATGTTTTTATGGTTCCCATACTTAAAATTTTTAATGACTGCAAAATAGCCTATTGAAAAGATGTCACCATTATTTAACTTCTGCTATAAATTACCAGCTGTTTTAAATGGAGATTACTGAAACACTACAACGAATACTTCTTATACACATTTTTTTTTTTCTTCTTTACTTTTTCCATACTATACATCTCTAGGAGAGCTAATATTGGGTCATTAGGAGCTAAACTGTGCTGTGTTCCTTTCCAAAATTGCACAGACCCCAGTCTCCACCCACCAGTACAGACAGTCCGTAGGTTTAGTTAGACACCAGGCCTCCCAAGAGGTGAAGAAGACTAGGGGGTGAGCAGAAGGCACCAGTGTGGGCTTTATCCACTACAACGAGTGCCCTTTGAAGAGCACACTGAGGACACATGAAAGCTGGAAGCAACAACAGTCACCTCCTGACAGAGAGACCTCAGGGGAAAATAAGCTGGCCATAGCTCTGACTTCAGACTGCTCATCTCCAGAACTGTGAGAAAAGCATGCTCTGCTGTTGACGCCATCCAGCCTGGGGAACTGTTCAGGTTACCACCACACACAGCACATGGGTGATGCCTGAGACCCTTTCTGTTATGGACATACGCCTAACCTGTCTGAGGCATATAAGGGGGACAAACAGCCAGGTCACAAAAATGGTGGCAGTATGTGGGTCTGTCAGCAGTAGGTATTAAATAAAAGAATGTGTTAATTTAGGAGCTAGGCAATGGTGTCTCATAGCTGCTTTATTCTGGATTCATGTATTTACAGAATTGAATTTCCTCTACATATATCCTATCACCATTTGTTGCTGCTGTTGAGGGAGGAATTGGGACCTCTGCTCATTTAACAGAACTCGGGGTTCTTTGTATGACAATAAATGGACACTTTGTCTTCCTGTTTGGAATTCTGATGTTGTTATATTTTGATATATAGAGATTTTATATTGTTGAAAACCAGTGATTGTCTTATACTTTCTCTAACTGCTTTAACTTTTAAGTTGTAAGTTCTCGAAGAATTGTTCATGTGCAATTTTCTGACTTTTAAAATAAGTTTAATATGAACCTTAAGTTTTCTAGGAATTGCCCTCATCTTTGGTTTACAGCCTTGGAAAATCACATATTCTTGCTATTGGTGTGGAAAGGGCTCAAAGGAAAAAATACAGTCTACTGGTCTGAGTCTCAGTCTGACTGTGATATAAGTGTGAGCCAAGTCCCAAAGTGTTGGTTGACTTCCCATTAAACAAGAGTCAGAGACCGTCCTTCAAGATAGAGGTCATTTCTAGCCCTGGGTGTGCTGCTAAACATCTGTGTAGCCTTGTAAGAGTAACCTCTAGGAACTCCACTGTCACATCAGAAAGGCCAGACAGCAGCACAAGCTCCCATGTGTTTTGCCTGGTGTGCAGCTCAGCGGCAGTTAAGGCAGACAAATAAGAATAAGGGACTTTCTAGAAGGGGAAAGACTCAGTATATCTATAAGCCTCTCTTCTGTGTGTTTATGTGGTGATCATTTTTTGAGGCTAAATAAAACTCTGCAGATCTTGGGAAAGGAAAGTATAGATGTAGACACAGAGTATTACTGTCTTCCAACCATTAAAGCTATCTCTTTGGTTCCTCTCTCAACAATACCTAATGAGCCTTCTCTGCATTAAAACCTTTGATTTTATGGATTTCCATCAAGTTAAGAGTAATTACAGTAAGGAGGTGAGTTGCATTCCAGCAGCATTAATATGACTTTAAAGATCATTACTAATGCTTCACCGTTTACTTAGGGAGGACATTTCCCTCTTTTTCACATAACACTAATACTTCCCAAGTTATTAAAAATATTGACCTATAATTGCAAAAAGAAAAAAGAGCAACACAAGTGTATTCTTCAAATGAAAACACTTGCAAGATAATGTCTGTACCCTGTAGTTGAACATTATATTTTGATTCCACTTCCTTGGCAGTCCCTGAGTTCTACCTCTGGCAGAAGTCTAATAGACTTTGGCCAAGCCATCTGGTTTATGATCTATCAAGATGGGGAGACGAACTTCAAAAACTCCAGCCTGATTGTGGCTGTAACCAGAGTGGGTGTTAGACTTTGGGCTCTGATTCATTGTTTTTTCTGATCATTCTGTCCGAGATACTTCATTTAAATGGTGATGATGTCTTATTTCATCTTTATGTATATCTTGCAAACATCTTCACTCTTTACACAGTATTGGGCTGAGCACGTAGGTACTCAGCATCTGTCTCTAACATTAGTCAACCAAATACTAGAGCTGTTCAAAACTGGCTGCTCAGAAGTCAAATAGGTTCAAAAATGAGTGAATCAGCTTCGTAGCACAGGAAGAAGCAGCCAGGCCCTGTAAGGTGCTGCCATAGACTCTATCATCAAGACAGCTACATAGGTGAGGCCTGGTGATGGTAGGGAAGAGACATTGCTATGACTTTTGAGTTGTCACGGAAATCCACATGTCCACATTTCTGAGCAAAAACAGCACCACCAAAAGAGCTGGAAATTATTTTGAAAATACTTTGAGAAGAAAAATAAAAACTGATATTAGGGTCAACACCAAAGAAGGGCTCTGTAGACACAGGACAAGTCATGAAGTCCCTCACTTCATTTGCCTGCTATCACAATACAGCAAGACAAGAAGTGAAGAGTGTGAGCCTGAGGTGGGGGTGTAGGAGACAACACCAATGGCAATTCAACATGGAAGTGACTCCTACTAGAGAGAAACTTGGGGAAGCTGAGGCATTAGAGAGGACAAAGAGAGGTAGGGTCCTTGGTTTTAATGGAGCTTACCAACCCACACAGGCTCCTCTGAGCATTTTTAAGGTTCTCCCTCCAGCTCAGACATAATGACCTGCCAGGTTCTGGTGTCTTGATGCGAAGATGGAAGCATCACACAGGCTAGACCTGTGAAGTCTGCCATGGAAAGACGGCCCCACTCACTCTGAATCTGTCCCTCCCAAGGGCAGGACTAAGGTCCATGTGTACAAGATAAAGGTTGCAGGCCTTGTTTAGGGGCTCACAATGGCACAGTGCCCTGTGATCAGGGAGTGCTCCATCCCCTGCAGTGCTTGGCCTTAGTGCAGGTGGATGAGAAGCTTGCAAAGAAAATCCAGCTGGGCAACTGGGGCACCTCTGCTGTGGTCTTTTTCAGTGCTGACATTGCCCCACTCTTCAGCCCATAGCTCTGATGTAGTCACTGTTAAAGGAGAGAGGCCTTGGTAAGTCAGGAACATGGTTTACTTTTACATTAGGAGTCTAGGATATGGGCTGGAAAACAGAGGGACTGGAAAGCAGCAGAGGATGACATAGTTAGGGGCAGGAACCACCAGGCATCTGGAATAGTAAACAGAAGATTCCAGTTCACAAGTACCTGAAATCCACTTCAAGCATGCCAAGAACAGCCTTCTTGGTGAGCACTATACTGTGAGCAAGCTCTCAATCTCACCAAGACTGATGGAGGTGTTGCCCGGCAGACTACCACAAAGGCCTTTGACTAGTCATTGGCAATTCCATCTGTATCTTGCCTATCTTTATAAGGTCACATTCTGTGACTAGAGGTGTGCCATTCCTGAAGAGCCCACAGGGACAAGTGGGTTCTGCTGCTGAAGGGAAAGCTACAGCCAGCTTTCAGCATCTGATAAGGAACACCAAAATAATGCAGGCTGCCAGCAAACACGGGCGGGCATTTCTCCTTTCTGATCTGTGTACCATGTAAACCAATTAATGTCAACAGGAACTGCTATCAACAACCAATAAGGGGGAAACTAAAGTTATTGATGAGCCTTAGCCCTCTGTAATGGATAGAGTGAGCACCAAGGAAAGAACCAACAAAAGCAGCACAGGTTTTCTAGTTCTCACTCAACAGCTGGGATGGCTTTAAAAAAGGCGGCCTGCCAGGAGCACACAGTCCTGCCTGCTGATGCTCTTCTGTGGGGAATGTTTTCGGACCATTTCCCAGTGTTGGAGAACAAGGACAGACTATGGTAATTGCATATTCATTTATCCAGACCTCTTGAAAAGACAACATTACAGAGCTGAAGACCAGATTATGTGGCCAAGGCATCTGAGGCTACAGAGGGCAGAATGAAGGTCTGTGTCACAGAGACACCACAGTTCATAAACTGTAGCCCTCACAGGAGAGCCACCTGCCACAGTGTTACAGAACCAGACATACAGAAGTTGGGAAAACTAGTGACATAAGAAAAGAGGTCAACAGGCTGTGTCAATGCTTACAATCTCAGTCATGATTATTGTAGTTGTAGATTTTACCTTGGGAAACGAGTACCAGAGACTTTACTATTCATTTCCTACAACTGAATATAAGAGTTAAAATACTTAAAAATTCAAAGTGATAAGATTTTAGCTTTTCAGAGCATGTAACATGTCTGAGGATGTTCAACCTTTGGTGGTATACAAAAGGTTGCCTGGGGCACAGGCAGACTGTCCTCATACACTCACCTTAAGGCAGACTCTCATCACTGGATGTCTAAACGTGAGTGCCCCCACACAGTGAGTGACACATTTAAGTGTTTTACACTTGTGGCTTTTAGTTTCAAGCCCAGTGGGCACAGCTGGCCAGTCCAAGTGGCCCCAGGCAGACTGCTCACAGTATACAGAGCAGGCTTGGGTTCAGAGTCTTAGCATGGTGCAGAACTTCACAAGCTCACAGGACTTTCTCCTGGAGATCCGCTAGTGCCAGTTAGTTCTCATGCACTTTCTGATTCTGATAGTGTTTTCAGAGGTGTCCAGGGAGCGGGTGGTTTGGCATCCCTGCTAAGTTCTGACAGATGTATTCGAGATAAAGAATTTTGATAATGAGAGATGGAATCCTAACCGGGAATGTAACAGGAAAGGGATGAAGAGGGAGAGGTCAGTATAACACATCACTATCTTAGCCTTTGAGAGATCTTATATAGCAACCTAAACAGGGACTCAGGGAGACTAAACTGGGACTAAGGCTAGTTGAGGGAGGAGAACATGTTGGAGAATCATGGTGTGATTTTGTTCAGCTCCATCTTCTTTTATATTCCCCAGGTTTAAGAGAAAAACACACACACACAAAACAAAAAAACAAAACAAACAGAAAACAAAACAAATCCAACCAACCAACCAAATAAACAAAAAGAAAACAGTAGCTGCCTATGAATCCAAGTGTATACTGCCTGGATAGATCGCAAGTAGCTGCTATAGTCAGAAAACACTATTTATTAAGTAGCCTGGAGATTTAATCGTGGTTATTGTTAATGATAATAAATGCACTATATACACATTTTTTTGTAATGAGAACAGTAGTAAATTCAGCTGGGCATACCTTAGTGACAGCTGAGATTTGCTCCAGGGCCATGGCCTGTAGAGTCTCATTTCCACTCTCCAAGAGAAGCTTCAGAGATGGGAGCAGCAGGGACTGGTGCAGCAGCAACAGGCACAGCTCCTTCACACCCTGAAATCAGAAGAGGTGAGTCCCACTGAGAAAAAAAGTGCAACCCTCTGCTGCATCTGGATACACCTTTCCATGCCTCTGTGTGTGTGTGTGTGTGTGTGTGTCTACATATGTGTGGTATGTTTGTGCATATATGTGTGTATGTGTATGTTTATATTTGTTTGTATACATATGTATATGTATAGTGTGCTTATATTTGTTTGTATGTGTGGTTATGTTTGCATGTGAATGTATATATGCATTTGTGTTTATACTTGGGTGTGTGTGTATTAATGGTTGTGTGTATATGCATGTATGTATGTGTGAGTAAAGTTGCTGTCCATGTCATTCCCCTCCTGGTAAGCTTTGGCCATCTTTGGCGGGGGGCACTGCAGGGGGTTGAGACAGTGTTTCTCTGTGTAGCCCTGGCTGTCCTGGAACTTACTTTATAGACCAGGGTGGCCTCGAGCTCACAGTGAGATCCATCTGCCTCTGCCTCTAGAGTGCTGGGATTAAAGGTGTGTAACCACTACCTGGCTAGCTATGGCCATCTTTGTAGGAGTTCAGACATCTGTGTATAATACTGCTTTGGCAGAGGATATACTCACTATGCAGATCTACAATTTATTCTAATTCTCAGAGGCCTGTTTTCCCTATAAGTAAAATGGAGGCACCTGTATCTGTTTTGCAGTTTTTGTTGTGTATCTGAGAATTAATATAAATGTTCAGTGTTAAGCATTCAGCAGACTTCATAGCATCTGTTACCAACTACTAATGATGCTAACATCAAGTTCTTATCTACTGAGACAAAGGACGTCAGCAAAGACAATGTTTTTAAAATGTTTAAAATTCTAATGTTAAAGTAAATGAAATTCTTGATATAGTTAAGATATTCCCTCACTGTGAAAACTATCAGTGGTTCAAAAACAATAAACAAGTGTGGATCTCCACAGGTAGACCTGAATTTCATTCTTAAGTCTTTTATTCCACTTGCTGAATTTGTCATCAGAGAAAAGGACTCTGAATAAAATAACAGTAAGATAACCCTTACAACAAAGAGACAGAAAACACAACTATTTTGCCTGCTGAGCTGGCTGCCTTTAGCATCCTAACTGTAGCTGTGACACAAAGAAGTGAATACTAGACCAAAGAGAAGACAGTGAGTGTGGCCCACTGCACTAAAGCTAAGCTATTCTGGAAAACGGATGAAAGATCTCAGCCCTGTGGGCTGTTGTTCTGCTGTGCTAATCCACCACGACAGAACAGAGAACATTCAAACCCAGGGCACTCTCAGCATCCCTGTCCATCATTCCAGGAAGAGACGATAATGAGGACAAACTGAATGATATACTTTCCAAACTATTGAGCTGCCTGAAGTTGATCAGTGAGCTCCAGGGTTCCTGCTTTCATGAACTGTCACCCATTGGGACACAGCTGTCCCAGACTAGTGACCTCTCACTCACACTCCTGTAAGCACCCCCATAAAAACAAATTGGATGTCAGTAGTATGCTTACACTAGTCTGTTGTTGGTTCCCTATCTGGGGTAAGTAGACACTGGTTCACATCTCCCTAAGAATAGTGACACACAACGACAGGCACATCTGACTGGCCCAGCTACTATACTCTTACCTTCTGTCTTGTATTTCTGTATTCACCTATATGCCCCTCTTTGAGGGTGAACACCACTTCATCTATTCTAAAGTAACATGGTACATATCATACTTAAAACTTGTAAATGAGTCTGTCTCTCTTAGCATACATGCCTGCCATTTATTCAATATGCTATCATTAATTGACAAAGAGCCTCAACATTTCATGTTTAGACTACATGTATTATTGACTGTAGCTTTAAATGACATTTTTATTAAATAATACAGATATCGTCTGAGAAGACAATGAATAGAGTTTTAGTTTGCTTTCTATTGTTGTGATAAAACCACAACCAAAGGCAACTTGGGGAATAGTTAATTTCATCTTAAAGCTTATACTCCACCATGAAGGGAAGCTAGAGCAAGGACCAGGAGGCAGGACCAGAAGCAGATACCATTGAGGAATGCAGTCTACTAGCTTGCTCATGCCACCTGCTTTCGAGTGGCCCTCTCCCATCAATCATTACTCAAGAAAATGAAAACACCCCACAGACTTGCCTATATAGGCAGTCTTATGGGGGGACATTTTATAAATTAAGATCCCTCTTCCCAGGTGACTCTACCTTGTGAAAAAAATCTCAGTAGGACAGACAGCACATGGCCCAGGCAAGGACTGTGAGGACAGAGGATGCAGTTCATGCCATCCACTTAGGAATGTGTAGTCTCTTAGCTAAGCTATTGGCCAAACACTCAGTCTTTACATGTTGAATCTTCTCCAGTGTCTACACCGTGAGAGAAGAGTTAAGAGACTCACACAGGGAACTGCAGGGAGGCCAAACAGTGGGGAGAGCCACAAACCTGCTGAATTTGACAACTTCACAGCTCAGACAGTCAGGACATAACACCTCAAAAAAAAAAAAAAAAAAAAAAAAAAAAGGCCTTGAAAGGGGACAGATAATTAGGCCCAAGCTCAGGTACATGCCTCAGCCCAATGTTGCCAGGGAAGTCAGACCAATCCACTGACACTCATTTGCCTTTGTACAACCTGTGAGGATGCAAAGGATCAGCGTCAACAGATATAGAGCCTGAAGAGGGAATGTGAACAGGTGTGTGTTTCTCACATATGCAGAGGAGCTGATTGGTGAGGGCTATGCTAGGTACTGGAATACCCATGGGCTTCTGGTCTTCAGAGCTGCTCAAGGCAGGCTGGGCCTAGACCTGACTTATGGCTGCTGAATGTTTCTCCATCTATCATCTTCACCTAGAGACTCAGAAGTTGTGACCTGAACCTGCTTGATATGCGTTTTAGGCCTTAGAACACCATGCAATTTGGTCAGTTCCAAAAACCTTACAAGAAGGCATGTTAGCCCTGCTAATGAGAGGAGAGTGAGGATGAAGCAGGTAGGAGAAGGGATAGCTTGGATGTCACAGGAGAGTGTAAACCAATCTCCTGGCATTATCAAAGGCAGCTCAGCTGGGAGGAAGGATGGCCACTCTTGAGGCTCCTAACCTGGCTTAGCCAGGTTCATCTGGGTGACTTGCTCCCACACAGCAGCCTGTAGGTTCTGTGACTTACATGCCTCCTAGGTCACTTACAAACAGCAGCAACTTGGAGTTGTAGACCTATGAATAAAATGATCATGTTTTATGTGTACTATCCCACACATCCTTGGCTCTTGAGGAGACTTCTGATACTGCCACAGATGCTGACTGAGAAGCAGCCTCCACAACTTGCAAAATTATGGCATACACAACTTGTGAAAAGCAATGACTTTAATTTGCTGGTAATTTTCCATGAGAAAAACCATCATGGCTATAAAGAAGCAGGTACAATGAGGAACAGTATAGAATCACACACACAAAAAAAGGGGGTGTTGACAAGTCAGGGTGGAAAGAAAAAACTGTGATTATGAGAGTTTGTAGGTGATGAGAAACAGGGACAAGGGAAAGAGGTGGGTCCACTTCAGTGCCCTGTCACAAGTAGGCACGCACATCATTAGCCATGGACAGAATACAAGTAACTGAGTAGTGGATAATTTTAGCACCACAGTGAAGGAAATTATTATGGAGCTCCAAGATTAAGTTGAGCAATTGTGAAATGTTGTAACATAAATTCAAGACATTTTTATTTTGTAATAATTACGTTCTCTCCCCCATAACACTTTAAATTTTTTTATTGAGCACATTTAACAATAAAAATAATACTTATCATTTACTAATCTCCTGTAATCATGACATGCAAGAAACATTTTTTATATGCATGTCCAACATGAGGAAGGAAACTGAGCTTAAGAAGCCAGTGAAATCACAGTGGTAACAGCATTCCTTCAATAATTAGCTTTCTCTCTAGCAAATTAAACAGAGAGGCTGACACAACTTATTCTGAAACAGTAATTAATCTACTCTCATCCAGCTCAAGGACAACCCTGGGTCTAAGAGTGGTGGTGATTAGGAGCCCACAGGGAGCTTCAGCCCGGCCTTAGAGCCTGAGATACAGTGGAGGAGACAGAGTTGCCAGAGAGTAATGTGAGGGCCTAAGTAAGACCTTTCTAACCAGCATTCAATTCACCAGAATAACTACAGGGTAATCGTAACACTTGGTCCTGATTGGACCATCTTAGCCTGTGTGAAGGCAAAGATGTTTGCACACACATACTTTGGTGTGAACTGTAAACCATGTCGAGCTCACTCTGTGCAGAGTTAAATCTTGTCCCAGTGATGAGATCACTCTGCCAGATTCATACCCTAAGGGCACACTGTGATCCCACAGAAACACAGCTAATAGCAGAGGGCCATGGTACAGAGCTCTAAACACAAACTCTACTACAACATTTTAGGTGCTGGCACTTTAAATATTTTAAAGAACACCTCTGTCATTCCAGTGGTTGGGAGAGTTCTTTAAACAATTAAGTCTTTAAAATTTCAATAAGAACACTTGCTCAGTCTCAAATTGGGAAAACAATTCATTAAACGTTCATTCACAGCAAGAATGGTTTTCCTAATTGATCACAATGAGGGTTTACAGGATCAGATTTACAATTTTGCTTTCAAGTTTAAGTCCAATCTGGCGGAAACTCAAAAACCAATGAATTAGCTTAATGCCATTATCCAAATGCTTAAATTTAAGAGATTCAAGTTGCTCAAACTATGAAGGGTTGAGTGGACATATCACATTGTAACTAACAGAATATACAAAACGTTTCTATGCTGCACACATAATAAATATTCCCATGAGATTTCATGGGATCAAATGGAAGAGGCTAAGTTTCTGTTGTATGTTACAGAGAGTAACTGCTGTGGCTATCCAGCTTCCTTACGATGAAACAACGAAGTATGCAAGGGTCAAAGTGGTTGCTTGGTTATCAGGTACAACCAGCTTTGTTCAGACACATAACACCCAAGTTACTGAACATCCAAGTTCAACTAGGACTGGCCATAAGAAAGGTTTCCCAAGAGGCTGCACTGGTCCAGGACTGGGGCTATGAAAACACCCTCCAGTCATGCCGTCAGCACTGCTCTTCCTCATTTGATCCACTACAAATTTGTCAGAATACTTAAGCCACATGTTCTACTATAAATGCCTAGAATAGAGGGCTGTGAGAAGGACAAGGACAGCCCTGGGGGAAGCCACTCATAGCATCCACTCACCTCCACGGGCAGCATCTGCTTGGTGTTGTAGAGAGAGCGGCAGATCTTCAACACCTCATCTCCTAGTTCCTGCTTGTTCTCTGCTGTACATCTGGTCAGCATTACAGTCGCCAGTTTTACCCACGGATTGCTGGCTATGCTGCTCCTCACAGAGAAATGCATAAAACATTGGAGTGATTAAAGCAGTCACGATTGTGACGAATTACAAAACAACAACAAAAATTTCCACTTATGAAATAAAGTATTTATGGTGGATGCACCCCTTTAGCCTGTCCTGTGACATGGAGAAGATGTGTAGGCCACAGTGGCATGAGTAAGCAGAGGGCAGCTCTGGGACATGACATGTCCTGAAAGCTCAGGCTCTTAAGTCCTGTATGGACCAGCCTCACATTCTGACCCCAAAGTAGTACTGCCAATACTAGAATCTGTATTTCGGGCTCTCTGCTCTGGTTACTTTTAAGTAGAGCTTAGGACACAGGAACCTGCTCTTAGCAAGCAATTGCAGGCCCTCAGTAGCTTCAGCAAGACCACAGGAAAGCACTTCACAGAGACAACAAAGATACTATGGTGAGCAGAACTGGTGTGACAGTCAGGCATTGTAGGAGATGAGGGACCGGGGGTCAATAGTTTGAGGCCAGCCTGGGCTACATAGCCAGACTGTGTCTTAAACAACAGCAAACCCAAACTAAACAGTTGGGGTGAAATCCCACTCTTTGAAACACAAGTCCACATGTCATCACTGTTACAGACAGATGACAGAGACGAGCCACATGTCTTTTTCCTTTCTGAACGCATATGGACAAAAAACAGAGAGTGACATTCTCCTCCGTCTGCTTCAAGAATCCCTAATGGTCCCACCCTAGGGCTCAGATGTTCTTTCCAGCTCCTAGTCTGCCCCAGGGATAAATCCTTTTTTGGGGAAGCATCCTTCTTCCCATTCCAAGACAGGGAAAGTTTGCTGTCCTCGGGTAGCATCACTCACTGAGTACTGAAAGTCAGTATTGGAGTGAGCAGGCCTGAGCCAGTCCCAGGGCCTCACACTCCTCATCAAGGAAACACAGCTTCAGATGAATAGAGGAAAGACACAAGTCACATGGCCAACAGCATGAGGATAAGGCAGATACCCACATATCTCTGAGTGGCAGCTGCAAGCTCAGGACAAAGAGGAGAGACCCCAAGCCTGTGATGGGACCAGTCTTGGTGAGAACTCTGTCTCCTTCACTCATTAGCTATGGGCAACCTGAGGGCACTTTTGAGACTCAATTTCTTCATCTATAAGATTAGGTAAACTACCTTTGCATGTTTGTTGTGTGGATGATTGGTAACATATGTAAACTGCATGCTCAATACTGTGAGTACTTAATAAATGGGAATTATCAGTTCCATATGAATTCTCATGGCAGCACTGGAAGCTTTGTTAAAAAAAAAATCAGGCAAGAAATTTCCTAGTGAAAATATCAACACAAAATTATTGTGCTCACATCATAAATTAGACGTGGTTAGGATATATTATGTGATACTGCGGAACAAAACATTGGGTTTAGGTACAGCTATAAAGATAGTCCAATATTTCAAAGACAAATTAAATTGCCTTAGAAGTCAAATAATGATCTTTCCCACACATATCTTATTTAATTCACAACCCCCCCCATGGCTTCAGTTAGCCATGAAAAACACAAACCAAAAAATATTAAAAGGAAAATTTCATGAGCAATTCATGGTGATCGAGTGTGCCCATGCTGCATATGGTTCCTTCTCCCTGATGGTCATTTAGTTGCCACCTCTGCTAACAAACTGCACTTAACTAATCCTTACTTGTACAGCGGTAGCCTACTCAAACAGAAAGAATAGTGAGACATGCCAAAGGGAAGCCATAGCATGCTCCCTTTAAGTGAAAATTGATAAGTTATCAACTGTAGGAGAAAAAAAAAAACCAAAGCAAAATTAAAAAAAAAAAAACCTGTATGTTGATATTGCCAAGACTTTTGGTAAAAACAAATCTACCACCTGTGAAATTGTCAGGAAGGAAAAAGAAATTCAGCAGTAGCTTTACTGTACCTTGAACTGTAAGATTACAATCAGAGGGGATTGCAAACATAAGGTCCTAAAGACATAAGGTCACATCACCAGTGCCCACATTAAAAAACAGGCATGTGTCTGTAGCCCCAACTGGAGGGAAGTGGTTGCTGACATGGCTGCATGTGTCTATCATTCCAGGATTAGTGGCTGGAGAGAGGTGGGTACACATAGCCTGGAGGAAGCAATGTCAGTCTGTTTCAAGCAATAGGGTGGTGAGGGAGGGACACCTTAGGTTGTGCTCTGGTCTCCATATTGGTGTTCACACCTACTTATATGAATATAACACACATACACAAACACAACACAACACATTTACTTTTAAACAAAAATTATCAGGCATCAAATTTGTTCCTGGTTAAAAGCGCATGCCTGGGGAGGTCACAGAACCCAGAGTATAACTGGCTATTGTTTTTGTGCTAAGTGAACATCCAGTCAAACTGTCTTCTAAACATATATGCATGTGTTCATTGACCTTTCTGCAGTGGAGAGCAGCCAGTGGAGAGATAACTAACTGATCAAAGAGAATACGACTGTGTACATACCCTTAAATGGGACATTTATGTTAGCCCATCACCAAAAAGGCTCAGAAAATATTGTGAAAGAAGAAGGGGATGGTGTAAGAGCCAGAGAATGTGGAGGAGTGATGGGAAATGCTGTCTTCTACAAGAACTGCACAAGATCAAGCCTGTCAAAATCCCAGCATATGTAGGGTAGATGATCTCCAGGCCCCACTGCTTACAGAGGAGCTAGTGGCAATGGATAGTCCCTGGGAATGGTTGGCCCTTCTTTCTATATTTTTGTTTTGTTTTTTTCTTCTTTAAACTGAGGAGGATATGGCTACTAGTAAATTCCCATGCTGCAGTGGATAGTACCATACCCTTGTACATATGGGTGGCAATATCTGGACTTAGTGGATTATCAAGAAAAAAAGATACGAATTTAGGAAGGAACATGTTGGTAGAATTATGAGGTGAGATTGAGAGGAAAATGGATAGTTATGATTATATTTTCAAAAAGAAAAAACTTTAAAATAAAAAAAATGAAAAGAAAGAAAATATTGCTACAGTGTATAGTAAGTGCTTAGCTAAGATGGAAAACAGTGTTAAATCTGTGCAGGGGGTACAGGAAAATGTATGGGGAAAACATGGTGGAGACCAGAGTGTGGTACTATCCATATTTTCAGAGGGTTCAAGTATAGGCTCTTCATGTAAGGGTTGTCTGAAATTTTGATAAATATGTATGCAAATACACACACACTCTTTCTTTCCTCCCCTCCTCTCTCCCTTTATCTCTCCCCGTCTCTCTCTTTCCCTTCCTCCCTCCTCTCTCTCACGCTGGCTTCACTAAGACATTACATTTTCAAAGCTGCCATCCAGATAGAGGATGCCAAGTCAGGCTAAGCTTATCTTAATACTTACACACATTCACTTTTCATAGGCGGCCAGGCTTGCAAGAGTAAAATCAAGTGCTGAAATTCATCCTCATGGTGACTAGACTCTAGGAGCTCCGTGAACAGAGAGTAGCGGTTTTCTTCATTCTCAATGTCAGCTATGTCTATCTGGAAGAAGCAATACACAGTTGAAGCTGGTGGCAATGCTGAGACAGTTCACATAAGACTGAATGTGACTGAGAAAAGAACCTTGAAAATATTTGCAATATATTGAGGGGAAATTAATATCATCAAAACCCAAACTAGAACAAAACTCTACTATGGTTTGGATGCTGTTTGTAACCTAAGTGCTTGGGTGGGGAGGCAAGTTCTTTGAGGTGCTTATTGGTCCCTAAGGTTGCTGGCACGATGGCCTTTGATAGGGACTATGGGGCCCTACCCTTCCCTGGCTTTGCATTAATGGCATGATCACTTCCTTACCCAACAACTTCCATCAGGATGTGGCAGAGCCAAGAAAGCCCTCACCACGGATAAACCAATGCTAGTACCATACCCTTGAGCCTCTGAATCCACAGTGACATAAACCTCTGTCCATTACATACTCAGCATGCCTCAGGCATTTCATTCCAGTAATGAAGAGACAGACACCCTAGTACACAAACCTTCAAGTTCAAACACTTATAATGTCATGAACTATGGAGAGCTACAAGGCTGCAGGGAGGCCAAAACTATCCTTACCAAAATAAAGTTAAACAGATAGCCTTCTACACATGAGTTACCAGCATTTAACATGTTAAAATACAGATTGCTTTTACATTTGAAACTACATTTTCAGCATACTTAATATTAAATGACTTTGGAAAGTTTAAATTGTCTAAAATTAATCCCCAAATTTCATTAGAAAAAGTCTTTGCCCCCATCTGCCTAGAAATCCCTCTAATTTGAACGAAAAATTCTATACAAGTTCACTTGTCACACAATGCTTTTGCTACAAACCAAACTGAATCAAACACCCTATTTATGCCTATTCTGTTTCTGCATAACCAAGTGGCTGCTTTTCCAAGCCTGGCAGTTGCAAACACATGGGACATGCAGCACCTGTAGGTGAAATGGCAGTCGTTTTACACTGGAAAGTGGTTTTGACATAAAAGTAAGCCAGCCCTGAGCTGCCTTATTAGTTTCTCTTTACACAGGTTCTCAGCATTTGGGTGCACAGACAATCTAATGGCAAATGTATGACCATGTGTGTTCACAGGAATTCAGTTGACCATACCCTGAAAGGATAATGAGAATGGATTTTACTTAGTTATCTGCTAAATTACCATGCACCAATGCATGTTTCCAAAGCATTTATTTAATGGCCATGATGGTTCTGATCGGTGACACCATCTGAAGGACTCACACCACCACAGATTCTGCAATGCTGCAAATGAGTCATGTGCACTCTGGAATTACCAGTAATTACTACAGGAAGCCAGGGTCCCACAGTGACCCGCCAGATCCCCCAGAGCTTTCTTTGGAGCCTGGGATCATTTATATCTGGGAGAACAGCCCCAGAGCACTTCATAGTTTTTGAAATAATTCCGTGATGCAGCAAGCCAGTTAACCCCTACCACAGCTCCGTGTCGGGGACACTCAGGAGTTAGCAACCTCACAGAACAGATAGACATTGGCTCAACTGTCTTAGTACTGGGACTCTCAAGTGACAGAGCCAAAAGGTAATCAGAGCAGCATGTTCTGGCATGTGGACTTATCTCTAGATAAGCTAGGCATTTTTTAAAAGAGGCATATAAATGGGAGCAGGCAATTATCTCAGTACTACAGAAACAGATTTGTAAAAAAAATGCAAATTCAAGACTTGTGGCTATCATTACTCAACCTCCTCATCTTCAACCATCTCCAGCCTCAAGGCCTCCTGTGGTTTCCTGCTCACAATTACACATGTTCTGCCTCAGCTACTTGGAACTGATCCTTGGCCTGGCACCTTCCTCCAGATACTAGAGGAAATGTAGAGGCCCATTTCCTCAAAGTGATAAATGTCGCCATCCCAGTGACAGTCCTGCTTCCCTGCCTGAATTGTATAGCATGCTCATGCCCGCTCATCTTTCTGCTTTGTTTTTCTTCTTAGTAATTAAAACTGAGTGACTAAACTTACAAATAAGTGATAATTTATCATTTATAAGGCAATTTAGCATAAGTAATGTTAATTCATCATAGATGTGCCATAAAGTTTTGGTTGGTTTTGTTACTGGAGATAAGATTTAAAAATAAAATACTGCCAGAACCCCAGGTGACTGATGATGGCAGGTTGCTAGCATTACACTCATTAATAGATTTCAGGAAAGCCCCTTGCTCGGTTCCTCATTTTCCTTACTTAAAAAAGGGGATCTAAAGTCTCAGGTTATCAGGGTACAGCTCGATGACAGCATCAGGGAGAAGGGCTGGGCAATGGCTGACCTCTTCCTGCTTCATAATCTTAGTTTCTGCTTAAAAGTTCACCTGAGCAAAGGTTTGTGCTTCAAAGTAAAGCACTTAAGACCTACCAAACAGCACACTGCTAACATTCTTAAAATATCACAATACCCGGGGAATTGGTGGTGAACGCTTTTAATCCCAGCACTTGGGAGGCAGAGGCAAGTGGATCTCTGTGAGTTTGAGGACAGCCTGGTCTATTGAGCGAGTTCCAGGATAGCCTCCAAAATAATACAGAGAAACCCTGTCTCAACCCCCCCCCCAAAACCCCATGATGACAGAATCTACAATTAAATGCAAGATAATCAGTGCTAGCAGCCTCCCCTTTAATTATAAAGCATAGGATCTACGTGGGTTGTTTTCTATATGTGATGTTTATCTCACAAAGATATTTCTTTTAAAGTCACTTTTTAAATACCATCTAGATTCTATTTCTTTCCAAAAATTATAAAAGCGTATAAATTTTGAAAATACTTCATCTAAAAGGGAAATCTAACTATAAATTAAACTTTCATATGTTTTTATTAGTTGAGGAGAATAGTTTCAATTTACAAATGATTTTGACAATATGTTTTTGTACAATCCACCTCTTATGCTGGCACAAGCTCATATGGTACCTGCTGCAAGAATGCTCCTAACCATCTCAGGAGTCCTAACTCAGAACAACCCCAAGAGCCAAGGGAAACAACTGTCAGTGGGGGCTGCCAAAGACACCAATAAAACTCCAGAGAGAGAACTGGAATGTTGATAAACTTGTATCTGCCAGGAATGTAACACCTTCACAATAACGTGCTGCTGTTTCCAATGAGATGGATTGACAGTGACATGAATTCAATTCTTGATACTGTACAATAAACAGGAAGTGCTGTTATGCAGGAAATGGACCTATATTCAGGAGCTACATGACATAGTCAACAATAATCTTCCAAAGAGTCAACATGCTTCCTCAAGACAGATCAGAGTGAAAGGCAGACCAAAAGATTTATTTTCTAGTAAAGAAAAAAAAATGAAGAAAAAAGCTATTGCTATGGTTTCAGATTCCACATTGTAACTGATCTTTAGAACAGTACCAACGTACATTTGCTGTAGCACTCAAGAACAGTATCCACACCTATCAGAAGAACTACTGAAACATTTCCTTCTTCTACATTTACTGTGTGTCTGTTTGGGTTTTCTTCATGTGAATTGAGCTCAACACTGTATTCCATATGTTAAATACAGAAAGAAATGCTCTAGTCTGGAGGAAACAGACATAGCAGAGATGCAATTTTAATAGGAAGAAGCAAGAAATTAAGAGACGGGTATAGTCAAACCCAACAAGCCAAGGAGATTCTTACATTCCTCCTAGATACTTGTACAACACACAACATGTAATAAAATAGGAAGATACTGGATGAAAATAAAAGGCATTTAACATGTTATCAGACTAGAACCAGAGAAACGTTGTTTATCTAGAAGGGCATTCACTTGGTAAACTGATTAATGACATATATGGATGGACAGCAGGTCATTATTAAAATTACCAGTTAACACAACTCGTATGCTCTGTGGAGTCTCCTTTCTGCTGGAATTTGAAAAGGTGGATGGAGATGAAACACTGCAGGTGGACTATAAAAATCCTTTGAATTCTACAATTGATAGCTGTGGACAGGAGATGACGCCAGTGCAGTGGGATTCCTCTGTGGCTGATGGAGGACAGGGAGCAGCGTAAGTGTGAACACCTATTCACCTGTACTCTCGGGGTGAGCCTCCACTCCCAAGGGTATGGCAGAGAGAAAATATAATAGCTCCCTTGAAATAAGGATTTGGGTTTTAATTATTTCAGCTCCATCTCCCTCTATGTTAAGTGTGAAAGCAATGACCTCCCATCCCACAGTTAGCCTCTAGCACCAGGAGGCTTAACAAGAACCTTAAAACTTGGAATTGTAAATTGAATTATTACCCAGCTGGACTGGATAGTTCCACAACTGAATTTGTGTGCACTTTTGTTCTTTCTATGAATTGCAGGTGGCTATTAGAAGAGCAATGAATGGAGAATAGTCCCCTGCAGCTACAGCCAAGGCTCTATGGAAATTCAGTTCTCATTTTATCTATTTTATTTTATTTTATTTTTTTTTCTTAATATGGACGAGTAACCAAACCCAAAGTCAGGCCCTGATGGAGAGGCTCTAGAAATAAGCGGCAAGTCCTTTCTCAAGCTGCTGGAGAGATTACATGAGAGAAAGTAAGGCTAGCATCACCTCTCCACAGCTTACACTACTGTCCCCAGAGTTTGTGTGATTTTGCCTTCAGGGTGAAATCATCGACTATACCCTTGTTTACCTGGGTCATACAGCAAGGGCTTCAGCTCTATTCTACTCAAAGGACAGATAAGGGCTAGGATCCCCTGCTACAAGCAAAGGGAATGTGTCAGGCTTCTCATTAAGTTCTGATGCAAAGCCTCTCTTACGTTGACCCGATTTCTGAAAGTAAACCTGCACGTGTCTGACTGTATATAGAAATGGTTGGAGCATGCCCTTCTCCCTGTGCTGTGTTATATCTTATAGAAACAAGACCCTGGAGTTGATTATGAAAGAGATAGACTTTGTCAAGGATAAGAAAGACTCTTTCTTCCTGACAAGCCAGCAGGATAGCGTGTCTCGCCTGCCATAGTTTGGTTCTGACAGAAACTCTTGGGTCAGAAACAAAGACCTTTTGTACTTACAGGAAAAGTGGCAGCCAGGGCATCAGCCTTTCCTGTGTCTGTTCCCCAAGTCCTCAGGCTCAGAAGTGGTACTTAGGAGAGTCTCACACACACACACACACACACACACACACACACACACACACACACACACACACACGCAGTGGGTTGTGAAGAGCTAGGAATCTGTTACACTGAACAGCAAGTATATGTGACCTGCTCATGGAGACAGGTTTCTGATGGGAGATGTCATTCTGTTAATATGTTTCTCTTACTGGTTAATGAACAAAGCCCTGTTGGCAAATAGGAAAGCAAGATAGGCAGGACTAGGAGACAAGGAAGATTCTGGGAGACGTAGTAGAAAAGAATCAAGATGTAGAGACTTGAGAAGAGGTCTGGTCCTTCTCTCTGGTAAGATAAGATCAAGTGGCAATACTTAGATTAATAGAAATGGGTTAATATTTAAGACAGAGCTAGCCAATACAAAACGGTAATTAACAGGCCAACAGCTTTATATCTAATATATCATCTCTGTGTGTTATTTGGGGCAGATGTGGCTGTGAGACCAGGCTGGTGGGAAAACTGCTTGCTCATAACAAGTTTCTATAAAAATACCCTCAAAAAGAACCCAGAACTAAGCTTGTCAGTTCCTCTGAGCATAAGCCTTGCTGAAAGGAGAACAATCTGTGGAACATTATTTTCTAGTTGCCCTTTGAAGTTCTTCTAACTGTTATGTTGGGAAAGAGTTCAAAACTGTCTTTTAATTTTTTTAACCTTTTCACTGATGTATATGTATAATTATGAGTGAATACATGTATGAGTATGGAGGCCCAGAGTTGATGCAGAGAATATTTCTCTATCATTTTTCTGCCTTACTCTTTGTGGCAGAGTCCGCCAGACAAATTCAGAGCTTGCCCACTGGGCTAGTATGGTTAACTTGCTATGGGGATACCATTTTCATCTTACACACTGGAATCAGAAGTAGTCAGCCAAGGCTGACTGGGGTCCTCTTACTTGAATAGGAAGTTCTTTAACTGCTGAGCTGTCTCCTCACACAACCTGGACTTCCTTACCACCATTAAACCATTGGTAAAGAGCATCAAAATGTTCATCAGCATAGGTTTCTACATCTAAGTGTCAATGAACCTTTGAGAAGCAATATTTACAAGTTTGAAAAGGTGCGTCTCTGTATTTAGACTCATGAGTCCACATGACGGGTACTTGTAAGTTATGCTTATATATATCTACACTTCCTGTCTGAACCCATGTCAGTCCACTTACACATTCCCCTTATTAAGTCTAGCCCTTTTTCTTGGCTATTTTAGAAACTAGAAAGCCATATATGAAAGTAACAGCACTTCACTTTAGGTCTTTAAAAGCTTAGAGGCTCCATCTGTCCCTCTCTGGTTAACAACAATGTTGAAACTCCTTCATCACACTGAACTTCTGTATTGCTCCTGTTATCATGAACAGTCTCCAGATTTTCAGTTAGAAATTGTTAGCTATGAACACACTGAGTAGTCAGCAGAGAAAACTGAACATCATATGATTAATGTACATTTTTTTATGTTTGTGTGTGTGTGTATATATATACACAAACATTACAATTAAAATTGATACCTTTCTAGCAGACAGCTTTTGCCCAATCAATATATTTTCAGAATATATTTAGGAATATTGATCATGAAGAGTCAAAAGAAGTAATTTTTAGTTGAAACAAAATCACCATTTTATAAAATTGACAAGTTTTCAGAGTAAAAAGGAAGGAATGATTTTCCTGAGCCCACAAAAGTTCAATTACATGGGTATTACAGGCTTCCAGAAGTGTGAGGGCTGGTGGTTAGTGTAAACATTTAAGAATTTCTCTCCCTAAGATACCTGAAATCAAGGTACCTGGTTCACTCTGGATAGGGATCTTAGCAAGAATAACAACCTCCAGCTTCCAGGATGTGGTACAGTCCAAATTTGACTTTCCCAAGTGTACTCTAACTTACCGATGCAGGGCCTCTAACCAAACACAGAGATCATCCCATATGATCCATCCCCCATCTCAGCCTTCCTTATAGGCCTGCTACCACACCCACCAGGCATTTATACAAGTTCTGAAGATCTGAAGTTTGGCCCTCATGCTTGGGCACAAGTATCTAAACCACTAAGCTATCCCCCAGCATGGAACTGACCCAGCACATGCTTTGTGTAGAATTCCCTCTGTTCTAGCTCCAGGGAGCATCACGGAAAATGTGGACATTTCATAAGCACCTGCATACTTAATGTCTATTTGTTATTGACACTAACTGTTACAGAAATGAAAAGGGCAAAAAATAAATATGAATCAAATATGAGAGTATTGCTGTTGTCTCTAAATACTGCTTCTTCCTTCTTTGTTGAATTAGGGGACTTAGGTCCTTCCTGTAAGTCAATTTGTCAAGTGGATGTGGATGCAGCTCCTTATCAGACAGACTCATTGTCCTTGAAACAGAAGGACTAACACACTGTTCTCAGTGGAAGACATTTTTTACCTTTAACTTTTTAGTGCTGCTGGAAGTGAACCCAGATACCTTAAGCTGGGCAGATCACCTGATTATTCATCTTCCTACAGGCACTGACAGCATCTCACCGTCACCGCAGGTACAAATCCACAACAGCTACTAGACAACATCAAAGGTCTCTGTGGGTACAACCATTACAAACGTTTGATACCTTTGGTAATAGTGACATTAAGCCCTGCTTATTGGGGCTCCTAACAAATGACAGGATGATAATTAATATAAAGATGCAAAATAACCCTGTGATTCTTTCCACAGACATGATGTCACACTGTGATACTATACACAGGGTTTCAAATCACAAACAGAAAGTCTGCAGGCTCAGTAGAAAACAAGAAACACAAAAAGCTAACAGTTGAGCTCTAGGCAAAACTGGACCTGTGGATGCTCCAGGTGGGTAATGTGGCCTCTGTGTCCATTGGACCTGGCCAGTTTCTCTGGAAATGGAATGTTGAGAAGGTAAAAAAACCATCACCAAGTGCTGACTACCAATCTCCCTCAACAATCTAAGTGACATTCAAACTAGCCGTGGTATACAAGGAGGAGCTCGGTAGCAGTACCACTGTTCCATACTGTGACAAACTGCAGAACCATGACTATTACACAAGAAAATATGTCAATGGTGGTTTTTTCATTTCTGAGTTATGTATTTCATTGAAACACACTTAAAATTATAAAAATACTACTAATGTTTTTAAACATTAAAAGGTCCTTTGGAGGTAGACTTTCTTATTTTTAAAGAACTAAAATACAGACACTGATACTGAACAGATGTTATAAACATGTGACCTTGGACAGAGCCTGAGTTCTGGTAGCTTCTATTGACTGAGCCCAAGTGGGAAGATCTTCTATGAGTGGGGACCTGACGAAAGCTGTGATACCACAGAAAAAGGCTGATGCCTTAATGTATTCATAGGCCGGGGGGGGGGGGACAGTCTCAAACCCGATAGATGATTCTGAGATTATAATGTACAACCACTCAGCAGAGAGCACCATGCACACACAATCTGTGGACATCTAACAGGGCCTTAGCTAACAGAGTTTACTAGTTTTTCACTTGCCTGACATATTTTAGTACTGAGATACACAACTTTTTTAGCCGCCTTAGCCTCCTTCCCCTTGTGAAGAGTGAGATAAGAACACCAGTGCCTGAGAATTAGACTGCTGAGATGTGATATATGCAGCCCAATATCCACACCATGGGAGGCTCTCAAACACATGGGAACAAGTTATACCTTCAGCAGCTAAAGTGCAAACACTTTTTTTTTTTTTTTTTTTTTTTTTTTTTTTACCAAAACTTGCATGGTTTTAGTTCAGCTAGAAGCCACCTCAAACATGAGTATCCAACACTGAAGAAGTGGTCCAGAAATGATGGGAATGCTGGCAAAAAAAAAAAAAAAAAAAAAAAGAAAGCTAGAAGAGAAATCCCAATGACAAGCTTAGGAGGGTTTAAGCAAAACCAAATCACTATGATAGATGAAAGCATGGAACAAAACAAAAACTTTTATGACCACACTGAAAGAAATAAGCAATTGAATATTTAGGCAGACAAGTGATGGAAGAAAATCCCATCATAGTAGATATATTATTCTCAAGCAACAATCATCAATTCTTGCTAAAAATAAGAGCATGAAGTATAGAGACTGATAATAATAATAATAACATCAAAGTACCTAATAAACTACCTAATAATCATGAAAAGTAACACTTCATAGTACTTCAACTTAACACTATTAATCATGAAACAAATCAACACCATGTATCTTCTGATATAATGCACTAAGGACATATCACTTCCATGGCCTCCTCCTAAAAACACAAAACTCGAATGACAAATTGAATGACATTTTACAAAATAATTTTCCACTACCTTTTAAACTATGGAGGTCATAAAAGACCAAACACATAAACTAGACTAAAGAGTTGTTACAGATTTAAGGAGCTAGGACAAATGCAGTGACTGGATAGCTAGGGATCAGACGGAACCAGTGGGGCCACAGATGGTGGAGGATCTGGGTATCAGTCAGGAAGCAGTATTGGATTTGTGTGGCTGCAGTTGAGCCATTACTATTTGCAGAATTGGACTGTAAAATACACAGAAATTTATGTACAATTTATACAACTTTTTGTATGTCTGACCCAACAGTCACACACTTTTATTTTTTCTTTTCCGTCAGTTTTCTCTGCATCCCACATGAGCATAGGAGACAAGTATCTTTGCACAATATGACCTGTATAAGGTAATTACTGAAATGATGCAACCAGAAAGCTTCTGCAGAGAGGAGACAGCAGAGGGAAAGACTATAGCTGCTCAGCTGACACCTAGACTAAATCTACAATCAAGAAATTTAACCCCCAAATCCAACCACAAATGGGAAAAATAAATTAAATAGACAGTTCTCAAAAGAGAAAGTTCCAATAGATATATTGAAAATATTCAATGCCCTTACCCAGCAGGGAAACAACAATCAAAACCACACTGAGATTCTATTCTACCCTGGTCAAAATGGCTAAAATAATAAAAATGCTGCTAAGAATGCAGGGTAAAATAAACCCTTAAATGCTAGTGGTAGGAATACAAGCAGGCCAGCCACCATGGAAATCAGCATGGAGGTCTTTCTAAAACTAGACACAGGGCCGGCTGCCATATGATCTAACTACAGCTCTCCTGGGTAAGGAGCTGAGAGATTCTACATCAGCACCCAGTACAGGTATCTGCACATCACAATAATCAAGGTATGGTATTAGCCCACCTGCCCATCAAGATGAATGGGCAACATAAATGGGATGCACACACAATGGAAGGTTATGAAGCCATAAAGAAGAATGAAGTTCCATTCTTTATGGGAAAATGGATATAAATGGAGGTATCTAGGCAACCCACAGTGACAGCTGTAGCTCATGAATCCCAGACTGATAGCTGGGAAACCAGCATAGGACCATCCCAGATCCCATGAATGTGATTGTCAGTTAGGAGGTCTGGGGAGTCTATGGGGTCTCTGTTAGTGGGTCAGTATTTATCCCTAGAATATGAATGGACTTTGGGAGCCCATTCTACATAGAGGGATACTCTTTCAGCCTAGACACATGGGGGGAGGGCCTAGGCCCTGTTTCAAATGATATGACAGACTTTGAAGATCCCACATGGACAACCTGACCCTCCCTGGGGAGCAGAAAGGAGATTGGATGGTGGTTGGGAGGGGGACAAGGGAGGAGGGGAGAGTGAAGGAACTGGTATTGGAATGTAAAATTACTTTGTTTCTAATTCAAATTGAGAGGGGGGGAGGAGAAGGAGAGGAGGAGAAGGAGGAGGAGAAGGGGAGGAGGAGAAGGAGAAGAAGAGGAGGAGAAGGGAAGGAGGAGGAGGAGGAGGGCAAGGAGGAGGAGGAGGGAGAAAGAGGGAATAATGGAGGTCTCTAATTAAACAGAGTAAGCCAAGCCAGAAAGACAAAAACTGTGTCTTGTTTCTCATATGTAGACCCAGATTTTTAAATGAACACAAGTCATGCAGACAGAAGGAAGACTGCTGGAGAAGAAGGGGACCAGTGAGAATACAAAAAGGGACAAGAGGCAATGGGAGGGGAAGAGCAAACCTCCCATTGCTGTCTGCTTCTAATGAAGCTCTCCCTGTGAACAACAAACACATAGTAATGACATTTTAAAAGGCATTGGGTGTAGTCATCTACTACCCAGACAACTGGACTGACCTGAGCCTGAAAACAGAGGCGGGGAGCCAGGGAACAACATCTGCAGGGACATTTGCTACATTCGAGTCTATTCCTGGGAAGAGACCATTCCTAAGACACATTAAGCCTACAAAGACATTTTGTCTATGTGAAGGAGACAAACCAAGCCTCCCTGCCTCACTACTACTCCAGCATGCTATCGGAAATGCTATTTAGAATTAAAGCAAACCGATGGCTTCATTAAAGCACGCCCATAACTTGCCTGAACTCAGGGCCTAGTTTCTCCTTCTGCACTATCCAGCAAGTTGAACTGCCCACATCCCCTCTAGTCACAGGCAAAATACATAACAGTAGCAAACTTCCACCCTATCTCCCCACATCTGACTGTGGTCTCAGGCTCTTTTTACCACCCATGCCCATCTCCACTGCAAGGGCCAAGTTCAGAAGCCAGACCACTGCCTCAGTCCTCACCACCACGGCCAGTTCATTTCCTGGAACAGCAATCTGCTCAAACACCTCCCATGTTCCCATGTTCTCTGATCAGAACACATGTGGCTCCTCACAGCCTGCCCATCCCATGTCACATGCAGCCAGTGGTGTCTTCCTATTTTAACACAATTGACTGGTTCTGGTGAACTAATCAGAAGGAGTCTGTCTTCTCACTGCCTTGACATATGGCACCATGTGGCCCTTGACACTTGTGCTCTGTGTCAACCCTTAACTTATGAACACTTTATTGAGTACTGGCAGATGCAGTCCCATACCAAGAACCATTTCCTTGTCTGAAGTGAGAACATGACAAGCTTTAGGCCATTCAACTGTCACAATGATTATGTTATTCCCACTTACAGATGAGACAATTAGCAATTTTCCCCAGCTTACAGTTAGTGGGTGGTGAAACCAGGGTTTGAATTCAGGTCTCTGTGTGGAAAAACTCACAGACTCTAGCAGCAACTATCTTATCTACTTCTATACCTACAGTGCTTGCAATTCACAGCACACACTATATGCCCAAAGAATGTCTGATGACTTTTTCACAGGGTGTTCTATTGCACCAATCAAAACAAGCACAGAATCTCCCAACATTTCATGTAAGCAGTAGTTAACATACACACAGACAGCACTGTTTTGAGACTTTGTGAAATGACAAAGAAACACTTCCTGTTGTCCTTCTGACTCCTGATTTCTCATGTCTGACAAAAAGGCAGTGCATGGAAGAAGAATTGGCTTCTGGAGCATACTGCATGCAGTGCAACATGACTGGGTGCTGAGTACATGTATAATGAGCAGGTGCTGGTGCTGCATGTCTGGAGATTTGTAGCACATAGCCAAGAACACAGGCTCTGGGACTGCAGAGAACCGAGTTGAAGTTCCTGCCTCAACACTCACAAATCAGTCATGCAATATCACTTGTACCAGGAAGGATGTTAACCACTATGGCAGTTCTAATGTACACACAGGTCACAACTCAACAGTCTTATGTTCTGCCCACAAATGACTCCCTCAGCAGTGAGAGGGGGAGTTTCTACAGGAGGAGAAGCAAAGAGTCTCCAAGCGGTTAATATGGAAGCTCTCTTGGCTTTATCATTGTGGGGAAAAGAGATCACAGAGTTTTCTTCAGGAATCTCAGCTCTCCAGCTCATGGCTGGGAAATGATGCTTGCTGCCACTTGAGAAGTAGCAAGCTCGTCAGAAGTCACTGTGAGGACAGTGTAGCAAACTAACAAAGCCAAGTCACCCAAGACTCAGCAGGCTACTCTTGGAGGACATCTTCCCATCACCCCAAGGAAATCACTTGCCTCCAGATAAGGAGCAGACGGCGAAGGCAAGAGTTGGAGTTCTGTCTTGCCATTTGAAGCATGACCTTAGACAGGTTCTTAAAGACTTAATATTCATTTATTCAATAAATATTTACAGAGTGCCTTTCAGATCCCCACTCTCAAAGAATTTATATTCTAACGGAAGAAGAAAGACATCATCTAACAAATGGGCAGAGAGATGGGAGGGAGACATTTTCAGATAGTGGCAAGTCACTCAGAATTAAGACAGCGATGAAACAGATTGTACTCAACCGTGGAGTCATTTCAGAAAGGTCACATCTGAGACAAATAAAATCCCAGTAACTTATCAACTGAGCAGGGAAGTAAGAAAAGCCTCTCACAGCTCCAGGGGGCAGGATATCATGGCTGTTAGAGATACATTATTTCTGTGTACATACACAACCCCTACATCAAACCACACCTGTATTTGGTTAAGTGGATCAAGTGTGGGCTCTTAGCTTTGAAGGCATTTAATGCAACAGTAAATTATTTTCAAGGAACTTCATATGGATTTGCATATTGAATTTCTTTGTATCCAACTGACAAGAAAACTTCACACTCTGCTAATATTTGGCCAATGAAGGCCAGCTAGTTCCTAGCAGAAGAATTAACATGGACTTGCATGCTTCAAACCAGGCAGTCATGTGACTTCATAATAAGAGTAAGTGTTACATAACAAGAGCAAGTGTTATCTTAAGCTAAATCTTTCCAGCAATGTCTTGCACTACTAAGTTCAGATGTACCAAAAGGTAAAAAAGACAAAACTCCTAAGGTACATTTACCCCTTTACATAGAAATATGGGAAAATCTGAGATGCTGAGGTATGGAAGTTTTCAAAGAAAACATCAGTATTTTGACCCTCATTTTTCATGCGCCAGTTAACTAGAAAATTACAAAAGCTGAAAATTTCTGATAAACTGTACCAAGGGATTAATAGAATACTGCTTCCTCACTCCTCCTCCTCCTTCTCTTCTCCTCCCATCCCCTCCCCTGCTGCTCCCTCCTCATACCATGCAGGGCTACGTTTCTAGGAAGGAAATTAAAGTCTCTCAAACTGCTAAAAAAATGAGGGTCCCTGAACTTTTAATTCCGTTAACCAATCAGTAGTAACTGCTGTCTCTCTGTGAAGCAGTGAAGGGCAGGTGTCACAGACATGTTGAATCTTTTAGGCAATGGCTGGTTTCCCAGCAACACAATGATTTCTGAGGCTGCTACTTTGGGTACCTGGAGGATAATTAAATATTAAGCCCCTCTTTGATGTGGGCAAAGTCTGCCTAAGAGGATTAGCAGCATGGCGAATGCGGGACCATGTTTTCTTTCTGTAATTGAACACTGCAGTATCATTATCTATTCTCATCTTCAGTCTGTAAGAATGGGGCTCTATCAGTAATGGCACTGAAAGTGCTTCTGAGGAAGAAAAATCATATCCAAGGGGAAACACTATTCTCCAGGTACTGGGATACACGGGTGGTGAGCACAGAAAGACAGCAGAGGAGAGCAGACCACTGTCAACCATAGTTGAAGGTTCTATTTTGCACACAAAGTATTGGACCTCAGTATTCCCCAGGGTGACAGACATAGTGGCCAAAGGCTGATGGGGACATGCACTGCCCACAAGTGCCCCGATCTTCCATTGAACAGCCATTGAAGAGATAATTTGAGCCAATGAACATAGTAAGCACAACATTCTGGATCCAAATTATGTTTCCATCCTGAAACTGATACTTCGTTTTCCAAGGAAGAAGAAGTTGCTTCAACTAGATGTGAAAATCCCTCCATCAAATTCCCTTGTGTTCTGAAGAGACTGCAAAGCCAAGCCGGTGCAGAGGAGACACAGTCACCACAGTGTTTCCCAGAGAATACCCAGGACATCAGCATAGCAATGCCAGCATGGGGTGTGCCCATTCCTACTACTAAATACTTAAGAAACCTGGCCATTACCTGCCAACAACAGGGAAACTGTTGAGGAAAGTAGATGTGGGGAGAAACTAAAAATGTAACAAGAAACAGGGTACTTTCACTTGTCACTCTGAGACATCTGGGAGAGATATACAGAGGGCTCCATCACAGAGCAACTATTCCTGAAATGAAGCTACTCATAGACCTCACAGATGACAGCCAACAGGCTACAGCCATAGCAACAAAGTAAAAACAATAAATGAGAATCTAAGGTCTAGCACTTGGAAGAAAAGGGTTTCTTTCAGTTACTGTCCATCATTGAGGGAAGCCAAGGCAGGGGATTCAGGCAGAAACCACAGAGGAGCTGATTACTGGCTTGCTTTCTAACTCACTCTCTTACAGAGCACAGAGCTGTTGCCTAGGGACTGTGCAGCCCACAGTGGACTGTGGCTTCTCACATCAATCATTAATCTCAACAATCCCTTAACTGAGCTCTGCCAGATGATTCTAGGCTGTGATAAGTTGACATTAAAGCTAACTAGGACTTATTTTATCTTTCAGAGTTTCCATGATAGTGGGGAGACAAACTTTTAAAAATAAGAATGAAAAATAAGAGGAGGGGAGAGAACAGAAGGAAGGATGGAAGGAAGGAAGGAAGGAAGGGAGGGAGGGAGGGAGGGAGGGAGGGAGGGAGGGAGAAAGGAAGCAAGGAAGGAAGAATTCAAAGTTCAGTAAAGTTTGTTGTTTTCAGAGAAGGTTCCAGAGTGGAGGCCTGTAGAGGCTCATTTCTCCTGGAAAGGGTCAAACCCCAGTTAATCAATGTCATCAGCAGTTCAGAAGTTGGGCACGTGAACATAATGGATGAGTGTTTGATTAGCCCAGTCATGTTCAGCCATGTAAGAAAATCAGAATAGACTTTACTACCCAGAATCCATCACTAAGCAGCCTGTCCTGGAGGTCTGCAACCAGCGTGCTGAACATACCGGAAGTGTGCGTTACCCAGGCAGCTGTCAGCAGCTGCAGCTGCCCTCTACCTGCGGCTGATTTGAGGAAGGGTGTGCATGCAAGTGTTGCTTACCTGTCTCTGAGGCCAGGCGGCTCTGAGAATGGCTTGTGTCCGGAAGAACACCAGGAGCTTGCTGTCCTCGTCACTCAGGTGGAAGGACTGTCCCAAGATCTGGAGCGCCTGGATTCGAGGCCTCACAGGACAGGTGTCGTCAGCACAGAAGGGCCGGAGCCACTGCAGCAGATCCTCAGCGGACACCAGCTCCTCCCTGAGGAGCAAGACAAGGTGGGAAGAGAAACTACTGAAGCTTGCTGTGTCCCTTCTAGTGATCAAATGCCACCACTGACCTAAAGACTAGATGGATGACTTTGTTTTCTTATGAGGAAAAAAATTACATCTTGAAATGAATTATAACAAACAATATTGGAAGATCTTCAAACTTGTAAAATAAATGTAATTCTTAAGCGGTATCCTATGAAACTGCAACAAAAGGTAACCACTAAATACTATACTCTTAGCTAGTTTATTTCTTATGAAAATTTAACAAGTTATAAATCTTTTCTAACTGCTTGTACTAGCAATGTAAGGACCCAGGCTAGTAATTTTATATATTTAACTACCAGTTGGCAACAACTATGCAAACAAGGCATCATCAATCACATTTGCTAACACAGAAGTGGCTTTGGAGAGGTGGTATAAAATCTCCCTGGTACCTGTGATGTACAGCACCTTGACCCCACTGCCTGGGCTTCTCCATCACTTCTCACTTAGACCAAAATTATGCATGTGGCTACACAATGACTTAATATCATCTAAAAATAAAATGTAAATGCTCAGCTATGCTATGACTGCAAAGTCTAGAAGGATGCAATGAAGGAAATGTTCTGCACACCTCTCCACCGAGTCTAGGATCAGTCTTCCTGTGATCCAGAAAGCCCATCTCAGTGAACTTACCTGTTGATGATGTCAGTGATAGCTGCTAATTGTCACTTATGGCAGACTCACTTCCCTGATGCCCCGAACTATGCTGGTGCTTGTACAACCTCACCCTTACAGAGCTCCTGGCATGAATCACCTAAACTGAGCTGCAGACAAAATCATGCACTATGCCAATTCCTACTCTGACAAGACCAGAATAACATATTTAAAAATCAACAACAAACCAACCTCCTGAAATTCAGTTCTGTATTGTCACTGAACATGTATCTCAGCATCTACCACAGCACACCTACCTGACAAGTGCTGTTTTATGGAAACTTACATTAAGAAACAGAATTAAAGGAAATTATGAAATTAAGAATTGGCTTAAATGTTTGTACATTTATGAATCATTTGCTAGTTACACCAATAACTACCCTTCCTTCTCAGTGCTCATTAGAAATGGGGAAAAAAAACCCAACAACAACTGGGGATGGGGAGATGACTGAGGCAGTAAAGTGCTTGCCAACATACAGGAGGACGTGATTTCAATCCCCAGAGACCTCGTGGAAAACCCAGGCTGGCTGCGTCTGAAGGATCCCGGGACTCTGCTGCTCAGTCCATCCACTCAAGCTGGCCAGCTCCAGGTTCACTGAGAGAGACTAAGGCGGAAGGGCTGGCTGGATGGGAAACTTGGTGGTAAAGAACACTATGTGTGTCATCTAAAAAGGATCAAGGAAATGCAGGATGTGCATGAGAGCAGAGTCAGGAACATATGACTCAGGGAAAGGCAAAGACTTCCAAGGGCATGCAGGTTCAGTGAGAGATTAAAGCCCCGCTGTGAGGTGAACAGGGAAGCAAGCTACAGAGGGACAGCTTTCTCATCTTTGGAACCAAGACAGTGAACACAGGATGCAGACACAGTTTGTCTCTCTGAAAGTGCAGGCTGAAACTTCAAGTCCTGCCAACAAATCCAAACCAGTTTCATACAACACAAAGCTGGTGTTCCTTCATACCCAAGTGTCAGGGCGAATAGGATGAGCTCCCATGTCGGAGAACTGGAGTCATAAAGACGAAATGAGTAACAATACATCTACCTCACTAAGGTGAAAAATAAAAATATGAAGAATAACATATGGAGGCTTACTATGAGTGGTGACTATCACAACTACCCTTTTCACATACACTGACATCACTCTAAAGTGTGGGCAAGGAAATGATCGCCCAAGGTCACATGGTATACAGTGGGGGTCTTCCTTACAATCTTGAGCTATCTGCTGTCTTCCCTTGTCAATTACTGTGTAATGCAACTGGGCCAATCTAGGACATATTACATAACACTGTAGTAGAAAGTTCAGTTACTGATGAGATACAGAAAGATCATCATAACACCTTCCAAATATGTGTGCTGCTGGACTCTTTTATTCCTAGAGCTTATTATACAGTTAATAATATCTGAAATTTTGGAGGGACATGTTCTTGATGTTTCAAATACATAATCAAATTATGAGAACTTATTCCTAAAATACAAGCACAAAAGCACAATGTCTTGAACAAGCATCACTGCACATCTACCTGAACACAGGAGTCAGAATGACCACACAGAAATAAAAGGACTCTTGTAAAGCAATATCAAAGGCATGGGTCAGACAGACTCAAGTTGATTTTTAAAATTCACAGTCATTCTTACAAGGGTAAGTGTACACACATGTGAACACGTGTAAGCACGTGTACACTCACACATGCATGCGTGCACACATCCAAACAATGGTAAAACAAAATAGCCAAGTCATTTTTTTTAATCCTTGACATTTTTCTGTGGGTTGGAAGCTTGTCAATATAAATATAAGCCAGTAGGGTGGGGTTGGGGAATAAAAATTGGTGAGCATAAAAAGCATGGAGTGACTCTATTTTTGTAGTCTTTGGAGAAGGAAAGAAGGCTTAATGAGAATAATAATAAAAAGAGAAAACAATTTCAAAACATTTACTTCATTATAAAAATGATTAGTAAAAGTTATTAAATAGCTAAAAGGAAAATCTCTATAGTTTCATTATTAAAAAAAAAAAAGAATAGGCAATTGCTTCTACCACACTGTAAAGAACCAACCTGGCACTTTATTTAAAGAACAATCAACTAACAGAGATACACAGACAGTCACATAATCAGCTGAGGCTCAACAGATAAGGATTCATCTATTTAACAACTACTTCTACTAACATGAAAGTGCAGCAGCCCAGGGTGGGTGGAGTGTTCATCCCCTTTCCTCTACTGGTATTGTAGCATGAAAAGAACAAGAGACTGGAAGTACAAAGAGTAGAACACAATGTCAACCAAAGAGCAACTGAATCAAGATGAAATTTTACAACATAAGAGAACTTATCAATGGTAAAATAGTTTTCAGATTCTTCATGGCACATATCTTAGTTTGGGTTACTAATGCTTTGATGAAATACCATGCCTGAAAGCAACTTGGGGAGGAGAGAGTTTATTTGGCTTACAAGTCCACATTGTGGTCCATCACTGGAGGAAGTCAGGACAAGAAATTTAAAAAAAAAAAAAAAAAAAAAAAAAAAAGGTCAAGAACCTAGAGGCAAGAACTGATGCAGAGGCCATGGATGAATGGTGCTTACTGGCTGGCTGTCCATCCATGGCTTGCTCAGCCTGCTTTCTCATAGATCCCACATGGAGTAGGCCCTCCCAGATAATAATTAATTCAGAAAATGTCCTGCAGACTTGCCCACAGCCTGATCTAAGGAAGCATTTTCTTTATTGAGGGCTCCTCCTCTCAGATGACTTTGAGTAGCATGGCTATTCAAGGTGCTGAGTGAGAATAAGTGGTGATTTAGTGCTCAGCCCTAATTAAGACATTTATACAATCCCCTTGAAAGCTCACAGTATATCAACAAAGAGAGACAGGACAGAAAGGAAGAGCCAAAGACAGGGAGAAGGGGTGAAACACTATCTTCTGGGAATGACTCAACCAACAGACCATGACCTCACAGTAGCTATGGCTGCTTACAATGCGCCTGAGGGCAGTAAATCATGGATCAGGGAGGGGCTCATGGGGCCCTGGCCTTGTCTGATGAACTACTGACTACTGCCAGATTCTGGGGGAGGAGAAAACATTTTTTTTATGTACTCACTTTGAGACTATCAGACTCTCATGGCTAGTTCCAAATCCATGACCACAAACATAGCCCTGGTTAAACTTTAAAAAAAAAAAAAAAAATCACAAAACAAAAGACATGATTCTGGTGAAAATGATTTGTATAGCGGAGGGCAGGTCAAAGAGGTAAGATGATTTTATACATATGTATCAGTAACCAAAACATACATGTGTGAAATAGTCAAACAACACTTTCCTACACAATGTAATTGCTAATTACATACCAAATACTTCTCTTTATACCCAAGGACAAATGTGGCTCTCACCCTACATCAAAGAAGCTCCCGTTCATGGGAGATGAAGTCTGAGGGAGATGAAGACCATCACAGAGCTAGTCAAAATACAGAGAATAAATGATGTGTCCAGCCCAAATGGATACAACTACAACTCCTGTACCTAAGGCTCGGGGAACATCAGGAGGCAGGGAGTGAAGGATTCTAAGAGCCAGAGGAATAGGAAGACTGTTGTGAGGTTGAGTCTCCTAGAAATGACAGGCTATAGCCAGGATACTGCGACAACATGGCTGCCTAACAAGACCTGGACAATGACAATATGGACAGACATGGGGGTGGGGAGATAACAGGCTCTCACCCCCTAGACAAAAAAACTATAGGCAACCAATGGCAGCTGAGATCAGGAGAGTTAGTCTTCTTCAGGGATGGGGCCCTGAACTGAAACAAGCGCACAGGCAATGCTGAAGAGTCAGGGGGCTATGTTTATATGCTTATGCATTTATATTTGTAATAGCAAAAATAAGCCATGAATTTGAGCAACTAAGGGATAATAAGAGGGGTTAGAGGAAGGAAAGGGTAGGAGAAAATTATATAATTATACATCATTTAATTAAAACTCTTCTAAAAAGTTTTAAAGATTGGATGACACCAACACAATTCTGTGCTGTGTATGACTATTCTTGATCTAGAAACATTGAAATGTAAGCCAATCCTACAACGTGGCTGGAGGTTCACCTTCAGACAAGCATAATGACAGTAGTTGCCAACTCTGCTTTTTTCTCATTTCTACCACTGTCTTCTCCCTGATATTCTTGTTCTCTCCCCTCCCCCATTCTCTGTGCACATGTATGTATGTATGTATGTATGTATGTATGTATGTATGTATGTATCCCTTATACCCACCAGCTGACACAAACAGCCCAAAATGTTCACTAGTTTCCAAGGAAATCTTTCCTGATTAGTGCACAGAAGAATTCGTCATTAATTACTTGCTAATCATCCGAATTGAATAGATGCCACCCATTGTTTTGAGAATCAGTAATATATGAATTCATGCTTATTGTAAGACAAAAAAACCACACACACACACACACACACACACACACACACACACACACACACACACACACACAAACCCCTCTACATGTATATGGAAGAGGCAGAGGCAAGAAGGCTGTTGAATATGGCACCTTAAGATCTTGCTACTCAAATTTCAGCCCATGGACTGATTGTGTCCTTGGAACTTGATAAAACAGACAATTTCAGAACCTATCTAGATTTATGCAAACAGAATCTCTAATCCCCTGATGACTGCTATGACCAGTGACATCCGAGTAGGCCACCACACCCAGTACTGGCTTTGACATTGAGTGATGCAAACACATCCTCACTGGCTGATCTCAAACAGACCCCCTAACTCCTCCAGTCTCATGGCACCATCTGTACAGTGGGAACAATATGCATACCATGTTCAAAGTGACTGAATGCATCTTTCCGAGGTCTTGTTGTAGAATGAAGGTGCTCATTAGGGAAGGGTATATTGTTTTTAACTACATGATAACAGTACTTTGTTAATTCTATGTTATTCACACTGCTTTAGAACATTATGCTCATCATTGGATCAGTTTTATTACACTTGTCTTCTGAGGGTCTGCACGGGTGGGGAAGGTAATACCTACATGCCATGATATGCACATGGAAGTCAAGGACCACTGTGCATGCTGGTTCTTTCACCACATGGGTTCTGGGGATCAAACACAGGCTGTCAAGCTTGGAGGCAAGAACTTTTACCCACTGAGTCATCCCATCAGTCCAGTGTTAATGTTCCCAAGACTAACCAATTTTTTCACATAGATTAGAAATTTAGAGTACAGTCTCAAAAGATGATGTCACAGAAATGCATCACAATAGGGGAGAACATATATTCTTATAATGTAAATTTAAGATGCATGAACCTCTAATTGAGTCATTACTCTTTCCTATCTGCTGTGAGTGTTAGCCCTTCAGATGTTAGCAACGATCTAGGGCATGATTTAAAACCCTTGAAACATTAAACCCTGATGTTTAGAGGCAGGGATGGGCAGAAACTGTAAAGGACGATGCTATGGAATAACCTCCAAAGGCTCATGCTTTTGAATATTAGCCTCTACCTAGTGGCAGCATTTTGGGATGCTGGAGAATGTTTAGGAGGTAGAGCCTCAGTGGACTATGGGTGGGTCTTCATTTATAGCCTGGATTTACTTCCTACCTGATCTCTACTTCCTGATATACCCAGATGTGAGCAAGCAGATTCACACTCAGGCTGCCTCAGCTATACACTGCTCTCACCAGTGTGTCCTCTTCTGGCTAAGACTGCATCCTCAAACTATGAGCTAAAGTAAATCCTTCCTCCTTTAAGATGCTTCTATCAAAAAGTTTGTCAGTCTAGTATAGACAGCCATGTCTGATGAGGTGGCTGAGGCTCTATCAATACTGAGTGCTGTTGTGTTCACAGGATTTAAAACAAGCACAGGAGAAAGAGGTGCCCAGGAGAGGCATGCTGCAGTTAGAAAGCAATTGAAACTTGTTCTAGCACAAGAAGAGTTCATGCTGGTATAGCATGAACTAGGTACTGAGTGAGGATAGCCACACAGGCATGAAGGAACACACCTATAAATACTAGCATTTGGGAGATACAGGCAGGAAAAACAGAGGTTAAAGCTCATCCTTGGGTATATAGTGAGGTTGGGGACAGCCTGAGATACATGTAAACCTATCTCAAGAAAACAAAACAGAACACCTGAAAAATAACAGCCACGCAACCAAACACTTGGTAGTTCCTTCACACACACTCCAATTCTCAATCATCTCTGCATTCTCTCTGGCAGGAACATTGAGATAGCATATACCTATTTCAAAGAGTACACAAATGTTCATGTGTGTGCTGGCTGATGACATGCATGAGCGGGATAATTCACCAGGAATACTCAAAGAACACTGGGCATCGTTTACACTGTTGGGAATGAAGAAGGCTTGTATGACAAGAAGAGGAAGGTCAGAGAGGGCCTGGAATGACAGCTACAGGGGCAGCAGTTGGGTAAGATCCAGAAGTGAGAGCCAAGAGCAAAGCTGTAGAGGGATTGGAACCCCATGTCCCTCTAGAGGGTCCAACTCTGGAACATGAACTCTGACTCCTCCTCCATGAGACTCTGCCAGGTAGCTGGGGAATGAAAAACCAAGCAAACAGTAGCTATGCCAACTCAAGAATACTTGCTGGGAATAGAAGTTACAATATCATCTTTCAGACACAGTTCACACAAAGGAGATCTCAGCACTTGGTATCCCAGGACTTGAGCGGTATTGAAGGAAGAAGCAAAGGGTCTCATGTGAGAATTAGTCTCCAGACATGTGGAGAATCTGAGAAGCAAACTGTAGCTTGAGGCTTGGTGGAGAAGAGTGCAATCTGCATTGCACTCTGAGGATTCATGGAGACAGGGTCACCCATTTCTGTCTGAGGGAGAGAAGAGCTAGTGGCCTGGCTGCTTTGCATCTCTGATTTTTAGGTTGAACACCCCCACCCCCCACTTTCCCGCCCCCACCCACCCCCACACATATTATCTTTCTTTTCTTGATTGTTTTCAGTAAGAGAAAAATCCACCAAGGCTTTCCCCAAAGTTCCTTCGTTATTCTTTTTCTGGGACGAAAAGGACAATCTTGTTCTGCTTTTTCACTCCCTAAAGTTGCTCTGAAGCTCGGAAAATAAACAGTCTGTGTTCCAAAGGCCCAGGGCACAATCTTCTGTATATGTGGCCAGAGATTCGGGGGTGGGGGGGAACATTGCCTTTAACTGTGAGATAGCTGCAGGTAGACAAGATTTTGGAAGTTACTGGAAGCAGTGTATGCAGTAGCAGACAGAGACTTTCATCTTGACAGGCCAGGACCCAGACCCAGCCCACTTGAGAGAAGCTGGCTGCTGACAAGGGTTCAAGCCCTGGGTGCTGGCACTGGAATGACAGCAGCTATATGTAATACCTAGAAGAGACTTCAGTGCATGTGGGCAGCACCCCCACCTGCGAGACCACCTGATGCACCTGCACTGTCCAGGTGGCGTCTGAGCTAGAAAACATCACCCTCTCCTCCCAACAGACTCAGCTCAGAGACTACCCTGCTACCATTGCATTTCTCACTCTGCCTTCTCTTGTTCTCCACTCTGTGTTCAGCATGGTCCTCCTCGCTCGACAGTAGTTACTAGGACTAAGTATAAGTTCCTCCTCTCTGTAAAACTGTGAGATCGTTGGGCTTTGAAGTTAATTCTAATCCATCTATAACTCTGTATGACTTAGTAGAGCAGGACACCCAATAATCACACAGAACCAACACTATCTCTTCAGAATAAAGGATCTGAATTGGGCATTGCTACAGCTATTTTCTTATTAAAGATCTTCAAGCAAGGAAAGTGTAGAAACCCATACAAGGGAAGAGGCAGAGGAAACAGAGGGTCCTGCTTGCAATATTTTCTTACACTCATTGACATGGCTATATCCTCTCAAGCCTGAGGCAAAATGGAGTTCATCAAGATATACTATCACAGCATCTGCATACTAAGCCTGGACTTAAAGTTAAGCAGAACCTGGTTTTATGGCCCCTGGCAAGTGGTGAGCTCTTATATCAATTCCCGAAGGCAGCAACAACATGCATAGCCGGACTAACCATCCTAAGAATTAAATTCACAAAGATAAGTGGGAAGTGTTACAAATCAATAGAGTAGAATACACAAGTGCCCATGTATCTTTATTGAAACCATATGAAACATGTGCATACTTGAATAATAATTAAAAAGAAAGGCATTTTGCTATTCATTACTCAGTGGGGAAGATTCCTAAACCCCTCTTTGCTATTATTTTCAATGGAAACCCACTAACCCAGGAGAGGCCAGACAGGATTGACATGGGTATCAGCTGGAACAAAGACTATTATAATCTCTAGGGGACTTGCATACTGTTAAGTAGTTGCTGTGGCTCATAACTGAATACTTGGTCTAGAGTAGGAGATAGGGCATTGCTGGAGAAGGTGTGTCATTGGGAGTGGCCTTCAAGGTTTCAAAACCTCACACCAGGCCCAGCTTCACTCTCATTCTACCTCCTGCTTATAGACAAAGGTACTGCTTTAGCCCCAGGTCTGCCTGCTTCCTGCCATACTCCCTGTCATAATGGTCAGGGACTCACTCTCTGAAACTATAATGGTTAGCATTCAGGCACACCTGGCCTGCCTCTTGGGGACCTGGCCAAGTGTCACCCCTGCAAGCAGGTTCAGTATGCAGGCAGTACCCTGGCCTGCTGTGTGGTCTTTGCACCCTTCCCTTAAAAAGGCAGAACCCTGCCTGCTTTCTCTCTCCTCTTCCTCCTCTTCTCTTCTGCCTGTCTCTCTCTCTCTCTCTCTCTCTCTCTCTCTCTCTCTCTCTCTCTCTCTCTCTCTCTCTCTCTAGCTCTCTACCTCTCCCTGCACCTCTGTCTTTCTCTCTTCCCTGTCTCCCTCTCACCCCACAATAAAGAAACCCTCCACATGAATGCTGTGAGGACCCTTGGCTATAATCTACCAAGGCCTCTCTCTTGCTGTTTCAAAACAGTAACCAAGGCCCCCAAGACCACCTCTTTTCAGTGATAGAACAGTAACTAAGAAGGAAGTTGCTACCAGGGACTGGAGTATTATTTAAATAGGCCTGACCATATTGCCGTTTTGGAGAGATATGAAAGACACCAGGATTTTGAACTAGAAAAGAGATTGAATGCTTTAAGTAGGGCTTCATGGACCACCCTTGTAGGAACTTAGAGATATAAGTGTTGAGTGCAATGTGACTATTGAGGCCCAGCTCAAGAGCAACTGTAATATTTTGGCAAAGAATGTGCCTGATTTTGGGGCTTGTCCTAAAAATCTGCCTAAGGCTAAAACTGAAGAGTTTTTGGACTGTATCATTGGTAGAAGAGATTTCAAGACAGCCTAGTATTAGATGTGCCGTGTAGTTATTAGTGATAACCCTTATGCAGATCTACTATGAAAGAGAGCAAGCAGGGCAAAAGAAATATAAAATATACAGCCCAGGAAGGAAAAGATAACCAGAAAATGTAATGTCAGAACAAAGTCCTGTTTCCAACGAGAAAAGCAGCTTAAAGAAAGATCTAAAGTTAACTGGAATAAAAAGAGTGGTACCCTGGTGCAAGATCTCACCCAGCCATACTCCCAAATTGTAAAAGTGAAATGCCAAAAGTACCTTCTCCTCAAGCAAGGGCAAGCTTATCCAACAAGGCAGACCATCAACAAATCAAAACTTATGCAAATGTAATTAATTCTAGGAGGGATCAGGCTCCATCCCAAAGGCAGCATCAGTCCCCAGCTTCTGGCTTTAGAGTCCTCAGGGATACCTGAGAAAAGAGGGTGTGGAATCTTCCTCCACAGTTAAGGAAAGCCACTAAGGCTGGGTGTGTGGCAGTGAAGTCCCTTCATGGAGGCCCAGAGCTGCCATTTTGAGAGGCTATGAAGGTGAAACATAGATCTTGTTGGAGATTTCAAAATGTTGGAGATGTCAGAGCCACTGGGTATCTGCAGGGAAAACTGCATGCAGAGACTGGAACCAGCCCAAGAGAGAGAAATGTGTTACAGTCAACAACGCTGAAAGGAGGGGGGAGACATCTAAAGAGCCATTTAATCCCTTTGACATCCAAAATATGGAGTTCAGATTTTGCCCTGCTGGGTGTTGGTAGTGCTTTGGTCCATGAATGAAGAAAAAAAAAAAAAGAAATAAAATATGGAGAAGATATTTATTGCAGATATAAGGGAGAAAGCAGGAAGAGGAATGACTCCATTTGAACATGACCAACAGACAGACTAAATCAGACCATGAGAGGAAAGAGAAGCCTAGGCCAAGAATCCAAGAAGGAAATGTGGCCAAAATGACTAAGTTATATAGGGATCAGCTAGGGGGACTGAAGTGGAAGCCCAGCTCCTGGGAGGGAGAGATTTAGGATGGGAGCAGAATGAGAAGTGCTAGGAGAATCCACAGGTACTGAGTGATGCTGGGAGAGGTGGGAGGAGCCACAGGTACTGAGTGATGCTGGGAGAGCCAGCATCCACTTTATTGTGTTATTAGGCACCGCAGTTACCAATTTGTCCTTGGCTTCTGAGACCTGACCTTCCAGCATTTCCTCACTATGAGCACTTTCCTCCATTTTGAAATAGTACTTAGTGTATATTCTTGTGCCACTGTATCTTGGAAGCATGAACTTTGCATTTTGATTTTACAGGTGGTTACAGTTAACAGATTGCCTTGAGTCTCAGAAGAGACTTTGGATATTTAAAGTCTCCAAACTGTGAAAAACAATGAATACTTAAAAATTTGGACTAAATGAATTTTGTATTATAATATGGCTACTGACCTATGGGGATCAGGTTTAAGTAAAAATGCCCACCCCCATACTCATACATTTGAATTACTAGTCCGCATCTGGTGGACCTGTTTTGGGAAGGACTAGGAGGTGTGACCTTATTGGATGACCTACGTCACTGGTGGTGGGTTTGAGGTTTCAAAACCTCGTGCCAAGCCCAGTCTACCTCACTCTCTCCCTCTAACTTGCCGATTAGATGTAAACTCTCAGCAACCCTCCAGCACCACCCCTATTCGCCTGCCTACCTGCTGCCATCACCTGAGAATGATGGTCATGGACTAACCCTCTGAAACAGTAAGCAATTCAATGTTTGCTTCTACAAGTTGACATGGTCATAGTGTCTTTTCACAGCAACAGTAAAGTAACTAAAACATGAGGAAAGCCATGGAGTGCAGGTGGACAAGCTGTACTGATCTTACCCATTGTCCACACTGGTGTGGACTGCCCCAACAACACCTTCCAGGACCTGGAGGGGGTCACGTGTCCCACAGAGTTCAACATTATTCCCACTGTGATAAGAAAAAGAATAATTGAGTCAGAAGAGGTCAAAAACACACTTCCTACTGACACACTCAGGTGAGCCCAGCTGGATTATGGTGTGGCGTGTTCTGCTCAACGCTCTGTGCTGAGTGAAGTGCTGAGGATGGGAAAGCTAGCTTCCCTTAAGGAGCTCAAGGTCAATCCATGCACACATTCCTACCAGAAGAATAATACAATCTGTTTTGTCATTTAAAAGCAACTGAACAATAAAGCATTTTAAACATTAAATATAATAATGTTCAAAAGCCAAAAGCTTGAAGCTCTTTAAAAACAAGAGTTACACAGTAAACCCGTCTATCCATACATCTTTACACGCAGAATCACAAAGAATCAATAGTTTGATTGATTGATCAAACCATCAATGCTGGACCTTCACTGGTTCTCTACCTAGACATCCAGTTGCTGACCTGTGTTGTGGATTCTGCAGCCCTGAGTTCGAAGGACCAACACCCCTCCCACACCCCTAAATCCCTATGTTCCAGCAGATCATAGATGGGTTTCCATGATATTTTCGCTCTTCTTTTTAAATTTTTTTCTTAAATTTTCTTTTGTCTTAATTTAGGAGCACGGGATAAGTGGGATTGGGAGGCATGATGTGAAAGATACAAAGAGCAAATAAAGAAACTTAAAGAAAATAATATTTAGCTACTGTCGAGTACTCTCACAAATTCCCAAAGTGCAACAGAGGAAAAAGAAATTTTATACATATTTCCAGGATACTTATGAATTTAAACCACCTTTTGGGTCTTTGTCATTTTATGTCTATACCTACTAAACTTAACTGAGGTACATGCAGAAGCCTACCCAACAGCATCCTAGTCCTAGGCCCTGAGAGAGCAATGGTTGATCTCACTGTGTTCCTGAGCCTTCTATCACTCCAAGTTGTAAATGCACATTGGTCAAATGTCTTCAGTGCACTGTTATTAGAACCAGTCTGATTTAACAGATATGATCTGAACATAGTCTCCAGTAGTAGAAATGTCATAAAGGCTCTCATTTCAGCAAATATTTCCTTTGTAAGCTTTATCTAGTTAAGAAACTATAATTATAAACTAAAAGGTACAAAATATGGCAAATAAGTATATTATCATTTGGAAATGAGTGGTTCTTATAAGCAACAGCAGAGAAATCACAACAGACTAATAGAACAAAGCTTTATTAATGTGGAATTTGTTATTTCTAAAATGAAGTGCTGCTGCATTTTGTCTTCTCTGCATAAAATTACTAGGTAGCTCAGAGCATTAACGTGAAAACTGGATGAGGCTGGGGTAATTAAACTGATAAAGGCTCATTTGATTTCAGTTTAGCTTCAGAAAACTGACATGCATTTAATCAAAAAGTTCCTCAAGAGCAATACGGAATTACAAAGGATGCTTAAAAGGAGAATAAATTAAATACAACTAAATCTCTTAGCCTAATTACATTATTCACAAAAAGCGCATGATGCCTCATTATTCCCTTAGCTTCCCTTTTCTCCTTTCCAGCCCTCTTGCTTGCAGTGCACTAATGTGCCTGTGTAAGGACGGGAGCTTACACCACTTGCAGCAGGTAAGCCATGTCTTAACAGTTAGCCAACGCATGACATCTTCTCTGAGTTGGTTGTGACTTGAGTTCATCAAAAGAACTGCTTGGGCATCATTTCTCACTGACTACAAAAAGGGGAATTAGAAAAGGCAGGAGCTGAGCAGCCACACTGGCACCACAGGGCAATTCGGCTCTTGGCTACCCAATTCACATGTCATTTGGTCTTTCTCTTGCTTCTCAAAGGAACTCAACCAGGAATTGGCTTCCTGGTTGTATGTATGCATGTATGGATGTATGCATGCAGGCAGGCATGCATGCATGCATGCATGCATGCATGTATGTATGTATGTATGTATGTATGGTCATACATACATACTCATAGCTCTCCATTCGTTTGTAAAACAATTGAAAATATAATACACTTCTACATGCCTGATGACAGTTTAGCTTTGTAATGACTATGTGGTGGGTATTACTATTGATGAAATATTACTTTAGGTCTTCTGCAATAGTTACTTTATAGCTTACCTCAATGCAGAAATTATTTCTGTGATTGCACTATGCACTACATCCTTGGGTGAGATATTGACAGGACTGATGGCCACTTCTAGCAGCTGTTGAATCATCCTTAGAGGCTGTCCATCTAAACACATGGCCACGGCTTGATCACGGAGTTTCCCTTTTTCTGAGCGGGACAGATCATAGAGGTAACTGTATTTCTGTAGTATTTCCTGGAAAGAAAAAGCAATCAATGCTGAAATTTTAACAATAAGTTAAATGTGTCTAGCAGCACAAAATATATTTAGAAGGTCCACAAAAAAAATATATATATATATGTGTATGTATATATATATATATATGTATGTATATATATATATATATATATATATATATATATATATATATATATTCCTATCATCACATATTCCTATCATGCACATCAAGGGACAAAAGGGTCTTGTGAACAGATGGTACTGTGAATGCTACCAGTGATTGCAGAGGGCCTTCTACAGGTCGGAGAGACCAGAAATGAGATGTTGAGTCAATGAGAAAAAATACACAGACTTCTTTTCTGAGGGATAAAAGTTCTCTTCTATTTTATTATTCTATTGCTTGTTCTACTCTATTCTTTTTCTGTTCTGTTCTTCTACCCTAGTGTTTCCCTTCCATCTCTTTCCTGATGTCTTCCTTCTAACTACTTCTGATGTCTTCCTTCTAACTACTTCCTGATGCCTTCTCTCTTCTTTATTTTTTCCCTTATAGCTTAGATCAGGGGCCTTTCAGTCATACAGTTTACATGGGCAGTAGTTTTTATAATTTCCAGAAAACAGGTTACTTGTTTCATTTTTCATATTTTAGAGCACAATCCAATTATCTTAACTAGCCATCCAATTTTTTGTTTTCTTGTTACATGGATTCAATTGTTTAAAGCTTTGTTTTAGCTATGATGCACATGGTAACCCATGAACACATTTCCAAATATCTGAGAGAACTTGAACTATCTCCTCGGACTTAATTGTTTTCCTAATCATTAACCTAAACCAGAATCTACACAGCTCCCCCAGAAAAACTCATAAGTCCCAGCTGAGTGACACTTCCTTGTTCCTGTTTTCTATCCTCTGCAGCCCTTGCTTTATGGAGGGCGTGGGGTGGCAACACTTTAAACAGTACATCTTCATAATAATCCACAAGTGAAAATGCCCAGTAGTTCAGGATATTTCCCCTAAGATAATCCCATTACTTAAAGGCATTGGGGGTTGTTGCCGCAGGAATTCACATCATGCCACACACCAGAGAACAATGGCAGAGGAAAACACATAAGGCACAGCAGCAACAAGAGACATTATAGAGGCAAAGCCCTTAGGTCTTGCCTATCCAAGACTCACCCATCAGTGCCTGCCATTCTAGTGGGTCAAACTCCTGAATTCAAGCTCCACCTGCCATTCCTCTAACATGGCCACCAGTAAGGGATGACATTAAAAATTAGACCACTGGCAGGGTTAGACACTCTAGACAGTATGAATGGTAAACTGCACTTTTGTACTAAACTCTAAAGCTTACTTGTCATTATGTTTTCAACAATAGCTATATAACCCCAGGTGTCACATATATGGAATTTAATTAATTATTTCTAACAAAGATCCTACAATTACCCATAATTAGTCCCATCTCATCAAACAGAAACTGAAGATCCAAGACACTAAATATCATGCCTGAAGTCACATTGCCACCCAGTAAAGGAGCTGAGATTAGGACTTAGAAGTCACTCTCCACTCTATGCTATATTGCTTCTCTTTCAAACATACCTGTAAAAACCAACATTACATGAAATAACTGAGGAAGTCAGCCATAGCTGTGGTTCCCAGAACATGGCACATGGCTGCACATACCTCACATGGTAGCACATATCACACATGGCTGTACATATGACACAGGGAAACACATATTGCACATACAACATACAGCTGCACATAACATACAGGAATACTAGACAACAGCAACAATTTCTAGCTTCTGTGTAGTTTTTCTGGTAACCATGGACATAATGCTTCATTTTTTAAAAACCTCCACATGAAATCTGAACATAACAGAAGTTTTCATATTAAAAAATACTACCGGGCATGTTATGCTTTTGTTGTTGTTCTGTTTGTTTGTTATTTTGTTTCGAGATAGGGGTTCTCCAACACCCAATTCTGATCAACTCACACTTAAGATTGAGTAAATGAGAGTACAATTTAAGAAGATGAAATGGGTTTGAGCAGGTACCTAGGGTCTATCGCAATAGCATTAAAGAACAAGTCATAAGTTATTCTTGTATCTGAATACTATTTCAATCATACAAAAATCATTTACTTAGTTATCTATCACCCTCCAAATTGTGGAAAGGGATATTTTAAAGTTCCCCAATTGTTAAAATACAAAACATGTTGGCCATGTTAATACATACCTGTCACCTCAACCCTCGAACACTGAGTAGGAGGATCACAAGTTCCAGGTCAGGCTGAACCATATAGTGATACCCAATTTCAAAGCACACACGCACAGAGGCATGCACACACAAACAGAAAACAAACAAACAAACAAAAAACAAAGGAAACTGGTGAAAGGTTCTATGAGGCAGGGTTATGGGGAAGAAAATCTACAAAAACACACTTTGTTTAATAAATGCCATAATAAAACCTAATTCATAGGAAGTAGCACTATTGGGAGGTATAGGTACATTACAGTGGGTGTGGCCTTGTTGAAGGAAGTGTGTCACTGTGTGGGTGGACTTTGAGGTCTCCTATGCTCAAGCTACTGGTAGTCCAGTGTCTTAGACAATTTTCTGTTGCCTTCAGATCAAGATGTAGAATTCTAAGCTCCTTCTTCAGCTCCATGTCTGAATGCATGCTTCCATATCCCACCATAATGATAATGGATTAAACCTCTGAAACACCCAATTAAATATTTACTTTTTATAAGAGTTGCTGTGGTCACACTGTCTCTTTAAAGCAATAGAAATCCTAACTCAAACAGATGACTTAATGATTGATAGCACCAGGCTGCAATTCCAGAGGACCTGGCTTTGACATGTAGCATTCACATGGCAAATCACAACTCCAGTCCCGGTGGACTAACAACCTTTTCTGGCCTTCATGGGCACTGCACATATGTGGATCACACACAAACATGGAAGCACAATATCCATACATATAACACAAGTGCTAAAAAACATTGTTAAAAAATTAAAAAGAACAGGGTATCTGAGGACCTCATAAGATTTCTGCTTATTTAGTAGAGTCCTAATACTAAGGTCCTCAGACCACACCATGGACAAGGAATCCCAAGTCTATTGGTGGTTGTTTGGGGGAACATAGTAGGCTTAGCTACAAATCCACTAGTAGCAATTTGAGCAGCCAGAAAATTCCTGTCAATAATACAGTTATATTGGAAAAATACACCAGTAAAACAGGATGAAGTATAAGCATATTTAAAAACACTGTTGAGGCAAGCATGGGAAACTAGCATTTCTGAAAGTTAAATATATATATATATATATATATATATATATATATATATATATATATATATATTGGGATTAGGGTCTCTACTATAATTCACTTAGATAGTAAAATGCCCAGTAACTCTCATGGTGGAGACTACCATGTTCACCATGTGTCAACTTTAAAAGTCCCTCCTTACCTGGGAATCCAACCAGTGCTCCCTCAATTCTTGCTAACCCCCCCACACACATACACCTTTCTTTCTTTATAGATATCATCTTTGACACAAATTCCTTTAGAAAAAGAAATGAAGGCATCAGATAATCAAATGATAAAGATTATAAAGGCAAAGATTTGAGGACAGCTTTTCATGTCTACAATCCCATCAGCACTACTGTTCCAGTTGGATCTTCACACTCCACAGAGGACACAGGGTGGTGGGACCTTTCAAAAGACAGAATCCAGTGAGAGGTTGGCAGGGCAACTAAAAGCATAGGATCCAGCCTTTTCTTTGTTTCTAACTCACTTCTTATTGATGATGCAAGTCGTTTTGCTCCATCTCATTTCAGCAAAGAGACCCAGTGCTCATAGACTGAAATCTTTAACTACAGCAGAAATAAGGTTTCTCCACTTATAAAATCATTATGTCACATACCTCTTACAGGAGCCAGGAGCTAACAGAATTCCTAAAGTGGCTTCAAGGTGAACAGAACAAACATGGCAGCACAAGTCATCCCCAGACATCTGGTTCATACCTGCTCACTATTCTTCAGACTGAGGATGAAGCTGTGGCCGAGGGTTTCCAGGTGAGCAAGCGATGTCTCCAGGTGAGCCAGGGCATCTGCATAGGTGACTTGTGAATCTTGACCTTCCTGGGGGTCGTCTTCTGGATTCCTTTTCCTTGGTTTCTCTATGAAATGCCTGACTGTCTTAATGGCCTTTCTGGTCATCTCTTCCCGTGCTTCTACAGACAGCTTCAAAAGGCAATAAACAAAGTCAGGGGAAAGCTAGCATTGGGTTTGGCACATTCAATAGGTGTTGGAGGGCAGAACAAAAGTGGAATTTTAATATAAGTTAACCAGTTAACACTCCCATTGCTTTTCTTTTATCTCCTCCTGTGAAGGAAACAAAAACAGGGAAAGACCATTTACTCTACTCGGCTGTCAAAGGACATTTTAAACAATGACGACAGTCAGAAACTGTAAGAATAGAAGGATGAAACTAGACATCACTGACTCTTGCACAAAGTCCAAAGACAGGGACCCACTTACAATCAGAAACTCCAGTCTGAGCCTTTATTTACTGTGAAGTAAAATTCAAGAGCCATGGGCTGCTGGGTGTGCTGCCATATATCAGTAACCCCAGCTCTTTCAAGGTGGACGCAGAAGGGTTTTAAGTTTGAAGCCATCGTGGGCTAAGTAGGGAGATCTTGTCTCAAAAGAAAACTCCTAAAAACAACTGAGATGGGGCAGTGGACGGAGAGACACAGACATAGAGGCATGAAGAGTTTAACTAGAACAAGACCATAAAAAGGAAAATTCAAAAACAATCTAGTTCACAAGATTAACAGTAACTAGCTTAGGATGAATTAGTGGTTAGCATATTATACAGTTATTAAAATTAGAACTATAAAATCGGTAGAGTAATTTTACAAAGTGCTTCCACAAAACATTAAATTTTAGAAATCAGGACATAAAATCATCTGCACCATATTTACATTAAAATTTAAATTAATTTTTGCAAATATTCTGCATTTTCTGTGTACATAAACATGTATATAAAACATCTGTAGAAAAATATGTCTGGCCATTTAGGTATATAGTACAAACACATATTCTATTGAATACTATATACATATATATTAATAAGATGTAAAATATTAGTGACAAAGTGTTCTGGTTCTGAGTAGTTATTTACTCTCTGCATTCCTGGTTTTTTGTCATGGTGTTATGTTCATTCATGTATTCCTTGACATGTGGCAGTTTCTGCATTGGGTATGCAGGGCTTATAGTTTCCTAAAACTATTAAGCACATTAAGCTCATTTACCTACATAGGTGACTTAAGAATCACAAAGTCCATCCTCACTTTCTGTGAAGGAGGAGTTCCTCTGGGCACCCCTAGGTACCTGTTGACTACTCAAGCCCATTTCTAATATATCCTCAAAAGGATATATATAATATTATATATATATTTTTAAAAAAACAAACAAACAAACAAAAAACAAATAAACAAATAAACAAATAAAAGGCCTTTGATAACATCTTAAATTCCCCTACTATTTTTTAAAATTAGTCACTGATACATTTTTTGAAAGATGGAAGTAAGCTAAAATGCAAGTAAGCTATGATAGAAAATAAGTGTTCCTCAACCCAAACTCCAGGTTACCTCAGAGAATTAGTCTGAATGTTGGCAGCTGACATTTTCCTATTTCTACATAAATTCTCATTAAAGTCACCTTGGTGGGGACTATTTCTAAGGAATTGCACTCAAGTCCTGCACTGTAATGCAGCTTCAAAGCATATTCTGTGGTATTACTTCTGTCTGGGTTCTGCTAGTAAACAGATGGCATGAGATCCAGAAGGCTCTAACACAGTGGGTCATGATCCAAGGCTACCTCTATCTTCAAAAACACTTACATTACAATTCATAACAGCAACAACATTACAATTATGAAGTATCAATAAAATGTTAAGGTTGGGGTCACCACAACATGAAACTATATTAAAGGGTCACAACATAGGAAGCTTGAGAACCACTGGATGAATTGTGTCATTGGGTCTTTCTCTCAGTCAATAGCGCACTCCTCTCTGTGGTTTAGAAATACAAGACACTAAAACTATACCTATGCTTGCTCAACAGATCTTTCTCTTCACCACACACTGTATATGCAAAGTCTGCAATAGTTAAGAGGATAGAAATTAGAATTCAATGCAAGAGCAGAGCCCACTTAAGAGGCTGAGGCATGAACATTGAAAACTGGACCAACCTAACCTCCATAGTAAGACTTCTGTCTCAAGAGAAAAATACAAAACTAAACTCTGGAATCCACATCATGTGGTACCCAGAGAGTTTGTCCTGAAACATATCACACAACTTCCTTCCAGCCATCTCCTGCATCCTCCATCTGACAGACTATCACAGAGTGAACAACTGGCTGAACACTGCAAAAAAATCAACACTGAATAATAGTGTTGTAAATCTTTTCTTTTGACTCATGCTTTTTGTCCCAAAAGTTAAATTTTGACAATTATTTGAATATGCAAACTTACCCAATATATTCCTATTTTAATGTGTGGTACAGAGAAGACTTGGGAGTTAACTAGCTGGAGAATAGGAAAAAAGTGGCGGAGGGGGGGGAGGAGAGCAAAGTGGTGGGAGAAAGGGCAGGTCCCTGAATACATAGGTCCAGGTGGATCATTGCCAAATGCTGGGATGGATGATGGTATAGCAAATTGGAAGGGAGGTAAATTCAATTAGTTTATGTCAAATATTTACTACCCAATCCCTGTACAACTTGACACAGACTTTCGAGCTATAGTTCCTTCATCAACAAAATGTGAACACTAGCATCTACAACATATAGCAATCAAGTAAGACAATCTATAAAACAAGCATTATAGTTCGGTGCTTAAAGAAAGAGCTCAAAAAACAGCCTGAGTTTTAATCTGAGCAACTAATAAAGGCCATCCTCCCCACTGCTTCTCATATTCTTAGTGAATTTTTCATGTAATGCTTCTAAAATGAATTCATCAAACAGCATAGCATGAAACTCAAGCTATCTCCAACCTGATTCATATCCTAGACTATAGCCACACAGAGTCTATAACTCCCAGGTATCACGGTCTACTCATACCTCAACAGCAAACATACGGAGTCAACCTGATCCAGCTGGTACTACAGTTCCCACCTTAGTCTATTGAAAAGTATTCTGCTCCGGCATCCATGAGCATGACCCAGCTTCTTATGTGTACAGTAACCTGACTTCCTGGCATCACTCAGCCTTGTCTCTCTGTGCTGGTCACTCTGTCTTCAACAGTTTAAACTGTGCCACTATCACAAAAGGCATTTTCTTTCTCCAACTTTAACAGATTTCTTCAAAATAACTATTTGAAAATAGCTTTGTACTTAATGTGAATAAATAACTGTAATTTTTTTTGAGCTAGCTAGGACTGTAAGATACAGTTCTATGCTAAAGGATAGAAAGACTTTTATCCTACCATGCATTTGACTTAACTCATGCTTTTCACTATTTTTTCTTTATAAGGACAAGTTCACCATGGGAGACTCTAGAACCTGGTTAGGAAATGGAAGCTCATGACTACACCTTGATTTACACATTTATTTTCTTTACACTTTACTATGATCAAGGGGATTGGAATAAAGAGGAAAAATGAAACTTACCAGAGTAAGGAATAGCAACTTCTTTTATATACCTGGTGGTCACACAGTATTTTCATTATTAAAAATTATTTTTGAGGTCCAACATGTCATCAATACATACTTTTAATATGATAACACAGATAATATTTTTTTTACTATTTTCTGTACTAATAACTGCTACTAAATTAATGACAGGTAACTAGCTGACTAGGAGAGGTGAGGCAGCTCAAGGGATTGAAGGAGCTTGTTGCTAAGCCAGCATTTAATCCCTGGAACTCACATGTGGAAGGGAAGAACCCCACAGGCTGCCCTCTGATCTCTACATATACAGAATAATAACTTTAAAGGTTTTTAAAGGTAGACAGCTGGGATATTTTTTTTATTACTAAATAGGTACTGGTAATCTATTTTTTAGATTCCATAGAAAAATGAGATAAAGGCATGAATTAGGCTCATAAAAAAAGCATGTATGACCAGAATAGATGGCTGAGAAAAAGTTGAGGTGTCATGACATCAGCACATTTTCCTGCATCCACCTCCAGAATACACCTGACTCTAAGGACTCCCCACCTTCACTGCCACCTCACTGTAGAGACACTGTGGCCTCTCCTGGAGAGTGTGGCCATGGGAATAACTTGTCCCCTAATGTGACAGAAGGCATACTCAGTGGACCACAGCATCCCTTCTACCAAACTACACTTGTTGGCTTCCTTCAAGTTGGGATCAATCATATTGTAGCCAATGAAACCTGACCAGAGGTGATACATACCATTTTGAAGAAAGGCAAGAAAAGTATCCATGGATCATAGGTTTCCATTCTTTTCCACCTCAGCCATGGCAGTTAAGGGGCATGTGGGGTTCATGTGGTACTGACACAAAATGATAGGGCCCCACCATAGGTCTCTTATTCCATTTGGACAAGGAAGGACCATCAGTCTTTTGCACTGTTAAGCCACTATGAAGCTCATTTCTGACAAACAATAGGTATTAAGAGTATTGCCATGGTGGTTTTGGTCATCATACCAGATATTGCAAAACTGTAACCTACACTTTGGGTGCAGATCACATACCATTTATCCACTTATCCATATATCATATACTGATGGGAGATGTTATTCTGTAAATATGTTTTTCATACTGGTTAATGAATAAAGCACTGTTGGGCCAATGGGAAAGCAAGATAGGTGGGGCTAATAGACAAGGAGGAAAGAGGAAGTACGAAGGAGGAACCAGCATGTAGAGCCTGGAGAGAGCAGATGTGGCCCACCACTCTGGCCAGTAAGATAAGCCATGTGGAAATACTTAGAATAGTAGAAATGGGTTAATCATTAAGACAGAGCTAGCCGATAAAGAATTAGGAACTGGCCAACAGGATTGTACCAAATACAGAGTCTCTGCATGTTATTGGGGCTCATGTGGAGGAGGGATCGGGCAGCCGGCCGGGAGGAACAAAGAGTGGGACCAGACCGGTAGTGGCGAAAAACGTGCCCATAACAGTATACCTCTTGTCCATATATTATATACATATATAAACATATACACTATATAGTGTATCATATACCATGAACCCATATAGCATATCATACATAGTATATCCACATAGTATATGCCATATATCTATATAGTACAGCATATACTATTTATTCATAAAGCATATGATATATCATATATTTATATAGTATAGCATAGACTATTTACCCATACAGCATATCACATACTAATGAATGTGAAAGTCTAGAGAGACTGGAATATCAACATTGGCAGTATGTGCTAGATGTTCCAGAATTCTATGATCAAATACTATAAACTAGAAATTAGTTTATCAAACTATTATCCAGATTATATGTAGGAATCAAATGAGTAGAGAAATATCATAGAAACTTGGAGCTTTATATGATTAAACAATTGTTAGTTACATGCCAACAGTAGAAAACAAGATTGAGAAATCCATAGACAGCAAATGGTAGATATACCTCTCAGAAGATTAAAATGCTTCAGGAGAAGATATACCATGGCTGTGACACTTGTAAATTATTTCAATTTGATAAAATGACACGGGGCAGAGATCCAATTAATGATGATATGCACCTCCACAAAAAGAAATGCAGCTCTCTTTAAATTGAGAGAGATTATGGATGGGAGTGCTACATCAAAGACCTATGGTATAGGAGAAAATGTCTCAAAACAGATAAGCTTCAAAGATGCAGCTTGTGTACATGTTGCTAATAGGTATCAGTTGACATGAATTCAGTTAAGTTTCTGAGATAGTGGTACCTGCCACAGCCATAGCCACAGCTTAGATACTTGTGAATATCTCAAATTAACACCTCAGGCTTTGACCTTGTCCAACAGACTGAGGGAACAGCACACACTTCCAAGGATTCAGGCCTTTCCCAGCACTCCACATGGAGCTCTGGAAAGAGGTATGAAGGACCTTACTGGAGTGGAAGAAGGGAGTAGGATCATAGAGACAAGGAAGAAGTGCAGGTCTAGACTAATTAAGGCCTATACCCCACTTCAGATAGAGAAGCCTCCAAAGCCCACAGGCCAGAATGTCAAACTGCCAAACAGTGTCTAACAGAGCCATCTGTGTGCAGGTGGGACTGAGGCAAGACTGCAGAGCACTGACCACTTCATTCCTGGTACAGGTCAGACCGGGCAGGAAATATGACCTCCTGGCAAACATCATTCTTTCCCTGACCTCCTTCCTTGTCCTTCTGTAATCAGTTTAGAAACTCAGCTCTAGGAACCTTCCTGACCCCTGATGTCACCTCCAAGCTCACCAACGCCCACTATGTGGTCCACAGGCACAGTGGGTTTTGTTTTGTTTTTTTTTTGTTGATTTTTAACCACAGTTAAACAATGCCCTTCAGGAAAAAAAACTGTTTATAAGTTTGTATCGCTTCATAGTAAAAGAATGACAGCGAAACTGCTTAACAACTCTGATAACCACACAGGGGAAAAGGAGACCTTTTAAAAGTACAATGAACAGGGTCAAAAATATTCTAAAGGTTGCAGATCATCAAGATTGCACAAGGACCCCAATGTAAGGCTCCAAGGAGACAACAACTACAAAAAGAACACTACAAAAAGTCATATTGAGGATATGACACAATAATGAAAACTGAGTTAAAAAAAAAAAATGCCATCAGGACAGTGACAAGCCAGAGGGACCAGAAGTCATATGGGAAGTGTGCAAGAATGCCCAACTGTCAATGCTCCATTTATTCACCTGATAGACATTTTCCAAGACACAGTGTTCCTTTGTCTCAGCCAGGGCACTGGTAAAATACAAAATTAGATCAAGCCCTTGCCCCTGGCTATGTCACAGTCTAGTTGGAAACATGAAGAAGTAAAAGACATTAAAAAGAAGCCTGGCAACTACATAACTAGGGCAGCTATAGGAGCCTATTGAAGTCTTCAGAAAGGCACTCCATCTAGAATAGAAGAAGGCACAGGCAAGTACAGGAAAAGAACTGTTGGGGAGAGAGATTCCTAAGGAGAGGCTAACGAGTGAGTAGGAATTCAGGCAGGAAAGAGAGTCTGGAGAAGTCACTAGTCCACAACACAGGTAGCTAAAAGCACACAGGCTTGGCTGGAATGCAGGGTGCGAGACATGCCAGAGGAGGGGAGGAAAGACGCAGGGGTCATATCCCCAGAGCCCAGGTATCAGGCTAAAAGCACTGTTCTTAGATCTGGATTCCTGGGAAGGAGAGACAGGAGATCTGACAGGAAACGCTTGATTCAAAATTCATAGGGACAGCATTCAACTGTAGGAAACTTAAGGCTGAGAAACCCCACCATGAAGACATGGTGTAAAAAGTAGCAAGGCTTGACTTTGAACATAAACCTGGCATTTGAGAAACAGGTGACTTAAGAAAACCCAGTTGCTTCCTATGGGTAGAAAACTGGATTCTACGGTTCTCACTGCTAATAGCAACTATAAAAATACTAGAAAAGCCAAGAGAAAAGTATATTTTACTGATATATTCTCACCATCAGTCAGTCTGAAATGGAATACCATTTATTTAAGTACTATTGGATAGACAGTCTTTCTTTTTATGCTGCTGTTTATGAGCCCACCTTACTCCTCCTCTCTTTCTCCCTCCTCCATTTTTATGCTCAACACTTTAACACTGACTGTGCCCTAGGCCTGGCTTTGGGACCCAAGGATACAAGTGTAGTCTAAGATAGTCTACTTTCAAATATGCATGCTAATGGAAAAGACAAGATAAAATTAAATATTTATAAAATGTACGGGAACATAAATGAAGTGTGTAGATAGTAAAGGAGAAAAAAAGATCTGCCTTACGAAAACAGAAGTCTATAAAAAGGAGACAATGGCTGACTTAGGACTTGATGGGAACAAACAGCTCAGGGGGAGCAAAAAAAAGGGGGTGGCTTTTGGGCAAAGCAGCAGCTTAAGAAATTAAACAAAGGCTAATATAAAAGAGAACGGTTGATAGCCACTGCTCTTGACCTTTCAGTGAGCTCCAGAGCACCTCGGGATATACTACCTGCTCAACAAAGACATGGCTTACTGCTGAAAGGAGCCTCTCGGATGTAGAAACGGATGCAAAGCAGCGGACAGCAGTGCATCTGAGGAAAATGAGGGAATAGGTTTTACATCCATCAAAATAGCCCAGAGTTAGATTCGCAAAGATAAATACTACTCCTCCACCAGCCTCAACCCCACACTATCCTGGAAAAGCTCTTGCTAATATAAAGTATGTGCATGTGTGTAAGTGTGTGTGTATGTGCATGTGTGTGTGTGTGTGTGTGTGTGTTTATTTTAGTCAAAGGAAGACATTCAAGGAAAGGCTAAGGCCACCTCACAGGAAATATTGAGCAACTGATAACTTCCACTTAGGCCAGTGGTCTTCAACCAGGAAGCATGTGCTCTGAGCACATACCCAAAAGAAATCATGAATTTTAAATGAATTGATGTCAACTCTGATTTCAAACTACCAATAAGTGATAGCCACCAAAGGGCTCACGATCTAATTAAGACCAATATTTAAACCTCATTTGTCTCCTATGATGTACACTTGGAATAGCAATTTATTTTCATGTTATTTATAAACAACAATTAACTTACCTATGTTGTTCTTGTCAAATAAATGTAATAATTACAGTAGCAACTCAACACAGAATTTTAAAGAAAATATTAGAAGCTGATGGCCTAAGAAAATTTCTCAAATTAATTTTTATTGTATAATCATTTCTCATATAGAAATTAGACTTATAAGTATCAACATGCTGCCTAATGATAAAACCATGTGAAAGTAAAAACTGCAAAACTCTCAGCACGAAATTACTAAGTCCTGCACCAATAGTACAGACCAAACCCCAGCATGGCTTCTAGAAGTTTCAGTACATCTCTCCCAAGGAGGACCCTCTAAAAGGTCTAATGACAAGCTCAAAGCTTCCAGGACAATTTACAGTTGTTCTAGTCAACACCTTGTCATAGGCTCATGCAGTCCTCCACTCTCAAGAGCCATTCCTTAGAAGTGTGCAGTTATAAATCCTGCCCACTTTGCAGTACAACTCTCCTAGCACCTAGTACCCTTTCAGTAATGACATCGCTTCTCTGAAACTCACTGCCAGTCTTTATGTGAAGGGGGAAGGGGGTTTGATGTTGCTGGCCCCACTTCAACTGAACAACTATAATGGGAGATGTCATTCTGTAAATATGTTTCTTTTATTGGTTAATGAATAAAGTACTATTGGCCAATAGGGAAGCTAGATAGGTGGGACTAGGAAAGGTGGAGGATTCTGGGAATATAGGACTGAGTAGTGATGTGATCATGGGTCTAGGCTGGTGGGAAAGTGCTCATAACACAACTACTTCCTGTCAAAGACACAAGAAGTTTGTTCCCAGTTGGCAAAGTCAGATGGTGTAGTAACTCTGCCCATAGTTCCCAGTATCCTTCAGCCCAGAGCAGCATTTAAAAATCTTTCCCACTTGTGTGTAGGCAACAGGAGCTCAATTTACTCTGCAGTCTTCCTTCCCATTAGTACCAGCTAGAATCTATCTTTACCTCTTTTACACACATTCCAGAATCAGTTCACTCTGACGAATTGGGAACAGTCTGGGAAGGGGCTCTCATCCTGAGTGTCAAGGATGCATGTGTCCTTGAAGGACAGGGAGACCCCAAATTTCTGTTTGTTATACTGTATAGTTCCAAAGGAGACATCATTATTTACAATATGCTGGAGCTCATGCCATCCTTTGTGACCAGTTCTAGTCAGGACAAAAAATATTAAATATCCAGTATGGGAGAGGGTAAGCAAATCATCTTAGGATCTCTAAAGTACACAGAACACAGGATTCAGGGCCACCACTTTAGAGTGCCATTTTGTACTGCATTGTCACTTGTGTTGAAATCAGCTAAACCTGACTTCAGAAACATCCATTCTTGGGTACACTGAGAATTATACCAGGCAACGTAGAAGGAAACCCTGTATTTGTTATGAGCTTCTCCTGGCTACTTTTAGTAGAAATGGAAGTATGTGGCCCACTATGAAAAGCTCTAGGGACCCAAATCTGAATGACTCAATGACTCACCCAGTGGCAAATGTGGGAGGTAGGAGGGGCTATTCTGGGAGCCAATAAACATCTAGATGGCATGCATGGAGCTGAAGGAAGAAGGATACCTTAAGCTAATTCCTGGGTATGTTTTGTTACTCCGTCATTTGCCAATCAGTTGCGTCAGCAATATTTTATTCAATACCCAGCACAAGGAAGACTGTATATCAAAATTCAATTAGAGAAAAGACATATATTCAGAAGCACATGCATATATTAACTTTGATGAACATACGATCCCAAGTAAGATGAGATACAATATAACTTTTGTTCTAATCTCCAGCCTGTGTTCATTTTTTTTTGTTTGGTTTACAATGTTTACTACAATGGCTTAACCTAATTATGAGACCTTGCCAATGCTTTATAAGGTATAATTTTAAAAGGACTCTGACTTGGCTCTGATGGCAGAATAACTTACAGGAGACAGCAAACATGGGGTTACAAAGGAGACAGTAGTCATCTCAGCTGTCTTTAACTAGCTTTATTTCTTAAAAAGCAATCACTTCCTGCTCTGCCCTTGTCAAACACCTCATCTCTCTGTGTGCTGTTACCAAATGCTACAGGTGGCTTTAGCCACAGGAATGTAGGTCATCAGAGCAGTACCAAAGCCAAGTTGACATGTTACAGCATGTTATGCACTAATCTAAAATTTCACAACACACACACACACACACACACACACACACACACACTTTCCCAAGAGGAGGCATTTTGTTGTGTGTCCCTTGTTGCATGGTCATGAAGGACAGAGCCCTCTGAACTTGTCCCATCAATGCTGTGATGGCCTTTAAACTGGGAGTGTCCTAGTCTCCAGGTTGGTGCCATCTGTTCCTTTCTTTAGTCAGCACAGTCTTACTCCTATAGTGAAAATCCAGCAGTGTCTGCCTAAAACTCAGGTCTAGTCAATCATTTCCAGGACTAAGTCCAAACCTTCCAGCTAGGCTCCTCTTCATCCCTCCAGCTTTCCACCCTCTGATCCCACCTACACTGTACCTATCTGTACCCATCTATGGGTAGTCAACTGAAAGTACTTTTATTTCTTGCTACATCTGTCTAGAATATGCCTTCTCTTCAAGTCTGTCATGTTCTACCATGGCGCCCTTCCTGGATTGCCTCAATCCATGCTGCCTCAAGCATTAAGTGCTTCTGCTCTCCTGAGGGAACACTCTTTCACTTAACACCTTCGTCTACTGTGCGCTCCCCATGGGGACCAAATGAGTAAGAATAAGTGACACCCCAAGAGCTGCCAATCTGAGGACTCTTGCTCATAACCTGACAAAGCTGTTGCATTATCTGGAAGGACAAAGCAGAGCTTCTTATTACAAATTCCTTCACTGCCCAGGCGTGGGTACATGTTCACAAACAGCAGGGAGGAAGTCTAGAGGAGGGATAAAGAATGGGATAGTGAGAGGCATGCCACAAAAGATTTAGTGTTGAATGGTAAGTAGCACAGAATGAAGCCTGCCAAGCAAAGGCACCATTGGATAGGCAGGTATTTCCAGACCTCAAGTCCCACAATGCTCCTTTTCATGTTAAATATGTTTTAATATTGAATGCAAACTATTCTGAGGTTTATTCCTCTGTCCTTTCAAGGATTGACACCACTATGAATTTAAGACCTCTAAGCTTCATGGGAAGGAGAATGTGGCTCCTTCCCACTTTATTAATGAAGAGCATTCTGGGGCTACAGAAACATCACCAGCTTGGCATCCCTCCAGACAGTCCCCACGGGTAGGGGGCATTGTCATTTATGACTGCATGGTGCACATGATCGCTCACCAATTTCCAATTTCTTACTCAATTATCACCTTAGTCAATTTGAAATAATCTCCCATGCAAAAGCAGAGAGTGAGTTTTCAACTTGCTAGTCAGGCCAGTAATTACGATCAACCCAGATGCACTTTTGCAGTCAAACTGGCAAGCACAAGGAAGAATGCAATGCAAGGCCTGAGTCCTAAAATGTCACACCTACCAGTTACCTAATGATTGTGAACTTCTCTTTCCTGACTGTTATGGTCAGGAAACCCCACAGAATTCTCTCCCTGGTCTTGCAGAGCCTGTCCCTGAAGAGGAAAGGGGGAGAACACAGGTATCCCCACTGTTACAGTTTGGGAGGCTAGGGCAGTTGCTCCTTGTTGTTATACTCACAAACTCAGGAGGCCATTTCCTTTGGATTTTTTTTTTCTTCTTTTTGGCCTTTTACTGAAAAATAGATTTTTCTTGGGGGGGGGGATCACGTAAGATATACTAATTATAATTTCTCTTCCCTCTGTTCCTGCCAGTTCCTACCCATCTCCTCTCTTATCTGTATCTAGCCCCTTTTTGTCTCTCATTAGAAAACAAGCAGGCTTCTAGGGGATAATAATACAACAAAATATAATAAGATGAAACAAATACTGACATATCCAAAGGATAAAAGAAACTAATAAAAAGGAAAGAGCTCAAGAAAAACACACAAAATGGATGGAGACCCAGAGTCCATTAAGGATCCAACAAAACACTAAACTGAAAGCCTTAATACATCTGCACAGAACCTGCAGGGAGGGGCGGAGGGAAGGGGAAAGAGAGAGGGAGGGAGGGAGGGAGGGAGGGAGGGAGGGAGGGAGGGAGGGAGGGAGGGAGGAAGGGAGGGAGGGAGGGAGGGAGAGAAATGAAATGCAAATTAAAATTTAAAGAAAGAAAGAAAAGCGCTGATACAACATTATGAGACCATGAACCTTCGAAGATGCCAAAGAGTTTGTTTTCAGCACGTTGAGCATCTATTGCTAGGCAAGGCAGCCTACCCTTATGAGTAGTTTTTCCCAGATGGTTAACAATTAGAGCTAGATTCTGGGTTAGAGATAGGAACATGTGTGTCCACTTCTCCTTTCAGCTCTGGGACACCATCTGGTGTAGACCAGGCTTTGTGCATGCCATGAAAGGCAGTTCTTACCTGTCTTCTACATATAGACTACAACACTCAAAATGAATACAATGCCCATAATCCCCTTTGAAGAAGAAGGCAGGGCAGCATGTAACAAACAGGCCATCACCTGCCTGGAAGAATCCTTCCCAATGTGCTCACAGGTATGAGGGTATGCATTAAAAGTGCATCATCCTGAGGTTGACTCTTGAGACCTAGGAAGTGGCTGGTCACAAGGGCTCTGTCCTTTATGACTCTGCAACAAGGGACACACAACAAAATGGCTCCTCTTGGGAAAGTTGTGTGTGACACGTTAACTGAGAAAAGCCTGGATGGAAAGGTAAAGATTCTAATATGTTTCAATGAACAAATGGTTCTAAAGGTGAACACAGAAATAGGCCTTGTCCGGGAGATAGCAGAGGTAGAGGACAGTTTTAGTAAGCAGCAACCCCCATCTTTACAGCTGCTCAGGCAGATTCTGATTAGTAACTTCATCCCTCACATCCCACATCAAACACATCAGCAAATCTCTTCATCCACTCAATCAAAACGGAGCCGCTACTCACTATTTTTATTGTTCCTACCCTAATCCAAATGGACCTCATCTACACAGTAGTTCCCTTTAGACAGGGTTTCCCCTTTCTGGGGTTTCAATTACATGTGGTCAAACACAGTCTGAAAATAATAAATGTAAAATTCCATAAGAGTTCACAAGTATTAAATATCTTTGACTACAGAAGTTTTAATGGTGTTGGGGCTCAGCAGTCTGTGGACCCCGCTGCTGGGCGGGATGCCTATGGCCACATAATCACTACATCAGACTTTACCTAGCTTTTACCTGGCTGCGCAGTACCCGGTTACATATGCGAAAGCTCCCCTTTTAAAGCAAGCACGCCAAGCGCACCTCTCTCTTGCCTCTTGCTCTCTTGCTCTATATCTCTCTGGGGCCCCTTCTGTCTCTCTCTCTCCCCTGCTTTTGGTTGGCCACCAGCTACCCCCCCCCTTTTCCTCTCCCCTCTCTCAATAAACTCCATGTGGGCGCTGAATCTCCCACGTGTGTTTCTTAGGCAATAGCAGCTACAAAAGAACAACAAATGGTTCTACTTCAATATTAGCTCCTGTTGATACATTGCTATGCTTAGTTTATACATTAAATTATCACAGGCACACACACATGGAAGACAGCATTGTATAGGGTTCTGTATGCTCTGCAGTTACAAGCACCAAAAATGGCCTTGCTGTGTTCCCACTATACTTTGATAAATGCAATAGCCTCCAAAGTGGTTTCTTTACTTGCTTCTGCCGATACCTGGTATAACAACTCCCATGAGGAGGCTGAGAGATTCTGTTAAAAACATCAACATGGATCACTGCCCTTCAGTGCCTTCCCACTATTTCAAGCTTCTGCTTAAGCTGATAGCAAGTCATCCTTCTTTGACCTCCTCATGATCCCACACTCTTCTCTTTCACTCCACATTAGTACACTGGCCTCCTTTCCCTTAGACAATCCCAGCATGTTCCCTGCCTGAGAACCCACAACATAACCCATCTGCTCTGTGTTCCACAAATCCTGTCCCAAGCTTTACTTCACCAAAGCATTTGCTCAAATGGCTCTCTCACTGTGAGGTCTTCTTTGGCCCTCTTACATGACAGCAGTCCTGTTGCCGTGCATCCTGAATCTTTACCTAGTTATTCCTCAATTGTATCAATATTATTTCATGTCAGAATGTAATCATTCTATAATTTAGTTTAGCTTCTATCTCCCACTAGAGTACATTTCCAAATGCTAGAAACGTGTGTCTATTCTGTTCAGTGACACATATGAAGCACTGAGACTGAGTCCTGATATGCAGTGGAGACAACCTACTAGTGTATAACAAATTATCCAAATTTTGGAGCTTAAAATCCACATTAGACAAGAATTTCTATGAGTCATGAACCTGGACATGGCTCAGCTTCACTTCCATCTGCCTACTTGATTTGTGTAGAGAAGAAACCTGACCTCACATGGTTGCTGGCATCCCTGTTCCCTAGTCATAGGGCCTCTTCAGTAAGCTGCTCAAACATGGCAGCTGGGTTCCCCAACTCCAGTAAGCTGAACAGAAGCTCAGTGTCTGTGCAGCCTAACTTTTAACAAGCCTCTCACTTTAACATCCCTCTCACCCTGCTGCCACTTCCACTTTGTTTAAAGAGCATCAGCAGGTCCAACCCACTTTCTAGAAGAGGAAATTACACAGTGACTTAAATCTTAGTAATAAGCACAGGGCCATCTTGGAATCTCCCACGTGGCAATCCTCAATTCCTCAGAGCTAAGACTAGAAAGCTCAGGGGTTATAGGACCATGCAGAAAGCCTGAGAGTCAAGCCACAGTTTGGCTAAAGAAGTTGTTCAACAAATGAATAAACTAAGGCAATAGTACACAATTGAAAAGAGAAAAGACTAGCCAAATAGAAAACCAAACTGACCTTTCTAAGAACCTAAAGATGATGATGAGGAGGAGGATTTTCTTTAAGCAAATGGGGAAAGGATAAACCAGACAAAATCAACTTCTGCAACCATGTGAAAGCTTACCTAGCATGACACTTTCCAGTCTTGGCAAGTTTCTTTTTTCTTGGGGCTGTCTGCATTTATTTAAGATTTAATTCGGGACCAACAACATACTAATGGGTGAAGACACTCATCACCCTGTCCTACTGCCTTAGTTTGATGCTGGAACCCAGGAACAGAGACAGAACCAACCAAGAACAACAAAAGTGTCATCTGATCTACACACATACACCATGGCATGTGTTCACATACATGTTTACGCATGCATGCATGCACAGACACGTATTATATCACACCTTGTATTTTATCATACTTTAAAGCCTGTATTTACTATTCCTCAAAAATTCTTGGTTCTCTCTGTTCTGTCTGTGGTCCTGACAGTCATGTCAGGAAAGGGTTCCTGTTTAGAATTGTTTTTCTCTTTGTATCTCCTAAGTTGATGGTTGTCTGTATTTCTGTCCAGATAGAATATGCTTCTTGAGCTGAATTCTTCCCTTCAATAACAGAAGACAGTTCGTTCCAAAAAAGCATAGGCACTCAGTAAGAATGGAGCAATGATGTCTAGGACTATCATGTAGAAACTGGATGAAGGTCAGGTTAGAGCAGTGGAGCTGCCAGCACACCTGAAACTTCTGAAATGGTCAGTTTTTTTTTTTTTTACCAGGCCTGTGCTTCCATTAAATCAGAGTTCATTTGCTACTTGGGCACAATAAAGCAAGGCTGCTAGAAGGCAAGGGGCCAGTTTGCTATAGTATTGAGAAGAATGGCAATGAAGAGGTGGTCCTTCAACCAATTTCCTGCAAGTATTTGGAATCATACTTTCATTCAGAAATCAGGGGACTCAAACAAAACCAGAGAACAATGGGCAAAGGGCATTATTTAAAGATTAACAGAAGACTGTGAATTAGCACTTAGATTTAGAGCCCTGGAAAGCACTTCACCACACTCCACATCTAGGTTCACAGTTAGTATAAAGGGGCAGCCATCAGCATCAATCTTTTATGTACTGATGTCAACTTAAGAACTTAGCAGTTTTAAGGCAATTTATATTTCTATTTAAGAAATAGTGACTATCAGAAGATGTCAAAGTAATGTCTAATATTCTAGGTTATCTGGTTTGAAATTAAAAATGCATCCCAAACTATATTTTAGTTACTAAGATAACAAGTATATTAGATATGAAAGCACATTTCAACTTTGGCAACTGTTTAAGGTTTTTACCATTTTGGTCTCTACTTTAATTCTTTTACAAACCTTTTCTGGGCCTATAAATTCTAGAAAAGTCTTATTTTATGTAGAGCTAGGGGGAAGTATAATTATGTACCCCCCAATGTCCCTATCCTTGAATATGGGAACCAAGAATTTTGGGAATGCATGGGCCCTGAGATGGGAGACAATCCTGAATCAGTCTAAGCACTCAGGCCTCAAACTCAAAAGTCTCCTGGCTTTGAACAGAGAGAAGATGCATAGCACAAGCCCCAGAGGGACAGTAGTCCCTGTCTCTGGAGATAGAAAAGACCTGAGTCAGTGAATGAGGGTAGACATCAGACACTACAACAGGCAAAGAAAGATTCCCCTAGGGCCTCCAGAAAGCAGTGTTGCTTTGCCTTGATTTTAACCCAGTGAAACTCCAGCCTTACACCAAACCTATATAGGCAGATGTGGTCTCTATACAGAGAGTAATGGCACACCCATTACTCTCTGGCAATAAATAGATTGCCTCTAAAATTGTAGGCTCCTTTCTAAGGGAAAGATGGTTATCCATTGAAGTCCTCTATCTCTAGTTTAAGAGATAAAGCCAGAACAGGAATTCTGGCTTAGCTACCAACTTACTTCTGACTTTGAAAAAATCATCTAATTTCTGACCTTGAGCTGACTTCTCAGCAGAGATTATAACATTTGTGGTGTTTATTGGAGATGAGGGAAACTGTTAAGCCAGTGCCTGGTATACAGTAAGTGGATAATAAACAATAGCCATTAGTTGTGCATCACAAAGGACAGATGAGCTCTAAGGTCTCATTTGGTGTCAGTTCGACATGCCACTGGAAATATGAGGGAAGCAGCTCTCTCTTTATTGTGTTTCCTCTTTGGCCTATAGCCAGGCATTTTCCCTTATGGGTCCAAAGAAAGCAAATGCTGCTCCAGTCTTTTCTCCCCAACTTTTCAGAAGAGCAGAAACACCCAGCAGGCTACATGGAGGGGAAGACACCGATGTGTACACCTAGCCCTACCCGACCCTATGGAGGCTCACCTGGCTGGAGTGATAGAGTACTCTTCTACTGAAATTGTGACTAAACTATTGTTACACATTTATGGTTCTGCACTCATGTGGTCCACAGAAAGTCATGTGCCTACATACAAATATGCATAAAATAATAATCAAGTCTTAGACATCTGAAGCTATTTTTCATGCAAACATCAAAACAGAACTGGTTAGAGATGATGACTTTTAGTGAAGTCCACAAACTATCAGAAGCAGCAAAACAATTTCAAAGTGTGGTGTGTAAACTACAAGGAATCCTTAATTACTTTAAAGAGCCTTAAAAATAAACATTGTTTCTATAATGACAGTTAGGTATTGTTTACCTATTTCCACTGCGTTGACATTGTATTGAAAACGTAAATGCAATCGTGGGTGAAGCTGCAAGGACTTACACAAAGCAGACAATACCAGAAGTCACCACAGTGTACTCTGAGATTCCACCTATGAATGTTCTTCATGGCAGAACAGAAACAATTCATTTTATTAAACAACAATGACCGTCTATATCTGCCAATACTCCATGTGAAGAGGTGAGCTCTGCACAAGTGTGATCAGAACCCTGAATTTGTGCAATCATGTGACTGCACTGAGCTGACGGAGAGGCTGAGCTTTGTGAGCAACATTTTTTTTTTTTCTTGAAAGAGCAACTGACAAACTGCAGATCTGTTCAGAGTTAAACATCTGATAGATATCTTCTTTGAGCTGGAAAAGCCACTTCAAGGAAAATAGTGAACAATATCTGTTTTCAATAATAAAGTTTGAAAAAAAAATTTTTAAGAAAGGAAACTTGCACCTAGCACTCTTACATTATCTGAAGAACTCTTGACATTATCTGAAGAAAAAAAAATCAAGACTTATCTGATTAAAGTCTGGGCCTCATACCATCGAATGTAAACTTCAGACGCTGAACAATGCAATGTCTCAACATGTGAAGGATCTTCATAATCCAGTGTACCAGTATTTCCAAATGCCTAATGCATTACATTCTTCCAAGAAGTGAATATTAAGACCATTTCGTGCTTGAGTGTAGTATCACAATACAGTCTGATGGTGTAGTGGCTACTACACCTTTCTCTTTCCTAACCTCCTATCTGTGTACGCTGACTTGTCTTTGTGCACTGCAGTTGTAACAGTAAGGTTCTGCGCTCCACACTTCCAGGTGTGGGGCGCTGCAGCCACATTTGAGTTGTTCCTGCTCTTGTAAGTGACCTGTCGTCCATAAGTGACCCTTTACCCCCACTCATGTAACTGCCTGGTCACCACACTTCTGTAAGGAACCCTAATAAACTAATTGGTTTACCAAGTCAGGTTTTGGTGATAGCCATATTCGTTGTGGTTCCCTTTCTGCGGTGAGTAAATGCTTGCTCACATTTCCTAGCAGACAGTATCACCCACCTTCATTTGTCTCTACCTGAGACAAAAATCATTCCAGTTGCTGAAATTAACAAGGTGAGGGCCACTCCAACCAACTCCAAAATTCAGGTTGCAGCAGATGTACTTGTCCCCTCTGCATAGCCATTACCTCAAATATCAGAGGCGTATGTGTATGACATAATGCTATCGGTGAATGCTTTCCTTAGAACATCTAAGAATTCTGCAAACGCCAATGTTAATTAAACAACTGTCAGGGTAGCATGAAAAGGCACCACCGGTGTGCTCACTGTGGACTCAGCTCCTGCTGCAGACAACGGGAAGTTCCTGTCAGAATTTTAGTATAAGAACAATTGCTGACTGTCTTGCTAGGCACTCCAGAAAAGCTTACACATTCTTTCTAAAGATTTTGTTCTGAATTAAATGTGGGCACACTCCTGAAAACTGCACAATGTGTATGAATAACACACACTCACTTTACATTTTCAGCATCATGTACAAGCTGTGGGAACAGCTGGTGTTTTGAAACTTTGAACAAATCCAGTTGTATTCCATCTTCCAAATGTGTCCTCTAACATGTGGGGCTTGTGTCTCCTCCCCCTCTTCCCCCCCCCCCCCGGCATGGTTGCAAATATGCGTTGTTCTCTAAATACAGTAAATATCTGCTCTAACCAGAAATGAAAAACTAAACAACTAATAAAATGGGGAGAGATTTTATACCTAAAGATACAGAATTTTAAAGATAATTATTTTACTTTTATAATTTCCCTGATGCATTAGAAAACTCGCTTTTGAAAACAGTCCATAAAAAATAAATGCTGTGCCTGAATTGCACCAACTAAGTTAAGAGAACAACACAGAAATTAGCTGAATCTTCACTGAGTCAGCCGTGTGTTTTTTTCCTCATAAAATTACACTCACACAATCAACTATGCCACACTAAGGCTGCTCTCACTTTGCTCACTCCACAGCTGAAGGAGGTCAGACCCCCACAGGCATGCTCTTGGTTACTATACACCACAGTGGACCATTCCTGACCTCGCGTAAATGATTTAAAACATCCTGGCAGCCTGAGAGTGGACCAGGAGACTCTGCTGTAAGGAAGGTTAGTCTAACTTCTTGCCTGGTTCTTGTTGACTCCTTCAGCAGTGCTCATGTTTCAGCTCATGATGTGGCCATGGCCCATGGCACACAGCTCTGAGGTGTTCTCTGGTCCAGGTACCCTTAGTTTCTAAAGGGGATGCAGGATCTGTGGCTTCACTGACCTTTCCCTATGCATTCCTACAGGTAGTAAAGTACAATGGCTACAAAAGGACACATGTAGTTTCCTTAAGGCCAAACTGTAGCTCCTCACTACCAGCTTTACTTGGCCTCTAAAATCAGGTATCAGTTGCTGTGCTTGTTTGAAAAGGAATGACCCCTACAGTCTCATGTATTTCAATGCTTGGCCTATAGAGGGTGGCACTAGTAGGAGGTGTGGCCTTGTTGGTGTCTCTAAAGGGGTATGCTTTGAGGTCTTACATACTTAAGCTATACCCACTGTATGCCTCAGTTCACTTCCTGTTAGCTGTAGATGAAGATGTAGACCATTCAGCCCTTTTCTCCACCACAATATCTGACTGCACACCACGTCTCTCCATGATGACAATGGACTGAACCTCTAAAACAGTAAAGCGCCCTAATGAAATGTTTTTATTTATATGAGTTGCCATGGTCTGGGGTCTCTTCATAGCAATAGAAACCCTAACCAGACAAATAGTATCTTCCTCAAAGGTTATTCATCCTTGGCCTCCCTTGGAAGAGGCAAAAGTCTAATGATCCTTCACAGCCAGATTTATGTGATCCCAAATGTAGGCTCTTCTTAAGAATACATCTTGCTATCTGTCCTTTCAAATTATCTTTATTTTCTTCTGAAACAACTACTATCCCCATTGTAAAGCAGTATCTGTAAAATCCAATATTAAGTTATTCAAATTAGCTGGATTAGATTAATGAAAGAATGAAAAGATTCTTGGTTATCCACAACTTGGAGTCTAGTGAGTGACTAAAACCTAGAATTCATCTCTGCCAAACACCAGATGAATGTTTTGCAAGACTTTGCAACTCTCCTGTAATGGCAGACCTACAACAAATCATTTCAGGTATGCAGACGAGGCACTGCATTCACTTGCTGTCTGGGAGGAAGAAAAAGGCAATGTCAGCTTTAGGTAAATTAGGAAAACAATGATTCTAGAGGCAGAGGCTAAGATTAGTCTACAAGATACAAAGCCGGGGTCCAAGCAGTAAGTACAAAACATTTGCTGAGCAGGATTATCTGGATCAGAGGATGAAAATGAAAGAGGACCCTACCACTTAACTTGGAACTTGGGTAGCTATTGATGAGGTGTGGAGAGCATTTTCAGAATGGGCCTGAGGGCCTCAGATCTAAACACGGGGCATGCACTCCCAGAGACCTCCTATCGCCACGCCCTACTCTGCATCACTCATACTCATGTAGAAAATCCTAAGGACTCAACCACAGTCTGGACAGGTGCCAGCCTAGGTTCTGAGTAAAATGACATCAAGGATAAACAAAGCGGCTCCCTTATTTTAATAATAATAATAATAATAATAATAATAAAAAATCAGATGACGCTATGATAACTATAGCATACCCATGAGAACTATAACAGGTCAAAATGTATGTATATATTAGAGTAGGTAACTCTGATTTTTATTGTTTCTTTATACGTAATTGGAGAAAGTAATTTCTCAATTATTAAGTTCAGTAAAAAAGAGAAGTCAAATGTATTTTTTTTTTCTATTTCAAGGAAGAAAATCAAATCAAATTTGTAGAATGCAAGCACGATTTTCATTTTTTTCCAAAGTGCTCTCAATCTACCTTGAACTACTTTTTTAGTTACCTTGGACACGGCTTTTGGAGAAAACGTAATTGCATCCACAACAGTGATGAGGTCATCCGGACATAGGCGATCAAAGTACTTCAGGCATACATCATAGGCATGCAGCCACTCTGGGGAGGATTGTGGAGCCTGCTTGATGAGCTGGGGATCTCCGGTCCAGAACAACTTCTGCAACCAGACAGTGTACAGAGAACTGGGGGAAAGCATTCGTCCATCTTTCTCAGGGATTCTGGGAGCAAGTTTGGAAATAGATAAGATATTCTGACTTGTGAGCACCGGCTCCAGGGCTCCCAGCACATCCCCACTTTCATCTGTCAACTTCTTATAATTAAGACCTATTGGGGAGAAGAGAAAAGAAGGAAAGAGCTGACATGAGTAGAAACATGCAGGTGCCTCAAACACGCACAGCCCTGTGGGTGGCTGACTGAAAAGGCAGCAATTTATACTGTAAGTTTTGGGCTTTCAGGAGAAGATCAGAAACTGAGTTCTGATCCCAGCCTGGCCCTACGCTGTGCAATCCCACATCACTCAACTCACATAACTCTCAGTGCCCTTCTTTGTACTGTCTCCTTGACACCGCAGCTCATGCCCCCTCTACATATGCTGTCTTCCATAAGTACAGTCACTAGACTGCCCATTTGTCACCAGTGACAGAACAACTGATAACCTAAAGGACATTCTCACAGTGACTATGAAAAGAAGATGAATATAGATCAAAGTGCCACAGTATGAAGCACTGTAGAGATTTAAGGGTAGTTAACACATTTAAATTCCTAGTTCTAAGGACAAGGACACCACTTTAAACATTTCTAAAATGCATCGCGTTCCAAAAGTTCTTCTTTTACATGTCCCATGAATACTTTATTTTGTATATATATGTATAAAAATGTATATTTAAGATTATACATAAATATATAAACATATGTTTAAGATTTTATTTCCTCTATGTGCAGTGCGAGTTCTTGCATCCACATCTGTGCACCACATGTGTAGGTAGGCACAGAAGCCAGAAGAAGGTGTCAGATCTCCTGGAACTAAGGTTATGGCAAACCGTGGACTTGCCTAATGCAGATACTGGGAACCAACTTGGACTTCAGCAAGAGTAACAAGTGCTTGTAACTGCTGACCTGTCTCTCCAATCCCACAAGTGCCACAAAAATTTAAAATAAATGGGTTCTACCACGTGAAATTCTGCCAAACTGCCTAAGACTAATGACCCAATAATGTCATTTTAAAATACCAAATACAACAAAAGAAGGCTGTCATTCTTTAGCAGATCCACGTAAAGTCTCTGGGGAATTTCAGGAGATTTCTGTCTTTTCCTGATGTTGAATATTCCCACTGTAGGGTAAAGGAGCTGGAAGATGTTAACTAAAGTCAATCTTCCACAAATCTGTGATCTCACTAAGTTAGTGATGATGTATAACACAGGTGACCGTGAGTGGAAAATTAATTTCTAGGTTTCATTTAGAAGGGAGGGACCAGCAGGAACTTAAGTGTCCTACCTGATGCAACAACTTTAAATTTCTTCAGTAGGCGAATGTGGGTTTCTGGCTTAATAGGAGCTGTCTCAAAGTCCGCACAACCACAGCTTTCCAGGAGAGTAAAATAATACAGCAGCCTTTCGTGATCGAGTCCCGCAATAGTGGGGTAGATATATTTGACCATGTGTTTATGAAAGGACTTGGGATCCGTCTTCAAAGTGTCAAAGAGATGAAGTGTTTGAGCTCGCTTTTCAATTTCTTCTGTGGACAAACTGAAATCAAGAACCAAACAGTTTACATTATGATGTTGCCCCTTTAATAAACATGATCTTTAAACCCTGAAAGAAAGGCTGATTGTGTGTGTGACAGAGACAGAGACAGAGACAGAGAGACAGAGAGAGAGAGAGAGAGAGAGAGAGAGAGAGAGAGAGAGAGAGAGAGAGAGAGAGAGGAGGAGGAGGAGGAGGGGGAGAGAGAAGAGAGAGAGACAGAGGAAGAGAGAAGGAGGAGAAAGGGAGAAGGAAAGAAAGAGAGAGAAAGAGAGAGGAGAAGGGGAAAAGGAGAGAGAGAGACAGAGGGGGAGAGAGGGAGAGAGAGAGAGAGAGAGAGAGAGAGAGCGAGAGAGAGAGAGAGAGAGAGAGAGAGAGAGAGAGAGAGAGAGAGAGAGAGAGAGAGAGAGAGGTGCATGGAACCCACATAGAAGCACACAGGGAGGCCAGAGGACAACTTTTGGGACTGCTTCTTTCCTTCTACCCTGGGTCTTAGGATGCAATTTAGGCCATAGCCCTTCTGTAGAGTGATTTTCCCATGAGGCATCTTGCTGGTCCAGGATGCTACTTCCAATAAGTCTCTTCTAATTAGCTACAAGGCCTATGAGTGTACAAGGAGTAGAGGTCTGCCCTCCTACTACTGTGACTTTCACATGTTAGCACAGGCAGAAACACAGCAGCCCCAAGAAACAGGCATTCCTATAGTTCCAGGACTGCCTAGTCTCGCCAGCTAGGTCATAAAACAAGATGGGACATTTATTCTAAAGCATTTATGATCTCCACACACATGTGCAGGAACAAACACAAAATATGCTAGTAAATAAAAACAAATTTTAAAAGTAAGAAGGAAATATCAAGGGGAAGAATGAAATTCCACCACTTAGGCATATCTTATATCTAAGAGTACTACACTAATATTCAATAAACACCAACTTTATGCCATGATCAAAGAAGATGAAAACAAGAATGAAATGATTATGCTTTCAATACTATCTATAAGACTGCTTCTTGAATAAAAGATACATCCTAATATTTTCATACTAATTTAACTGTCTTTTCATATGAACTCAAATTCTAACATAAACCTTAATAGGAGTTATTTAAGGTTTCTCTGCTGAGGCAGAGAGAGAGAGAGAGAGAGAGAAAGAGAGAGAGAGAGAGAGAGAGAGACAGAGACAGAGACAGAGAGAGACAGAGAGAGAGAGAGAGAAAGAGAGAGAGAGAGAAAGAGAGAGAGAGAGAGAGAGAAAGAGAGAGAGAGAGACAGAGACAGAGAGAGACAGAGAGAGAGAGAGAGAGAGAGAGAGAGAGAGAGAGAGAGAGAGAGAGAGAGAGAGAGAGAGAGAGAGAGAGAGAGAGTCCACAGTATTTCTTTGCTGGATTGGCTTATCTGAGTTTTATCTAACTGGAGAGAGGAAAGGGCTTTATCCGATTTTCTGTTTTTCCCTAGAGAGCCAACTAACATCTTGTACAATCTCAGGGCCCTGGACTGTAGGAGTCTCCATTCTCTATTGTGAGGATACTTTGTGCACCTCACCACACTAAGAGAAACAGAGTTTCCAGGACTCTTGAGCAGCAGAGAAAACACTTGAGGGATAGTGTGCATGGTCATAGGAAACTGACAGCAAACTTCTTATATTTCTAAATAGTTTGAAAAATGGGGTCTGACAATGATGTAGTGAGGAAGAAAATAGTAAATTGGTAGCCCCACTAAGATGATCCACAAGCTGTGTAAACCCCCCCTCAGATGATCCACAAGCCATGTAACCCCACTAAGATGATCAACAAATCGTGTAACCCCACTAAGATGATCCATAAGCCGCGTAAACCCCCCCCAAGAAGATCAACAAACTGGTAATCCTGCTAAAATGATCCACACAAACAGATGTACAGAGAGAAGGTGTACGGGTGAGGGGGCGGTTTATACTCATTATGAATCCTACACTAGTAACTTGCAGCTGCTTAATTATCAATGTGTAAATGAGAAACTGCCACCCTGACCCATCTAGCCTCAGAGTATGTTTGCTCACTACCTCACAGAGTGACTGTGTCATGAAAGCCATGCACCCATACTAACACTGTTTCCTAAACAGGAATCCATCTTTAACAGTTCTACTTCTAGCAGCAATACCCTGACAGTGGTCCTGTCACACTTCACTCTTAACACCTCAATAAACACTGTTAAAGGTAAAACAGTCTACAAAATGGACAAGGACTCCATAGCAATTTACTTAGCTCAGGTTTGACTTAATTCTGAATTCAATCCTTCTCAACATGACTGTCTCCTCATCCACTCACAATTCTGTGCTGACAATTCAGTTTGTCTCATATACAATTTCATCTAATTATCTTGTCAAGACAGATCCTGGAATACCTTTACTGACACACGATAAAAACCCATGCATGTCTCTCCAGTATATTACAATGTGTTAAGATCTTCTGTAGATGCCAGTAACCAATAGCCTATTTTAATAACTTCTAATGGAACAAACTGTTATCTTTTTGGAACAAGAAATTAAATCTTTGCTTAGAAAACAATTTAATGACCTCACTCAAAAGAAAAAAAAAAAAACATCAACAACAACAAAACTATGAAACCATTGTAGATTTTCTTTAACTAATAATTACCTTTAAAATGGTTTAAGTGTGCCCCCACGCCCCGCCCTGGACTGAAGTTTAGCTATGAAGCAGCTTCTAAACTGTGTGTTGCCTATTTATCTTTCAAGGGCTAACTACTGGATGGCGTTGACATTGGTTGTACTTATTGTTCCAGGACTAAACTTATCATGACTAATCCTATGGTTAAGATGTTCTGTAATGCCTTCAAGTTGTCAATAACTCAAAATTGATTCAAAACAGCATGAGCTGAAGGAACTTTTACTAATACAAAAAAATACATTTATTTAAATACATTTTTCTTTATTTAATCTGAGGCTGAGAAGCAATACAATTCCATTAGCTGACTAAAAGAAATACAGACAAGAGGCAAGGAAGGAGGAATGAAAACAAAGGAGACAAGAGAAGGCTGCTGGGGGAGTTAGAGGAAGCACACAGAGGGAATGGGGACAGGGTGACATGAAACTTATAGGCAACCCAGCAGTGCTTTGGCTCTGTGACATCTCTTGGACTTGATATGTACTCTCTACAGAAGATTTTTTTTTTCCTATTCTCTGAAAGAAGACAAAAATTAAACAAAACTAATCTAACTGGAAGGAGGTAGGATCTCGTCCCAAGTTGGACCTTTCCAGAGGAAGAGTTGTTAATACTCTATAACAAAGCAATATGAGAACTTTGTTAAGTACAGTTGAGGCACAGTGACTGGGAATTGCCCATGAAGAGACATGAATGCCAATGAGTGATTCTAATGGAGAGGTGGCTTCAGCACTGGAAACTGTGAAATGACACATCTACCCTCTTATTATAGCCACACCCAAGAAGGGGATCAAGCTAAGGTATCTAGCACAAGAATGCCCCAGGTAAAGCACAGGTAAGTTGACTTTAACTTTCCTAGATTACCTAGGTAGACAGTTGCTGAAAGAGTTGATAGTGAGTGTCTGACACTGTCATTTTTGTAACAATGATAATTGGTGAGTTCCTTTATCAAATATTTTATAATATAAATATAGTGGTATACTAAAGCCCATGAGTAAGTTTTGTCTCCTTTCCAAAGAGACAATTTGACAATGAAAAGTCAAGTTTAATGGGTTTATACAACTTCATACTAGGTGCATCTTTAACAATATTGACAGTAATACCATAGCACAGTTATAGTAACTCGCATCATCTATTAAACAGTCATTATGTCCTATATTATCACTATTCTCACGGCAATAACTGATATCCACACTGACTTGAAGAGTAATTGCTCAGATGTACTGTAGTGGTCATAAGATGAATTTGGTAAATATAGACTATTTTTAAAATCAACAATAATAAGCACTTTTTAAAAATAATGCCTATATGTCAGATACTCTGTATAAATCTCTAATTTTGTGGCATTTTTTGCAAAATTGCATAAGTCATTTTGTAGGGAAGAAAACTTACTTTTGTAGGGAATGTTAGAATAATTGTATCAGGAACATTTTAAATGAGAGAAGTGTCAGGAACCTGGCCATGCTTGTATGAGTCAAAGCCTAAAGAACAACTTAGACAAAGAGGCATAGCAACAGGGCTTTACCTGACACAGCACATACACTAGCCCAAATGAATTGTTTTGATTGTATCAATTTCAGATTATATTTATTTCAGGAACTTCCTGGCTATGTGTGAAAAAGGGACCTTAAGAATCACACAACATTAATGCTTAACCCTAAACAGGACATCCATACCACTTCCTCCAAAACCCAGAAAACAATGTGAAAGAGGGCAGAAAGAATGGATTTCTTGTTATTTATTGCACATGGTAAGGTCACTGAAACAATGGACAAAAAGCAGCAATAGCTACCTGCACAAAACACGCACAGCACAAAAGGCAAGGGAGAAGGAAGGGTACTGGTTAGGAAGAGGGACCACAGGGATGGGAAGGAGAGAGGAAAGGGCAATGGGGGTGAACAAGACTATCATACATGGTACACATATGCAAAACTGTCAAAGATTTAAACTTTAAAGAAACAACATACAAACAAGAACTGGAGAATACCTCTATTCGGGCAACGGTAGGAATTAGTTTTTTGTTTCTCTTGTGCTAGTAGTCTCATTTTTATGCAAAATAAAAATCACAGACCCGGTCACCTTCTCTAGTGCCTTGAGGTGAACAAAGATCAATTTTAAACACTATGAGATCTGTGATCTGGGTGTCTATACACAACACCGCACCTCAGGTATAGGCTTATACTGGCTCTGCATTTCTGATTGTTCTGATTTTCAATGACCTGCATACCAATGTCATAAACTAAGTTACTTTAAATGTTGAGAGCCTTGTGCGGACTGATTCATTCCTTCTCCATCTACTAGCCACTCCAGCACTTGCTCCTCTCCTGTCCAGGAGAGGCCCTCTAGAATGAGTCTAGAAGACTGGGTCAGCATTCACGACTGTCACAATGTGGCAGGTGGGAACAAAGCCTCTCTGTGTTGGCAACAGCAACCCCCAGGCATACATAACTGTGTCTGTTGTTCTATTCAGAACAGAGCAGCTATATTCCTTAGGGTTTATTCACCCTCCCCCCCACCCACAGGTATAGCTTACTCTTGCACAACTACTTCTGAGATGGAAGGAAATCTCCTCAAAATGAAACCCACTAAAAAACAGTGTAGTCACTGAAAGTCCTTAAAAACAAGGGCTTTTGCCTGTGTGTGCCCAACTTACCAACAAGAAGACAGTGTTGTGCTGTATACCGGCCAAGCAAAAGCAGCTGGGTCATCACACCAAGGACCAGAGAGATTGAGAGCAAAGCATGGAACATGTAATAATAGAGATGGGAGAACAAATCTGACATGCTTATGTCTCTCCTTGGCTCTCCTTGGCTCACCATGATCTTGCTATGTGGCCTACCTTTAGCTACAAAACATCAAGCACGCAAACTCGCCCCACAGCTCTCTTGAGATGGAATGAATGAAGGTTCTCCCTTCATCCCTCTTCAAAGGGGGGGATTTTCTTTCCACATACAAGACAGTGTTCCCCGACTGTACGAGTTTTTCCTTTATTCACTGCATCCGATATTTTAGATGTTTATGATGGGGTAGGAAAGAGAGAGACAGCTCCTATCGGGGTATTAGCTCCACAAGGTTTCTATCACGTCTAGGACCTAAAACTGTTTAATATAGAAAGTCACAAAAATATTAAACTTAATGAATAAATACAGTGCTAATTCATCATCTAGATATAGACTCTGGTATGTAAAAAATGATCCCTTCTCTAAAATTTGGGGGTGAAAAATAAGAATTAGCAACTTCATGGGTGAACCAGGGACACTTTAGGGAAAGTAAAGCAATATCCTAAATCCAAGAACAACATTTTTGTTATCCTACTGACTAACTTCCTAATGGCACTGGTTTAACTAATAAAATGTTAGGCAACTTTGACAGTACTTCCACGGCTGATTTCTAATAACTAGTTAGTGTGTTCGATGAAGTAGTCAGGCAAAGTGCTGCCCTTCTAAGCAAGAAACAGACCCACACAGCATTTGGTAAGTCAATATTAAGTGCACTGCCACTCACACATAATGATGCCAGGAGGTACTGACTTCCTGCTTTGTAATTGCTGTGCATCTGCATAATCACATTGCTCTCAGGTATAATGACATGTCAGGAACAGCCTTGCTTGCTCCTCAATTGCCTGATAATTTGTAACATATTCAGAGACCAAGGGCTCAAACTGCTTGCACAGACAGCATCTCTTGTGTAACGTTCAATTGAAAGAGAAAAATATACATAACAAAAATGCCATGGTATATTTTTAAACACCAGACATATCACAGAAAATATTTATTTTAACGAATTACTATGTCTAAGGATTGGTGAATTTTGACCAATATTTACTATCCATAACACCATCCTCATAGAACAGTCTAATAAATGATCCAATGTAGACATAACAATTCAATGATAAATTAAAAATTAAACATGCTTGGGTCATAGAGGCCTTTTGTCCCTTCTTTAGGATTTGACCCCCTCAACTCTCCTCTCATTCTTGGAACATTTTAGACATGGCTTTCTGATACTGACAGTGAGACCCTGTTTTCATGTCTCTTTCCACCTCCTCTTTGTACCCTTTGTAGATGCTAATTCTCTGCCATGGCATGTGGAAGGCCCTCAACATCCATCTGTTTTACTTATATTTCTATTGCTTGTTTCGCTCACAGTTCCATGTAACAGTTCATCATCAAAAGTAGTAAGGGCAGGAACTAAATCAGGGCAGGAACCTGGAGACAGGAGCTGATGCAGAGGCCATGGAAGGTGCTGCTCACTGGCTTGCTCCCAGGGCTTGTCAGCTAACTTTCTTATAGAACCCAGCACCACCAGCCCAGGGATGATACCACCAACAATAGACTGGGCCCTCCCCCATCAATCACTTCTTTAGAAAATGCCTTGCAGACAGATCTTACAGACACATTTTCTCAATTGAGGATTCCTTCTTTCAGAAAACTCCAGCTTGTGTTAAGTTGACATAAAACTAGCCAAGACACTGTCTCAGGCCTCCCTTCTTTCCTCCTATGGTCCCTGTCGAGAGCACAGCACAGCACAGAGGTTATCTACATGCTCAGACCTCTCAGGTCAGTCCTGCGCTCATTTTCTCAACATCCAGCTCGCCCTGTGGCAACTGCCACCTTGCCATGTCCTCTTCAGGTATCTGTCACTCCTCCAACCTGCTTGACCTTAGTAGAGATCCCTGACTCTCTCAGGGGTGCTGCCATACATGGACCCATGCATCTTCCACTTACTGTTGCTGTTTAGTTCATCCTTGCTTACCCATATGTTAAGCACACTATTTGATTTTTTTTTTTCGGGTGTTTCTAGAACTTATTCTTGATTCTCCTATATTTTCAAAGCCCTACTCCAAGCTGGGGTCATATGTCCTGTATGCTATTCCTACAACAGCTCATACCTCACCATATTATCTCTTTTCCACACACTAAACAAAGAGATCTTATTAAAGTGAAAATTTGGTCATTCTCTTTTCACCTTTTATTTCACTCAAATGCTTAAGTATTCTGTGGTTCTTCAGGCCCCTTCTAGGGCCTGAAAAGGTTGTGCACTTAGGACAGCATTTACCATCTGTAATGACATCAATACAGTAGAATTTAATAAATACTTAAAATGTAGATGTTAATTATTTCAGTGATTAATATAATTTAAGATGCCAAATCATAAGCACAGCATGTTCTAGTTGCTACATGTCACCCACATGTGTTGCCCAATCACCTGCTTCTCTGCCTGCTCCTCTGACTTATCATGCTCCTAATCTAAGGCCCTCTGTGCTTACTAAATCATCAACATCCAAAATGACTCCCTTCCCCTTGTAGTATAGTTAAGCCCAACTCAACATTGAGATCCCAGCTTGCAATAGTCTACATTGAATTGCCATAACAAAATACCCAGAGCAGACTACTTCATAATACAAAGACAGATCCATCTTACAGATCTATAAGCTCAAGTCTTTCCTACTAGTGAGCAGGGTCCTAAGTCTGCACAGAGCATTGCAGGGTGAAGCAAAAATAGCACATATACATCTACACCCTCTTGTCTCTTATAGCGTCACCATACTGAATGGGGACACTCTACTGTGATGACCTTATCCAATCCCAATCGCCTCCCCAAGGCTGATCTAAATACTACAGCAGGATTATTAATCATTTACTCTCCCCCACTGGGATTAAACTTCAACAAGTAAAACATTTAGGAGCTATACAAACAGCTTAAATGTTTCACTCTCAGGAAAGCCTTCCCTAACTATTGTACTTTCCTAATTGGACTGTCCACACACAGCATACAAGTTTTATTTTCATATTTGCCTAAGTCATTATTCAAAGTGTCATCTTATTTCCATGGCAGACTCCAAGCTGCCAAGACACCCACCCTTGTCCCCTACTACTAAATCACCACTGCCAAAAGATTCTCAATGAATATATTCACTGCACAGTAAGTTATCTAACTCAGAGCCCTAAGGAAAAGCTAACGCCAATGGGCTACTGTAAAAGGCGAAACTATGCCAAAACATCCTAGTCTACAACTAAAAGGAACATTGAAATTGCACTGTTTTACCTAGAGCAAAGAGATAGGCATGAACATCAATGTGCATGTCAACTGTACTTACCCACTATCGCTGAACAGAAACTCCAAATGGGTCATGAAGACTTCCCACTGTGAGATACTGTACCGCTGTGCCAGGGAAAGAGCGATACTGTAGACATTTTCCTCAAGGGTCCTTCAGGAGTGTCCACCAAGCACAGGGGAGAGAAAGAAAAGAAACAAATGACCCTAATCAGCAAAGGAAATTCTCTTCGGGACACATAGCCATGTCAGGAAGACCATGTAGGTTTGTGTTCACAGCTCCTGAGAATGCTGTAAAAGGACTTCCCAGCTCACACTCACTGGGCTGCAAGGCAGGTTAGCAAGGACCTGTTTGCCAGTGACTCCTCATCAAGGGTAATTCTGATCCCAGGAGCCAGCTGACCATGTGAGGAAACATTTAAATTGTTACAAATGGGTTGGGATTTGTGGTCTATCTTTACCTCCCTTTGCACCACCACTGGGATTGTAAGAAAATGGCACCATGTCTGGCTCTTTACATAGGTCTCAAGCTTACAAAGCAAGCACTTTACCAGATGAGCTAGCACTCCAGATCTGCACTGTATCTTTATCACTGCATGAGGATGAGAAGGAATGAAATTATGTTATACCCTATTCAAAGTTACCTTCCTTCACAAAGACATGCAGACAATATAAGACATAAGCAGTAAATACTGGCTTGCAAAGGTCAAGGGCTGAGAAAAAGTATGGCCACACTGTATGTAAGGGGAGACAGAGTGGCCAAAATCCAGAGAAACTGTTTCTCAATACTGCCCTAGACATTGGAATCTCCACCAAATTAGAAATTGCAAAGCTCAAACCCACTGAAACGATGAGGCATTTTTAACAAGCTATCCAAGACTTCGGTGTATTTTTCTAAGAAATGGAATATAGAAGAATCTATTATATATTTATCAAAAGCATATATTTATCCTTGAGGACATACTTCAAACACCATATGCTAGCTGCATACTTAGACAAAATCTCCAGCAAAATGTAAATAATAATCTAAGGCACTCTGTAATCCCCAGTACTGTATTGTGCATCATCACCCTCTCCTAAGAAACCATCGGCACGGCAGTGAGGATTACAAATGACCAAAGGAAAAGCACAGTGGGTCTAGAATAGGACATCCAGGCTCAAGTCCTGGCTGTGTGACCTTCAACAACTCCTTAAGACCCTGTTTCTCAGGTTCTTCTTCCAGAAGCAAGGAAGCTAGGCTTTGCACCATCTTAGAGTGCCTTAAATGAGACATTAAGTGACTCTGAAGCTGACCTTTCAGGAGAAACGAAATTGAGAATGGCACTGGCTTTCTGTACTACCTTTCCTTCAACTCCCAGCACCCTGCAAGGGGGAGAATCCAGACCTCAGACCTCACAGAGAATCCAGATGCCTCCAGGAGTGAAGAGGTCCAGGCTAATATAGTTACCAAAAAATGGCAAGACTTTCATAAGGATTTTAAAAATAATATTGAGTAATAACATGCCATTACCACAATCAAAATCATTTTTGGTATTTCAAAGTAATTTCTCAGGAGACATGAGTAACTATGCAATCAGTGTATGCTGTGAAACAATTCCTTTGTACACTGTAAAGATGTCACTTGAATTGGTTTAATAAAATGCCAATTGGCTAGTAATCTGGTAGGAAGTATAGGCAAGAGACCAAACTATAAATGATAGGAAAGAGAAAGGCAGAGTCAGGAAACGTCAGCCAGATGCAGAGAGAATAGGAGATGAACGTGCCATGCTAATAAAGGTACTGTGACATGGCAGACCATAAAAAAAGGAATATGGGTTAACCTAAAATATAAGGGCTAGTTAGTAATAAGCCTGGGTTATTGGCTGAGCATTTGTAAGTAATATTAAGTCTCAATGTGTTTATTCGGGAGTTGCTGGTGGGACAGAAACATCTGCCTACACAATTCAAAGTTTCAAGATTACAATACTTACCTGCATAGCCCACAAGTGCTTCCTTGTGAATGGAAATAGTGTACAAGAAAGCATACCAACATGGTAGAGACATGACATCTTTAAAATGACACAGACCCAGATTAAGATCAAACTTACGGTTTTTATCAAACATGTAAACTTAAGCTACCAACCATCCCTAAGCAGCATTTTTGTCATGTAATAAATGCAGAGAAGAATACTTTGATATTACAGGGATGGAGGACTTCAGATGAAACTGGCAGAGCACCACACATAACACTTTGTGTGTGGTCCACGGTGAGTACTCAGTGGTAGTGTGGAGGTGTTAAAAATCAATTCCTACTGTTAACCACATGGTGACCATCTTCTCACATCCTCAGAACAGTAACTACTACTCACTTGGCACTTGATCTAAACTACTGAGATACAGTATATCAACAGGAAAACACAAGGAATGAATTCCTTTCCTCCATTCCTAGAGAGCCACTCTTGTGCCACCTTCTCACAGAGGGCCTGCTCTTCACTCACAAAAGCAAATGCCAGCTTTTCCCTACTCAGTAAGGAGACTGAGCTAAACAATGGCTTGTTTTTTAAAGAAACCAGGATGTAGGCACCTGTACCTACAACACTGATCTTCTGAAATGAAGGCAACTGTATCTGTCTTTAGTTGGGGCTTCTATTACTGTGAAGAGACACCATGACCACAGAAACCCTTATAAAGAAAAAAAATTAATTGGGGTAGCTTATAGTTTCAGAGGTTTAGTTCATTATCATCATGGTATAACATGGTGGTCTGTAGGCAGACGTGGTGCTGGAGAAGCAGCCAAGTGTCCTACATCTTGATGTGTAGGCATTAGAAAGTGATCAGACACTGGGTGTGACTTGGGCACATATGAGACCTCAAAGCCTGCCTCCACAGTGGCACACTTCCTCTAAGAAGACCACACTTACTCCAACAAGACCACACCTCCTAATAGTGCCACTTCCTTTGGGGCCCATTTTCTATGAGCACACTAAAAAATATCACCACCCTTCTCAGCCAAGCATTACCCGGGTCCCTAGAACAGACATTAATTCAGGAAACCACAACACAGCTAAGTGCTGCTACCTAAATTTACAAGCTTTTAACTCTGTGTCTACTTATGATAGACTTCTCTACCTTGAGACAACTTAGATAGTCTACCTACTATCTGTTCCTCAAGAGCCTGGGAAAACTGGAGACAGATCCCATGGTAACAGCTATGCATGCTGATCTATTAATTCAATTCATTCTTCTGCATTTTGAATCTACCCATCAGGAGACAAAATAAGTCCTTACTCTGCAAGTCCCAGGATGGTTTCTCTTTTGTACTGGTCATCAGCAGTAAACCGCTGCACGTCCACACCCTTCCGCAGGCCTTGGAGGAGCTGCGCCTGGGTGAAATCCAGGAGACGCTCATTGTAGTAGTGCAGCTGCTTGATCAGTGACACCAGGTCCTCGGGCCAGGCATCATGTCCATGTTGAGTCACATGACTGGTAACCATCTTGATTAACTCTTTGGGATCAACCTGTGAAAGTTATAGAAAAATGTATTTTATATTCAGTATACACACAGGAGCAGGTATTTAAAAAGAGTAGAACACAGCTCCTGGAGACCTGTGATGGGAGATGTTATTCTGTATATATGTTTCTCATACTAATTAATAAAGCCCTGCTGGCCAATAGAAAACTAGATAGGCGGGGCTAGGAGACTAGGAGAAGGAAAGAGGAAGTGGGAAGGAGGAGTTGAGATGTAGCCAGGGGAGGAAGGAAGACACCCGCCGCGGCTCCCCGATAAGACGACCACGTGGAAATACTTAGATAAGTAGAAATGGGTTAATAATTAAGGCAGAGCTAGCCCATAAACAATAATGGTAACTGGCCAACAGGATTGTATCAAATACAGAGTCTCTGAGTGTTATTTGGGGCTGGTGCGGCTGTGGGCCCAGACTGGCGGCAGGTGGGATGGAGTCAGCAGGAAGGAACAACCTGCGGTAACATATTGGTGTCAGGCCAGCGGCAGCCTGTGGGGGGAAAACCTCCTGTAACAGACCTGTATGGCACTTCCCACTGCTGGGTGAATTTAACCACAGTTACCTAAAAGCCACCTGCACAGGTGGCACTTTATCGACCTCAAGGAAAGGACACAGAACTAAGCCTACAGAGGCTTTCTGAACTCCTGCTTTGATCTTATTTTTCCATCTTAAAAACTTTCTAAATAACTTAAAAATTAGTATTTTCAGCTTTTCAACTACCATAAAGCTATATTATACTTTTGTCCTAATCTGCTGACAACTTTTAATAATTCAACCTGGGAAGAGATCCTCATCCTCCCATTGCCTCTGGGTATATTCTTGTGATCCACCATAAACACTCTCTGTAAGAAAGGTACAGTTCAATAACCTCACTATAAGAGGTAGACAGAAAAGGAGAAGAATGATTTCTTCAGGGGACAAGTAAAGAAAACAAAAATAAAAACTGACTCACGCTTGCAAGAGTCAAAGGCACTTCTATATATACAAGAAAGTGTATAAGAGTCAATGGTTTTTGAGGTCTACGGTCTTGGCAGCATCTCAAAAAGCAATAAAATTAGTCAAAAAGAACAAAATAAGGAATCCAACAGATGACAGCACAGGGAATTAGTGATTAAGTGGTTATACTTATTGACTACACACACACACACACACACACACACACACACACACACACACACACACACACACACACACGTTGGTCTGAGAGTCAATAAAGCATAATAGGATCAGCTATGATTCTACAAATACAAATAATATCACACTGTAATGGCACTAACTCACTCCATCCTGACTTTTAGGAGACATCCTACATATTTTAAAATAAGTTAAGAAGGAAAAAACCCACACACTTTCTTTGGTTCTCAGAACTCCATTCTTAATGATGGTAAGCTGTCAGCATTTTTTAACAGGAAAACCCATTATTCTGAGCTACACAGGAGATTTGTCAATGTTGAGTCTCTTCAACCAAACCTCTCTTCATCCTATTATGGAACAGTCCAGAGGCATAGATAAAAACCAATTAGAGAAATACTACATTCCAAGAGGTGGACTTAAATAAAAGTGAATATAACTGTATTTCATTTTTTTTTTTAAGTCCTTCTCTATATAAGGTCATAATCTCAAACAAACAAACCACAAAAAAAGGGGGGGATACTAAATTCTACCACAGGGTGCCATAGGATCATTTTTTTTTTAATTCATGCAAAATACACTGTTTAAAAGAGATACAATGGCTCCTTAACTCTTATCTCCACCATCATTTGAGCCCTAGTTTTTCAACTGAAAGTATTCAATGCCAATGATACTTTTGCTGAACATTCTTTGGTTAGTTACTCCATAGTCATATAAATTGTTTTGTGGCCACTTAAACTGCTTAAGAAATAATCTCAAATATCTCCAATGTTTAAAAAAAAAAAAATCAGTGGCCTTCACAATTGAGGTTTACCTAGAATTAAAAACCTTTGTTTCTATGATCTTTAAGAAAGGGGGGGGGGATGGGATTGTACACTTACGTGCCAAGCAGTGTACTATGAGATGTGTCCTGCTACTCTAATGATACAACCTACTAAGAGAGACAAGGAGGCAAGCATGAGTAAACACAATGACCTTGGGGTGCTACAGGGAGACGGAACATGTCAGTGCAATCTTCTTGAAATAGTTACCACTTGCATCAGAAAAGCCCCAAGAAATATGAACATATATTCCAGCAAAGATTAGCTATGTATATTCTAGCGCCGAAGACTATAAGTAAGGAATAAATTCTCGCTGCAATTACAGAGTTGTCTGGGAATCAGCTGTGTGATGGTTCATGCTGTCAACTTTACAGGATCCTGAGACACCTCTAGGCAAGTCTGTGAGGAAGTTTCTAGACCAAGTTTATTAACTAAGGTATGAAGAGCTACCCTAAATGTAGACTGCACCATTCCATGGATTAGGAGTTCCAAACTAAATATATGAAGGGAATGAGCCAAGTGCCAACATTCTTCAGTTGCATCCTGACTGTGGCTGCAGTGACACTACTTACCCCTCTGTTGTTCCCACAGAAATGGAGCCTTCCCACCTTCAAGTGACTCCTGCCAGGTGTTTTGTCACAGTCACAAGAAAACTAACATAAACTATAGACAAATGCTGTATCTGGAAACATGCCTCCACTCTCTCTCAGTGTCCCTACGGTTAATGTTTCAACTCCTTTCTACTTGTAGACTGTTTTGCATATAACTCTGAACCATCTGCCAAGGATAAAGCTACCTGTGCAGTTATCTGTGGGTGATACTTGTGGAGCACCCAGTCCCTCTGCACCTTCCTGCCTGATGTGTACACTCTCAGCAGAGAAAGCGGCATACTTGTTCTAATGCCACAGTATCATTTAACATCACTGTTACATTCTCTTTGCTCTAATACATTTCATGACAGAAAGCCAAAGGCCATGTGGTGAACTAAATTCCAAAATGGAAGCACACAGAAGTAACCATCATGAATATTATTACATTATGTATACAGGCTGTAATTTGTATCCTGCAGGAAGTTTCGAGGACACATACAACCTTCATGTTCACATAAGGCAAAAGGACTTATTAATCTGCTCTATCCGATAATCAATAAAATCACATGGCATCATAAGCAGGTGTTCAGCAACCTCATGACAGTTCATTCTGACTTTCACTGACCTGCCTGTAAACTAGAAGCAATGATACCACAGCTTTCATGGCTGCGAGAAGCCTAAGAGGAAATAAACAAACCAAGCATGGTATGAAGCGTGGGCTCAAAACAAACAAAGGAATGTAAAAGTTGCTGAAAAATGTTTTTAAAACCTTACGGTAATTGCTCTGGTGCTACATAATTTATGCTTCCTTTCTCTCATTACATCATAGCATTTGGAGAAGAGAGACCATGAGCATGTCATAAATCTATCTTTTCCATAACACAACAGAATCTTCTACAAAAATAAAGTGCAAGATAAAATGTTTGAAGTCAGTAGTTCAGTCTGTATGTTTATTCCCCACCTGACAGAGGGAAAATTCAGAGCTCATTACCTCCATTTGTTCATGAAGAAAGACTGTCAGTCAACACCCTCTTCAGCATGTTGGAAAGTCCAAATTAGGTATTTTTAAATTTTATTAGTTCTTTGAAAATTTTATACATGTTTCAATCCTATTTACCTTCCCTTCCCCAAGTCTTTCCAAATCTCACCCCCTTCTATTTCTACTCAACTTTGCATGCTGTCTACGCTAATCTGTGCTGCCCAAACAGTCATGAATATGTGGTGTTCTGCTAGACCTTTGCTGACTTATCAAGTGCTACACTCTTAGAGAAAATGGACCTTCCTTTCCCAGCTGCTAACAACTGCCAATACCTCCTTCCTAGGGATGGACCTCATGGCCACTCTCTTCTCTATAGAGGAATAGGTCTGGTTTAGGCTTCTACAGGTCAGGCACATGCTGCCAGCACCACGGTGAGTTCTTACAGTCCTTATAGTTCTTCACTGACGAGCTCTTACACACTCCCCACCCTCTCTTCCACTGATCTCCAAGCCTATGGAGGACAGGGTGTGGAATACATGATTCTTTGGGGGCTGATCCTTCCACAATCTCAGTCTCTGCGCTTGGGACAGTTGTTGATCTCTGTTTTGACCGTCATTTACGGCAATCAGAGGCATCCCTAATAAAGCATTACTTTTTCTCTACTGTTTTATAAAAACAAGCTACACCCATTGCTTACTTTCAAGGTATTAAAACTTAGGAATTGCCTAGAGGTACACATAAGCAGCTCCCAGGAAGAATCTGAATACTGTCAGTGCAGAACCAGAAGCTACGAGTCCTAGTAACATGATGGAGGGAGGAGCTGATCTTCTCTCCGTTGCCCTGGTGCTCAATTTCTACAAGGGGACAGGGAGAGGTTCACCTTCCTAAGATTAAACCCTATGAGCCCTATGAGTACACACGAATTCAATCTCTAAAATAAAATAAATCCTTGCAAATCCCTCCAGGTGTGGAAATGAGCTTCTACATCTCTCCTGCATGCCTCTGCTAAGTTTTCAGAACTGATTTCTTTGAAAAAAAAAAAAAAAAACATATTTTCAGTCCAACAAATATAGCTAATAGAGTCCCACACTGTTTAAACAACTTAATCTCTTCTCCTTTACCAAGAAACCAGGCTTGTGTGAACAATTTTTATTTCACAATTTTGTACATCAAATTTATTCACTTTACCTAGGTTATGTTTAAGAACAAAACCCCAATATTGAAGTGTTCAGGATGGAAGACCAAGATTTCATATACCTTGCTAAGTCTCAGCTAACAGAAGAACCTGGAGGACAGGTATTTTTAAGACCACTTCTGTATCAAGATGTGCAGAGAACTAAGAATTCTTACAAGCTGGTAACCAGGGGTGCAAGGACCTGACTTCCAAGCACAATACCTCTTATATTTGGTATTCAGGAAAAATATTCTCTTAGAGCTTTAGGGTTAGTGCATACACACTCCCCACTACACATAAATGAGACCAGTCATGAGTCCTTCCTCCAAGGACAGCGGTGTGTATAACCCACTGCGGGAATCATCTGAGCTATTTCCCAGCCAGTCTTTCCTTCTCCAACAATAACTGTTTTAGACTCAAGCACTTCATGTGTGGCCTACACATGAGAGAATAGTAACAGAGCTTACACCTTTCATCCCAGCACTTGTGATCACAAGCCTTTAATCCCAACACTAGGAAGATGGAGACAGGAGTGATATGGCTGGGTGGAGAAAGGAACATAAGACAGGAGGGACGGGAAGTTGGAGCTTTTGCCTCTGAGGACTTATCAAGACAGGATTGCTATTTCAGCTGGGTAGAGGTAAGATATACTGGCTTGGCTGCTTTGCTTATCTGATCTTCAACTTGAATCTTGAACCCCAATATCAGTCTCTGGCTCTTTTTATTTTTCATGCTACAGCAAGACCATATTTCCAAATACTTACCCAACAACCACAAAGGTCAGATGTGAGTGGAAAGCAAGGCCCAGCACTATCTATCTTAAATCCACTTCTCTAAACATGGATGCGTGTGAACTGCTGCTGGGCAGGCATGAAATGGAAACAGAATTAATTGAATACCATCTTCCCTACCTGCACATTTTGACCACATGTGGATCATGTATTAAACATTAAAAACAAGATCAAATTAGGACAAATGTTAGAAGAGGCAGTAATTTTCTACTACTCATTTATCAATTGGCGAGTGAGTCTGCTCCAAATGTCACCTAAAAATCCTGGTGAGTTCCAAGCCCTGCTGGCCGGCTCAGGATAACACTGTCCTTCATCACGCATGGGCAGAGTCCTATCAGTCTACCTAAGGCAGTGTCCCCACACACCTAGCCACAGGCAGTGCAGACATGTGAAAGGACTGGATCCAGAGCAGCTGCACTGACATGTGAGGGAAAGCCAAGCTTCAAAGGGCATTGTTACGTGGAGATAACACATTGAAACCATTCTGATTTCACTTTTCAGGAGCAGCCATCAGAAGTCTGTCACATTTCGTAACAAACTCAGAGTTGTTTGATGCAGAGAAACATGCTGAGTCAAGGAATGAGTCATTAGGCTGCACAACACTCCTGTGTACCATCCAGATCCCCCAACTGCGAGGCAAGTCAGGCCTCCCATTTGCACATCTGAAACTCCTAGTGTCCTAATGTCCCACTCACTGCACAGTAGTGGACAACAGTTCTGAAGTCATTCACATGCCAATTAACAGTCACTGAGTATGCACAGGCAATGAGGTCCTGAGGATACGAAAAGAAATGGGATTTTGGTCCTCAAATACACTGAATTGAGAGGAGAAACATGGGCACCATCTATAATAACCTAAAGGAGTCTTTTACCCTGAGTGCACATGCAAGGAATAAAGAGAAGGGAGAAACAGAACCATGTCTGTGGAGCAGGCAGGAAAGGCATTCCCAGAAGGTTCCTTGTCTCAGATCATTTGTCCATAGTAGGGAGCAGATAGATGGGCAGAAAGGATCATATCCACACATCCACAGGGGCACGTGCAGGATATTAAGTTCTAAGAAATTAACTTCAGAACAGCTAGACTTTAATCTCTAAAGAGGCCATGTCTGGAACTGGGCCTGTGGGATAGGAAAGAGCCGGCACACTGGAATTTATCTGTCATGCACAGGAGACGTGATTTCATATTAAAGACACAGAGCAAAGGAGACTGTCCTGCTGGGAATTTCCATTAGACTTGTATGCCAGAAAGATCACTCAGATCCAAAAAAAGTGACACTCTTTCTTTTGCAAAAAAGCCAGAGTGGCAGCATGCCCAAGTAATGAGCAGAGAAAGCCATGACAGGATGTTGCTTTCTATTGTAGTAATCTTGAGCAAGTCACCACAGCCCTTTGAGTCGTTTTCTGCACAGCTGGCCCCTTCACAATGGAGCTGCTCACGGGGACTAATGGAGGACAGGTGTGAAGCCATTTTAGAGCAGACAAGAGGCTGCATGGTTCACATTATATTTCCACTATGCACTGGCAGCTCCGATGAACAGGACGTTCAGCTGACTGCTGGTACAACCCCTCCTGACACCCGCTTAGCCAGCAAGGAAGGCCTGGACACAGACCTTTACCTTGTGATAAAACACCACAGGATGTATGGCTGAACAGGATTATATCAAATACAGAGTCTCTGAATGTTATTTGGGGCTGGTGCGGCTATGGGCCCAGACAAGGCAGCAGGCGGGATGGTGCCGGTGGGTAGAAAAAAGCATCTGTAACTTGTGTGCTCTGCATATTGACCACTCTTACCTCCTACCAACTATGTCAATGCTACCCCCTCCCCACAAACTTCTCTTTACATGTATTGAGTTTTGTTTTGTGACCCAAAGTTAACCAATGTCATATTGTGTGATAGTGGGTTTATAGTTACTGGTTAAAGCATGGAGGGCTCGGCAGCACATACACAACTAAAGACAGTGACACTCTTCCAGAGTCTATTCATAAAACAATCATTCAGAGGTAAAAGGTAAGGGCCACAGGATCCTCTCCCCATTTTCTGACTGATTGTTGACAGAGCTAGTCTTGTGTGTACACACAGTGCAGATAACTACAGCTTGTAAACAGAGTTCTTCATTGGTTTAGACTATAAAAAGCCAGAGTCTGATATACAGGGAAATGCTGAGAGATCAGAGAGAAAGAGAAAGACACAGCACACCTCACCTCCTAAGTGTCTCAGCAAAGAAGAGAGCAATTTCCTGTTTCTGCCCAGCTACCTCACTTCTTGTCTGTCTGTACAGACCTCTATGGTTAGCTAGTAGCAAGCTCCATTCTTCAAACCCAGAAAGGTTTTATTTGTGCTCGAAAGAGATCACCACAACTGCTGATGAGAAGTAATGACTATAGAAGCTGTACCAAGTCTAGAGAATGATGTTTTATAGTCCTTTACACAGCTCCCTACGAGCAGTTCATACAGCATACTCTCTCTTCTCCCGTTTTAATGACTTACTTTCATCATGTATATATGGATGTCTGCATACAGGGATATGCAAATGAGTACAGGTGCCTGGAGATGCCAGAAGGAGTCATTGGATTCCCTAGAGCTGGAGTTACAGGTGGTTATTAGCTACCTGACACTGGACCTGGGAACCAAATATGAGTCCTCTGCAAAAGCAGTATATGCTCTTAATTCCTAGGTCACCTTTGCAGCCACCTTGTACAATTCTCTTCAACAGATGGGAAGAACATTTGTAGCTCAATGAGGTTGGGCATCTTCTTTGTTTCACCCCAGTGGGAAAGTACAAAATAAGAGGTGTTGTAGGAACAGTTGGTGATGAACGTGCTGAAGGCTTTTAGATCTTTTGAATTCAAGGAAAATACAGCAAGGTAATCATGTGGTAGGATGTTGGTATGTAGATGGTTGGGATAGTTCATTTTCATTATCATTTTAATTAAATGTGGAAGCTTAAATTTTCAGATTGGTAAACTCTGAGCATATGTGTTTCCAGTAGACATTAACTGAGGGCCCTGCCCCTCAGAATGTGGTTGGTGTTGTCCCAAAGGTTAGAGCCCTAAGTTGAAAAAAGAGGAGGAAAGAGGAAATCTTGTAGCATGAGCACACACTCATTTCTGTTTCCCTACTACCCAAAGATGACCAGCCTCTTCCCATATACTTCTGCTGCCTTGATATTCTGATTGTTCCATACCCCAAATAATGGAATCAAGCAACCATGGACTAAAATCTAAAACTGTGAGCAAACAACAGTTTGCTCTACATTTCTAAGTTGTTTGTATCAGGTTAGCCACAGCAATTGACACAGAGACAGTAACAGCACAGTGAGGCTGCGGCTGTGACTCAGCTTCCCCATAACTATGAAGCCTCTGGAATGGGCTTGTATAGAACAGTTTCCCCTTTCCCATTCACACTGGGAACAGAAGAATTTACTCTTGTGCAACTGAACGGGGCAAGGGTGTACCCTGCTTTTTTGTTTTCATCAGGACCAGCAGCTAAGAGTTGCCTTGAGCCCCAGGAAGACACATGGAGCTTCAAATCATGTAAGAAGTATTAAGACAGTGTAGGAGAGATTCTTGGTGCTGGACTGGAAGTACTCCACATTATACAGTAAATGTGACCTCTTTGGGGGTCAGGGATGGAGAGCTGTGATCTCAGATATGTCTGGGTGTCACCGTGGTAAGAAATGACTTAAATCCCATAGAGTAGTAGAGAAGAAGGAATAAACAGGAGCAGTGGAAACCCATAATATTCTCTCTCCTCTCTCTGCCAAGGGTCCCTACCATCAGGATGTGTGATGCTTCCTTCCCCTTCCAGCAATGGGGTCACCGAATATGAACTTAACCCTGGAAATTACAAACAGCAACAGCAGAAGTCTGTCTTCTTTTAAAATTGTTTATCTTGGGTGACTGCAGTCATGACCAAAAGCTAATGAACACAATGACAGAGTGAGTGGGAGAGAGGACCCCCTTTGTAGCAACTACACTGCAATGTCAATCATATCCAGAGAACACAATCAAACGTGCTTTGATCTCAGCTCATCTTCTGGGAAAATATTCATGTTTACAACAAGGTACAATGCATTTGGCAAGGTAAAACTTTACTGTACTTCAACAAAATGGCATTTTGAAGCAAAGTACTTGTTCTTTTGTGTATAATAAAATACTAATGAAAATAAGCACAAAATAAACTCACCTGAAATCTCTACTTGGTTCCTATTTAATCTCTATGATAAAACACTTGTGCTGGTTTGAATGAGAATGGCCCCCAGAGATTCATATGTTTGGACAGTTGGTTGCCAATTGGTGGAACTATTTGGGAGGGAGTAGGAGGTATGGCCATGTGGGTGGAGGTGTGGCCATGTGGGTGGGCCTTGAGCTTTCTAAAGACTCACACCATTCTCAGTGCCTTTGACTTGCAGTTTGAAATGTGAGCTCTCAGCTGTTCCTACCTCCATGCCTTCACTCTGCCATCAGCATTACAGTTCTCTGGAACCAGAAGCCCAATTAAATGCTTTCTTTTGTGAGTTGCCTTGGCCATGGAGTTTTGTCATCAATGCAAAAACTCACTAAAAAAACTTAGGTGAGGAAAGCTTTGTATTAGCATATAATTTCAAAGGATCCTGCTCACCTCAGAAGGGGAAGCATGCCAGCTAGAACTACTAAGTGCATGGAGGTGGTGAGCTACAGTGTGATTTGTTCCCATGGTGAAAGATCAGAAAATATGGAACTTGGACCAAAAGCCTTGACCAGTTAGCCATTTCTGCTACGTAGGTCAGTTACAAAGATTCCATAGCCTTCAGAACCAGTGTCACTGGCTACAGGACAAGTTTCAAACATGTGGGGGTGTGTCCCACTTAGGCCATTATACTCTTTACATATAACTACCTCATTCTCTCAGTCCATGACCCATTGATACGCATTTATTTTAATTTGTTTATAGTGTTGGGCACTGAACCCAGGACTTGAACAGGCTTTACCATTGCTATCCTAGATGACATTTCTTGATCATGTAAAAATATCTGAGATTTTAAAACAAAACAAAATTACTAGAGTAAATTTATGTATGATTTGCAGTTAAAGCTGTAAAAAAAAAAATAGCAGTGACAATTAAGAAAAAAGCTAGAAGAACCCAAATAAATGTGTCACACTTAGTGGGCATAAGAACACAGTGCTTGCTTAGCCAGACACTAAGGTATTAAAACTGACCTGGGAACAATGGTCACCCAACAGTGGCCAAGTCTTAGGAAGATAGCCCTGTGTTATAATAAGCCAGTACACCCACTGCCATTTTAAATGAAAACTGAAAGATGAGAGCAATTGTTGTCACAAGTAGAGTTTTTGTCACATGCTTTCAGGTCTAATTTGTTTAGAATCGTTGACAGCGAAACTTTTGACACACCTGTGAAATTATTTCTTCAGCATCTGCCTTGGCCAAAGGAGGGGGAATCTTCCTTCAGTAGAATATGGACATTAGGTCTGTGCACAGTGCAAAAGTCTGGTCTATTTACTTTAGGCACTGAAGTTTTCTTTAAAAAATCCAAATCAAATAAGAGACTACTTCCCAATGCTGATCATTACATGTGCCTCACAGAAGTAAACTTGGAAAATTTCCCAGTAGTGAATGACACACTTTTTGATCTACAACAGGAGGGTAGCTAGTGCTGTCACTCAGAACTTAGCAATAAAGGAACATCTGAAGATTGTGGCAAATATGGATCCATACATTTCTGCCCTCTGATCTTGGGATCACAAAGAAAGGAGCAGTATCATTCATGGAATCACATCACTAGCTGTGACAGTGACCACCAGCTAACATCCACAGAATCTAGAATCACTGGGGAGATGGGCCTCTGCACATCTCTAAGGGGGATTACCTTGACTGTGTCACCTGAGGTGAGAAGACCCATCACCACAGATGGACTATTTCCCCAGGCTGTGATCCTAAACTTGCAAGCAGAGAGAATTAAACAGCATGTACACAGAGACTACAAATGGGATATGAGCAGCTGCTTCAGATTCCTACTGCCTCAACACTTCAAGCATGATGGTGTACACCTTGATGTGTGAACTAAAGATAAACCCTCTATCCTGTAAGCAATGTTTGTCAGTGATTTATCCCAAGAATGGGAAAAGAAACAGGAGGAAAAGACCTCTACTATGTGAAGTTAGAAAGCCAGCCTCCTTTGGAAATGGGAAGTAAAAAACAAAAATTCTGTCTTTCGTTGTCTCCTAACTAAGAGCTTAGTAAAATCATCTTTGAAAAGAAAATGAGGGAATCAGGGTTCCCCATTGATATTAGACAACCACCTTGTCACACTACCTGGGAAGCAGCTATGCCTCACAGAAAAGGCCAGGACTGTCTGTGGGAAGCCAAGGCAGACAAGGAAAAAGGCTTATTTTGACTACTCAGAAAAGCTGTAATTCAACTCACTAGTAGAGCAGAAAACATAAGGACTCACCCTGTAAAGAGGATGGCAACTGTCCCTGAAACATGGAACTAACCGGGCATAGATCTGTAGGCTGTAGTAGTATGCTGCCAGCTGGAGAGACAATGCCGAGTGAGCTTGCTTCTCAAAACACTTGTTAGCATCTAACACCTAGGAAGAAGCAAAAGAGAATCAACTCAGAAATCATCACACGCTGATTACCCTAGGATTATATACAAACTTCCTATCACATCAACTTATGCCCCTCATAACATGCAGTATGAAAGTTCAGAAATAAAATAGACATTACTATGTAAAAACAGATTGAAAGGTGAACTGAACATTAAAGTTAGCAGTATACAGTTTGGTCTCTGGATACTGTCTGGGCCCTGGTACCAAGGTTTTATCAGAAGAAGAGATGCAATATATACTCACTAACACTGACTCCCAGGACAGGCTTCCGTTTACCTGAGTTCTTGGTTGGCATGGTAAGCTTACCTGTGGTAAGGCAAGGAGATAAGCCAGAGCCAGTGTCATGTCATTTGCCAAAGCATCACTTGCTAGTTGTAAAAGAACTAAAGGTAGAGGGGACAAAAACAACTGTTACTTGGGGTGGAACTTGCTATTGTTAATTTTCTAAAGATCCATGCTGTGAAACTCCTACAAAGTATGCATGTTTGACACATGGACCTGACCTGCTCTCTCTGCTTTGGTCAGAGAAACTAAGTGGCTGTAGTCAATGGACAGATGCACAACTGGTTACAGTGTGGAGAATGAGAGATGAGTGCTCAGCCCCAAATGAAACACCTATAACAACACCCTCACCCCTATCTGCCAGGTGCAGGTACCATGTAGGAAGAGGAGGCAGAAAGGAGATGGGAGGAGCCCTGTGAAACACTGCCTTCTGCAGCTGATGGCAACTGCAGAGGGAGAATCACTCTTGTTTGAGAATGTGACCACCACATGACACTAATTGGACTTAGTGGAATACAAAAGAAAAGGGGGGGGCATGGAACTGGAAGGGGGGACCTATGTATAAAACTGGAGAGAAAATGGAGAAAAATAAAGTTATTGTATATATGTATGATATTTTTGAGAATAGAAATCTTTAAAAATTACCTTACATTGTATAAGGATCTACATAGCACTTAGTCAGAAATGTCATGCTTAGCCTTGTATAACTTCAATGAACAAACAGTTTAAGAAGCTTTAACTGCTCATGAAAATGTACTTAGTAATGACTTAACATTAAACCATGCTAAATAGACTAACTACATTAATCTCTCTGTAACTGGGAAATTTGGCAGTGTGTGTTACTAACACTTGAGGTAATCTTATCAGAACAGTTCTTGCAAAGTTCAAGCATAAACACATCCATAATGGGTCCTCAGAACTCAGCATTTTCAAAGGCTAGGGACTTGCTGCAAAATCATTTGTATCAAGAAGAGCTAACTAGAAGTGATTACATAAATACCCTAAGACCAGAACAATATAGCAGCTTCATAAGGGGCTACAGAGATGCCTCAGCAGTTAAGAACACTGGCTGCTCTTCCCTAGAACCCAGGTTCAATTCCTAGAACCTACATGGCAACTCACAATTACCCATAATGCCAGTCCCTGGGGATCCAAGACCAACCTCTGGCCTTTGTGAGCACTAGACACATACATGGTACACAGACATACTTGCAGTCATGCAAAACACCCATATATATAAAATGAAATTTAGGTCTGAAGAGATGGCTCAGCTGTTAAAGGCTAGGCTCACAATCAAAATTAAAGAAAATTTAAAAATAAAAAATGTAGCTTCATAATTTAGGAAAAATGCCTGTATTATAAACAAAATCTCCATCATTTTGTTCTTAGAAAAACCGTCCTGCTCAGTGTCCACAAAAAGAAAAACAGTCATTTGCTTTATTCATGTGCTGAAATTATCTAACCATTAACAGGTTTTTTGCAAAAATTATTACAAGCAATAACTGCCACTGCCATAACTTTTAGAGAACAGTACATTGCCAGGTGGTGGTGGCACATGCCTTTAATCCCAGCACTTGGGAAGCAGACAAATGAATCTGTGTGAGTTCAAGGTAAACCTGATCTACAGAGTGACTTCCAGGACAGCCAGGACTGTTTCATAGAGAACCCCTGTCTGAGAGAGAGAGAGAGAGAGAGAGAGAGAGAGAGAGAGAGAGAGAGAGAGAGAGAGAGAACACAGTACAATCAACTCTTATTTGTGGCCTTAGTCAAATTCCTTGCAATCATGTATACTCACTCTGTGTGTGTGTGAGTGGGTGTGGGTGGGTGTGTCTGCACCAAATATATGAATACACCAAATTTACAGGTAAATAGCATTTCATCAGTGAAATCAAAAAATATACATGGAAAACATTAGAATGTATAACATTAAGCAAGGTCACACAAATCTTAGGAAAAAAAATCTGTGTGTTGTCCTTCACTTGTAAAATCTAAACAATAAAATATATACGTATGTGAACAAATGTATATGTGGGTACTGTATCATAGAAAGAAAAAGACCAAGACAGACTATTAGGGGACGGAGATGGACAGAATACGGGCAATGAATATGAGTTATAAAGGAAGATATACAGCTACTTTTAGCTAACACTAACTATTATAATTTTCACTTGGTGGGCAAGTGCATACCAATATTCCACAGTGAAAGCACAAAACATGGAGGTTTCATCTAGAAGCACTGCCATAACTGAGTAGAGTGAATAGCGACTCACAAGATTGGCTGTGTGTGCACACATGTGTATTTGCTTGAAAATACTTAAGGAATTAAAAAAAAACATACTAAAATTAAAGTATGAAAAATCAAAGTGAATGGAATTTAATTCTGGAAATACATTGCAGGATTCTAACAAGAGTCTTGCCTTACTTGGACAAATGTTTAAGTTATTAATATAATCCGAGCTTAGCTGATGACTGAAAGAATGAGGAGCAACCTGCAAGTGCAAAGGTTACCCTAGAATTCAAATTTTCCTGTGGTGACTCAAAGATAAAATAGCTGTACTTTCTCTGCTCTGCCGCTTTTCAAAGTGTTCCATTTTAGTAAAGAAAAGATGCATCCCCAATGTGTTCTCCAAGCCTTTGGAACCAAATCAATTACAATCCAGCCTCCAAAGAAATCATAAAATTCTAAAGACAGTTTTAATCAAAAGATATTCCTTTCAAACCCCACTTCTAAACTCATCCTCTCTCTCTGCATTAAGAGAAGCCTTCTCCAAGCAGACATTCTCTAAAATACGCAGCAAAATCCTCCTCATTCAGGAATGAATGGGTTTGTACGAGAGAGGGTCTCTAGACAAATAATTTTCAAGTACAATGTAAAAAGCCTAAATCACATTTTTTACCAACAATTATAGGAGCAAGACAGAAGCCCGAGATAATGACTGTGTTCTTAAAGACTTCAAGCTTAATGACGAACTACAGCACAGGCTCTATGTTTTAGACACGAAAATAAAAGAAGGAAGCATTCCAAGCTCAGGCTGCTGAAGATCTGGGACTACTTACAAAAACTTTAATTGTACATTACAAAACCCCCACAAACAGTGGTCAGTTCTCTGGGGGAGGGGAAGTTCTGACCAATGACTACTTCACACTGTCTACCAGTTCTCTGGAAACCTTATTTTAAAGAAATTCCAGTGTTCCTTATACTAAGAATTTTTTCCCTATTAATTTTATTTCTTGAGGGTTTTTCAAATGCGGCCTTTAATTGAAACCTGACCTGGTTTATTTCCACTTCTACTCCAGTTTTCTTCAAATTATCTTACTCCTTTACCTGAATCCACTCATCTCTTCCCAGGGATCCCTCAGGAGCGTCTACCTCACGTGTTGTGGCTTTGCTCCAACTAGCACAGGACCTTGCTTCCCAGAGCTGTGGCTGGAGCCAAGCTCAGTCCCACCTGGGAAATTAAGTCCCATTATTGACAATCTTCTCATCACATCTTTATTGAAACAGCAATTCAACTTTTCCTTGATTTACTGTGCATCTCACGGTTTCCAAAAACCAAAGCATCATCATGGGATTAAAGTATGCTTCCACAGGGGATATTCCCAGGTATATGCTTACAATGTGAAAGATAATCCAAAGCAAACAAACAAGGCAACAGAAGAGGAATGATAGCAGTTACAATAAACAGCCTCTAGCAGACAGTCCCAAAGGGAAAGTCTTCATCTGCATCAGAAATTCCAGAAAGTTTATTCTAAAAAGAGCTATACTTTGACCCAGCTACCAGTCCCAACTGTTACTAATATCTCTGAACTTAGTAATAAACATACACAGTTTATGTAAAAATCAGTAGAATATGAAATAGGCAATTTTCATGCACTATAAGTACTGACAAAAATCTCACTTGAAGTTTTCTCTAAGGGTTATCATTGTCCTTGAAGTGAAAGCCATCAATGTGGACACAAATGTTTGCTCCAATGCAACAACACCCACACAGATGCACAGCTATGCCCATTACATTCTCTGTTTTCTGTCTTTACAATGCTTTGATATTATGGAGTCCTTGATAATCCTGGAGGAGCTGTCTTTCCATACTAGCTGATGCTGGACATGGTGAACAGTCTGTGAGCCTAGATTTGACATGCAAAATTAACCTACAGTCCAAACACTGCACCAATTTCTCTGACTTGGTTGTTTTATACTGTCTGACAATTATTTCTCTTAAATCATTCCAGGGCCTAGTACTAGACAACTAGAGTCTAAATCGATAGCCTTGGTCTATCCACTCTACCCAAAGGTAACCTTGCCCATGCCCCCTCCCCTCTTATGACATAAGTAAAAACCTTTATTCATGCTTTCCCTGACCCCTCCAGCCACTGCTGCCCACCCGATGCTTTTACATTCGTTTTAGGGATCTGTTATCGACCACCTCCCTTCATGACAATCATTTTCATACCTATGTGTCTGCAAACCTAAGGAAACCTGAAATCCCAGGTGTAGTTTAGAATAATAAGGAGGGTAAATCTCCAGTATTAGCCAGCCCTGCAAAAATGAGTAGGTACTCCTGATTTGAGGTTCAGCATAGAGACTATTTCAGATCTAGGAGGTTCTGCTGTATAGGGCACCTTTACCAGCACATTCTGTGAGCAGCCAGTAACCACAGCCATTAATGAATAAGCAGACAGTAATAGCTTTGTGTCCTCTCAGTTCAGGCTAAGATGTCAAACAAGTTAGAAAAAGCCCTAGTGTTTTTCAGGGCATCCTGGATTTGGGGTCTGAGCATTCTGGCCTCTTAAGTGAAGAGCAACTGAAGCAAGTCAGGGACAGTGCAGAGCAGGCTCTAGCAGGCAGAGCTCTCAGAAGTCAGCTTCTCTATCAGTGACTGGCTAGAAATGCTGAGTAAAAGAGGCAATTCCTTCCATTTTATATAACTGATAATTCTCAATGAGTTAGTAGTTACATTTAAGGAGGGAGACCAATTTCACTCAGAGAAAACTGGACATTCAGACAGCCACCCCTGTTGGCCCGCAGCTGTGTCTGCTGTTGCCTATCACTCCATGCAGCACTCAACAACAGTGACATCAGCCACCCCATATCTTCTCTGTGGAAGATGGCAGTGGTTTTTCTATTCATCTGCAAAGGAGACTTCAGAGTCCTAGCAAGTCCTTCCTTTCCTATGTGCCTGCTGCCAACACACAAGCCTTGGGTGTCTTCCTTGGCAACTAGCAATTCTAACACATAACAGTGTTCCTTCCTTTTCATTGCTCATCTTAAATGAGTGGCCCAGCGCATGGTATTCACTGCCTTCATGTCTATTCCTTGAGTCCTGCATCCCTGTGCTCCAACTGGTGTGAGATCACAAGCTTTGAAACCCAGTTTTCTTCCTTTTTCTTTAATTTTTTCATCTCTCACTACGGCACTGCACAACGACACATGATTCTGTCTATGGGCTTCAACAGCATGAATTTTCTTACACCCTGTTCCCCAAATGGTCCTCTCCTCCACCTCTTCTCCCCTGGGTGGTGGGTAAAGGTGGCTGTCATGTCTTTATCTTAGTCCCACTTTGCAGTTTATCCTGTGGAAAACACCCCCACAATCTTGAGTTCAATAGACACTGGTCTATTTCCCTTTTCCCAAAACCCACCTTAGAAGACTTCCATTTATAAATGTCTTCATGTACAAATAAGTATGTTCAATGTTCAATATCACTGTTGTTCACCTATTACCCACAGAAGCTTCCTTCCAGAACAGTTGTCCAGGTCTGATACCAGTACTCAGCCAGCCAGACTCATAACCTCAGATGCATTCCACTAGAACCCCAGGTGTCCAGGGATGGCCCCATCACAAGCCCAGCTAGTATCACATAACACTTTCCTTCCACATAGGATCACACTCATTAATCTCTCCCACCCAAGCCTGGGGCCTCTCTTAACACACCTGGCATTAAAGTAAACCAATGGAAGGATATCATGCCTTATACCAACCTTGGCATCAAAACTTTCCATACTGGCTGAAGAAAATCAATCACAGGAACTTCACACCAAATTTCAAATATATGTATTTTAGAAAGAAAGAACTGTATAAGTTTAATTTGCATTGCTAGTCTACAAACCTTGGAACAATTCACTTTTCCAGAGTAGTTAAACATCCAAAATCAGATAATCTGTGCCCAATCCTCTAGAAAACACTCCAGATGAAATCTGTTCCAGAACTAAATGCTCAGAGCAAAGTCACCCTTATTATTGATTTGGAAATCATTAGCCATTAAAACATTCATTCAGCTAAATAAATAATGATTAATTTTCTTCCAGTTGATTTCCATAAAAACTTTTTCATCAACTTTATTAAAAGAATCTAAAAATTCAAATCATCTGGGAAAGTTTAATGTATGCTATAATCTACATCAAAAGCCATCAAGAATCTCATTCCTATCATAATTTTAAATTTAAATAAATTAGTCTCCATCATTCTTCAGTTCCCCAGGATTTCCGGTAATTATATGATGCTATAAAACTATTATACATAGTTTCTCTATATATTAGCGTTATCCAAAGACAAAATGTTTGCCAGCGTCACAAAAGATAAATCCAAATAAAAAGGGTTATTATTAAGCCATCCCTAGAAAATTAAGGGCACGCATAAAATACTCTTTCTTAGCCCTAAAATGTCTTTCATTCAATAATAGTGGATATTTAAAAAAAAAAAAAGAAAGAAAAAGAAAAATACCAGGACACAGAGATAAAGCACTGTGTCCTGAAATGCTAATGACTCCACCAACAAACAGCACACAAACATGCATTCAGATCAACTGAGAGCACAGTCTAGGTCCACTGACCCAAGAAACATGGTACCCATATCACCCTTCACCACCACAAAGACAATCACATTGCATGTCCCAAGAAGACCACCCTTTGCTTATGGAAGGGCTGCTAGCAGATGTAGCAACTAGTGGCTGAACTTCAGGTTAAACAGAACAGACAGAAACCAAACAGGTGGCTTCTCTGTCCTATCAGGAAAAAGGGCTCAGGGCACAAACATGGCAGAGTTTGAAGGAAGGAGATAGGGCAGTTGGGATAAACCAATGCAGGAAAACTACACACATTGACTTAACTACAATTTCTCATTCTAACAAACCTAAATCTAAAGATTCCAAAAGAAGAAGTTTCTAGTTTAATATGTAAGTTTTAATGTTTCTTAAAGTTCTCTAAGTGATTCTAATATGTGATCAATAAGAAGAATGACAGAGGTGATCCTGATAAAAGGGTAAAAATCATAACTGGATTGTCAAGTGCAAGGTGGAAGCTGGATAGACAAGGCAGAAGATATCTAAGCACAGGTACACAGATGGTACCCCACTGTGACATCATCCAAGCACCCAATCCAGGGATGGAATACCTACACTACGAACCCCCTCTATCGATTCGGGAGCTGCACCAAAGGGAAATGGGACAATTGCCTACAGTTTGCAGTGAGAGCCCACTTGAGATGTTGAATGTGGCAACACAAAGATCTTCCATAGCACACTCTCACAACACTGCCTCCCTGCCTGTCCCTTCATTCAAATGAACAGAAACAGCAGACTTGGGGCCCACACACAGATGTGCTATCTGACCCTAGCTTACCAAGTACAAGCAGACATTAAAGAAAATATATTTCCTATGTTGTATCTGGGTTAAGAGAAAAAGTTCTTTTTCAGTACACTTTCCCCAAGTTTTGCTGCACATAGCCAAGTGCTCCATCAGCCTGGCTGGCATGAACCAGGCTGCTGGGCAGTAACAGTGACAGGTACCTAGCTCTACGCAAGTGAAAGTCCAGTGAAGATGCCCAAGAAGCGTTGACTTCCTCCCGTCCTCTATTTCTCACTGATGGCCTGGAATAGAATAGATGGCTGGAGCTCCAGCAGCCTTCGAACCTTGACAAACACTGATCACAAAGGGCAGGAGAATAGGAATCATTACTGAATAAACACCAGGTAAAGGCACAATCACTCAGCAGTTGAGGCACATGCCCACAAGCCACATGAACAAAGTATTCTCAGGACATGGTGGGAGCAAGAACTGACTCACAAGTTGTCCTTCACACACACACACACACACACACACACACACACACACACACACACACACACACACAATTTAAAGATTATGTTTAAAAGTGCTTAGAAACTCCAAAAGAAATATTAAACTAAAAAGAGAAGTGAGGGAAAAAAAAAAAAAAACAAGCTGTCTTTAGTAAACTTGCACATTTCTTTCTTTTCCAAAACACTCTATGGGAAATACGTCACTATGCAGAAAACTCTATAGATGAACACTATTTCTACATCCAATGGACAGAAATAAACACTGAGCAGAATGCACCATTCACCATCAACGTTAGCATCTTAAAGACTAGAATTGTAAGATACTCAAACTTCTAAAGGTGTATCCAGAAAACAGTAAGAACTCAATAAATACGTTCAACAAAGGGATAGATACCATTGAGCAATTCACAATTATTGAAAATTATTTTTTCTTTCCAAACTGCCCACCCATTCAGAGAGTCGTGGCTCTTGTAATAGGACCAGTACCCTCCTAAGTGGTCACAGGTTACCTTACCTTCTGTGGTTGGAAACACTTCTGTTCTAGCCTCTGCCAGGTTCCCAGTTCTCAGCAACACTTCAGCAAAACTTTCCACGGGAACCTGCTGATGGGTGGCATGGATCAGTTCAGATGACACGAAAGCAAAAGTGTCACTTAGAGAACACGACTGCAGGATTTTATGGCTTCTGGTGAGCTAGATAACTATTTCTCACTAATGCACATTGTTTTATTTATCACTTTGGTGATTTTCATTGTCAAATATCATGATCTATATGGAATAAATCCCCCAACTAATGGCCAACACGGTAAGAGCCATGCCCAAGATTTACTTCAGGAAAATTTTAGTTTCTCCTTGTTCATGGCAGCCAAATCTGTCTTCTTAAGGACACTGTCCTTACCTCAGTGACAAAGGGATTAGTGATGACCGACTCATAAAAAGGATGGCATCCTTGCTGATCTAGGTTGTCATTGGCTACAGCTCCCATTTGATATGCTCCACCAAATTCCTGCCCCTAAGAAAAAGTGCAGAAAAGTGGATTAAAAGAGAGACTAAGAACAGGCAGGCAGAAAAAAGATGGTGGGGAGTAGGGGTGATGACTTCAGGAGAAAGAAATCAGTGTGATTTGTACAACAGAGGCAAAGTGACACAGACGCCCAGCAGAGGAACAAAGGACAGCAGTTACAGCCTGTGAGCGTCCTGCTGCCGCTTGACCTCCTTGGCCATGTTGACACCAATGAATCAGAAGTGCTGGAGAACAGAATTAGAATAGCCATTATAAATGCCATCCTGTGTTGATCTACAGACAGGCTGCAGTGGCTCTGAGTTGGATGATGTCCCTCTGCCAACTACACAGAGTTTGTTACACATGTTATCAAAAGCCGATGACCCTCTACGAGGTCTCACTGTTTCTCTAGGTCTGGCTCAGGTCCACGTGTTCAAGTCTCTCACCAAATCACAGTCTAGTCTGAACACACCCATTCCCCCGGCTAGACTCCTTCACTATCACTCCCCATTCCAAACATCCTTCAGTTTATTATTGTCAACCCTAATTAACAGGCAGACTTCCTAGCAGGCACAGTCCAGGAAACAATGAAGCTGCTAATGTTTTTTTAAAAAATGATACATTAATAACAGTGCTAAACATGTTTAACACATAAGCCTTCAAAAACAAAACAGCAAAAAAGAAAATCTACCAGGTGGAAGAAACAAAACTATGACAATCATAATCCAGTGTGACACATGGAGAGGGGAGGGTCTATCCCGAAGGCTAGGCCAGCATGTCAGTACGTGGCACCTCCTGTACCTGCTGTGCATGCCCTGTCCTGACAGTTTCCCTTTCCTGGATAATCCCCACAGAACCATCAGAGAGTACTTAGGACACTGGCCCCAACAGCCACTTCACTTCCACCATATTACTTGTTTTAAATGACTGGCATCCCCCACCTGTTCAGCTAGCTCACGATCTGGCTCCGTTCTTCGCATGAGTGCTGCCTTTGCACCCAGCAGTTACATGTACTCATTTTGAAAAGGTACAGCACAAGCACACTATACAGACTCCAGTGCTTTCTACCTCGTGCAGACAAAGTCCACAGCGCATCACAGTCTGCATGAGGCTCTCAGTGCTGACCTCCACACTCAAAGCCACTCTCAGTTCCTGTATGTTCTACAAAAATGGAAGCTCATTTCCCTCACCAGGGCTTTGGACCTGCCCTATGTGGCTCAATCACATTTCTGTGTGAAATGATTATCTTCTGAAAAATATAGCTTCCCTGTAACTCAAATGTTACTCACTCGATAAAGTCATTGTTCATGTTATATTTTATTCATCCTCACTGGTTTTCTTCAGAAGTAACTTTTACAGTACGTATTAATTATATAAAGATTATCATTATGCATGCAATGAGCCTTCATTACACACACATCTAGTAGCATTCTTTATCTCCCACTCCCCCATCTTCCTGCTACATGTCATGTTCACTTTTTAGTTCAGGTCCTCTCTCAAGCTTTCAACCAGGAGAGAAAATGTGATAATTATCATCTTTCTGAACATCTTCTTTCAATTAATATGATTCCTGCCGGTTCTATCATTTTTTTCAGAAAATATCAGCTTTGTTCTTTATAACGGAGCAAACTTCATTTAGAATACAAACCACATTTTCTCATTTATCTGTTCCTCTGTTTACAGGTATCTAGGCTGAGTCCAGAATTTGGCAATGTGAATGGTGTCACAGAAACACAAGCATGCAGATAAAGCTGCAGTCAGCAAACTGATTCTTCTGGATATAAATCCTGAAGTGCTCTCACTGGATCATACACATGCTCTGTCTTCCATTTTAGAAACCTCTGTACCAATTTCCACATTAACTGTGATTTATATTCCCATCAGCAGGACAAACGGTTCCTTCTGCCCCAAAGGCCTTCCACTATTTGTTATTCTTTGGTAGTAGCCATTCTGGTTTGAATTGGATACTGTATGTAATTTTGATTTGCATTCATCTAATAAATAAAAATGTTGAACATTTTTTCATGTACTTATTATCATTTGTACTTCATTAGAAATGTCTATCCAGTGCCCATTTATCAGTTTGATTATTATCACTTTATTTTAGTGTTAGAGATCCTTATTCCAGACAATAATTCGTGATAAGATGACTGCCTATTCGGTAAGGATTTTCCTATCTTGTGGGCATTCTTGTCAGAATGCTGAGCCTTTCTTGGCTCTGCAGAAGTTTCCCAGTTTGATACTGTCTTGTCTGTCCATTCTTGCTCTTACCTCCTGGGCCTATTTTCCTCTAATAACCTCAATGTTTTATGTCTTGCTTTAAGGACCCTGAATTACATAGAGAGAGATCTCATTTCACTCTTATATGTACAGATATTCAGTTTTCCCAGTACCTATTCTTGAAGAGGCTAATTTTTCCCCACTATATCATTTTGGTACCATAATTAAGAGTCAGGTGGCTTAGGAGCATGGCCTTATTTCTAAATTTTCTACCCTATTCCACTAGGTAGTAAACTGTGTGTCTGTTTGGGGGCCACTAAGATGCTCTTTTTATTATCACATCTCTGCTATATATGTGTATATGAAGTATTGCAATGCCTCCTGAATTTTTCATTAGCTCAAGACTGCTTTGGGTTTTTGAGATGTTTCTGTTATCATGTGAATTTCAAGAAAGTTTTTCCTAGTTTCTGAAGAATGTTACAGTCTGAATCTATACACTGCTTTTAATAACATAGACATTTAGGAAATATTCTGTGTATCCAGGAACTTGGAAATCTTTCCATCTTTGACCACACTCGATTCCCTTCATCAATTCTTTGCAGTTTTCATTGGAGAGATCTTTCACTTTATGCTTGTGTTGGTTTGTTTTGAGTAGTGTTGTGAATGAGACTGTCTTCCAGAGTTCTTTCAGGGAGCTGATCATAGAACAGCTGTACGGGAAAGCTAATGATTCCTCATACCTAAATATGTCACCTGTTCTTTTGCTGAGAATCCTTACAAGACCTTTGAGTCTTTTAGTCAATTCTTTGCGAATATTTAACTGCAGAATCATATCATGTGAAAACAAGGACTGCTGTGGAGTAATCCTCTGGTTTTGTCACCAGAACTGTTTAACCAAATGCTGGTTGGCCAGTAGCCAGGCTGGAAGTGTAAGGAGAATGACCAATCTCAGGATGATGAGAAAGAGAAGGAAGGGCAGAGGGAGGAGATGCCAACCAGAGACAAAGGGAACAGGAGATAAACATGCCATGCTAATAAAGGTACCACCATATGGCGGAGCTTAACTAAGGTATATAGGTTAACATAAAATGTAAGAGCTAGTTAGTAATAAGGCTAAGCTATTGGCTGAGCATTTATAATTAATAAAAGTCTCACAGTAGTTATTTGGGATCAGGTGGTTGGAACAGGAAATGTCCAATTACAAAGGTCAATTTGTTTCTTTCTTTACATGTTTGCATCCTTAGCCTTATGAATTTGGCTAAGGTGAGCAACGCTATATTAAGAATGGCAACAGAGGACAACATTGTCTCACACTGATTGTTTTGGAAGAGTGCTTTCAATTTTTCCCATTTAAGATAATGTTGACTACATGTCTGTCATATTGAATTTACTATTACATCAAAGTACCATTTCACTATTATACAGCTATTTCATGTTCTCTACCAGTGTAGAGAACAAAATTATGCTGAAGTGTTACGGGCAGGTTTTTCCCGTCAGCTGCCGCCGGTCCTGCCACCACGGTCCTGCCGCCACGTGAGCCATAAATAACACTCTGAGACTCTATATTTGATACAATCCTGTTGGCCAATTACCATTATTGTTTATGGCTAGCTCTGTCTTAATTATTAACCCATTTCTACTTATCTAAGTATTTCCACGTGGTCATCTTATCTGGGAGCTGCAGCCAGCGTCTTCCTTCCTCCCAGTCTCCATCTTGACTCTTCCCTACCATTTCCTCTTTCCTCCTTTTCTCCTAGCCCCACCTATCCTGCTTTCTATTGGCCAACAGGGCTTTATTAATTAACCAGTATGAGAAACATATTTACAGAATAACATCTCCCATCATCTCCTCTTTTCTGTCTAAAATAAAAGAAGGGGTTTAACCTTGACATAGCAAAATATATCATGCAACAGTTATCAAGTAAGACTCACAGTTAACAATATTTAGTCCATTAACATTTTGTAAGACTTAAAGAAAATATCATCTATCCTATCTTTGTGAGTCTAAAGTCCTATATGTAACTTATCTTTAATCCTAACTAAGGAAAACTATAACCAAAACTATTTGTCTTCAACTCCTTCAAAGACCATAGAAGGATAATATATAAACTCTAGAAATGACAGAGACAACTCATTGCCTGGTCAGTCACCCGAAGTTCTTCTGTAATGTTCCATCTTCAGCCCATAGGCCATAATGTGTGTGGCAGACTCTTCAGCAGAGCAGGAAACTTTAAACTGTCCATCCGTGTTGACAGTTTGTCAGTCATTTTTCTGTGTCCTGCCGAATGTCTGGCTGTCTCTTCCATGAAGCAGGAATCCTGTAGCAATGTCCATCTTGCATCAGCAGTCACCTTTTTGTGAGTCCTGCATGTCCAGTTTATACAACATAAAGTCAAACAGTCCAAAAGAGCAGTACCTTGTCCAAATGGCCAGTCTTGCCATATTAGAAGCAAACTTCATAATGAGTTTCTTCAATGTCCATCTTCCTTTCTGATGCAGGTGGTGTTACCAGGAGCAGTTGTGTCTCACTGTCCAGAAAAACCCTAAACCATTTTAAATGCCATATTCTGTAGGTCTTTGAAAGGTTTGAAGAATGCCTATCCATCTCAAATACATCTCTGTGTATCTAGAAATCCTAACTAACTTAACTCCAAGTTTTGACTATCATAGGTAACACTCTGGAAAGGAGATGGGGTCCCAATTGGACATTTCCACTTGACTCAACCTGATGCATCTGGACTACAAACTTCACCCTAACCCGGTTTGAGACTGCTTTTCTCAAGACAACTCATGACTAGCTAGCTGTATTGGTGCACCTTCTTATTACAACCTGGCCAGAGTTTCAAGTAGAATTCCAGTCAAGCATTTTCTGCCACACAATGACTACCTACATATGTTACAGCCAGTTCTGTTGAGAAATTTGGTTGCTTAAAATTTTCTTCCAACAGGATCCCATGGAGAAATCACCGTCCCATTTCAGCAGGAAGTAATCTTAAGATAATGACGCCCCCTTTCCCCACTCTTAGAATTTAGGGATAATATTCATCTTCATAGGGTTGGTCTTAGTTATTTGGGGTTGGGTTTGGAAGGTGATACTTAGACTTGGTTATCTCTTTTAGACAGGAATAGGGTATGGTTGGGAAAGGTATGGTTCACAATGGATATAGGTACATTAGCCTATTTTCTTGTGAATTATTCAGTAAGAGTGAGACATTAGTAATACAGCTTACATTGTTATATATTATTATTTGTGGTAACCTATGTAAAATTAAGTTTATTCCCTTCCTGGAAGAATTGTATCTTATATTTGTTATATTGTGTGAAATCTTTCCATTTATGATGTTTTATGCACATTATACTTGCCATATTCTATGTATGCATACTTTTGCTTGTGTTCAAGACATTTTGTATTTTGATACAATTTGGGATATTTGTCTTGCTGCCCTTTAGAGCTCTACCTCTTGTTTAGACATTTTTACTCTACCTCTACTTTAGGAATTTACATGTGCAGACATATATATATATATATATATATATATATATATATATATATATATGCATATATATATATGTACATAGTTATATGTACATATAGTTATAGTTATATTGTTTAGGTATTTATCCTTGCTTTACTCAAGAAAGTTTTATTCAGGTTTGTTAGCCAAGTACCTGAGTATTACAGATTATCCTCACCCATGTTTCCTTTGCCTATGAGATTAGTCAGACATAGATGCTTAATCTTCAATCACTTCATAGACCTGCAGAACATGGCATTTAAATGTTTTTATATTAGTACTCTGTTGACATGAGACACTGTTGCTCCTGACAGTACCGTGCACTTTCCCAAAAGTATGTTGGACACTGTTGTTGCTCCTTCTGGAGTTCATCCTCGCTTCGGCTAATGGCCTCTTGGGCAAGGAACTGCCTCAACCTTGACCACTGCTTTGAACATGCGGTCCTATATGCTTGCAGGAGACGAACATAGAAGACTGCTGAACCTTGCCAAGTCAGGGTAAGACAGCCTTTCTACCTCCCTGCTTTTGTTGTGGTCTGTCACATACTCCTGGCCTTAGCCAAAACTGGCTATACCAACGTTGCTGTGAGACTTTGGGCGATGGTCCAGGTAGCTTGCTGTTTCTGTCCTCACTGCACCTTTTGGACGTTGCCCATCCGCACTTCCTGTCTACCCTAGTATCGTTATTTTCCTTCTCAGGTCTTGATGAGGTTGTAGATTAAACTATCTTAAGTATTATTCTCTTTTCCTAGTTAGATATATTAGGTACTAGTCTTAAGCTTTTCAGCTTAGGACAACTCTATTGTAAATTCCCTTATGCCTTCACCCTAGGACTAGGTATGTTTGTAGTTTTGTTCTCGATTTTCCTTTTCTTAGAGCACACTTGTTATTCACTGTTTTGTATATAGTTTTGTATCAAGCTTAAATCTTTTCTTTAGACTAAAAGGGGAATTGTAGTGGGATATTCACTGTGTCTGCTTCTGTGGCACTGACCACACCCATTGAGGGGTGGAGTCAGGGGCGGAAGTGACCTGTGGGGCTTGGTCTCAGAAGGAGGCAGAGAACGCTCTCTTTCTGGTGGGACACGGAGTGAGGAGCATCCAGTTTTAATTGCTGTGTTCATCTGTGTTGTGAGTTGTTTCTCCCTTAATAAACATCTATTCGTTTATTTGTTTATCCTGACCCTTATTAAACCGCAATACTGAAGACTTCCCTCATTCTTTTTCCAGTATTTATAACTACATGTGAGCCAAAGAAAATGACTACCAAGTGTATGTTAAATGAATAGATAAGTGGATAGATGAAGAATGAGCAAATGAAGAGTGACGATTCCATGAGTGTTTGGGATGCACTGGAATGGATGGATAGATAGGTAGATGGGCAAGTGAATGAGCGAATGAAGAATGACAATTCCTTGAGTGTTTGGGATGCACTAGAACGAACGGATTGGTAGATGGGCCAGTAAATAGCAAATAAAGAGTGACAATTCCATGAGAGTTTGGGATACACTGGTGTTGCACACACATTTCTTCATCCTCTATTTTCAGGCACAGTACAAAGAACTGCAGTGTGACAAGGCAGAGAGGGTAGCAAGAGAAACAGACTAAAGACATCACTAAAGACTAATACACTGTTAGTCTTATCTGTAACTGCAGGGCAGAAGCAGAAGTCTGTAACCTTTCCCCAGAAAGATATCACCTGTCCTTGACAAGAGAAGCAACTGGGAACTCAGAATCATGCTCTTCTTTCATCTCTCTGGATTTTAATCATGACATATAAAACAGATGTTACTCAATGAATCTCAGTTTCTTTGCAAGGAATGCATGGAAGAGAATTACATTCCATGAAATGGATTGTTTATTCCTCACCAGATGGAAGGGCCAGACTTCTTAAGAGATTTTGACAATCACATATCTATTGTAACAACTGGAGAGCAACATTGATGAACTGCTGTAAGTAATGAAAGTCATTTTTATAAAGATGCCTTGCTTACTTGGAGGGGCCGCAGGTACGCTAAAGATTTCTTCCACCACTGCCCATCACTGACAGCCTGAAGCATAGCCTTGGTAGTCGTCGTGGTATTGGACAAGACTTTCATGGTGGTTGCAGTGGTCCAGTGTAAAAGGTCAGCTGAACCGCTGCCTAAAGCACTGGCATCATCCTGCATTGAGAAGTGAAGAGACAAGTGTAAAACAGTCATTGGTGAGAGGGAGAACAGACAGCTGACAACAATCAGACTCACTAAAACATCAAGACAAACAGTCCATCTTTGCCAGTAACCAAACAAATATGAAAGAAATGCTAATAGTGCATCATTCCCCACTCAGCTGTTTACAGAAGAAAACAGAAGGAACAGAAGTCAGTGCATTAAGTCAACACCCACTTTCAAGAGACTTGCCAAGAAGTACTGATCTAATAGCCGGCACATATTTTAAGTGGTTTTTAAATTACAAAGTAAGTCATTTAAGTAATCAATGCTTCTAATAAAAGTAGAAGACTGCAATAATCTGCCTTTTAATATATAAAAAAAAAACTGTTTTCCTCCAAACAAGAAGATGACTAATATTATTTAAAAGATGTCACCTCCTGTCAACCTTGAGGCATTCAACATTACCTTTCCCTTTAAAATAAGAAAAAAAAAAACCAAACAAGTAGAAAACTTACATACATTAACAGTCTTTTAAGCAAAAATAGCAAAGACTGCACATGTGCTCTTATTCAAAATTATTCTATAAAAGTAAACTTTTAGGTTAATGTCTACTGACAGGTTTCTCTTAAATATTCCAGTAAGAGTTAAAAACTAAGTCATAATGCTCTGATTCCAATAACTGTCTTGGCCTTCTTGGTACTAACAACAGATAGCCTAGTTTTGTCATTTAATTCTGTATCATTTCATTCATTAAAGTAATAAATAAAATAGATGATAAAATCACCCAGTTCTCAGGGAATCCTCTCACACAGTGCACTCAGACAAGAGTATACTCTAGATCTACTCGACAGCTGCTTTGGATGGGCCATCCCTGTTCTCACCCTGGAACCTATGTGCATCTGACATGGCAATGGAACTTTGCAGATTATTACAGACAATAACTGAAGTGGGATGATTAAACCAAACTAGCACTTGAGCCCACGAAGCAGAAAACCTGCCATAGCAAAGATCAAAGAGCTTGTAAGAAAAGAAGCAGGGGGGTGGGGAGGATGAAAAGTTTGAAATATAAAGAAACGCAACCCGCTCCTCCAAAAGGAGGATGAGGGCTATGATCCAAAGAATGATAGTGTATATTCCAGAAACTTGTGTGCAACTGTAAAGTGATAACCAGGAAGGGAATGTGGACCTCAGCTATAAGCAAAAGGAATGAAATTTGGCCAACAACAACAAGGATAGAAATAGATTCTCCACCAGAGCCTGCAAAATTCCTATCTCATGGGAGCCATAAAATAATTAACTGTTTTCACCAAAGCTGTGGATTTGTGGTGATAGCAAAGGGACAGACGGTGGTAAGACACTTAAATGTGCATTTTATTATTTTTAAAGGGAAACTAAAATGAAGCCTTTAAGCTACATTAACCAAAGCTCAGAATTTGCCTAATCCCCACTGCTTGAAGCTGTTTCTCCTAAAATGCACTATGCATGTTTTAATACATTTTTAACATTAGAAAATATATACCCATAAATTCGATGTAATATTACAAATTAAAGGTTAACTATGAAAACAGATGCTATATTGCTTGTACATTATAAGATAACCACACAAAATATAACTGAGGTTTAGTAGCAATAAATACAGCATTTCTCTAAACTCTAGTTTGGACAGATACTGTGGCTTCACTGACGAAACTGTATTCAGATCTCTGCAAAGTTTCCTGGTGCTGCCAGTTTAAAGCTAAAAAGCACACTTCTTAGACTCACTTGTAGCTGGTATTGCATACATGACCCATTTTCTTCGCATTTCACACACATACTGCATGAAACCTGGGAGACGAAGCTATTGTAGAGGCTGATGTGCTGCTATTTCTGTGATTCTTCTACTGGCAAGAAATATACAGACACACGAGTAACATAAATTGTACATAGACAGCTATAAAACTGTATCAGTGAGCCCTGTTGCCATAGTAGAGCAGAGGTTAAAGACGATCATCAACTTCCAACCTGCCGCTTCCATCATGGTGAAGTCGGCAGGACACAGAAACTCATCTTTCAGCTCGATGGGCAGACTGTGGCTCCCCAGAAAATAAAGCTCCCACTAAGGAAGCTCTGAAACCCTGTCCTGCAACAAGAGGTAACTATTAGCAATACCCATAACTTTGGCCCTTAAGTGACTTTCTAAGACATTAAAAAGAAAAAAAGTCACCTCTACTCACAATAGCGAAAATGTTTTCTGGGATCTATAACTGAACTTGACTCATTATAAAAATAATAACAACAACCTGATAACATAATAGCTTGAAGAAAAGAAATACTGTCTTCGCTCAGCATTGGAGTCTAAAGCTTCAATAAAGGGCTTAAGCTAGGCTAAAAAGCCATTTGCAAATCAGTATCTGCAGGAAAGTTTCCAAGCAGTCCAGGCTACAGAGCAGAACTGGTAAACTACAACCATCATTGTCAGAGCACCAGGGGGAATTGAGTAGAAACAAACACATCCAGGGCTGCCCCTGACCTCCAGAACTCCCACCAGCACATCTATGGGAGGGTATGCGGGGCTGTAGCACACACTGGGCTGCAGCACACAGGGCTGCAGCATGTGCACCGCACATGGTTGCTTCAAACTAAGAAGAGCTAGAAAGGAAAACGGCATGCATGCTGGTTTCTGGGGGTTTTGTTTTGTTGTTAAGATTTTTTTTTAATTATGTGTCTGTGCCTGTGTCTGTGGAGAAGTACATGCACAGAGTCCAGGTACTACTCATGGAAGCCAGAGGAGGTTACCAGCCACTTCGGAGCTGGAGTTGCAGGTTGTGAGCTGTCAGACAGTGCTGGGACTGAACTCTGGTTCTCCACAAGGGTGGCCTGTACTTGTAACTGCTCAGTCAACTCTCTTAGCACTTCATGTTGGTTTTAAATACAAGATAGGGGGGAGGGGGGGGGAATGAAGTGTATATTTTTAACTTCAAAAAGCTGGGGTAGAATTATGGAGAATGAGACATCACCAGCAACCTAGGACATTCCATAGGCATTAAACCTCAGTGTACAAGGGAGACCGCTGGCTGATCAGAAAACCCTTTGGAGAAAATGAGGCAAAAACCTAAAACTAGGCAACCATAACAGTCCTTGCTCTGCGCCAGGACTTTACAAAGTGCTTCATTTACACACACTGTGTAAGCACTAAAAGAACAAACACCAGTAGTTGCTTTACTGGCAGCATGATTGGGACACAGTAGTAATACCAACACTTGGGAGGCAGAAGTAGGAGAAGAATTCAAAGCTACTCGAAGCTACACAGTAAGTTCACAGTCAGCCTACTGCACAGAGAAAGCTTACTCAGTTGGAAATTGTACATATTTTGAGTTCACAAGCATTAGTGAAGATGCAAACAATATTTCTAATATCCTGCAAATTACCATTCCATTTTCTTACTGGTGTCTTAGAATAAAAGTTAACTTGTTTTATATATTTGCTTTAGGATTACTACTGTCATGTCTTACTGAAAAGTCTTTGCCTACTCTAAGGTCACAAAGGTGTTCTCAGTTTATATTTAGATAAGACTGTTTATTGCTTTAAGTGGCATTAATAAAATTACTTCCCTCCTACCCACTCATAGCATTATACACTTAATTAACGTATTATTTCCAGAATTCACAAGTATGGTTTTGTATTTACTACAAAGGAAGCTATTCAAGAGCAAGGACACTGTTCATTCAAGAGCAAGGACACTGTTCATTCAATTATTACAGGATAGGTAAGAATCTCCAAAGATTGCACATAGACATAATCGTACGAAGTCTGAATTTACTGCACCATGTGAATGTTTGAGATACATTTTTAAAGATGTGTCTAGAATAAACATGACTCAAATAGAATTTCACATCATATCTTAAATTCCTGTTCATCTTGAGAATCTTCTTAATTGAGAGGGTGTATCAGGTGATTTGAATATCATCAACTAATCTGAGATTAGAACTAAAACTTTAAACATGATAAGAAACACAGTCCTCGGGTAAAATGGGACTTACATGGAGGTAAATAAAAGGAAGTGAGACATCAAAATATGAAAGTCATAAAACCACTATTTTGTTTCATAAAATTAATATAAATTTTATTTCTGTTTCTATGGGTGGATGGGCTAATTCAAAATAAGAATTTAAGGTATACAAAATATAAAAGACTCTTTCCAAAGATAAATAAAATCGATTTGCTCAGAAGTGTATGAGATAAAGGATTTCCTATAAACTTGTCCTCTAGGGAACATTCAACAATGAGAAAGTAAGTCTGGCGAGATGCCAATGGTAATTGTCACCTGGCTTGATGATCTGGTCCCAGCCCTGAGAATCCATGTGGTAAAAGCAGAGAACTGGAGCCCCAAAGGTTACCATCAGACCACCATATAAGATGGGTGTGCACTAAAATTAATGTAATAAAAGAAATGAAATTAAACGCCCCTGGACCAGTGGTTAGCATGTAAGCCAGACAAAGTTCACCAAGCTCAGGTATAACCACACTGTTAATGAGAGAAAACACTCTCTTTAAGCATCATGAAGAAGAAGTTGGACAAAATCTACCAGAGGGGGTGGTCTACCACAATCTAAGTGCAACCAGAGTCATTAATGAGAAAACCCATTTTCTTTCATATACTAGGAATAGAAAAGAGGGGGTTAAAAATTTATTCCTGAAATGACACTTGTCAAATTCATAGTGTCACACTGCTAATTCATTTAGACTCTGTAACAGCAGAAATAGTTTAGACCTCGAAACCAGATCAAAAATTGCCAGCATAAACTTTAACAAGAAAGCTCATAAATATTAAGCATGTTCCATAGATCGAAAGTTACTGAGTAGTAATAGCATCTTTCAAAACATACAAAAAAAATACCATTACAGAAATGACTCCTGAGACAGGATAACTTTCCATATCAATAGTGGCTCACAGTCCACTGCAACAAATATTTATAGAGATATTTATAGAGTGGCTTGTCTGGTATCAGTCAAAAGAGACTAATTTCAGAGACACCAGTTGGCCTCAATTTTACTATGTTTATAGTATATGTGGGCTCCTTAAGGAATATAAACAACTCAGGCAGGGCTTACCCAGTGACCCTTCTCCAAAATATCCTTAAGTAATACACAACATTTTCCTTCAAGTCACAACTGCAGTACGTTTCCTCCCAGTCTGGAGTCTTAAGACTGCAGCCCTTATTACTGCTGTCAATGCTCAGGGGTCAGCCTAGACAGTCTAGTGGAACACTGCCTCCCAATAAAACAGTACAAGAACATGTAAATTGCAAAGAAATACTAGCAATGTGTGAGCATGTACAATATAGCTTCAGTAACCAAAAAAAAAAAAAAAAAAAAAATCCCATGAGCCAAGAGAGGCACACAGACCCTCTGTACACATGCATGAGAAATGTGGAGGGACAGGGTGGGTATGGTGGAGCAATCACAGGCTCATCCCAGAACGTGGAATACTAATGGTAGTGGGTCAGAAGGTTACTCAGAGACACTGTGTGAAACAAAACAACATGGAATAACACATACAGCGTAAAAGGTTTCTATCTGAGCAGTGAGACTCATGGGATATGGAGAACAGAAAGCAAGAGGGAAAAGAATTTTAACCCATTTGATCACAGATTGTTGGTTAAATATAACTTACTAAAACAGGCAAAATGCATAAAATACAAGATGCAACCATGTAACCCTTATTAAAAGTTAACAGACGCTACTACTTTATCATAAATGGCTCATGTCTAATTTTTTTCTTGTAATAAATAAAATTTCCCAGAACTCTATTAACAGAGAACAAGTGATTACATGACATGACAGACAACTAACCAAATATACTTCCCAGTTAATCTCTGAATGTGATGTAAGTTATTTTATAGATTGATCCAATTGCATATAGATATTGCCACACATCTATACTTACAGTAAACTGCTTTCCAATGATCCATTGACCAAAAAGTTAAAGAAAGAGAAACTCTTAGAAAAGCAGCATGAGTAAATCTTCACAACACTGAGTCAGGAACAAATTTCTTAGATCAAAAACACAACCAATAAAAACAGGCCTTGAACAACAATAAAAACATCTGTACTTCAAAAAAAAAAATAGGAAAATAGAAATTCCTGCCACATGAATAGAAAAATATTTACAAATCTGAGATGAACAGAGATAAAATACTTGTATCTAGAATCCAGAATATTAGTTGAAAATTTACTTCCAGCTTACTCACAAGACAAAAAAAACAAAATCGAAAATAAAATGGGCAAAATACATTGATAGCCCTTTCAACGTGGCAATTAGCATATGAAAATGTGCTCACAGCTACTAACTGCAGAGGATACAATTATGTCCTCAAAATATCAAACACACAAAAAACAGCACACATATAAAATAAAAGTCAGTGGAGAAACAAGACACTTTCACGTATTTCTTGTGAGAGTATAAAAATGTCAGTGTGGCTTGCATATTGACTGGGACACCAAAGGGTTAAGTATTAAGGTTTTGCTCTTAGCACAGGTCCAGAGGCTCATGAACTGGTACTGACCACATGGCATCCTCCCTGAGGACTGGTTTTCATAGTAGTTGTCATGCAAGCTTCCAAAGTAGGGGAGGAACCAACAGTCCTACCTAGTTATGACACCAATAAACCACAACAACAATCAGTATGGCATAACCCAAAGGGTAAAGCAGTGGTGAGCATGCCTCGGTGGTCATGAACAGCTTTCTACTTGAAATTAAGACCTACTCAATAAGGGGGAATCCATGCCTGGCACTGGAAATCAAGCCAACTGCCCAGAGGTAGAAAAGTCATGGATCTTGTAAGAGAATCTACAAGGACCACTTCACTAAACCAGTGTAATCCCAAACTACATTCCATTAATACTTGTCCTTACACTGTCAGTTAAGTGTAGTCCTCATTTTCCAACAAGGGAACTTCTCTGTTGCAATAGACAGAAATCATTACACCACAACCAATCCAAATGCAGTCTAGAGTCCAGTCCCAAGGGATATACCTGCAAAACATTCCCACATACTGAAGAAGCTGGGGTAAAAAGACTACAAGAGCCAAAGAATCAGAGAGTTTGCTGTGAGAGTATGTCTCCTAGTGATGTCAGGAGCAATAACCAGTAAGTCTTACTAACATGACTGACTGAAAATGAGCCAAGCAAAGACAACACCAATAGACATGTGAAAGTGGACAAAGAAAAGACCACAAGGCCTCCACCCTGCATATATGAGTACTGAGAGTGAAAAAAATAGTCTTTCCAGAGAAGAACACACCAACTGGTTATCCAGTACCAAATTCTCAACCCCAAAACAACACATGAAGCATCATTATACTGACTGACCAGACTGCACTTAGGAGTATACATGAATATCATTATGCATATAACAACAATTAATTGATGGGAAAAAAAGAGATTGTGAATTTGAAAGAGAACAAGGCATAGTAAATGAAAGAAAATGAAGGGGGAAATAATGTAATTACATGATAATATCAAAAAATGAAAATAACTAAGAAAGGTTTGGTCTTATTTTATTCAGATGAGAAATCCTGAGATAGAACACACACAGGGCTTTGCCTTCCCTCCTGGACTGTTCCAATGGCATACCCATAAATTGATGGCTCAACTGGAGCTGGTGGGAACACCCAGAGATGAGAGAGACCTCCTAAGAGGAAGAGATCAGGAAGGGCACGCTCCTGGTGGCTGCAGCCTCATCCAAACCTCTTCCTTGGTCTGTCCCTAGTTTCTCTGTGCCACGTGAGCCACTTTCCCCCACCACAGATCCCTCCAGTGTATGCTACCTCACAGGCATCATCCCAGCAGCCACAAAACCAAGCGCCTAAAGCTTGAGACTTCTGAGAACATATGTCAGTGCTTTTCTTCTTTCTCAGTTGTTTTTAATCAATTATTTTATCACAACTATGACAAGCTAAGACACTTTGGATAACAGGTCATCACCATATTGAGATATCAAGGACACAGCACATAGCAATTCTATTCCAGTGCATCTATGTGAGAAATAAAAATACTTCCATATAAACACTTGAATATCAATGTTCACAGAAGCTTCATTCATAGTAACTAAGAAGTGGAAGCCATCCAAGGGCCCATCACTCAACCAATGGAAAAGGAAAGTTCTTGCTATGATACCAAAACTAACCACCACTATGCTTGCTTTATTCAAGTATTTCTCAACAATCCTTCAATAAATTGAAAGCAGCAATATGATAAGAACATGCTTGTTCTCTAAACATTAAATAGTTAAACCATATAAATTATAGCATCAAAGCTATAATTTTTTATAGCATAAAAAATTACAACAGTGAAACAATATTTTTAAAGGGAATTCTATATACAACCAATTTTTATCTTTAATTAGATTTATCTGGAGAAAACCACCAGCTAAGTGATACTAGCTAAGCAAAATGTTAATATACTCAAAATGGTATAAGACTGTTCAATCTAAAAAGCAATAAACAACATTAACAAGAACTGGAAATCTGTAATCTTCCAATTATTCACAGAGTTTGCATTTTGCCCTATTATAAACAATTTTTACACACAGGAACAAATTTAGCATCTAACACTTAAAGTATCCACTATCATTATTTTTTCTGAATATATAATAAAAATAATTTTCACAATGAATAATGGAAGTATTAAGTATGAGGCAGGTTACATATGAAATCTGCCTTCATTTATGAATTATAATTTAATATGGTTATTACCGCTACTATTAATGTTTAATGCATGACAGCTTATAGCTAAATACTACATTATACTCTGATAATAGTAGCCATACTATTCTGAAATGTGCTTCATTCATCAAAGCTATTGAGGGTTTGGATTAGCACTTCATGAAATCTAGATCTACTACAAGTGGCTAAAAGAGGAAAAGAGAAAGACAGAAAAGCTTTTAAGAAAAATTAATCACTTTGGAAGGATGCCTTTACTGTCTAAGTGGACACGGAGGACTGATGTGGCTGGCTTCATTGCTGACAAGAATCTAAGTATGTACACACTTGTGACAACACAGCGTGGCTTAATCCAAAGAAGTCACCCTGGGACCAGGTTGACACACCTGTAATTGATTGTAATACAAGAAACCCAAAAGTCACAAAAGGCTTTGAATGGACTGCTTTAAAGGAGGCTGGGGATTCAGAACAAGCCCAAGGAGCAAAGCTCAGCAGAAAGATAGTCGGTTTCTATAGTAAACAGACAAAAAAAAAAAAAAATTAACCTTCTCATACTGACCAAACCATGACAAGACCTGAGTAGCCACCACAGGTCATGGAGAGCAACTAGGCTGGAAAAACATTAGATTTTACATTCTTTATTTATCTCCTTATTTCTGTTACTCATGGACTAATTGTTAACGAGAGGATATCGCCAACAGAGCTCTAGCAAACATTAGGCATCCACTGACAAGCACGCCATGAGGGAGGTGTAAAGATAAATGACACTGTCTTCATTGACCAAACACAATACTGTATCTACTGCAAAGTGACACAATAGAAAAATGTGAGGATACTTAGGGAGCACAAAGGAAGTTGTCCAGCAAAGTATTAGAAAGAAAATATTTCAGAAGGGCTCAAATTCAGAACACAAACAAGAAGGATAGGATGGTCAGAGAGGTGTGACACAACCTACTCAGAGGATAAGGATGGGTGTGCCATGACTCACACAGTTTGAAAAGCACCAACAACAAATAGCACTGCAGAGATCATCAAAGTAGATGTGACCATCAGAGTGGCTGTGCCTAGACAAGGCAGATGAGTAGATGGTGGAGAATCAACAGAGCCAAGTCTTCCTTAGTCAACAGAGTTAAGTCTTCAAGTAGACCTGCGAGATGACTCCCACTACACACAAGGTTAGTGACCACTGGCTCCTCTTAGAGCTGCCTCAACTCTGGAGAAAACACAAAGTTCTAGGAATGGCAAGCTAGATGACATCTGTACAAGGATGAGTGTCTAGGACTGGTCAGGACCATGAGGATCTCTGAGAACAGACAGCAGAACAGAGGCTGAACTGGGAGAGCTATCTGAAATTGGCCACATGCTATTTCTTCATCTGTATAGGCATAGGGGTTTCTGCATAGGGGTTTCTGGTAGCTTTAAGTTGTGAGCAGGAAACTTTTGAGTAGCTTTCCATGTGAATGTTATATTTTATACAACACAAAACTGAGAAATAGTCTACACACACACACACACACACACACACCTGCCCACCCACGGCATTGGGTAATTGATCCTATTTCATTCCACACACAATATCTTTGAATCCCATCCCTTCCACACCTCTAACATACCTCTTGGAGAACTTTACCAACTAAGGGTGAGGCACTGATATTTTCTCCTTCAGGATGGATCTGGAAATTCACTCTTTGATAAAGAATCTGAAACAAGAAAGGTTGTGTTTTGTTTTAATTTCCTTCTTTTCACATTGTAGACTTGAAATTTAATAAGTATTGGGTGCTTCCTCTATGGAGGGAGAGTTATTTGATAATGAACAGTTTGGGGCAACAAACTGTTGCCCAAACAAACAAAACAAATCAGGAGTTTGGAAACAGTTTCACAATGGGAATGGGAACCATCAGTGGAAAGCCTGCCACAATGGATGTGTCCCTGGCAGGAAATGTAAAGTTCACAGTACCATTCCTCTGTCAGCTCTGTGACTCATGAAGCAGATTCTCCACCTCACTTAACATATATGTAGGGAATTTATCAGCTCTCCAAGGCCAACTTCCACTCATGATTTCTCATGGACACCAGAAGGAATATATGGTAACACTTCTTTTAACTAACATATTTTCAGATACGGTTCACATGATTGTTTCCCGTCTATTTTATATTACATTTCCTTCATTTTTCAATCATTTATTTCCTAACATACTTGTAGTTTTACAAAAAACCCTTACATCCTTTCTTCCTTACTATAACAAAGTCAACAACACTTTAATATCTGCAAGTTTTCAAATCCCTCTTTGATTGACAACCATCATTCTTCTAGTGCACTCGTATGCTACAAACAAAAATTGACCCTGTGTCTCAGATGCATACACTCAACAAATGAACTTTACACAAATCAGAGTTCACTGTGTTTGTGATCACTTACCTCTGTTTGAATAGAGCTACTAGCTGCCAGAAGAGGTTCAATACTGCTGGGAGGGCAATGTGTCAAAGCGAAAGACATGAGCTCCTGACGAGTGGCCAGGTCCCGGTAACCTTCTGATTGGCCCAACTGGCTACAAACAGCCCAACTTTCTGGATATCCTGAAAAGTTAGCAAAAAAAAAAAAAAAAAAGAGTGATTTGCACAAAGGAAGAGTACTTCGAGCAGAAGTGAGAGGGTATAGCAAAACAGCAGTCATTAACAACACAATGTGAATAAGGCATAAATATCTAAGGTTAGAAAAGAAAGATTTGACCAATTTATTACCCACAAATGCAGGGTTACTCCAGACAAGTGTTTCTGACAGAACCTTTTAAATTTCAGAATTGATATATGAATGCAACTGATTCACTGAACTTAATGTTCAGTAAAAATGTGGATTCTGAACTCAAAATACTAAGAGTTTCACACTGCCCAACCGCTCAGCACACATGTGAATTGGAAAAAGCTCCAATACCACACCTTCCTTTACGACTAGCAAAAGACAATTATGAGCCCTTTTCTCTGGGGTTGGTGAAAGTATTAAATAACATTTGTACTTGAAAGTACAACAAAAATTGCAAACTGCTATAAAGAGAATTAAAGTAGATACTCACACAGAAACAACCACTTCATAGAAGACAGGCATCTAAGGCCAGGAATAAATGGACCTAGCCCAAGCCCCAGCAGATACTTTTCTACAAAAGTGTCACACTACGAATTCTTCAAAAAACATTTACTCTCATTTGAAGGTGGTACAGGCTGAGTGAAGATTTTGCTCTAGGATTAAAAGCATCCACACAGAATCATGCCTCTAAATATGTACACTCAAAATAAATTCAGGAATTAATCTCATGAAATAAAATTAATACAAATAGTTCTAAAAATAATTTTGGATACAGTAATATTTGTATAGAAACCAATGACTCTGAACTTCATGTGCCAGTATCACAATTAACTATAAAGAATTTGGATTTTCATGGAATGTCTTTTGTTGTTGTTTTGTATGTTTAGTTTTTTTTTTTTTTTTTTTTTTTTTTTTTGAGACAAGGTCTCCCTGTGGAGCACTGGCTGTCCTGGAACTCAGTCTGTATACCAGCCTGGCCTTAAACTCACAGAGATTCACCAGCCTCTGCCTCCCAAGTACTAGGATTGAAAGTATATACCCCCACCACCCAGCATGGAAAATCCTTTCTAATGATAAGGTTAGGATGTTCTATATTGACTTCCAGACCATAAAACCACTTGCCAATTTCTTCCAAAGGGCATGTCCTTGACCCGAAGGGTAGATAGCCAGGTTCCTGTTCTAGGCTGGTCGTCATGGCTCAGGTTTGCAAACTCTTGAAGGCTTGAGCATGATCCATATCCTCAATAGCACATCAAATATTGCTCTCAAGACCCTCTGGGTCCAAGCCCCTCAGGCCCTTCAGGGTTCAGAGAAGGAACTGACAGCAAGCTCAAAACTTGAAACTGAGGGTGAAATGAATTCTCCGCTATTTGCTTTTCTGCATCAGTTTCTTTACTGTTCTCTTTCTACTCTAGTAATCCTGTCCTACTTCCAATTCTCCTAGCTTCTTCTTCTAGCTTCTTTTGTTCTAGTCTCTTAAAATCTCCCTTCCCCTGGAGGCTTGAAGCAAATAAAAAAGAAAGGAGTTACAAAAATAGCTTTCATTGGTCAGAAACGCATTCCTAGGATAAGTGATAGGGGCAGAGCCATTGCCATGGCAATATAAGGTCCCAAGGCCAAAGGAGCAAAATGAAAACACGGGGGTAGAGAGAGTTACAAAGTGCCCAATGACAACTGTAAGACACAGATCCATTGTTAGTAGGCAGGCAAGTGAAGAATTGGCATGTTTTCCTTAATAACCTTGGTTGGACATCTGTGGCTATGACCTTGTACATAGCTTAAGGTTTCAAACTTATGATCTATTTACAAAAGGCCTTTAGTCTAGTTTGAATTGGCTGCAAGGTGAAACTGAGCTAATTTTGTGCAGTTGGTCTGAGCAAAAGAACAAGGCAGACTGTTAAGTATCCACAGTCCTTGTGGACAAATAGATCCAGCTATGCAGCATGTCCCAGTATTTATTCTATACATCAAAACTATATAACTAAATGAAAAATCATCTTTTGACCACCCACAGTTATATGTGTCAGTAATTGATTCATACACTGCTGGGGCTTGGGGGTGAATCCCACCATAAACAGGGAACACCATGGCTTCACAGGGGATTCACAGTAAGGACAGTGACTACTCAAAATGCAAGTATTCCCAATGCCCTGTGTGTGGTCTCCTCCATGAAAATGTGTGATTCCCTATGGGTTAGCCTCATGATTTGTCTGCTGTATTCGCACTGCATAATGCTATATACCACAGCATACTGTAGTTGACACCTTCTGCCCTTTCCCCTGGCCCCACCTTCAAAGACCTAAAACAAGTCAGGGATGACTGTCCCATACAACCTCTCTTCTTTTCATTCCCCTCAACTGACCACTTCATTTGGCTCACAAGGTGTAATCTCCATCTGTCCGTGGTGTGTGAGGAGCTGGGTCTAATTTCTCTCACATAGTAATTCTGAACAGTCTTCCTTACAGTTACTAGTCACTCTAGTCACTAACAATCAAAATGCATACACAGGGCTAGAGACGGAGCCTCTGTCACAGCAACAGAGTTCATTAGATGTAAGAAGCCCCAGAGCAAATCCCAGTACAGGGACCCTGAATGAGCATTACAGGGGTTACCACAGTGCAACATGCTGCACTGTCTTTTCCCTATTTGAGGACAAAGGCTCATGATAGAAGGTAATGTATTTTCTTCCACTGAGGAGTGTGTGCTTTAGATGAGAAATTATTCCACAATAAAATCTCAATAATCTTCCAAGACAGGAACTTTAAATTTAATTTAAAAAATATTTAAGCCAAAACTCCTTCCCAATTCTTCAACACTTTTTCTTACATTAAGATATGGAAATATTGAATACCCAATTACAAATTGTAAATATTCTTCCAAATTTTATTTTCTAGAATATATAAAATACCATTAAAATGTTTCATATACTAAAAGTATGAGCATATTTTAGATAAGGAACATAAACAAAATCAGAAATAAACTATTGCATCTGAGCCCATTAAAACATTAATATTAATATATAAATATACAACATACATGCTTGTTAGTAACAAAATATACCTCAAGCAAACATATGTCTGTCTGTCTTACCAATCAGGCTGACTGATTTCATAGGAGCCTGTCTCCATTATTTATCATGTAGAATGGATGTGAGCAAAGCACTAAGTTGTCTACTCACCCGCAGCCATCAGCTCCTGACAATAAGCACTGGCTGCTTTGTAGTCCTGGACATGCAATGCTTGTTCTACTAACAGGATCAGGACCTGGCCACGCCTTTCTTCTGGGTCTTCACCTGTATACACATGAATACAACATGATGGTTAGAGCAACCTCAACTGATTGAGTTCATTAACAGTTTCAAATTCACAAGTAAAACAGATTAGATTGATTTTCACTGATTGGAAGATAACGGTTATAAATAATTTTGACCTTCCTAGCTACTTACTGTACATAGAAGACCACCTCAGTCTCAGAAGAAATTGTTGATTAATATTAGTTCTTGAAATACCCAATTCTCACATACACACAAGTCCAGGATAGTTTACAACTGTACAAAGGATCAGAACAGGTTACAAAATGAGGGCTGGTAAGGTAACTAAGCAGGTAAAGGTACTTGCCATCAAGGCTTATGAGCTAAGGTCAATCACCAGAACCCACACAATGGAGGGATCAAACTAACTCACCCAAGTTGTTTTTTGACTTCTGCTCTCATGCCACACACAATAAATAAAATGGAAAACCCAAACAAAGCTTGTCTAAAACTGATGAAACAATGCTGACTAGGAGGATAAGTAAAGAAGGTAATAAAGTTATACTAATTTTTTTTCATCTTAAAATTCAACTAGTAAGACAGATACACTGGCATACACACCTGCAGTGCTACCACTGACACAGGAGGGTTTCCAATGTAAAGTCAGCCAGGGAAGCACAGTGAATTCAAAGCCATAGAGCAAGCCACCAGCAACAACCAAGTCTCTGAACAAACTATGGGCCCTGGTAAACCTCAACTTTGTGCTTGCCCTCCACACTTCAGTCTCAGCAAATACCTTACCAATTAGGTTAGCCAGAATCCCCCACTATGGGTATATTGTATTGCCTGCTCTCACATGTTCACTTCTTATCCCATAACATTTGACCATTCTCAACTCTTAAGGAAGAACTCCATAGTCTGTTTGGTTCAGTGAATGGAATCTTCTCTTCCCCTTGACGGGTGCTCTTGGTAAACACACACACACATACACACACACACATACACACACACACACACACACACACACACACACAAAAAGAGAGAGAGAGAGAGAGAATCACACGCACACGTGCATGTACACAGAGCACACAAAGATCACACTAGTATTTATAGTTCAGCCTGTTACTGAGAAGCAGATAGTAGGAGGAAACTCCTGCACCTCCACTTCCTACAAAAGCAAACCGAAATCCAACCCACAAGAAGCAGTAAAACACCATAGAGCTACAATAGACCCATACAGTTTAACACTGCCAAGTAACTGAGACTACTGGGATGCTCAGAATTTGGGAAAGGCAAAACAAAGTTTGTATGTATGCCCATTACTATAGTAACTACCTCACAAATGTGTGTGGCCTTCATGGTACTCTGTGCTTTAATGGACACAGGATGCCTGAACAAATGCCAAACATGGAGTATTAAAAAATTACTTTCCTTCTGTTTCAATATATTGGTAAAACTGTGAGACTAAATTGATGCTGCAACACACTCTTTGAGGTTTTAAAGCATATGGACTCTGCACACACCTGGCTATTGTGGTACAACACATGTCCATTAGAGTTTAAGAGTTTCATTTCTCTATTGACCTGTGTATGGTCTCATGAGTTTCCAGACAGTTTCTGCAGAAACCAGTCACATTTGAGAGTCCTACTAGGCCTGAGAGCTGTTACTAGAACACAGAGTCTGCCTGGGCACCACAACACTGACTCCTCCTCATCCCCAGTGCAAAGAGCACTCTCTTAGCTCTTTCATCAAGAATTTATGGTGATGAGAATCACCAGGTTGACTATGAATGTGACCATGTTGATTCTTCTTTATATTGTGCTCAGTGTACACCCATTTCCTATCTTGCACCTGCCTGAAATTGCTAATATAAATTTTGAAGAACTATGGGGCAGTACAGGCCCAGTCTTTTAAATAATAAGACCTCATTTTTAGTGTTGAATAGTAAATGACAGAAGGAACCAAGCCCTCAATGATTATACAGACTACACTGGAGGGATATTGTTTTGAATTCATCTTCAGTCCTTGTACTTAAAAATATATGAAAGAAAAACATCTGAGTACAAAGTGCTTTTCAAAATGAAAAACTTTAGCTGAGACAATCAGAGACCACTACCTATCCAAGTAATACTCTCAAGGACTTAGGGGTTGGCTTTTACTAAAAGCACTGACTCTCTCCTGAGCCTACAATTGTGCAGTAAGTGCCTTAAAACCTTGATAAACATTGGTCTTTCTGTCTCCATTGCATCCATCTCCTTCACCCAAAGTCAGTTTGTCCTCAAATTCCAGAAACAGCAGGTCTAATGGAGAAACAGCTATGACTGTGGTACTGATTCAAGGCCCATGGATCAGTCATAAGATAATAATGAACCAGGCTAGAGTCTGACTCCTCCCTCCCCTGAATAATCTAGGAGCTCTGGATATTCCCCTGGAAGACTGATGTAACATCATTAGACATCCTCATAGCATCATTTCAGCTATAGTGATGAAAATTGTTTTTGGATTTTTCACCTTTACTCTGGCTTAGGGTCAGGTGGCCAGACCCTATATGCAGGCATCCTCAGAGTTGAGCCTCTGGTCTAGGGCCCTACTAATCAAGACCAGAAATCAGAACCGCCAATTAACCTACCCTAAGTAGGATGTTTTCACTTCAACCAAATTTTTTTTTTTTTGCTTGTTTTCTTAAACACCTTACAAAAGTTTTCCTTGTTTATTCCACAGGACCCTGAATCAATCCAGGTTTGATTCTCCCTAACCCATGATGCTATCTGGTGAAATAGAATGATTACAATTTAAATTTCCATTTAGTTTTTAACAAGCTCTTTAAGCTTCCTACTGAAAAAAACCTTAGTAAGCCAACCCTAAAGCAATGATTTAGAATAGTCTCCATCAACATTTTAGCAAACATTAAGACCTTTTTAAAATATCTCAGTCATGTAGACATAGGTATGTCAAGAACAGCAAGGAATTTTTTTCTACTATCTTAATAATTTTTTTATTATTTTAAAAATCATATGCTTAGTTCAACTGTGTATACACTGTAACTGTAAGGATAACCAGGAATTTACCATAGTCCAAGCCAAGGTCATTATGAGAACCTAGATTACATATTCCACTAAATAAAAACGTGTTATGCTACCTAAAGGTGTCAAAGATATTGTTATAACTGCTCCACCATCCCCAAAACTAGTTAAGTTACATGACTTTTTTGTCTCAGTTTTCCTGAAAAGGTAGCAGCAGAAAAGAAAGCATTGGTCAACAAATAATAATACAATAGTTCACTTTCAATACACTATGACTTAACTCAAACTTATCTGGGTATGGATAATATCATGCTCTATTTTTCACTTAGAAAAGGAAAATCAACCTTCCCTCTACCTTTAATGATTTTTTTTTGAGAAGACTTCCTGTAAAAAGATAGCTTAACTTAAAAGAAGATAAAAGGAAGCTTAAAAATATATGCACTTCCTATATGCATAGGGCTCCAGCAAGTGATAAAATACAAGGCAGCATCTTGGACTTACCATCCACTGACATAGTGAAAGATCCTTTCACACTTTTCTCTTGAAGCCCACCCAGAAATCCTCTGTTAAATTAGCATATAATACTTCTCGATTTTCGAAGACTTACTCATGACCAACCATATCTACACACCTAAGTGCGAATACCATGTTAATATAAACCCATTTCCTACATAATACTCTTGAAATGTTTGCATTTGTGTACAATATATACAACAGCAAAAGAGCATTTTTCCCTCATGTGTCTTGGCTAGACTCCAAACACTAAACTCATTGTTGAAGACAATGTGCAAGCCCCTAACCCCTAAGTGAAATCTTGGGTGGCAGATGGAGCCACAGAGAATGACTCAAAGACGTAAGAGGTGGGAGTGGGGGTGGTTGTGAAAGGTTCCTATGCACAGCAGTCTAAGGCCACATGTGTGGAACCAGCCCAGTTCCTAATCTTCTCCCCCTACCAAGCCAACTTCAGACTCAACCAACCCACATCACAGTTGCAGAAACCAACTTTGTACAGGTGTCTCTCAGGCTGTATTGCTTTGCTTCTCTAGCAGAAGCAGGAGTAATAGAGCAATGGATTTCACCTATTCCTTCTCTTTTTATACATTGCTTTAAATGAACAGTGTCTTTATATGTAGCCCAAATTGGCCTCCAACCCATAATCTTCCTGTCTCAGCATCTCCAAGAACTATGAACATTTACATGTGTCAATACCTTTATACATTATGTCCTCTTATCTAAAAATCAACAAACCCCATATCTGATTATTTCTGCACAAACAGCCATATAACTGTAAAAGTGTTATGAATGAGAGAAAACACACAGAGGCCACTGAGCGCCACCATACAACATCAGAAAGAGTACACACACAAGACAAAAGAAGAAAGCAAGACAAATGCCTAGCTAAAAACCAAACTGTGAAATTTCTCTAATCCTGTGTCTTCTCTTTCAAAATGAGATCTACCTGTGTGCCTATAAAACATACAGTAACAAGGATCAGAGATAAATATTAAAGAATGAATTATTAAAGAATGAGACTGAGTGAATTATTAAAGAATAAAATTGAAATCATTGTTGTTAATAAATTTTACATGAAGAACAGCCTAATAGCAATCATGAAGTCTAAAGTTACTTAGCTGAGAGTTAAAATCTAATCAGGGAATTCAAAACTCAACAGGGTTAAGAGAAAGCCTTCAAAGACTGATGCCTAAAAATGCTGTTAAGCACATAAACTTTTAGAGAGAATAGCCAGGAGTGTGGAGGCTCATGAAGAGCTATGAAAGCAATGATTCATGGATGGTTGTGGTGCTGGTGTATATCATTCAACACCTAGGAAGCTGGGGAAGGAAGATTTGATGAGAGGCTAGCCTGGGCTATATAACAAGAGCTTTCCTTCAGTGGTGTGTCTGAAGAACATTAGTGGATCTGCAACAGACAGTTCTGGTACTAAAGTACAATGTAAAATACGTCTGCAAATAGCTTCCGAGTAAGGAGCAGAGCACCCCTTCCCATGACATGAGTCATTGTTATTTATGATGATTCTCCTTACCCACAGTTTACTTTTGGAAGTTTTGAGTAGCATGATGGACCTGAGCACTTGCCCCTTTGTACTCAGGACATGAAGCACCATGTATGCTCTGTACTATATGACACTATCTATACAACCTGCTCTCTAGTCATTCTGTATCATTTGGTTATCAGTCCCATTGTCACAATGTACAGCACTGGATCATGGACCCTTTAATTACTTTAGTGGGGTCCTAAAGTGCCAAAATAATAATGTTTGCCATTTAGGTATGCCAGAGATGAATGAAGCCATAAAAGACAACCTTTAAGAAAAAGATGAAAGGTCTTGACCTAATGAACATAGTAAGAAAAGTCTTTGGCCTATGAAGCTGCTGAAAAAGGAAAATGTCACTGTAGATTTATCATCACAACTCAAACTCCAAAAGCTATGGCAACTGGGACAGGTGCAGGGCTAAAACAGAAAAGACATTAAATTGAATACCTGACAGCTATTTTTATGTAAATGCACATGGCTCACAACATCAATGTGTTAAACAAATTTTATACTTTAGTCTTATGTTTCAATGATACTACTCCAAGTTAGGATATCATATAAGAGGCAGCATATTAAAAGTTGTGGTGTGTTGCCAATTTGAGATGATCTGAAATTTGAGAACTAAAGTAGCTGCAATAAGAAAAGCAGGTTCAAGTACCATGGATCTCCACATGCTGCTAAGGTATCCTCAAAAGGGATGATCTCCTCATAGAACTGTTTGAAGTTGCCAAGTCCATTCATTATATGTCACAAACAAAGCAAGACACTATCCTAACAGGTGCAGATACACATGGCATCTGTTAAAGCTAGGTCCTTATGAAGTCCGTCCTTCATGTTCAAAGAGCTTTACTATGCATGGACTCAGCTGGGGTTCTTATTACTGGACTATGGGTAACCAAAGGGGAAGCTGTCCTATTTCCTAGTTGTGAGATTTGGACACATAAAGCTTACAGATTAGTAACAGGCACACCACACCACACCACACCACACACACATAACACAAACACACACACATACACAAATATACACAATCAGGACCAAACCAGTTTTCTGAGTCTACACCTAATATTCTTCCAGGTGGCCCAAGATGCCTCACAGAGAAACATGGCTCCAAGAACTTTCCCTGTCTGTAGCAGATATCAATGCTATGTTCCAAGCTGAGAAGTGACACATATTTCTAGAAGTATAGGTCTTAATAAGAGTTCTACTTATTAGGACTTTAAAATGTGTCTACTAAATACATTGAATTTTTAAAGGCTAGAAATAGAAACAAATTCTTCTTACTTTTCAGTCTACCCCATGGTTTAAACTACAATAAATTCAAATATTGTTTATGGAACAAAGTACCCAACAATTATTCTTATAGAAATGTGTGTGTGTGTGTGTGTGTGTGTGTGTGTGTGTGTGTGTGTGTGTGTGTGTATGTGTATATATGTACACACACACACACACAAAATACAAACCTGGCACTAAAATATTCTGACAAGTAGGAGCACTGTGGTTAATAGAGTATGAAATACAGAGTCAGAGATTTCCCTTAGAAGCCATGCTCCTACTTCATCCTGGTAAGTGGCAGACTGTACTCCTCTGAATGTCTATCAGAAAATGGGAAGCTAAGCACCACTTGTGACAATTTCAGAGCAAACTGAATGAGGTAAAATGTAAGAAAACTGTGACTAATAGTAAGTGCAGAAAATTTACTAACAAGTTTGTCAGAACTATCAAACTACATCTTGTTTGTGAGTGTGTTGGTACAGTGAGCACTTCCCACTAGAGTCTTCTTTCAATGTAACAAAGACTTCTGCTAGGCTCACAACCACACACCCTGAGTAAGTTTCATTTCAAGAATAGTTGGTTCTTCAAAAACTTCAGTACAAACACGTACTTTTATAACATGCCAAGTTCCTAAGAAAACAGTGTTCTTTGATGGAAGGAAGGAAGGAAGGAAGGAAGGAAGGAAGGAAGGAAGAAAGGAAGGAAGGAAGGAAGGAAGGAAGGAAGGAAGGAAGGAAGGAAGAAGAGAAAAAAGGAAATTGTTCTTCTGAGTCCATTAAGCAAATTCTGATGCTCAGATAGGCTGGTGTAAAAAATGGTACAAGAGTTTGTCATTCAAAAGACTTACCTGCTACCCTCAGCAACTCAGCAAGGCCTAGAAGCTTGACAGATTGTTTGTAGCATGTCGGGGACTGGGAAACACACTCCTTGATGAGGCTGATCCGATCAGAACACAAGCGCACTGAAAAAACAGACAACGAAGAATTTGTGAAGACACAAAGGGATGTTCCAAATGTTCAAGTGTAAAGGAGCCAAAATAGAATTGTTCATCTCAGACTGGATGCAGGAGCATATCCTATAATTCAACAAGGCTGAGGCTAAAGCAAGAGAACCACACATTCAAGTCCAGCCTAGATTATACAGTATCCAGCCCAAGCTCAAAGTGTGTGAGTGTGTGTGTGTGTGTGTGTGTTTGTGCATATGCATGCACACACATGCACATATATAGTGTTAAAGACGTGGTCTCACTAAGTAGCCCTGATTACCAACTTGTTTGTGCACTTGAAGGGGAAAGGTCAAAGGACATCAAGAGAGTTCCAGGAGTAAGTGGTTCTTACTCAGTGTAGCATTAACATGGAGGACAGTACTGCCTAGGCAGCTGGCTTGCAATAACCATGACAACTGCATCAGTAGCAGCTGACATAAAATGGAAATGAATTGTGTCTCAGGCACTGAATTATGTGTACCAACCACACAACACCCACCCTAATAAATAGGGTATTATCCCCAAAGGAAGAAGCTGGGGTACAGAAATCTTAAAAGACTTTAAAAGAACACTGAAAAGAGGCAAGTCCTGAATTGAACCCAACTCCATAAATGTTGTCTGTGGCTTTATCTTTATTCCTAAATCCACAGTAAATCATCATATAGCCTGCCCTTGGGAAAGGTCTCATGTGTAGTTGGCTGAGTGGAAACTGAAGTCTTAGGAAAATTAAGATTTGGTGGTTTTTCTTAGCAATTAGCCTTTTATTTTTACATTTTTATTATAACTAGATTCGGAACTTACAGAAAGTTAGCAAGTAAGTTTGCAAAAATACATTGTATTAATTCAATTCACCAGTTAATAATGTCTTCTAATCTTATAAATGTATACAATATTATATACACATACACTCACACTCACACCCTTCCTCCCTCATATACATACACACACAGAGAAAGACAAATATTTTTTTAACCATTTGAGAAAATATTACAAACCACATGTTCTTTATATATCAGTATTCCAGTATGTATGTCCTGAAGTTCAGGATGCTTAATGATGGGCAGTAGTACACTGCAGGACACTCATCCTGCTGAAGACTTTGTGTAAAATACAAGGCAAATGTTTCTGTGAGTTAGCCCCTTCATGATTGCTGCATTCAGTTCTACAACTAAATACAACCTCTGCAAATTCCATTAATGTCCCCAGTTATCTATCCCAGTGGTACATCCCAAATTCCACCTTGCACTATGGCTTCTTTGGACAAAAGATGAGAGTGGAAATGCTATGTGTGCCACATAAAAGTAAAGGCCACGACACAGAATAATTCCCCTGCTGATGTTTCCCTCTGCATGGGAATGCTGTCTCGAGGCATGTGAGCTGACCACAATGGGCAGCTCCATTCACATAACCAAGTGAGCTGCTGACATTCCATTTTCCACTAAAAACACAGTGCAGTCAAGTTTCTTAAAAGCCACATACAAGTTATCTATAACTTGATTTTTAAATGTGGGCTTTTCCCTTAGTATCTGCTGCCATTTTACATGTTTTCCTCCATATTAAATAATATAATGATTATGAAACAGTTACTTTTTACATTCTAAATGGAGTTTAAAGCAAAGCATTTTATAGATATAATGCTTACACACACAAAGGAAAGCCAGGCCTTAATGCCTTGTATGCTTCTATTGGACATTCTAGCTTTAGTCAGTGAGTGGGCTGACTTCCTTGCCATAACCACTCTCCTTCTAACCACAACCAAGGTGGGAAACTGTAGTACTAGATCGTCATCACCTCATTTCTCCACTCAATGAAAACTGCTTTTCTTCATTCATCCTGAGCAGTGTTTGCTAATAATAGATAAGTTATTCAATTGGACAGCAAGAGTTTAAGCGATTACAATTGCCACACACAAATCAGCTCTTTGTTACCTACTGTCTGAATTGCTGGCACAACTAACACAAGATTTCTGGTTTTTTGACCATCTTAGGATGACTGGCTACCTATATTTCCACAAACAATTTATGAACATACTTGAGCTCTTGAAGTACCACAGGAAAGGAATGACAATTTTCTGTGTGCAATAGTTTAAAAAGCTGAAAATTCACACGTATTTTTGTAACTGAAGATACCTACCTATCTCCCTACAGAGTTCACAAGAGTAGATCATATTTAAAGCCACTGTAAAACACATATACACACAGAGAGATCTTAAACACAATTAAAAAGCATTCTGCTGTACCTCCACACACAATCAACTCACAGAGGAAATAACTTGTACATAGCATAATACTGCTCTTCCTGCTTCCCATGAACTCATTCATTCATCATGATTTGATCAGTGTCACTGACCTCCATCTGCTAGGATGGAGCAGCTTCTGTAGCATAAGCAAAGAATTCTAAAACAAAGCAATGGAACAAGATGAACTCCGTGCACTGACTTCAATAAAAACAGCAGGACATGGAATCCTGCATATCAAGAAAAAGTATCCACTATTACTAAAGATGACAAGAAGCGGTGGCCACTAGACTGTGGGCAAAACAACCATACAGAAGAGAGAGAGGCTCCTTCTCCACATACAGAAATCTTGATGACAGACATTGTGATAGCTAAGTTGAAATCAATGTGGGAAGCTGGTAAGCCTCCAGACATTATAGCAACATCTCTTTCAGAAAATTCCCAAAATGTATGGCATTAACAGACCTGGTTTTAGAAGTTCAAACTCACATCTGACAGACAAAAACCACTAGCAAAAACACTGCTAACTGATTACCACACCTCAACAGCATTCTAAAGGACGATAGAATGGAGAAAATTGTTTTGTACAATACGTCAATCAGCTCAGATTATTTAAGTAGCTAATGTACACATCTGAATGTACATGCACACATGTAAGCATGTGTATATTCATGTGCGCGCGCGCGTACACGCACACACACCAGTGTTGCAAATATTTATCCTAAAAGAGATAAAGGAGAAAAAACTTACTAAGTTCTAGAAACTTTCCATCCTGAAATTAACAAATATATTATTGGTGGGAATAGTTAGTGATTAAACATTGTAGAATAAGCTGAAATGGTTTGTAGTGAATTTATTAATTTTCATAATTTTAAGAAGCTCTGAGTTCAAAAGTTGTATTAATGGTGCATCTGAATAGACCATCTAGGATCTAACAATCTACCCATTGCCTTACATTTATACCCAGGGTGCCATTTACAACTACATAATAATTAGGCCCAGACAGTGATATTCAGAGTAAAAACAGTCTATGTCTTTCAAACATAGTAGCTTTTACTGAGAAGCAAAACTTTAATGAAAATCCATATAAAATTTAAAACTGTGAGACTGTGACTACTGTGACAAGCAAAGAATCATAGCTTCATCAAGTGAAACAAATGCAGCATAAACAAAATCACATGCCTTAAAATAATATTCTACCATAACTAGCACCTGAAGGAACTGAGGCTTCTGTTCCTATGTGATTTTTTTAAAGAGGAGAGGACAATTATGATGAAAATTTAGCAAGGAAAAAAAAAAAAAAAGATGAAATAACCTCAACTATAGTTCCCTTGTCACTTAGTTGCAGCCGGTTCTAGAGTTAGGGACATCAGACTACAGCAGCCAACCAAGAGCACTTCTCCCTTGGCAACCACCTCTTAATTCAGTGTCCTGGAGTCCTGGATCTGAACAGACTGAGGATGCAAGATTCACTTATCAGCTATGGCCAGTGAAGACCTGGGATGTTGCAATGCACCATCCTAATAGCTTAGGATAAGTACTTAGGACAGTTATGTGACCAACCTGAACAAAATGAAAATCTCATTGACAAGTTCTAAGCAAGAATTTTCTCTCATTATTTTTAAGTCAAGCTTGGGAATAGGTAGCTAGCTAACAATCTATGAAAGTAAAATACAGAAAAAAGTTTTATGCCAAAACTGAAGCAAATCTACAACTGTCATCCTTGAAATATCTATGTTCTGGTCCAATAGCCTCATTGCTCTGTTGTTCTATTAATACTGTTATGTCTTTAAAGGTTATAAACAATAATATTTTTTATAAAATTCACAGCAAAATGTTTTTATTTAAGACGTAACTACAAAAATAAAAAGATAATAAAATCCATAGCTAATGTATTTAGATTATCAAAGTTACCTTCACTGCAAAAAATAAAAATGAAAACCACTTTATTGGTACAAAATAAGTTAGCAATGCAATACCAAGCAGAAGACATACCTTGTAAAGGCAGGATCTTTACCCCAAATTCTTCAAGATACCCCAGAGCTTGGATGAGGTCTAGTTCCTCTTGAATGGTAGCCGGCCTGTCTGTTATGAGCTGTAAACAGCACCTACAAGAAATCAGATAGATTTTGAAAAGCAGCAGCATAAACTCATCTAAGTTACTTTTCTATGCTGGACAAGAAGTGCTCCAACACATATTTATCTAGCACCTATAAGACACCTGGTCTGTCAAAAGATTCTCCACTGTCTCCATATCGACTCAATATAGGACTTGAAGTTCTAGCTGAAGGAGAACAAGGAAATACAAATGGAAAAGGAAAAAGTCAGCGTATCACTATTTGCAGATGATATGATAGTATATGTAAGTGACCCCAAAAGTTCTCTCTTTCTAACAGAGAACTCTTACAGCTGATAAAATACGTTCAGTGAAATGGCTAGATACAAGATTAACTCAAAAAACAAAACCTGTAGCTCTTCTATACACAAATGACAAACAGGCTGAGAAAGAAAGCAGGGAAACAACAATAGCCACAAACAAAATGAAACATCTTGGAGTAATTCTAACCAAGCAAGCGAAAGACTTGTATGGCAAAAAACTTCAAGTCTTTTAAGAAAGAAACTGAAGAAGATATGAAAAGATGGATTGGTAGGATTTGTAGTAAAAATGGCCATCCTAGCAAAAGCAACCTATAGATGCAATGTAATACCCAACAAAATTCCATTAATATTCTAACACAGTTCTTTACAGACCTTGACAGGATGATACTCAACTTCATATGGAAAAGCAAAAAACCCAGGATAGCTAAAACAATCCTGTACAATCAAAGAACTGTACCATATATCACCATCCCTGAATTCAAGCTGTACTACAGATCTATGAGGATAAAAACTACATGGTATTATCATAAAAACAGACAGGTTTTTATGATCAACAGAATCGAAAACCCAAATGTAAATACACACACCTAATTTTTGATTTAAAAAAATCAGAATTCCACAATAGAATAAAAGAAAGCATCTTAAACAAATGGTGCTGGTCTACCTGGATGTCAGCATGTAGAAGAATGTAAATAGATCCATATCTATTACCCTGCAAAAAACTCAACTCCAAGTGAATCAAAGAGCTCAACATAAATAGCCTTGAATGTATTAGCACAGGAGACAATTTCCCAAACAGAACACCAATAGCACAGAAACTAAGATCAACAATTAATAAATGGGACTTCATGAAACTGTAAAGTTTCTGTAAGGCAAAGGAAACTATCAATAGGATAAAACAACAACCTACAAAATGGGAAGAAATTTATGCCAACCCCACATCTGACAAAGGGCTAATATCCAAAATACATAAAAGAACTCAAGATACTAGACATCAACAAAACAAATAATCCAATTTAAAAAGCAGGTACAAATCTTGAGAGCAAATTTCTCAAATGGCAGAAAAACACTCAAAGAAAGTTCAACATCCTTAGCCATCAGGGAAATGAAAAATAAAACAACTCTGAGAATCCATCCTACACCTGGAATCTAAGCAAGAAAAAAAAAGGGGGGAATAAAAATTATGTGTACACAGCAAAGAGTTGTTGTTTTAAAAAGTAGAAGATAAACTTAATGAAATGCCTTGAAGGCACACACAAAAACTTAATTTAAAAAGCAGATGAGGAATAAAGTTAAGGAAACTATCAATTCATATCCTTTTATATTCTTTGAATATTGTCTTAGTTATGGTTACTTCCCCAAAAGCAGTTTGGGGAAGAAAGGGTTTATTTGGCTTACACTTCCATATCTTAGTCCATTATTGAAGGAAGTCAGAACAGGAACTCAAGCAAGGGAGAAACCCAAATAGTGGGGAACCTGGAGGCAGCTGCTGATGCAAAAGTCTTGAGAGGATGCTGCTCACTGGCTTGTTCTTCATGTCGAGCTCAGCCTGATTTTTATGAATTCAGGACTACCTGTCTGGAATGCCACTTCCACAATGGGCTGGGCCCTCCTCTATTAATTACTAATTTTAAAAAAATTCCTACAGGCTTGCCTACAGCCTGATCTTATAGAGGCATTTTCTCAGTTGAGGGTCCCTTTTCTTCAGTGACTCTAGCTTGAGTCAAACTGACATAAGAGTATCCAGCACAGATAGATATCTTTTGTGTCCTCACGGGAAGGCCAGTTAATAAATAGGAAGAGAAGAGATATTTCTATACTCCATACCATGGTAAACACAAATGCCTTAGGACTCATAGGCCACAATTAGTCCAGCACAGCATTACAGTCACATGGGACTATCTGAAAATCAAAGTACATCCTTATGGGATAGAGAGGATGCAATAAAGGCACGGTGCAGTAAGGGGATTTTATAATCATCTGAGAAACACCTGCCTAGAAGCTTTAGGTCAAACACAACTTGAAATTTCAAAGGATATTCTATTTGATATTTCCAGCATTTGAAATAAAAATAGTATCCCTGGAGAGAAAGAAACAGATTTACTAACTACTTTAAAGAACTCTGTCAAGTTCGGTAACAGTTTGAAGAAAGAAAAAAAAAAAAAAAAAAAAAACCCTGATTCTGTCATAAGTTACCACTAGGGAAAAAGGTTGTTTTCACCTTTGCCAGAGTTGAAGCAACTACCAGTCATTTAAGGGAAAAATGAATCCAGACAGCTCTCACAGTTGAAACCATGTTCAATGAGCTTGAAGATTAAATGGAAAGCATCAAAGTATATAAGAATTTTATAACAATTAGTATTTCAAAGGACAGCATAAAGGAATTAAAAAAAAAAAAATTCAGAGCTGCTGAGATGGTTCTGACCTTGAAGACAATTGGAGTTTAGTTCCCAGTACCCATGTCAGGTAGCTCACAACCATTTGACACTCCACACCTAAAGGATCTGACAACTACTCCACAAGCATTCACATACATGTGTGTACACACACTCTTTAAAATAAAAAGAGAAAAGTGAGAAATCACAGCTAGAAAACTGAGCAATGAAGTCAAACAAGGACAAGCAACTCCAAATATCCCCATGTTGTAGAGAGGGTTGTGTATGTATTGTTCGTGTGTGCACTGATACAAAGACGCCAGAGGCTGACCTCAGCTGTGTGTCTTACCTATTCTCATTGAACCTGGAACCATATTAAAGGGTTATAGCTTTTGGAAGGTTAAGAACCATTGCTCCAAACAGAACAGGACCACTAAAAGGAAGGACCTAGAAGTCTTAAAATTGGATGCTTCCTGCTGTCTTTCTGTCTTATCATAGAATACCTTCATCTACTATGACTTCCTGTTCTCAAACTTCTTTATAAACTTGGAGAGTATAAGCGCAGGATTTTTCAAAAGAGAACAATTAGGAACTAATAGAAAAGGCTTCTCTGAAGCACTTAAGGTCCAGAGGTAATACAAATTGGGGGTAAGTCTTATTGAACTCTTGAGTTTTATAAAAATTTACTTTATAAATACTAATTTTAATTCATAAAATCTTTCCCCATGATCCATGAAATATTTTAAGACTATTAAAAACAAAGATGCCAAGTATACCTGCTACTTCTGTTAAATGAAAGGAATGGCCAAAAAAGAGGCTGAATTTAAAATCTAGAAACTTCAACCCAGACTCGATTTTGAAGCAGATGCTAAGCAAGAGGTAAACACAACCTCCAAGCTCAAATTTCAGAATTTGAATGTATGGGTGAACACATGAACATCTTCTAACAAAAGAGGAACAAGGGCTTACAAATAATGAGCAACATGACTCAGCCAAAAGAAAGCTGATAGGGGGAATCAAGACAAATTCAGGTATTTCCTAATTCATTGGTTGCATCCCTACAGTAAAGCAATTCACAACAGCAGCCCGTGCAATGTACACGATGTGCAACTGAGATAACCTACATTGGACGTGCATACAGCACTCACAGCACACAGACTTCCTACCTGGCCAGGTCCATGCAGCTGTCGGTGAGGTTAGTGGAAGAGTTAAAGTACTCTCTGCTGGCAGCCAGCACCAAGTCAATACTTCTCCCATATCTGACCCTGTACTGGGCTCTTCCTTTCTGGGTCACACCACCTGGAAGACTAGCTGAACAAGCGTTACAGTGCATCATCTGCCCTGCGAGGTGAATATTTTCCAGGCGGCTAGAGCAGAGAAGGCTTTCTGTAAATATCTGGGGAAAAGAAACATCCAGAGTTATTGATAATAAAGTGAGGCTCAGTGCGATAAAATGAAGACTCTGAAATACGAAGGACATAAATCAAGACTGTTATCTATCCTATAGCTGGGTGTTAATTGACATAGTATGTGTATTAAGTCAGCACACACTGCCTACATTAAAGCAGCTAATTTACTCTTCTATGAATTCCACCTCAATAAAAGAAAAAATTAGCTTTCAGAAAGAAATTTTACTGGATGAAATAAGTAAATAATGCTATTTAAGGCATGATTTCAGTATGCAAAGTTCAAATATAAAAAAATGAAATTGAAGCAGGGTATGATAGCATACAAATGTAATCCCAGCACTTGAGAGACTCAGATAGATAACAAAGCGGTAGGCCACCCTAGACTACATAGATTGCTAAAATAAAGTCATTAAACAATCAATAGGACACACTGGTCAACTACTATACACAGTACCCTACTCAAACTGGACCCATTCCACTGACTGTAATAGATGCGTGACTACAAGATCTGACATACATAATGCACCATTTCTTACACAACAGGCGTTCACTTTCTCTATGGTTGTGGAGCAGGGATCAAACAAATGTCTGTGTGTGGTGGGCAAGTACTGTCTCTCTAAGCTGTACCCCAACCTCATCTGAATTCACACTTAGGAGAGAGTCAGACTGTAAATGTAAACTTACACATGAACATTAAAGTGATGCCATGGAGCAGTGAGGTTTTTCTCCAGCTTGGACATTAAAATGTGTTTCAATAAAATAAGAGATAATGATGGGAAGTATCTTACAAAGAACAACTTGATGGAGAACAGGAGTTTCCTCCTGCTTTCACTGTATTGCCTATCACTGCTCTTTTGGGAGGGCGTAACTAGATAAGCCTTTATTTTGATGTCTGGCACAGAAACCTCACTCAAAATAACAAGAGTGGCTATAAAATAGAAACTGTGATGAAAGCACACGTTGACCCTCCTCACCAGTGTCTGGCAGGTGAAAGTGGCATACCCAAGTACAAGCCAAATGAACTTTCAATGGCTTATTCACGAGAGCCACAGCGCAGTGGTTCTCAATCTGTGGGTTGCAAACACTTGGGGGTCAAATGACCCTTTCACGGGCATCACTTAAGAGCATCAGAAAACACAGATATTTACATTACAATCTATAACAATAGCAAAATCATAGTTATGAAGAGCAACAAAAATCATGTTATGGTTGGGGCTCCCCACAAAATGAGGGACTGCATTAAATGTTCACAGACTTAAGGAGGTTGAGAGCCACTGCCATAGAACTTCATGACCAATATTGAAAAAATGCAATTTATTCACCCTAAAATGAGTAATCTCTAAGTCATTTTATAGGCAGAATGTCAGTATTTGTTTACCATGTTAGAAGTTAGGCCACTGTGATTTCAAACTATTTTCTAAGGACAACAAAGCTTAACAGCCAAATTCAACAAATACAGAATTTGTTAAAAGGTACAAATTAAAATGTTAGTTTTGACAAGCCTATATGTATTTCTTCTAGAACCTTTTAAAAACTTCTAAATGCTTTTTAATATTCTCTCAGCAGAGACATGCTCAAAGACATGATAGTAAAATGCCTACCTAGGACCACAAGGCCAAAGCCAAAAGAACCCATCTTACCAGTAAGCAGCTCCATTTTAAAGGAAGGCTACAGTGGAGGCAAGCTATATGAGGTCCTAGCAGATATAATTAGTCAGCCTAGCCAATTTATCAGGAGTTTTCCAACTAAGAAAAAAAGACTATATTACAGGTTGAGTGAATGTTGTATGCACAGTCACAGCTTAAGGGAGCTACTGGAACACACTGTGACATACTATGGAAGGAGTGACCTAGGAGGCTCGGGCTGCTGTGGCTTCCCATGCCACAAGTGTAGGTACCTACACAGTGATTTGGAACAAGCAAAGGATTGTATGAAAGAGATCATCATGCCTGTGAATACATGTAAAGCAGGAGATAGAAAGTCATCAAGTTTTAGGGACCAACAAAACCTATTGGGAGAAATCATGAGAGATTCAGGGTTTCTGAGGACTGACCTGCTAAGCAGCTGGCAACGCAATAAACAAAGCAAAGATACAAGGGGAGTAGGAAAAGGCTTCAACTCAGAGTACTAGTTGATTGATCATCAATCACAGTGTCTCTTACAGACTCGCTCTTGGGGCAAAACACAAATTTCTAAGTGAGGGGAAAAAAAAAAAACTGTGACAGCAGCAGTTACCTCGTAGCAAGCGTTGGAATCCAGGCATGTGTACACCTGCTGCTGCATAGTCAACATGTCCTGCAGTAGCATTCTCCAATGAGACTCACTGACAGGAGGCTGCCTGGGGAGAGGGAGAAGGATACATGAAACCTGACCCCAAAAGCCCAGGTACTACCATTCTATGCACACTCACTCTCCAGCAATCCAGCAATCCAGCAATCCACAGGGCTGTCATTTGCATTTACAGAATAAGGTAAACAGAGCTCCAATGGGGAGAGAAACCCCACAGCAAAATAAAACTGAAGAACCAGAGAGGAGATTCAAATGTCATCTTCATCTTCACCTTCTTCACAGGACTTACTGTGTGTTGCTTACTTGGTTCTGTGTAGCTTTGGGACATTGTCTCATCATGTATCTCAATTGAGCTGGGATTGAACCCATGTGTAGTTCCAATTACTCTTGATACTCCTGCCCTAGACTCTACTATGCTAGGATGACAGGTAGAAGCCACCAGGCCTGGCTATACAAGTCTTTTGAAATTTCATTTGAACATTAAGGCACAGAAAGCAACCATAGACTGCTCTTAGTACAAGTCTGGGGCACAAGAACCACCCACCACCAGCATTAAAGCTGAAAGCATTGCTCTAAGTCAGTGGTTCTCAACCCTCCTAACGCCGGGACCCTATAATACAGTTCCTCATGTTATGGTGACCCTGAACCTAAAATTATTTCTGTTGCTACTTCATAAACTGCAATTTTACTACTATTATAAAACGCAATATAAATATCTGATATGTGACCACCATCCCTCAAATGAGTCATGACCCTCAGGTTGAGAACCACTGCTTTAAGTAGACTACCAGGCAGCAGTTCACAAGCAATAATCAGAAACCTTCAGGAGTTACCTTCTCAGGTGACAGTGCAGGGACAAGTTGCCAGAACCTCAAAGTGGTTACAGGCTTTGCCACCTGCCTCAGGAAGAAGCTTCAAGCTCCAAAAAAGAGAGAGTATTTTTTGTCACAATTCCTCAGACATAATTTTCAAGATCCCCTCAAAAGAAAAGTCAGGAAACACTCAGGAAAGACCAAAGCCTTCAGCTCCTACCCAGACAGTGTTTGGTTATAGTTCATCCCTGCTGTGCAGGGGACTGTACTGTACTCATGCCCAGCCTTGGTCCTTTGGCTTGACAGGATCTTAGCTGGCCCTGTATAGCAGCTGTAGACAGCCAATGCCTTCATTAGTCACATATGCCTTAAGGGCCAAACAATCTACCACAGGGGGAAATGTCATTATCCTTCCCTAAGCAAAGCTTAATCTCTGTCTGTACCCTATATCCATACTCATCAGCTAATTGTTACTGTCCTGGAATTACTAAGAACCAGGGAATATCTGATGCAAACATCCCCTGCCCCAATGCTCAGCAACAGAAGATAATAAATGTGCATCAACAAGCCTCCCTAGATTAATAAACGAGCAGGTCAGTATGGGGCTTCCAATCATTCTGCACAGCCCTTACCTGCAGACACATGGCCTCCTGACTGGGGGAGCTAATGACTATTGTGGCTTCTACCCCCATAAAAGCCTCTTCCTCCAAAGTGGCAGGTACAGGGAGGTTCACTGGCATCTCCCAACAGTCCACCCTTGCTCAACTGCTAACTAAGACTCTAAAGCCTTCAAATTGTCTTCCATCAATTTTACCCCATGGGAAGGCAAATTTAACATAGATTTTGCTATGTGACAGATTTTGCTAGGTGACAGAGAGTAAGAATGGCATATTTTCCTTCATTTTTACCCCTTCTGGACTGATTTATACATTTTATCAACCCAGTTTACCCTCTGGTCTATACTAGACAAATTCTGCATAGCTATTTCTACCTCATCAAAAGCAGTTCTACTATGGGCTTCATCAAAGCCATGCAAGACCAAACCAAGCTTTCTCAACTGTGATGGACACAGCCCTTTCTTACCTAGTAAAGGGCCACCATACTCTACCTCTCATTTTAAGCTATTCACTATTACCTCTACCTCATGTTTTTTTTCTTCTTCTTTCTTTCTTTCCTTCTTTTTTACTATCAGACAGTTCCCATGAGTTCCAAACTTTTGGATTCCAGGAGGGCTTTGTAACACACAGCTGTATTCTCTCCCACCTTTTGGGTGCCCTCCCAGCTTTAAATGTACGGGTTTACACCTCTATTTTATTTTCCCCTCCCTTTTTTTCCACTTTCATTTCAAAACACCAGGCTAAAGCGAAGGGCTCTCGCTGCATGCCCCATTGTAATCTCTCCTTTACACATGCAGGTTCCTCTGTGTAACCATCCAGGCTTGCAAAACAGCAACTTTGCAATGACTGACTACAAGCGTATGTAGGCTAACATAACATTCCACACCATATAAGAGGACTCCTATTTGACACACCTGGAGATAATCCACCCTCAGATAGTGTAGCTTCAGCTGTCTAACACCCCTGGCAAGAAAATGCCACTGCTCTTTCCAAACTCATCTTTGGCTTTGTTGAATCCTGCCACCTACATCAAGTGTTGTAGAGACCCTATAAATATATATACTTTCTTCTTTAAATGGCTTCAATGACAAGCCAGTTTAACTTGGTAAACCCATTAATTTATTGGAGCTACTTAGAGGAACATAGATGATCCCAAAGCAGACAAACCACTGGAAAGTAACAAAGTAATACTTTGGTGAATGGAAGTCAGACTCTTCTGTTAGCCTTCCCCAGATCAGGAGTCTACATGAAATCTGGATAGAATGATAGACAGCTGACAGAAAGTGCAGGCAGGAATGCCCTCAGGTGACGATTCAATGATCCTCCTCTGCCTCCTCCTCCTTCTATGAGGGAACATCAGCAGTCAACAAGCAAAGAATCCCAGTTGTTCTGAAGAACATGGCTATACTCAGAGCACAGCATTCTACAATATACATAGAGGCAATTTATCAACCTGAGCAGTTCCACAAAGCAGTAAAACCTTCGCAAACCCACGGCTGTAAATGTTTTATGTCTGTTTCCAAAGATGCAGGTTCTGCAGCAGGGAAGGGGAGCTTGCTAACAGTTTTACCCAGTCATGAGTTTGTGGCATGAATGCATGATATTGCTGAATGAAACAGTCTTCACTCAAAGCCAAGTCACAGAATCATGAAGAATGGGTGAGATTAACTCTAGGCAACTGCAGACACCAAAGAAAATGTCCTAACACACAAATGAGATGGATAACTTGTATGCAGCTGGGTGTATTATTTGACTTCTAGGCTCCCCCCACTGGTATTTTTAAGTCTAACTTAAAGTACAATACATAAAAAGGTATCCAATTTTCCTGGTAAAATATTTGAGAGTTGGGAATGAATGGCTGGATCATGGACTTTCAATACATTTTGTTTTAAATTTTATATACATAATTAGGTATAAAAAAAAAACAGTTGTAAGAGAAAATTCTACAAGTATCTTTGCTTCTCCCAGTTCATCTTACTCAAATGTACCTGGGCTTGGAATCACTGTGTTTACCTTTAATTATGAAGTTCTAGATAATAACCAAGCTCAACATTTGAAAAAGTAGATCAAAAGTAGATGTTGTTTGTTTTTTTCTAGTACAAAATAGATGTTTCTTTTAAATGAATCTTCTCCTCTCTCCTCTCTCCTCTCCCCTCTCCCCTCTCCCCTTTCCTCTCTCTCTCTCTCCCTCCCTCCCTCCCTCCCTCCCTCCCTCCCTCCCTCCCTCCCTCCCTCCCTCTCTCTCTCTCTCTCTCTCTCTCTCTCTCTCTCTCTCTCTCTCTCTCTCTCTCTCTCTCTCTCTCTCTCTCAATATATTGTCCTTTAAAATCATCACATTACCAGGTACTGTGGTATACATCTGTTAGTCTATCACTCAAGAGACTGAGGCAGGGGAATCATAATTTCAAGGCAGCCTAACCTACAAAGTGAGATATTATGTCAAAAACAATAACAATATTAACTGTTATATACTTAAATGAACAAGATAGATCCAAAGTATACAATAATTTAAAAAACATTTTTCCCTTAGCCCGCCTGCTTTTGAGTCTCACTATGACCACAGATGCTCAAGTTTGAGCAATCTCTCTTCCTCAGCCTCCAGAGTAGCTAAGATAATAATACTCCTGGCCATCATGCCTAAAATTTTAATAAGTGCAAGACTCACTGTCAGTGCCATTTTCTATTTACTACATGAAATAAACAATTCTTGTTCCATCTGCAGTGAGGCGCACACACACACAAGGACACAATACTTCTCTGGCTCACACACAGAAAATACACTGCTGCTTGCAAGTATTTCATGACAACCATAAGGTATAGCCAGCATTTTCATTCTGCTCCTTGAACTTTTGTGAAGGACTTCAAATAATCGTGGTACTCCTTTCAGATATGGTTTGAAGGCAGAGGAGTAATAAAATATCTGAAGTTAGTATCCACCTAATTATTAGCTCAACAAAGTCAGACCTTGGCCTTGTCAGGCTGAACACAAGTCTCTCAGCCCAGCTGTTCTTCTGGAAGCCATCAGTACTAGGACAGATGGTATAAATGGTCCCTCACACATGGCTAGTCATAAGTGAAGATTCTAATTAAAATAAATTATAACACATCATTTACAATGGCCTTTTTCAGAATACATCCCATATATAAGAATCAAAAGCAGAATTTGAAGAAACTAGAATTTGGCAAACTAACAAGATGCCTGAATACTTAGTATTAGTTACAAGTCTGTCATGGAGATAGATCCCCCGCCCCAGTTCAGGTATAAACAGTACCATACTCAAGGTGATAAAACCTGGATTCATGATAATGGTGATGGGCTCTACCATCATTTATGATGTATATAAGACTATTTTAGCAATATTAAGACTGGTGTCGGGGTCTGGAGAGTAGACCCAGATTCAATTCCCAGCACCCATGTGACTGCTCACAACTGTCTCTAATTCCAATTCTGAGGAACTGACACCCTCATACAGACATACATGAAGGCAACACTATTGCACATAAAATAAAAATAAATTATTTAAAAAAGAATGATATCAAACTGACAACTTTGAAAGTGAGCATATGTTCAAATATTCACAGTAAGCAGACTGCCATGAGTAGAGTTTAGCGCTGGCACATCAGAAGCACACACAGACTCAGCAGCAGGAGCAAGGCTTTCCAGCTGTGAAGATGCAGGTCCTAGTACAAGCAGCATCGCCCTGGGAGCACTGACCCCCTTGTGAAGTTGTCATAAGGCAGCAACAGTCACTTAGTAATTTCCATGGTCATTATGTGTAAGTTCCCTCCCATTTAAAGCACACAGAGGCCGTAACTTACAACCTAAAAGAAACCCTAAGGCACAGATGTGTGCTTGTAATAAAGACAGTACAGGGCTGCAAGAGAGGGGGACAGTGATGAAAGAAACACACAATATGAAAGATGTTCCCAGGGAACAGAGTTTGACTCTGCTTGAAGGAGCCGAAGACAAGCACTGCCGTATTAGTATTGGAATTTCATTTCTTCTTTTATCTGGGTCAACTGTATCTCTAACAATTCATTATTTAATCCCACTGCCAGCAGGCTTGTCCCAGGTTGACTAGGATATATATTCCCCTCCAGGCATCTTTACATGTTCACACCTGTGCCATGTGACAGATTAGAAAGTGACTTCCTCAGTCATACAAGGGGACCACTCTCAAAGCTCTAAAGATTCCAGAATCTTCACATTCACACCAGCCTCTTCATGCCAGGCACCCCACCTAGTGTCTGACAAGCAGTACAAAGTCACAGGTCCTTCCCTCTGCTGTGTGTCCACCCGAAGAACTGTTAGAATTGGCCAAATGCTTGCGAGTTTGTTCATGGGCCACTTGAATCTCACATATTTGGAAATATCTTTGAAAGCCTTTTGCCAATTTTTCTACAAGGCAATTTATTTTCTCTCATATTTGACTGGACAGCTTGCACAGACAAAGGAGATACAATCTTTCTTGCTTTTACAGAGGCTAACACAAAACTGTCGAAACATTCATAAAATAATGTGTATAAAAATTCATATATTCGTGATTAAGAAATGTGAATATTAACAAAATAATCAAAAATAATGTGAATAAAAATATATAAATACATAATTAAGAAATGTAACTACTAATATGAGGGGGAAAGATGCAATTATTAACTAATGAATTCAGTTTTGCTAGCTCTTATAATTTTTGAATTTCCAAAGAGAAACAGCAAAATGCTTAACTCCATCAGAATAAATGTACTACTTTAAATGATGACAACATAGAAAGAGGCAAAAATCACAAACCATGAATACTCTACTTTAAAAACTGTTGTCATGCTTGGTGGGGATAGCAAATGCAGGCGTATGTCTGTGAGTTAGAGGCCAGTATGGTCTACAGAGCAAGTTCCAGGACAGCCAATGCTACACACAAAAGAAATATTGTCTCGAAAGAAAAAAAAATTGTTGTGATAAATATCTTTTGTTCACCTATTCATTTGACACCACACGTATCTAAAATTTGTTAGAAGCTCTGTTATGCAAAAATAGTAAAAATTAAATTATACACTCAACTATATATATAAGTGAATTCAGCAAGACTGGAAGACAAAAGATCAATATATGAATGATCAATTGATCAGTTCTGGTGGTGGATAGGCAAGTACCTGTGATGTTAGTACTCAGAAGGTGGGGCATAAGAATTAAGAGATCATGAGCTTGAGATCAGTCTGAGCCACACCATAGATTCCAACTCACAACAACTCACAAGTACACACTCGAACACGAACACACACACACACACACACACACACACACACACACACACACACAGTACATATTTATACATTAAGAATGCACTATGCCAAATGAATTTAATGCAAATTGCCATTAAACATACCTGGGAGTCAACTTCACATAATGATTATAAAGTGTGTATATACTAGTGAAACTATGAAACACAGAAAGGTCTTCTGTGCCTATGGAAACCCTGAAAACTGACTTAGCACAGCAATGCTCCCCCAACTGATAAACAGACCTGACACAACTATCGCCATCCCAAAGGAAGCTGGGCATGTTAGCTAGCACACACCTCAGGAATGGCCATTCCAAATATCTAAGATATCTAGGTGCTCAGAAAAACTTAAGTTCAGCACTCAGCCCCAACCAGGAAGCTAAAGTAGGAGCATATAGTGGGGTTGAGCCCAGCCAGAGCTATATATTGAGTTCAAGGCTAGCCTGGATTATGAAGAAAGATTCTTTATTTTTATTTTTTAATTGTTTCATATGCATACAAGTCTATCTGCATGTGTGCCTGCACACCAGAAGAAAGCATCAGATCTTACCACTAATGGTTGAGAGCCACCATGTGGATGCTGGGAATTGAAATTAGACCCTCTAGAAGAGCAACCAGTGCTCTTAACATCTGAAAAATTCAAGAATTCTTTCTTGAATTAAAAAGAAAATCACAAAAGAAAAATATTTGAAAAGTTGATTCTAAACTTAATATTAGAAATACAAAGGCTCTGTAACATATAAACAAAACAAATTTAAAACAGTAAAGTCAGGAGACAAATATTACCTACCAATGTTTATAATACATCTAAGGTAACTAAAACTATGTGCTATTTAAAAAGAAATAAATGGGTAAAAGAAAAAGAATAAAAACGTCAAAACCTAGCATCACCTGTGTAGAAAACTGACTTTCAAAAAGGTTACAAAGGTTCTCAGTAGAGAAAGGCTGAATTTCAACAAATAGTGGGAGACGACCCAGATAGTAAGAAAATGTTCACCCATAGTTTGAAAAGTAATCAAAAACTGTGAAAATGGATCATGAATTTAATTTGTGTGAATCTAAAAGTTTGGCTAGAGAAGATAAAAATAAAACTTCAGGACACAGACTTCCTGTAAAACTAATATCAAAATCACAAAAGTACAGATTGGCTTTTTAAGTTGATTTAAAGAAAAAAGGAGTCTGCTCAGACACCAATGGCCATTCCAAGTATCTAAGATATCTAGGTGCTCAGGAAAACTCAAGTTCAGCACTCAGCCCCAACCAGGACATTTCCACAACTCCTTCTGAGGTTCAGGGAATATCCTAGAGAAAGAATGTAAAATCTGGAGGAGAGAGAAAACTTCAAAATGCCATCTTCACAGCATGACACAGAGGCTGCAATCACAGTCTCAGCATCTATAGGCACCTGCACAAGACTGCGCCTGACACCAACCAACTGTGAGTTGGGTAGGAGCCCCTGAGCTCCTAAGCCCCTGGAAAAACATTGAATTCTAGAGAAGAGTCAGCTGTCACCTTCATGTGTATACCAAGACCATGCCCACCAGGCTCCAATGGACAGTTCCAAACTGATGTCCAAACGGCAGGTCCTGACAGTCATGACAAAGCAAAGCTCATGAATGTGGATTTGGAGCTGGCCAGAGGTGAAGGGACAGATAACAGAAATTAGGGAGTGATTAGAGAGGGTAGAGTGAGAGTAAACAGAATGCACTATAGACATGTATGCCACTGTCAAATAACAGCTTTAACCAATAAAGAACAACTTTTTTAAAGCCTGCTCATCAGACACTATAGGAAAGAAAATGGAAACGGCAAGGTGCAGATGTGAGATTCCATCAATGCATGCCTCTAATCACAAAAGGGTCCAGAACAGGTGAGAAATTGCCAGATGCAGTAAGAAGAAAGCAGCTCAGTGTTTAGAGTGGACAGAAAAGATACACAGATGGGAAGGACCAGAGTTATGCTCCCAGCTGTTACCCAAAGAGGTATGGGGAACCCATTACCTATTAAGAGAGAAATGTGCAGAAACATACCTGAGTTGATGAGGATGACAGGTAACAAACCCAGGCTAGTTCAAACTAAACAGAATGAATACTGAGAAGACTATTTGGCAGGAATTTTGTTTTATTTTGTTTCTTTCCCCAGCGTATAATCCTGCCATCTACCTTTATGTCGCTATCCAAAAGAAATTAAATATATTCCTTTAAAAACATAAACAAGTATCTATAAATGGTGTGTTTGTAAACGACAAAACTCAAAACAGCCCCAATGTCCACTAACAGGTGAGCAAACACAAAATGTTAACTAAACCCAACACATTGATTACTATTCTGCAAAGAAAACAGTATAATCTATTAAGTCATGGTACAATATAGATAAGTCAAAGTAATTATGCTTAGTAAAAGAAAACAAATAACAAAATAATGTCTAGCTCAATTACATAAGAGTCTAAGAAACTGAAAATAATGTGTAATGGAATAGAAAGTAGATCAGCAGCAGCCTCATGAATGGTTGAGGGCTTGATAAGTAGGAAGGAACTACAAAGAAATAAGGGGCAACTTGTAAGAGGTATTATCACGTATAGTCATTATCCTAGATGTAATGACAATATGTATCATGGGTCAAAACTTACCAGATTATATACTTTTTATCTGCAGTATGTTCTTGACCAATTATAGACCTTGTTGGAGTTGTCAATAAAAAAAACGGGTAATACAACAAACACCATCTACAAGCATCCATGAAGTGTGTTTGTCACTTACTTCCGTCCAGTGTGCCTGGTCAGTCGAACCATCAGGCTGCGTGCCTCTTCTGAGCTGGACTGGGTGTTCTTGACAAATGAAACTGGCTTCTCCAGTCCATGTTTTTTCAAAAGCTCAGACACACTGTAAATAAAACAAGAAATGCTGAAGATCATCCAAAGAGACTAAGTATTTAAGCATTTAAATTATACTTAAGACATTTGATAGAAAAATAAAAGGTATTACGTATACATGTGACCCAGTATTACCTATTACATTAATTCTTGCCAAAAACAAAACTCATAATTATATATCAAAATGCATATTTCTCACTGGATTCTATTAAGACTATCCTTAGAATAAATGATCTACTCTTCAAAGGATGAAATATCTAACTGAAAACCTTCCTGGCAAGCTGCCTTGACTCTAAAAGCATGCACAGTAATAAAAACAACTGTGTGACTTTAGTACTAGGCTTCAACACTTGGCAGTACACAAACACTATGGTGTATGAAGCACTCAGTTCCCTTAAATGCAACTTAAAATATTTTTACACTACAATCTCTACTTTGAGTGAATAAAATGAGTAAATGGTCTCCAAATAATGATCCTTTCCTTTATACACAATACTAGTAAAATAATATCATCAGCAACTATACATTAAAAGAACAGTTGGTTGTTATTATTTTGCTCCTTCCTTCCTTCCTCCCTCCCTTCCTCTGTTCCTTGCTCCTTCCCTCCCTTCCTTCCGGTACAAGTCTCACATACTCCAGGCTGACCATGACTTTATTAACCTAGCTGAGGATGATCTTGAACTTCTGCTCCTCCTACCTCCACCTCCTAGTGCTGGGATTACCAGCACAGACACAACACATACACATTTTACAGAGCTAGGGATTAAACCCAGAGCTTTGTGCATGCTACCAGCTGAGCTAAATTCCCAGCTCCTAGTTTTTATTCAATTTTTAATTTATAGAATAATATTTAAGAATTATTTTTATATGTGTGTATACATGTATACATGTATATATACATAAATATATGCATGCATGCATACATATGAATGATAGTAAATTATACCAAACTCCCTACAGGGCAAATTAAGAATATTTCAGTCTCAGACAAAGACAAATCAAACTCAACATTTCGTTGTAAAGGTAAGAATATCCAAACAAAGACACATCAAATTACCAGCACAGTTTGGTATTATTCCAACGTCACTCAAACAAACCACTGTACTGCAAGTCTTATCAGTTAATAGACACTGTTTACTGACTGGTGCAATTTTTGATGTATAAATTAACATTTCTCCTGTGCCTAGATAGTGTGAGTCACTTTCATTTCTTAATCTAATAGCACTTTCATTATTTCATGAACTAATCATTTTAGCTAAGAAAAGCCTAACTCCAAAGGCCGCCTAGCTAGTGAATAGGAATGTTGGGACTTGAATACATACTTATCTGGGTATAGCACCTCATATCTATTGTCCCAACATTGGAAGGCTGGGACTAGCATAAGATGCAAGGCAAAATGCTTTTTTTTTTAATTTTTATTTTTATTTTACATATCGATCCCAGTTCCTTCTTCCTCCATCCCTCCTTCCCTCTCCCCCACCCACTCCACATGTAGGGTGATGCCCTCCAGGAGGACTTCTGTCCTGTCTCTAGGTTAAGTGAGTATCCCTCCATGGGGAATGTGCCCACAAAGTCCTTTTGTGCACCAGGAATGTATGCTAGTTCCACTGTATGAGGTTCCTTAGACTGCTCAGGCCTTCTAGCTGAGACCCATGTTCAGGGGGTCTGAGTCAGACTGATTCCCAGCTATCAGTCTTGGGGGGGGGGGGGCAAGTTAGCTCCTCCTTGATCAGTTCAGCTGTCTCTATGTGTTTCTGCAGCCTGGTCTTGTTCTCCCTCTCTGCATCTGGATTATAGTTTGACTCAGTGTTTAGTTGTGGGTGTTTGCTTCTGTTTCCAACAGGTACTAGATGAGGGCTCCATGATGGTGGATAAGTTAGTCGTTGATCTCATTATCAGGGAAGGGCACTTATGGCAGCCTTTCCACGGTTGCTCAAATTGTTAGTTGGGGTCAGTCTTGTAGGTCTCTGGACATTTCTCTAGGTTCAGTTTTCTCTTCAATCCTATAATGGCTCCCTCTTTTATATTATCTCTCTCTCTCTCTCTCTGTTTCTCTCTCTCTCTCTCTCTGTTTTTCTCTCTCTCTCTGTCTGTCTCTCTCTATCTCTGTCTCTCTAAACATACAAACAAACAAAAGCAGCACACAACTATAATAATGACACAGAAGAAGCAGAGGCAGGAGGATCATCCATGAGTCCAAGAACATCCTGGTCTGCATAGAGTTCTGGGCCCCAGCAAAACCTACACTGGGGAGGAAAGACTAGGCTGGAGAGCACAAGCAGATGTGCATGCTCACACTCAGGCTCATCCGGTTCCTACCCCAGCACTCGGCTAGTAAGATAGTACAGGCATCATTGAGAAAACATTCAAGTGAGTCACGGGACTACACATTCAAACTGGACATGAGTAACTGGCAGGCTATGGCTGCATGGCTGGACATACACCTCAATAAGCAGAGAACAAAAAATCTTGCTTTTTTATTCACCTGAGGATTTTTTCCAGTTGGTCTACCATGTCATGAAGAGATGTGGTCACCTCTGTTGTAGACCTAAAGAAATAAAAATTAGGTTTGGAAGTGGGTTTTAATAAAATATAAAACAACTATATGGGGGGAGAAAAGCATGTTACTCTTATACACAGTAATATTACACTGTTCAATTAAAATTTGAAGCTTATTTCCTATATACCATCCAAAGACCACTGGATCCTACACTGCAGGGTCCTACGCTATTTTCATGAGGAGCTGAGCATAATGACACTATCAGGCGCATTTCTGGTCATACCCAGAGCATATAGCACCTATTTCACCAAACCAACCCAATGGACTAAGATAAAAATTAGTGGAATCAATCAGGCATCACTTTCTGTTAAAGATTACCCAGATGTGAACTGCTCATTTCTAAGGCACTTTTGAGTTACCTCTGCTTCGAGGTAAAAAATAATAATGAGCAGTTGTTGACTAGGTGTGTGTGTGTGTGTGTGTGTGTGTGTGTGTGTAAAACAATTAATAATTAAAGAACAAGAGGGAATAGAGGGACACAGGAGAAGTTAGAGAGGAAGAGATGGAACACTAAGGAAGACCACAATATACTTAGTCCACAAAGGAAAAGCCTAATTCAGAATGGCATCAGATTCTCTGCAACATGGACAGGACAAAAGCAAGGTCTTGAGAAACCATGGGAAAAGAAAGATGAATTTATAATTCCACAGAGAAAAAACACCCACCTTAGTGTAGAGGTATAATTATGGCATTACCATGTTTGATGAGGAGCTATTTGAGATTGTATTCCATTAAAATGAAAGGCTATGTCACAAAGGAAGGAGAAAGGCAATACCAACACAGCGGAGATGACATAGCAGACAGGTAAGAGCTACATAGCAGACAGGGGACTCTGTTCACAGCAAAGAAAAACAAAGGGCAAATCCAGTGAGGAGGGATTCAATAGAGAGAGGGACAAGGAAAAGAGGGAGGTGAGAGATTATCTAGTACTCCTGACCACTTTATGGTTCCACAGGGAGCCCAAGAAACAAAAAAAAAAAACAAAAAAAAAAAGGAAGAAGGAGGAGTAGGAGGAGGAGAAGGAGAAGGAGAAGGAGAAGGAGAAGGAGAAGGAGAAGGAGAAGGAGAAGGAGAAGAAGAAGAAGAAGAAGAAGAAGAAGAAGAAGAAGAAGAAGAAGAAGAAGAAGAAGATAAAAAAAAAAGAAAAGAAAAGAAAGCAGGAAAGCAGGAACCATCCAATCCAGAGGAAAGAGAAAGCTTAGGAAGAGAAACAATCACACCTTGCTGTTTCAACAATGTTTACATGATCGTGATGGTGGAGACACTAAAGAATGAAGACTAATCAATAATGACTTCTACATCATTTACAGTTTAACTGTGAAATTAAATATAATACTATTAAAAAAGGGAGTCCTAGCTTGCTTTCTGTTGCTATGGAAACACAATGAACAAAGCAACTAGGGGAGGAAAGGGTTTACTTGGTTTACCGCTTACAGTTAATGATCAAGAAGAGCCAGTGCAGGAGCTCAAGGCGGGAACACAGAGGTAAGAATTAAGAGAAACAATAGGATCTGCTTACTGGCTTACTCAAGTGGCTGTCTTTCTTACAAATCTAGACCCACCTGCCTAGGGATGACACCACCCAGAGTTGGCTGGGCCCTCCCATATCAATCCACAATCAAGAAAATGTCCCACAGACACCCATCCCCACTGGCCAATCTAATGAAGACAGTTTCTCAATTGGGATTCCCTCTTATCAGGGTGACCGAAACTAACCAGCACAGAAGGCAAGCAAAGAGAAGACAAAGCATTTGCTTTTTAAGCAAGGCAGGTGATACCTTGGCACTTGGATGGTAGAGATTAAGGCATCACAAGATCAAGGCCAGCATTACCCACAATGGGAGTCAGAGACTAGCCTGTGTCTCTCTGTGACTTATTGTTGAACACCAACCCCTGAGCATTATACCTATCACCACTGTCATTTGGAGACCCTGTGGTGACTCAGGAGCAAACCCTAAAACTGGACTGCTGACAGCCTCTCCAAAGAAGGAAGGGATGGAGAGGGTGAGCAACCCTCCCCTGAGGTCTCAGCCATGCCCCACATCTCCACCCAGCTCTATGTGATTCTGCCCCAGATGCATGTGGCCTGTGCTCTAAGCAGTTATTTGAGAATATAAACTGTGAAAGGTAACTAAAGGGCAGATTCCATCAACACAGAAGTCGTCACCCAGATCAGATTTTACAATAATGTGGTGGCTTTGGGGCCACTCATGTGTCCTACACCCATACCCCATACAGAAGATCGGTAAACAAATTAGTTCATGAAGCTGAACACAGAACCATTCTTTTTGGCCAACAGTTCATATCCTGTGAGGGGAAAGCACTGAGCATCTCTGCAGGAAAAGTTCACACAGCACCTGCACTAGTAGTAAGCCACAAGCTCTCCAAAGAACTCATGGGATTTGGGTCAAACAGTTAAAAAAAAAAAAAAAAAAAAAAACTCCTTTCCCAAAGGGACATTGTAGCATCCAGTATGCCTTGGTTCACTGTACAAGAAGGATGACTGTTAGGGATACTCCTGTGATAGCTGTGTGAATGTGCTGGCAGCCAATCTGTAACTCTGTGAAGACAGACATCTCCTTTGAAGCTAAGAAAAGGACAGATCCTGAGATGATCCTGAGATGATACTTTGCTACTGTGCAAAAACTCATTTTTCATTCTTCTTTTCCCTGCACCCAAGTCTATGGGAACCAATGTTTCAGGGTAGACTGAAAACATGGAGATAGCCACTATCTATGTAGTCAAAAATAAACATTTCCCTGACATGAGAAGAGGGACAGAAAATAGAATGACAGAAGAAATATACAGCAAGGAAGGCTTCCTGTCTAAACATTCAAGAAGCAGAAGGCAGAGGCTGAGCACCTTGGCTCAAGTACCAGGGATGTGCAGACAAGGATGTTGATTTGTGAGCATCATGTGAGATGCTTGAGAACAAGACTGCAAAGGAAGAGCAAGGGAATGACAGCTATGTGACATCCCAGGATAGAACCACTAAATATGAATGAAAAAGAAAGACATCACAAAATAAATAGTTGGTCAATAAATACAAAAAAGTAAAAATACTTCAAGCACATTTTAAGAACAAAGAAATCACTGCTGTAGATGTTTAAGAGTACTCTTGTTAACATTGCTTTTCAGTGTATGATGGTCATGGTTAACTACTGTAGAAATTACAATTACAGGAAAACACCTGTTTAGTAACAAAAGAATGACAGCTCTCTCCAGATGCCAAGCTGACAGATTGTTTTGATTTCTTCTCTATATGGCTCACCATTATGCCTTTCAGAGCTAGCTAGGGTAGACTCAGGGTCACTTGAACACTGAGCATGCAATCCACCTCTGAGCTACTACCACCCCCAGACTTTTTTTTCTCTCATAGTCTCAAAGTTTTCTGTTGATGAACACTTAGAAAAGTGGTGCCTTTGTCATAAACATAGGAATAAGAAGACTCAGTGAGACTGGCCTCCTTGGTTCTTACCCACATCCCCTTTGCGGAAGGCATTCTAGGATGTCATAGCAGAGAGAGAGCTGGTCACTCCGTTCACAATTGTAGATGCACTCCAGTGCTGTTGCCATCAGCTGGTCCTGGTCAGGGATAATTTTTTGCTGCAGCTAGAGAAAATGAAGCATGTTATACTCAGTGTCAATGTCCCCATACCCCAGCACTACTGTCAATAGAATATTAAACAGGGTCATTAATCAGCCAAAGAAGCAACTCTTGATTTTTCTGTAGCTTGCAGACTTTTGAGGTATTTAATAATTCTTAATGAAATCACACTTTAATTACAGAATCAGCTAGAAAAGATCATTTGTAACTCACTAGCTCCATCTGCTAAAATCAGACTCTTCAAATCATGACCCATTCCAAATGAAGTAGATGCAAGTAACAAATAACACAGTGACTTAAAATGGCAGAAACAAAAAAAAAAAAAAAATAACATTTCTATCCCCAAAAGCCAAATTTTATGTGTTTCAATTACAAAATATATGAAATTCCTGAAGTGATGTTACAAACATTAGAGCCTATGTACTCTACTGCCACCCTACTGAGTTATCAGTTATCTGATAACTACAGTGCAATGCACAACCCCAGAGCACATTCTAGCTCCAAGTACAGAGATGGCCACTTCAGGCCTTTTTCCATACAAGTACTCAAAGAAAACAAAATTCTACCATAAACTTTACATAAGAAAACGATTTTCAACATCACTGAAACGCAAAGGTATCTGGCCGATGAATCTGACTACACAGAAATTAAAAATAAAAATTTTACATGGTAGTGAATAAGAAAAGACATAATAATAGAGGCAGGTACAGAGTTCCATCACAGCACAGAGAAATCATGGACGTCTGAAACTATCTAAAAGAGTGGGACCACAAGACAGACAGTTACTTAGCAAATAAATGAGGAAGGAGGCAATCATTTGTAAATGAAGGAATCAACCAACTAACACAGAGGCCAAAAATGAGCCCTGGAGAGTAAAGAGTTAAGTTCCCTTTGAATGGCATGCTCATGGAGAGAGTAAGAATGAAGAGGCAGACTGGAAGCAAAGCCCCGTCTGAGTCACTTTAGAGGGCCCAAGGCTCGCCATTCCACAACCAGAAGCCACTAGGAAGACTTCCATGAATTAATGACATGGTAAAATCTGTGCTGCAGGAAAGCAACACTGAGAAATATGGAAACGCTCCTGGAAAGAAAGAGTTTAATATCCCTGTTACCTGTCTAGTATTCACATATTTCAAGAAAGGCAAATGTTTTATTCAAAAGCACATGCTAAATTTCCAGGTAAAAACAACAAAAGCTGACTATATACAAAGGATTTACAAGCTCCCATATGGAAGACCTATCACAAACATGATTACAGGAAGAATCTAAAGTCAATTCTTTACTCCTCATAAAACATTCATTGTCAATCCATCCTGCATCGCATGTGGTATTCCGCTGCCATCAGCGCCCACCAGGGCTCACCCCAAATGTAACACCCATCACTAAGTGGAAGCTGATTATGAGGAGATGAAAAACTTTAACTAGACAATGAGCAGAGGCATTTCAGACAGGTGGCCATTGTATAACCCCAAAAATGTCTATGATAGAGCAATACTTTGCTTCCTGTTTGGGTTTACTCAATGCCATGACTGTTGATCTTACTGAGGTTCACAATGATAACTGAGGCCAGTATGAAGAAGCAGGCTCAATCAGAACTAACACCTGGAAGAAACCTGAAGTGCCTTTGGCTTAAATTCTGGTCTCACAACAGTGTTTTGGGGACTGTGTCGCCTCACTTAAAGTCCCACTCCAGTGACATGGGAGCCATTGCATTGCCTGAAATAGCATATTTTATATATCACAAAATTAAGAGATTTTCACTATGCATAAGTAATTGTACCTAATAAAATGAGGTTCTCTCCAGAGACTCCAAAGAGCACAGGAGCAAACTTAAACAAGCAGTCTTCTTCAGCTGTAAGAATCATGGTCCTTATGAAATGAGGATGTCCTTACAAAAACCTAAAGACCTTCATAAACTGTTTGAATGGCCTTGAGAGAAGATATTTCCACTTATTAGTGGCATCATAAATATGGTGGGCAAGAACATGGGTACAGAATTAGAAGACACAGACAACAGCATGAACACTTTACAGCACAAATCCCGGGCACTACCTTACTAAAGAAACAAAATGAGTTAACTCTAAGGAAAAGACTTCATAGTTAGATTACAACATCTGCAACTATAGATCCCAATATACAAGAAATATAAAATGAATGAGTCAAAATAACCATAACTGTGTAAACTTTGGGAAAAGTGTACATCAACAATGTTGAAACATTTTTAAAGAACAAAATGACATATTTTTTTTTCTGCTTAATGGAATTTCTTTATAAAGCTGATTATAAAAATTTATTCCTAAACCTATTACTACAGAGTCACGGGGGGGAAAAAAATGAAAAGACTACAAAGAAATTAGAGATGCTACTCACATCAGGCTTAGAATGCTGAAATATCTTCAAGGGGAGTTTCAAGTCTTCTTTAGCTAGAGTTACTAGATAATCTTTCAGGAGCTCATTGGCTGCCCCCGGAGACCGTTTCTCACAGCGATGGAGGAAGGGAACCATCCATTGGTAAGCACTGGTCACATAAGTGTCCTCAGAACACTGTAAGTATAATTAACCACAGCAAGCAAGCATAATTGAAACAGCACTATACTAGATGAATCTGCCTAGTGTTAAGCAGTGAAAGCCTCACACTTTCCAGAGCACTGCAGATCCCACTCACTGCAGGCCCAGCCACTAGCAGGAGAATGTGTACCTTCTCCTGGGGTTGGGAGGACACAGTGACTACACCTGTGCATCCCATCTATGCAGACTGGAACTGGCCTAGGGTCCCACAGGTGCAGGCCCAGCTCTGGGAAACATACACGCTATGGCTACTGCTCAGCCATGAGGTCCTGACAGCAGAGAGAGATTCTGCCCAAAGGGAAAACAAAACGAACACGCGAAAGCAAGTCAGAGGGAGATGTCTGGGGCAAAGTCAGAGTTAAAGGAAGAAAACACAGAGACAGAGACAGATGAGCAGACGTGACCTAGAAAGGAGCTACTTGGGAACAGAATTCCACTAGTATCCCCATCCTCTTTTCTCTTTTTCATTGTTCCCCCTTCTAGCATGGGTCCTTTTATCTATCATCACTGAAAGTAATCTCCCCAGGACGAAAACATACAACCCTTCAGTATGTTTATTTATTTGCTTATTTGTTTATATATATTTTTGAGGAGATTCTTTCTACACAGCCCTGGCCCTCTCTATGTAGATCAGTCAGTCTGACCTCAGACCCATAGAGATCCACCTGTCTCTGCCTCCCAAACGCTGGGATTAAAGGCATGTGCCACTACACCCAGCATAAAACTACTACTCTTAAGAAGGGTCTTACATAACACAACCAAATCTCACTGATGGCTGCTAAGGAAAAGAAATTATTGAGAATTGGGAGATGGAAAAGAGGGGATGCACACATAGAGGCAAAAAAGAGGCAAAGGAAGGGGGCAAAGATGAAGATGAAGGGGGGAAGATGAAGGAGAGCAAAGGCATAGGCTAAAGCGCAGTTGTGTATCCTGCTCCTTCCTAGGCTCTTACGTTTCCTATTTGCCTTATGCCACACACAGCAACACAGGCTCAGAGATGCTCAGAAGGGTCAGAGGGCACCTACATGCTCCATCAGCAACCTGAGTTTTTCCAAGTCTTTCTTCTGCTGCAGGTCTTTCAGAGTGAGGGTGAAGTCACAGCCGGCTTCATAAACCAGTGTTTCCAGAGTCACCAAATCGTCACAGAGAACCAGCAAGCCAGGAATACAGCGCTCCACTCCAAGGCGTATAAGTGACAAGGAACAGTCAACCTAAAATGGAAAAGCGACAGTAAAGTCCTGACTAAGCCAAAGTGGAAAACCTCCAGTGTAGATGAGCACATAACAATTTCTGTAAAATTTCATAGTCAGAATGTGTCTTATCACAAAAGAACTGGAGTTCATCAGCATCAAGCTCTTTGAAATGGAATGAGCAAGATGCACTGACCACACAGGTATGAAGGGACATAGGGCTGTCTTAACTCTTACATTAGAGCAGCAAAAGCAGAGGGGAATGTGGTATAAGTAGCAGTGACAAAGCAAAATGAAATGCACTCTTGCTACCGCACTGTGCTTCAAAGATGAGACTGCTCGGCAGGCTTCCCTGCTCCATGCCAAGCCAGCTGTACCACCCAATAAATATTTATTTCTTAGCTGAAACAAAGAACACATTTCCTTTATTTGTACAGTACACTGACATTTATCTTCTATTCCTCTACAAATTATAAACTAGCCTCCTCCATTGATGGGAAACCATCCATTGTAGCCTACACTAGCCTCTCCTGTTCACACTCTAAAATACACAGAGGGCCTAGGAGAAGCTAACACCAGCCTTGGCATTAGCAACACAAGATGAGGTATCTGCAGTCATAGACTAAGTCTACAGTGACTGACACCTGACCAAGAGTTTCCACTAAGGCATGTGCTGTGTGACTCACCCCAGAGAATATTACAAACATCCATTCACCGCAGACAGCACTGATGACAGAGCAGGGAAAGATTCAGCCATGCCAAGCTGAGTAAAGCAATGCTTTGAACTGAGAACTCTTTTAGGAAAATGGGTCACTTAGAGCAACTACACCCAAGAATCACCTGCTCTTCTGATAACTGTTTCTTGCTTATGTGAACTCAGGAAAGTGCTGGGCTTGGGGAACCATCTCTGGGCCCACTCTATGAGGGACTCATGTAGACAATCATAACTGCTCTTGTTTCTGGATGGCACTAACCATACTATACCAAAAAAATAGGGTTCCACTGGAGGACTACATTGCATTCAGGAGGATTGCAGCTCTTGGTGACAAGGAGCCATGCCAGAAATACACTGCTCACTCCCTTGATTAGTGCACTCACTTGTTCACCCTGAGGAAATCTTTGTTGGACACTCTCTGAGTGCTTCACAGTATACTACAAACATATAAGGGGACAAACACAACAGATCATTAGAAGATGGAATTTGGGTAGACCAGAAGAATGGGTAAGAAGTAGGACTATACAAGGATGGCCTAGGTTCTCCTCTCAGTGAAATGATGAGGATGCTAAGGACGCATGAACACTCAAAAGAAGTTAGTGAATTTTGTCCTGCATGTGTGCTGCTGAGAAGCCTGTGCAGCCCTCACAGTATCTCAGTTCAAGATGTCCAAATGAAAGTCCAAATGAAAGAAACCAAATCTTCCAAATGTGGAAGACATGCCATAGCTAGAGTGGACACTTGGGAACATAAATCATGGGGCATGATTTCAGAGGAAGAACTGAATGGGCCACATGGGTAGACAAGATTAGAGTCAATGGCAGCACCCTGGGGAATAGTGGTAAGGGGCAAGCCAATAAACAGGAGCTGCAGGCATAAGCTCAAATGAATGGCTGTGACAATGACAAGGAAAACCTGAGCTGGGATCACAGAAGACCAGGAGAAAGAGATTTCTGCAAAGAAAAGAAAATAGTGCCAACAGAAAAGATGTTAAGTTAGGGATAAGAGGGTCGCCAGCTTCCCTAGCCACAACTTCCAGTCAGTGGCAGGCACAGCTGGACTGGAGAGATGAGGAGGACCAACACCAAAAGCAGAGAGCCTAACTCTGGAACAGCCATGCGGGGAACAAGAAACACAGCAGAAGCCCGTAAGAAGACAGCTCCACCTCACATTTTCCATGCATACATGTGGAAGAACTGAGTATCCTAACCAAAGGCGAGTGTGGAGACTGAAAAGCAGCAGACCTAGTGAAGAGAACATCCTACACACTGAGAGCGCAGGTGCAGAGTCCAGAGCACAGGGGGAGAAAAGCGTGAACTCAAGCACACAGGCCTCTTCCCCTGGGAAAAGCCAGGAGGTCCTGAGGGAAGGAAGTCCTCAGATTCCCAGATGAGACACAACGCGAAATCGCTTTCTGAGAGTGGTGAGGAAAACGACAGGATAAGAGGAGGAACCAAGAAGGAAAGAGGAAAGCACAGGAAAAACAGTGGCAACAAGAAAGTACACCCATAGCCCCAAACCTCTGAATTGTCAGGCAGCTGAGGAAGAGAGAGGTGAGGAGTGAGATACATGGAAAGACTGGTAAAATAAATCGAAGGGAAAGAGTGTGAAGAGGTAAGGCTCAAGCAAAAGCAGAACGGAGACACTTAATGATGAATGGAAGCAAACGAGTCACATCTGGAAGGATGCTTTTATCTTCATAACAACTAAAGACAAGCTCAGAAGAATTTTCAGAAAACATGATGTACATACACAAAAACTGCACGAGGAACAGACGGAAAACAGCACATCCGCCGTTTGTGTTTGCCAACTTCCCCAGTGTTTACTAAGGCATGTGGATTTAAAGTCAAACTACCAAAACTTGAAAGGGAAGCAGATACCAGTGAAACTTAACAGTAATGTTCCACACACCGGAGCCTTCAAAGAGGAAAATTCACTTCCTACACCAACAAACAAGATTTGCTGAAGGCATTTATAAGCACTAAGGAAAAAGAAGTCCCATATCAATTAAACCTCTAAAAATGAAAAATATAAAATCCATGTCAGATATTACTTTGACGCATCTCAAATGACATACAATGTCAGTATCTCACATGAAGCCAATAAATAAAAGCCATTATAGAGTGTTTCTAAATAATGAAAGACATGACAAGACATAAGCCAACTAAATATAAAGTACCCCAAGCCCCTTTGCTATCATCAACTCTAGTCTCCTAGAGGTAATTCATGATGTCTCAGGGTTAGTAGCATCTCTTCTAATAGAGCAGCTTCAGATTCACAGGAAAACTGGGCAGAAACCAGTGGCCACACAGCTGCTAAAACTCCGGCCCCATGAAGGAAGGGAGGAGGTCTGCAGTGCTGACTGCACCATGCACTTCAGACACAGCTCCCAGATGCCCCTGAGCTGGAACTCACCCAAAAGCCGCCTCCCCCTGGGCCAGCTTTCAGAACAGCAGAAGGAGCCATGCAAGCTTCCAAAGGAGGAACATCCTATGCAGTCCTAACACCCATGAACTACAATGACCAGCATGTAACCCTGAGAGGGCAGTAGTGGCACACATAATGTAACCACGAGCTCTCTACCTTGAATCAAGAGCTGCTCAGCAAGAGGGAAATCATACCTAGTACTGGGAATTTAGCCAACCACTCAGAATTCGTTAGTCATCAATCTTGGAAGAGAACGTACAACTGCCACTTTACTAAACCAGCACAATCCCTACCAACAACCATTAGTCCTTAGACCCACAGATAGGGTTGCCCTGGCCCTCATCACTTCTCTTTGCAACAGAGACCACTACAGAAAATCACAAGCAATAGAAACACAGAGTTGTGAGGTCAGGCATAAGGAAAACAGGAGAAACACAGGAACAGAATTTCTGAAAATCACAATCACCTGTGGCTGTATACTGTAACAGGGACTAAATAAACATTTCTTCCTGTTGATACAGTCTATTAAACAATGGTGGTTTACGTCTATTAAAGTACAGAGAAAATCAGGAAGAGTATGTAGCATACTTTGCAGTTCCCGTTTTTTTTTAATTTATTTTTTTATTTTTATTTTACATATCAATCCCAGTTCCCTCTTCCTCCCTCCCTTCCTCTTTCCCTCCCTCCCACCCTCTCATGCCCCCGAATACTCTCCCCTCCCATCCCCCCCCCACTCCACATGTAGGGTGATGCCCTCCAGGAGGGGTAATCTAAATCTGTCAGGTCATTTGGAATAGGGACTAGGACTTCTCTCCTGTCTCTAGATTAAGGGAGTATCCATCCATTAGGGATGTGCCCACAAGGTCCTTTTGTGCACCAGGAATACATCCTGGTTCCACTGTATGAGGTCTCTTAGACTGCTTAGGCCTTCTAACTGAGACCCATGTTCAGGGGGTCTGAGTTAGTCCCATGCTGGATTCCCAGCTATCAGTCTGGGGGCCCATTAGCTCCTCCTTGTTCAGGTCAGCTGTCTCTATGTGTTTCTGCAGCCTGGTCTTGTCCTCCCTCTCTGCATCTGGATTCCAGTTTGGCTCAGTGTTAGTTGTGGGTGTTTGCTTCTGTTTCCATCAGCTACTAGATGAGGGCTCCATGATGGTGGATAAGTTAGTTGTTGATCTCATTATCAGGGAAAGGCATTTATGGTAGCCTTTCCACTGTTGCTCAAATTGTTAGATGGGGTCAGTCTTTTAGGTCTCTGAAGATTTCTCTCTCTCTCTCTCTCTCTCTCTCTCTCTCTCTCTCTCTCTCTCTCTCTCTCTCTCTCTCTCTCTCTCTCTCCTCCTCTACTAATTTAAAAGATACCTTTGAATAACCTGCCTTGCATACATTTGCTTTGTAAGAATCCAGAAGGGCAAGGACTGAAGGACTGTTCCTTTCACCCTATGAATTTCACCTGAGATTTCTGGACTGGCTGCCATATGGTCCTAAGGACCCAGCACACCACCAATACCACTGAGCAGCAGTGCCCTGTCTCCTCACCTGCCCAGCATGGTGCTCTATCTCTTCTGCTCTGCTCTGGTACCAGTCCATCACCTTCTCCACCATGAGCTGGGGCATCCTATACTGCAGAAGCTCAGGCTGCTCGGCATACAGGAACTCACTATCATCCTGGAGGCTAGATTCCACCACCATTCTGCAAAGCAAGGCAGGAACAATTAGAACTATCTGGAAAGCTGTAGGAAATGGCAGCAGGAATGAGGAGAGAGCAGCTTACAGGGATGGGGTGCCTGTGGGAAGGGTTATTTTCTCACATGTATGTGCACATTTGAAGGTTAATAAGGCATTTTGGGAAATTTAACATTTTGTTTTCCTGACTTCAAAATTCAGAATGGAAAATAAATCAAAGCAACAATGCCTCAACTCAACCAGACAGGAACTAAGAAAAACTAAAAAGCTTCACAGAGCACACCCCATTGGTGCTTCTGTCAGAGCACACCACCCCCCCCTCAACACCACCACATCACATTCCAGGTCACTCTGACTTTGAGATTTCCTTTCATGAAATGGGGTCATTCTCTTTAAACAACCATATTCTTCATATTCTAGAACCGTGAGAAGTACTTTAAAGACCATTTCAATTGGAAAACTCAAAGCTTCAAATTCTACTAGCTTGAATTATTCGTAAATTGTTCTCCTCTGCCATCTATGTCATCTTTTTAGGCCTGTAACTTGGATAGTAGACTTGATTTATTAAATACTTGATATTCTACTCTAGCTCCACATATTTACTCTAACTTCTATGGAAATGCCTCGATTCTAGCTTGAGTCTACCATAGACTCCTTTAGAATTTTTGTATACTATTCTGTGTGTGAATGCCCCTCACTAAGCTCTCTCTTACTCTCTGTTCCTATTTTATGCAGATCTATGGTACTTAGGAAGGGGCTGCTTTAAGATTTTGTTCTTTTTCTTTGACAACTTCATATGCATCTCTAATGCATTCTGGCCACTGTCACTCCTCCTCTCTTAGTCCGTCCCCACTTGTCACACTCCAGGTTAACAGCAGCCATGTGTCTGGACATGAGGTGGTATTATCCACTAGAGCATGGTGGCTGTATTTTTATGTTTATGTGTTTATATTATCTAAATTGTACAAACTATAGTAACTTATCTTCTGGGTGACATTAGCTATAATTTTTGAAATTTTCTTCTCCCTGCATAATTTCTCCTTTTCTTTATTGTTCCATATCTATTTCCCTCCTCTCTTTGTTCTGCGCTCTCTGCATGTGACAGAACCTGCTCATCTGTTAGCTCCACTGTGTGCAGGTAGTGCCCAAACCTTTGAGGACCACACCTCAGGATCAAAACACCCCTTTTCTAAGGCTGCTTCATTCTCCAGAAAAGAGTCCTACAGGCTTCTACATGAGGAACACTCTGCACTGTGCACTCAGGGCACAGGAAGGAGATGAACTGTGTGAATTTTCTAAAGCCTGGATCTTCAAAGCATCACTTCCCCGTCCCTCCTCCAGATGCCCTGCCTGCCATCCAGGAGCATAGAGATTCAGTGACTCAACAAGCCGTCTACAGGCCCGAAGGATAAAGCTCTGATCTCCTGAAAGGAAAGGAAAGAAGGACAAGCGGAGGGTCCTTTCTTGTTTCTCTTGGGTGGAAACTACAGGGATTCAAGAGTGCCTCCTACTGATTGTCCTGCCCACACCTCACGAGAGGCACCCCTCCAGTGTAGCATTTGACATCTCCATATTCTGAGGCCTCCCTGAGCACAGTCTTAGGAAAATGAGAACTAAAATGTGACCAAGAATAAAACTGCATCAAATCATGACTACAACAGTGAAAATGTATCTGCTCAATTGGTAAATTGAAAGCCAATATGTTAAAGTGAAGAGTTGTAATAAAGATCATTGCTTAAACAGTTCCCTTTCAATATTTGGTACCTCCTCATTAAATTTTATTTAGTATATCCCAGGTCATTAGTGTTTTTTAAAAACTCCTCTAAAATCCTCTAACTAAGGGAACACCACCAAGCAAAACTCCATGCGACACAAAAGTTTTTCACAAAGCCACCTAATAACCCATACCACAAAGAACAAAGATGCCTTGTGCTAGTTCATACTGGCCTGCATTCCAATTCCTCACACCAATCTTCAGCTCGGTGTTTATGCTCAGCCCAAGGAATAATCTTCAAGGAGTCACCGTTCCAACTAAAATTTAAAAGAAATATACAGCTTTTAAAATACAGACTGCCTAGCTGCATGAGGCATATCGCTAGAAATACATAAATGTGCTGCTGTGAGGTTTCCTGTTTACACTATTCTAAGTGGTACACGACAGGGAGTACACAACACATCGATAAAAACCAGCACACTGCTCTCTCTCTCTCTCTCTCTCTCTCTCTCTCTCTCTCTCTCTCTCTCTCTCTCTCTCTCTCTCTCTCTCTCCATCCTTTAACCATTTAAAAGGAAAATTCCAAAGAAAACCAAAACTGCAGTGATGAAGTAAAGGATGACAGAAGTGTGTGTTCGCTCACATGTCTTAAGAATCAGGAACCTGCACTGTATGTGTCATTTCAACCCAGAGTTCTTCTGCACAAACACCAACCAGCAATGTGTCCCATGTGATTTCACTATGGAAATGGTATGTCTGTGTCATCCTAGTACAGCAATTCACAAGCTCCATGAGCATATATGAACCACTTAGAATAAGACAACTGACTCTAAGAACATTGATTTTAATCTTATTTAGTATTATTAATTTCAATTTAAATAGCCACATATGACTAGATGCTGTCACCAATCCCCAGAACCCATGTAAAGCTCAAAGGAGAGAACACGCGCCACACAATTGTCCTGTGATCTCCATACATGTGTACACACACACACACACACACACACACACACACACACACACACAATAATAGCATATTTTAAAGAATCCATCTAAAGGAAAATGGAGGTGAACACATGTTAATATAGAGAACAATTTGCTATAAATCAACGGTCACAGAAAACAAACAGTGGAGGGCTTTAAACATTATCTGCTGAGTTCCCTTTAGTTCTCACAGCCACAGATCCATGTAAAACATAGAAACATGCTCAATTAAGAATAAAGACAACACTTTAAAAAGAAAAAGGGGAAAAAACTTGAATTGCCCTGCTTATGCAATTCGGTAAAATGCTTTTTCTTATATTTCAGACTATCATTTGTGGCATTTTTCTATATGTATCACTACCTAGAGAAAGGACCAAATGTTCTGAGGTTGTGAAACATGCTCCACACAAGAAAGACTCCATAAACACGTGGAAATCACAATGGTAGAAAGATTAGTCTTCAACTGAAAAGAACTAGGAAAGCACTATGGGGTTCTGTTGCAGAGGCAGGGCTGAGGGGGTTGGGAAAAAGCAGCAATAACTTATCAATCAACAACATCATGCCACCAGATATTGCTGGACCCAATTAGCCAGAGTCAGGTGCCCCAATACTAAGTAAGTTGATCAGATGCTCTACTAAAAGTATAGCTTTTAACCAACACATAATAGACTAGACTAGTAAACCAAGTGCCTAAGACACGTTGTAAGCATATTTATGCTCAGATCTGTAAGTACTGGAATCAGGGCAAAAGCCATGGTATTATTCATTTGTCACCAAATAGACTATTTTATTCCCTTTCATGTCAGAAATATTATATTGCAAACTGCTGGGATGAAATGTAAGACATCATTTTGGATAGAGATGATGATGATGCCCACTCTGCCGACTGAACAACAAATTAGTGCAACGAATCGAGAAGGAGAAAAAATACATCTCGGCAGCTATTATAACTTTTCAAATCAAAGCAGACACGGTTCCTTAAGCTACACAAAATGTTTTCAAGAAGAATTTCAGAAAAACATATTACAAGCTGATATTTGTATTTTCTACAGAGGATATATGAAACCCAAAAGTCCTTCCCACAATGACTAGTGCCCTGGACAGGGAAGAAGCCCTGCCTGGGCCAGGCACACTTAATGTGCAATGTACTCTAGAAAATTGCAAGACACTTTGATGGGTCTGTTGAATGAAATGGGTAAGAAACCCATTAAAACAGCAAAAATAATTCTGCTCAGAGACCCACAGTAAAAGAGACCAAGAGCCCTATCAGTAATGAGATGTTTTACTCTATTACCAAAGCACAGTAGCTCCTCCTCATCATGTCAATGGTGACCAGGAACACTCTTCAGTATTCACTGATCTCTTCCTATGGACCCAACAGTACACAACGCTTTTAAAGTGTAATACCACCAATCAGTCTTAACGGTTTAAAATGAGCCAGCTACATTATTTTTTTACCTTCCAGTAATAGAATCAATAAGTTACTGGTCTTACAGAATGAAATTCCACCAAACATGGCTTACCTTCAGATCTGATCACCAATGCTTAGACAATAAAAAGCAAAACCCAAGAGTGGGGGCATAAGGATACAGACACATTTTAAGCCTGAGGCAGCAGCACCTTGAATTCAAGAGTAACACTAAATACACAGTACATTATAAGTCATCTAAGGCTACATGGTGAACCTGTCCCAAAGATGGGGAAAAGACTTTGTTTCCTTGCACTGTTACTACAAAATATTGTTTATCCCTTTTAGAAGATCATAGTACTAGCTGAAAGAGAATAGTAAGTTCTTAATTTTACCTCAAATAATAGCTCTAAGAGAAGGAAAGGTCTATTTCTAAACCAGAATCAAGACTCCTTCCAGGCAGTTGAGAATTAATCTCACTCATCAACTTGAGTCTAGAACTGACAGGCTTCTCAGGGTGTTTGGGGATTACCTTTATTTGGCTAATTGAGGTGAGAAAACCCACCCAATGGAGGTGGTACCATTCCCTGGGATGTGATAATGGAGAGCCTAGGATCAGTCTAGATGCCCATCAACCAAAGAATGTGCTACATTTACATAATGGGGTACTTCTAAGTGGTTAAAAAAATAAAATAAAATAAAATGACATGTTGAAATTGCAGGCAAATGGATAAAACTACAGGAAAAAAAAAAATCCTGAGTGAGGTAACCCAGACCCAGAAAGACAAAATCGGTATGTACTTGCTGTTAAGTGGATATTAGATGCAAAGCAAATGATAACCAGGCTACAATCCACAACCCCAAAGAAGCTAAGTAGAAAAGGGACCCTAAAAGGGACACACACATGGAGGGCCCCAGGAAAGGAAAACAGTTAAGATCTCCTGGGTAAACTGGAAGGGAGGGTAGAAGGGAGGGGATGGGGGATGGGAACAGGAAGGATCAATAAGAATGAGTTGGGGGAATAGTAGAATGGGAGAGCAATGAAAAAGCTAACTTGCTAGAGGGAGCCATTATGGGGTTAGAGATAAAGTTGGTGCTAGACAAATTCTTAGGAATCCACAAGGATGAACCAAGCTAAGACTCCTAGCAATAGTGGAGAGGGTGTCTGAACAAGCCTTCCCCTTTAATCAGATTAGTGACTACCCTGTCATCATAGAACCTACATCCTGTAACTGATGGAGGCAGAGATACAGTGACCCACAGCCAAGCACTGGGCTGTGCTCTTGGAGTTCAGTTGAAGAGAAGGAGGAGGGATCATATGAACACTGAGGGTCAAGAGTATGATGGGGAAAACCACAGAGACAGCTGGCCTGAGCTAGTGGGAGCTCACAGACTATGGACTGACAGCTGGGGAACCTGCATGGGACAAAACTAGACCCTCTTAATATGAGTGACAGCTATGTGGTTTGATCTGTTGGGGGGGTGGGTGCTGGCAGTGAGACCAGGACCTATCCCAGGTACATGAACCAGCTTTTTGGAGCCCATTCCCTATGCTGGGATACCTTGCTCAACCTTGATACAGGGCAAGGTGGGGCTTGGTCTTGCCTCAACTTGGTATGCCAAACTTTGTTGACTCCCCAAGAAAGGCCTTGCTACCTTTAAGGAGTGGATGGTAGTGGGAAGAGGGGTAGGGGAGGGGGAACTGGGGTCGGTATGTAAAATGAAAAATAATTTTTTTGAAGAAAAGAGAAACAGGAAATGAACTGAGCATAACCACTCATTAATCACACTCTGCTTCCTGACTGTGGATTCAACATAACCAGTCACTCCAAGCTCCAGCTACCCTGGCTCCTCAGCCATGACTGGCCATACCTACGAATCAAAGCCAAAGAAACTATTTTTCCCTTAGATTGCTTTTATCGGAGTATTTTCTCACAGCAACTCAAAAAGGAACTAACACAGAAGGGTTTTTATTTAGTTTGTCTACCACCATATCCTAAGCAACTAAAACAGTACCTGGCACTTATCAGGCTCTAAAAAATAGGTGTTTACTGAGTTAAATAATTAACAGAACAACAAAGAGTTTAAAAAATGTTCTCATGAATGATTTAAAAATGAGAACTATAATATAGCAACAGAGGCAAATAGTCTATTCACAATAACAGAGTTATATTATACAGCATAGACTTAAACAGGCAAGAATGTGATAAGGAATGACTTCCTAATCTTTTTATTGTACCAATGGAAGGTAAAGCTAAGGGCTAGTTCAGGATGATTGGGAACACAAATGTTCAGAGCATGAGTTTTTTTGACTATAAAGACAGATGGGCATTTTACTGTATGCCAAATGGGGAGGGAAGGACAAGAATAGAGTCATCTCTAAAACTCACTGCTACAGTTCAGATATAAAATATCCTTAGGCTCATGCATTGGGACATTTGGTCTCCAGGTAATGACAACTGTTTAGGGAAAATGTAGAACCCTTTAGGAGGTAGGGTGTGCTGAAATAAAGTAGTTCATCCATCTGTCATTTTCCCTCTGGTTCTCTGTCCCCCATCTCCTCCCCTTATTCTTCCCGAATGCCACCATGATAAGACCAACTACTGCACATTCAGTCCTTCCCAAGAAAATGGGCTGCATCCCCCTCATAAACCAGGAGAAATTTCCCTCTTTACATTGTTTCTAGTCAATATCTGCCACAGTAATGAGTGAAGTGACATGCCATCATTCTTCACAATTCAAAACAACTTACTCACAAGATAAACAGAATGGCAGAATGTTTAAGGAAATTTAGAGAAACACCTTCTTATTAATTGTATTTACCTCTAAAATACTACTCATTTAAGCCAGCTGCCAATGTAAAATTACAGTAAACAAAACACTACAAATCTTGTTGCTGCTACCCAGAACTATAGAAATCTCAGCTAATCATGAAGCCTTTAAGCCAAGCTCCAGAAACACAAAGCTGCTTGAACATGTGCCTTCTTTATTTATCTTACTCTTCCTTTTTCACACTCCACTTGAATACAGAAATTTAAATGCAACATCCCCACTTTAAAAAAAAAATAATAATAACCTAGAAAACTGAAATCTTCTATTTACAAAGCAATGGCTGCTTTTGTTAGACTTTAGGATTCTTTGTGTTAGAGCTCTGTTCATATGTTTTTCTGAATAATTAACTATGCTGGTTTCATTTGAAGGTAGCATTTATCTGTCAGCAGGAAAGGAATGAATATAATAAGTTCTATTATAGTCAACAATCCTCTCACCAAATACTTCTTCCACTAAATATAAATGTTTTATTTAAAGCAAACTATTCAAAGAATAGACTTCCAAAAGTCCTTTTGTCCATGTCCTTGGAAACAAAAAAGGCTAGGTAGACAGTGTATTGCTACTAATTGTTACCTTGTATGCATTGATTTTGAGATGTGGACTTCTATTATTTAACAAAGAAGAGAATGTTCTGGCAAATAAAGCCTCCATCAAGCCTCCATATATAATTACCATTTGTAGTGATGTCTTGCCAATGAACCTATAATGGTGACCACACCCCTTTGGACATGGCTTCAGGCAGACAGAAGCAGAAAGAAAGAAGGATGAGGTGTGGCTTCTCTGGCGTGCAGTCTTTCTCTTGGGTCAGCTGATCCCATAGGAAGGGCAGAGAAACGCTCTCAGGGTTCTTTATTATGATCTGTGTAAATGTTCCCCAATAAATACCCATTTACCATTTATCTTGGGTCTAGTGAAATTATTTACACTCACACCTTCAACCATTGGGCCTCCATATATAACTACATTAGTTATCATCACAAACATGTCAAGATGATCATATACTCAGTGGGAAGCCCATCACAAAGCCAGTTACCACTCATAGCACTGAGACACAAAAAGACTTGCCTAAGGGCATCATTCCGAATTTAGACTTGCAGATAAATTAGTACATATAAAATTATTAGATGGCTGATGGCACACTAAATATTCAGTACTATTATATTATTTCTAACACTAGCAAGAAGGTTGTTCCTTAGTAGAAAATATAAGATAAATAAAATTTTAGTTAACATTGCAAGATGTACTGTGTGATAAGCTATACCACCATATTAATAATTTCCAAAAAGACTGGTCTTCCTGACCAATGCTTACTACCAAGTATAAAAATGAGAAAGAAATGATTTGAATTTCTCAGAGTACTAGTTTGAAAACATCATTACATTTTAAGGAAAAGGCACAAAGTTCAATTGGATTTCTGCTACAGAACTTCCCAGAAAAGTCAGCCATGTTAGTAAGAGTGTTGTTCTTTATGGGATGATTAAGGTCAACAACAAATGAGAAGAGAATCACTAGAATAAAATTTGTATTTTCCATCGATACTACCTCTAGCATAATGAAAAACTGGCTCTAATTTTGAAAAAGAGACCATGAAGGCCCTGAGACTAAAGTAGGATAACTTGCTTGCTATAAAAGAAATTACAAAGAAAAAAGGAAAAGAAGGCATCCACAAACCTAGGTATATTTTTTTTTAACACTGTCAAAAATAAGCCTAACTGGCAAACAAAAATAAAACATTCATGGAGTAAGCCTTACAATAAGCAGCATCATAGAAATAAGAAAGATATAAACACATGCTTTATTTATTTTGTAATATTCATATTTGTAATGTTACCTTTTATTAGACTTTTAATATTATGACAAATTTCCAGGAAAACAGGGTTTATTTGGGTCTGTGGGCTCAGAGGTTTCACACTGACTCCAACACTTTGGACCTGGGATGAGGCAGAACCTCAGAGGGAGAAGGCAGAATGGAGCAGAATTGCTAATTTACAAAAGCCAAGAAAGAGGTAACAGCACAAGCCAAGGCCAAGACACCTTCAGAGTCATGGTCCCTTTGCTCCAACTAGGTCCCACCTACAGTTCTACCGAGTCCCAAAAGTCTACTACTCAGCTTTGGAACCATTAATACATTCGAGCAGTTCAGCTCAGCTCCCATGTGATACAATCATCCTCAAAAAAAACTTGCACACATCTAGCTGGACTTTACTAATCTCCTGGAGTGTCTAAGTTCAATCAAGCTAACATTACACGTCACAAGAAGCAGAAGGAAATAGGAGACCAAATCAGCTGTCAATATGTCATTCAGGGAGAAAGAATACCTGTTAAATGTTATGGTATTAGAGAGCTATGATGTAAGGACAGATGTGAACTACTCTCATCAAAAAAAAGCCCCTGCTACCAAATAAGAAAGAATTAAAGAGAAAATCTAATATATCTTGTTCCCTAACTTCTATGGCCTAGGTAAATACAAAACCATTGGAGAACATAATAATGAAGTCTTTACTCCACATTACTTAACACCAACTAGACCCTGAAAAATCTTATTTGGTCTATTAAGTACACAAGGAAAACCACTGCCAGAACAAAGACAGAAACAGATGACATCTGAATTAGCAATTAGTAGGCTCAGCAAGCGTACAAGTGGACATTACTAACTGTGACCCTATATGTGTTTATAATGCTCATAGATCTTAAATAATATCCAAGGGGGATAAGAATGTCTTTATATCCTACTCATTCAGATAATCAAAGCTAGCACAAATAACATAATGCTTAAGCAAAACCACAAACCGCAGGAAGACTAATTGCTTCATTGTCACCTTCAAACTCTCTCCCTGAAGATCTATGCTGAAGCAGCCGATACTCACAGAAACCCATGGGCCTGTGCTCAACAGGCATTTCATACACTATCTAAAAAGCTTGCCAACTATGGCATGATTATGTCTATATAGTAGTTAATATGAGTGAGCAGAAGGTTCCAAATAATCAACTGTTATAGATCCTAAATGTGTGCATGTGTATATATGTATCAATGTATATATAATATATAGATTATTCAGCAGTCCTTATAGACAAAAAATATTGTCTTTCCTACTTTATAGTACAGACACAAAAACATGAAGCATTTATTAAGGATCAGGCAGCTATTAAGATGTTTTGAAACTTGACTTCTAGTTCCAGAATGTATACTCTTAGCTACTACAAGACCTAACCTGCAATCATTCTACCATTCACAACTCAACGCCTAGCTCATTTATAATCACTCCACTCAACATTAATTTCTTTTCATTGTATAGCCTCACCATTTGTCACAGGATAATCCATCTGACATTACCCCTACTTAAACCTCTGATAGTGTAAGTGGCCTACTCCTTAAATTTTCCTGAACTTTATTAATTCCTTAGTTTCCCTAGAATATATTTTGCCCCTTCACAAAAAGTAAATATCATTTACATCAATCACAGTCCTGGTACTAAAGGATATATATAATAACATATAATCATAACTGAAATAAATTTATATCAGTGCACTGTTTCATTTAATCCTCATCAGAACATTCCAAGAGCTATATGTCACAATTATAAATGTACAAATACGTAATTCATGAGCTCAAAAATAATCACTGAAAAAGTCAAGAAACAATGTTTAGGAACAGATCCATTAATAATCTTCAATTTGGGGCATGTCAAATCAAAGTGCTCAAAAAAAATCTTAAGAACTAGGAACTAAAATCAAATCAAGGTTTACAAATTTACTGAACAATAAATTTTAAAATGTCAGAGAGGAAGACTAAACACCAAGACCACTAAATTGTAAATAACTAGTGTTTATCTCACAGATAGCTATTTCATTGGGCACATAGCTTTCAAGAAAGGATAACTCTATATACAGCTCATAGGAGCTCATTAAATGATTTAATCAAGTCAGCATATTACCCAAGATGCCTATTGCTACTCCAACATTTGAAGAATCCTCCAATGACAAAAGAAGTAGAGAGGAGAGAAAAGGGAGGAGGGGGGAGGAAGAGAAGTAGAGAAATACTGTGCTACAGGATAGAGACAAGGAAAGTTAAGAGGACATTGGAAAAGAAAGGAAGTCTACAACCCAGAATCTAGGTGAAATTTCTTGGAGCTGAGAATTGAGAATTTTGACACAACATTTTCCAAGAAGACGTCCTATTTAGAGAGAGCATTCCTTTTTTTTTTTTTTTTTTACAAATATTTCAAATTTTTAAAAATACTAAAATATCAAAGTAACATACATAATGCCTAAATGTATATGTCCTATGGCTTTCACCTTGCTCCTTTGTTAGCTATTACTTGGACCTACCTGAAAATCTCACAAGTAAGATCAAACACAGTTTACTATCAAAACAAGTCTTAACTTCCTTGAGATCTACTACAGAAGGACTCATTTGACTCTTTTAATTACTGGTTTTGTCTTTTCAGTCTATATTTCTTCCTACTGCACACCAGGTACTAACCTAGGGTCTCTATTATGTAAAAATAAATGCCTGAGACTGACAAAGTGGGTAAAGTACTTGCTGAGCATGCATGATAACCCGTGATCCTCAGCACCCATGTGAAAAGCTGAACTTAAGGCAACTCTTAAGATACTAAAAGTGCAACCTGCTCTCTTGAAAAGCCCATATCCATCGCACTCATGTACTTCTGCTATGTACCCCACCTCTCCTTAAAGAACTGCATCTATATCAAAATCATTTCTTGAAAATGCAACTGCATCAGTGTGACCTCCTCAACCCCACTGTGACCTCAGCCTCACTGTGACCTCAGCATCACTGTGACCTCAGCATCACTGTGACCTCAGCCTCACTGACTGTGACCTCAGCCTCACTGTGACCTTAGCATCACTGTGACCTCAGCCCCACTGTGACCTCAGCATCTCTGTGTCCTCAGCATCGCTGTGACCTCAGTCTCACTGTGACCTCAGACTCACTGTAACCTCAGCATCACCATGACCTCAGCCTCACTGACTGTGACCTCAGTCTCACTGTGACCTCAGCATCCCTGTGACCTCAGCCTCGCTGTAACCTCATCATCAGTGTGACCTCAGCCTTGCTGAAACCTCAGCCTTACTGTGACCTCAGCCCCGCTGTGACCTCAGCATCACTGTGACCTCAGCCTTGCTGTGACCTGAGCATCACTGTGATCTCAGCCTTACTGTGAGCACCATCACCATCACCTGAACAACAGAGAAGTGCTTGGAAGTAGGGTTTCCAAAAGAAACCCAGATAACCAGGATGGACCCAAGAACAAGCCCAAACCCTGAACCTAGAATGGTCTGCATTTCCACAGGACACACCACCTCCCACATCAGCACAAGATCATAAGCCCAGTAAATATGCACTGTGGGCTTTTTCCAGGGTTTATACACAATATCCAAAATCTTAACATTAAATAAAATGGGTATACACTGACTCAAAACATCTTAATGCATGTTTTATAACCAAATATAACTGCTGATAGCACTTTTCTTATTACAAATACAATATTTAAACAGACTTGCCTATATCAAAAATTGCAGAAAGTATCTCCCTGGGTTATTTATATGTTAATTAAATATAGCAGAATAAAGACAGACTGCTATTACTGACAAGTATTTACATATTAATGAATTCTTGACTAGCAAAGACATTGTGTGATCAAAGAGAATTATAGGAACTGCTTTCCTAAGGCTATTCAGCCATTCGAAGTAAGTTATATTCTGTTTAAGGATCATAGGTTCTAAAAACATTGGTAAGGTTGCTCAAATTTATAAGAAAATGAGTAAGGAGAGAAAACATTTATCTCTATGACAAGTCTAACTTTGTTGCAATCAACAACACTGGGTCCATTAACTCTATCTTTTGAGGGTAAGACATGAGCCTGTAAACAAGCAAGGTATATGTGGGATACCCTCTCAAACAACCTTAGCTCCAAATGAAAATAGTAGTGTCCTACTACATCACATTCAAACTATTTGGCAATCATTACATCTACTGTAGAACAGAAATGCAATTAAAATTAATCATCAGTTCCAGTTTCAAAGCCTGGCTCATGACATCCCCCAAAATGTTTGATGATAGTCCCTCTTCTGTTTATTTCAGGAGAGTACCATGAAAAATGAGAATATAAACTGCAAACAAAGGTTCTAACTTTAATCCTGAAATGTTTGAATAAAAAAAATAAATAAATTAGTCATTACACCCTAAATTCTTAAGTGACCACTAGGGTCCGAGAAAGCTAACATCAGCAATGCAAACATAACACCAATGTTGCAATTTTTCTTTGAAGTATTAATTTCTGTTTTCTTCATCAGAGAAATTACACAAAGCCCATTTTCCCTTTAAATAATAGAAAGACAAGAATGAATCCAACCCAGTATCCATCATAACAAGAAATTTGCAAGCCAACTATCCCTACAGCCAGACCCGTGGCCAGATAGGGAAGTGATCAGCTTGTCCTAACACAACCACAAGTTCCTGGATTCAGAAATGGCCAGAATAGTCCATTTAGAAATGCTCATCTCTCAACAATTGCCTCAGAGGCCTTTCCCTAAGACATGCCCTATACATAATCACTTTACTCTTAGCCTTTATATGTTGGCATATAAACTATGGGGGAACTAAATAAAAATAGTAATCCAAAATGTGCAACAAGATAATTAATCATCACAAAGCCAGGAAAAAAAATGGGAACATCTGCAATGCATTGACCATTCACAATCCTTCTGCATGGGAGAGGACACTTTGTATCAAACCTTCAACTGCCAAGTGACCTCACTAAATTTCCATAATTACACACACTGCAAAGCTACCAAAGTCACAGTTTCCGGAATCATAAGAAGAAAGTGTTGCAGACATCCTATCCCATTAATAAAATCCCAACACTTACATTATAAATACTTTGCCATAATAGCCCAAAGTAAGTATTCAGTCTTCTCATTGTCCAGGAATATAACATAATGAGTATTTTATTAGCTAGTAACTCTGTCAGAGAATTCCACAGCTGACAGATACTTAAATACAGAATTTACTTCCATGTGGACAGATGGGTGACTCAATGGTTAAGAGAGCTTGCTGCTCTTGCAGCAGACATGTGTTCTTGTGGCCTCCATGGACACCAAACATGCAGATGGTACACATGCATACACGCCAGCAAAACACTTGCACACATAAAATAATGTTAAAAAATTAAAATTTAAAAAATTCAAGTAAATGAAGACAATATGGAATGTAGTAATCTAGGACAACCTCTTCCAACAGAATAGGGATATTAGTAAAACACTAGATAAATGTATAAGTAGCTACTTAATTGTATTGTACAATGAGTTGGCTATAATGGTTTAAAATGTAAATGTAACCCAAAAAGGATCTCCTCAAACTTAGAAGCTTCTGTAAGGCAAAGGACACAGTTGACAAGACCAAACTTTTCCCAGCCCAGAGACTGGGAAAAGATTTTTACCAATCCTACATCTGATAGGGCTGAACTCCAAAATATACAAAGAACTCAATAAACTAGTCAACAAAACACCAAATAACCCTATTAAAAAATGGGGTACAGAACTGAAGAGAGAATTTTCAATAGAGGAAATTAAAAAGGCTGAAAGACACTTAAGAAAGGGTTCAAAATCCTTAGCTATGAGGGACATGCAAATCAAAACAACTCTGAGATACCATCTTACTCCTGCCAGAATGGCTAAAGTTAGAAACACCAATGACAACTTATGCTGGAGAGGATGTGGACAAAGGGGAACACTCCTTCACTGCTGGTGGGAGTGCAAACTCGTACAGCCATTTTGAAGATCAGTATGGCGGTTCCTCAGGAAAATGAGAATCAGTTTACCACAGGACCCAGCAATTCCTCTCTTAGGCATATACCCAAATGATCCACATCCATGCAACAAAGACATGTGCTCAACTATGTTCATAGCAGCATTATTTGTAATAGTAAGAACTGGAAGCAACTCAGATGCCCCTCAATTTAAGAAGGGATAAAGAAGATGTGGCACATCTACACAATGGAATACTACTCTGCAGAAAAAAAAACAGTGGAATCTTGAAATTCCAAGACAAGTGGATGGAACTTGAAGAAACCATCCTGAATGAGGTAACCCAGTCACAAAAAGAGGAACATGGTATGTACTCTCTCATATATGGATTTTAGAGATAGAGCAAAGGAACACCAACCAATAATTCACACCTCCAGAGGAACTAGGATACAAGGATTCTAAGAGATTCATATAAGGTCCCTCACAGAAGGGACAAGTTCTCCAGAGCACATGGGGAGGTGGGGGGGGCAGTGAGTGGAGAGGGAACTAGGAGAAAGAGAAGGGGAGGAGAGGAAAGCACGTGGGACTAGGAAGATAGAGTCAGAGGAGGAATAGAAGAGAGAACCTAGAGAAATCTTCAGAGATCTAAAAGACTGACCCCAACTAACAATTTGAGCAACGGTGGAAAGGCTGCCATAAGTGCCCTTCCCTAATAATGAGATCAACAACTAACTTATCCACCATCATGGAGCCCTCATCTAGTAGCTGATGGAAACAGAAGCAAACACCCACAACTAAACACTGAGCCAAACTGAAATCCAGATGCAGAGAGGGAGGACAAGACAGCTGACCTGAACAAGGAGGAGCTAATGGGCCCCCAGACTGATTGCTGGGAATCCAGTATGGGACTAACTCAGACCCCCTGAACATGGGTCTCAACTAGAAGACTAAGGGTCCCCATACAGTGGAACCAAGATGTATTCCTTGTGCACAAAAGGACCTTGCAGACACATCCCCCATGGAGGGATACTCCCTTAATCTAGAGACAGGAGAGAAGTCCTAGTCCCTATTCCAAATGACCTGACAGATTTAGATGACCCCTCCTGGAGGGCATCACCCTACATGTGGAGTGGGGAGGGGGGGATAAGAGGAGGTGGTCGGGGTGCATGAGAGGGTGGGAGAGAGGGAAAGAGGTGAGGGAGGGAGAGAGGAAGAGGGAACTGGGATCGATATATAAAATAAAAATAAAAAATAAATTAATATAAAAAATGCAATACTAGCAAACAACTTACAAATAGCCTATTTCTTGTTGCCAATGCACAGTTTTCTCTGCGGGATGTTTCCTGCATGTCCAACCTTTTGACAGTGAGACAAAACAGTATCACCTACAAAGGCCACATTAGAGAACTGTACTTTCAATTATACCTCCCCATCAAAAGAATCACACACTGTTTTAAGTTATCCTTGGGGCACATGCCAGCTAGATGAACAAAAACAGCACCAGTACAAGCATACTCCTCACTGACAACCAGCTTCCTCTTTCAACAAGTACATTAGACACCACTTCAACCATACCTGGAATTTCAAGTTTCCATCAGGTTTCTGTTATCTCCTTCCACGTCCCTGGATCTCACAACCTGCAGTGTCCCGATGCTGGCTTCTGAACAGAAGCTCTTTCTCGGTTCTCAACAGTGCCATGCTTTAGTATTACGTGTGATTATCAGTTCACACACATCAAACCATGTGTGAATTTTAGTAGCTGTTCTCTTTCCATCAGTGTGACAAATGCCACAACCTCATTTACCTCATTTCTCTAACATGCCCTGCAGTTTCTTCATTTTCACTGAACAATGTGCACATGCAAATATTTTTAGTAATGCATGTGTCACAATATGGCAGAAATGATAGCTCAGCTGGCACAGTTTTGAAAACTGTGCTGCTCTATATGTGTGAATGAGACGGAACTCTTTCTTGATTAACTGAACACTAATTCTTCATTTTTCTTCCAATGTTTCTGGAAATATACACTTAATTCAATGAGAAGTCTACGAGAGTAAGTATACACAGAGTCTAAGTACATAAGGCCCAAGTTATTAGAAAACTCTGTTATTAACAGTTACTGGCATGCTCTCCACACACTGTTCTTGGTGCTTCTGCATGCATGTGTGTTGGTTAGTTTGTCATTTGATAAAAGCTACAGTCATCCCAGAGGGAACCTCAATTGAGAAAACTATCCCATCAGACTGGCCTGTGGAGCATTTTCTTTGCTGATCGCTAATGCAGAAGAGCTCAGCCCATAGTGGTACTACCAACCATGGGCAAGTGGTCCTTAAGTGTGCAAAACAGCGGGCTGAGCACATCATGGGAACGAACAAGCCAGTGAGCAGAGTTCCTCATGGCTTCTGTTTCAGTTCCTGCCTTGAGTTCCTGCCCTGACCTCCCTGGATGAAGGACTATAAGCTGCAAAATGAAATAAACCCTTTTCTCCCCAAATTGCTTTTTTTCCTGGTGTTTTATCACAAAATAAATATGCTAACTGAGATAGCAGAGTCATTCTCTCATTCATTCTCACAGCAGGAGGACTGAGTGCTGCAATCACACCATTCCATATTGTAAAATCACACCATTTTACATTTTGCAATTACCAAAGTGCCAGTAACAAACTAAGCCCAGATATGGAGTCTCTTAGGCAACTGAATGCCAGTACTCTCACACTTAGCTACATAATTTCTACAGACAACCAAACCATCCAAATTACCTTCTCATCAGGTTACAGTCATCCTGTAACCTGATGTTTTATGAAACATAAAAACTCATTTATATTAATTAAACAAGGATCCTAATTAAGAAAGAAATGTGCTCTGGGGCTTGAAAACAGCCACTCAAAATACAAAATGTAAATATATTTGCAAAACTGACATAGAATAGGTAGCTAATAAAATGATACATAACATTTGACAAAGAAATATGTAACCTCAAAGCTTTATACCACTTGGTCACATTTTATTAATGTCAAGAACACCTGATGATCTAAGAATGACAATATAAAACACAAAACTGGATGCTGCTGTGGTATAATTCTTCTGTACCTTGTGAAATGTATTGCTTTCATTGTTAATAAAAAGCTCATTGGCTGATAAGTAGGCAGATTTTTCAGGGCAGAGAGAATGCTGGGAAGAGGAAGGGGGCAGAGTGGAAGGAGTCAGGGGCCAAACACAAAAGAACCAACATGGGAAGTTCACAGATGAGGTAAACAAGACGGGGCAGCACATAGATTAAGAGACAGGGGTTAATTTAAATTGTAAGAGCTGGCTAGAGACAAGCTAAGCTATCAGCCAAGCATTTATAATTAATAATAGGTCTCTGAGTAGTTATTTGGAATTAACAGGTGGGACAGAAAACCTGCCTACAGGACACTTCCTGGCCACAGTAATGATAAAATTTGAATCAATAAAAATTTGCTAATCAGGGACTACAGCAACAGCTCAGTAGTTTAGAATGCTCACTGCTGCCTCACAGGACCTTGGTGCAGATCCTAGCACCATGCCAGGGAGCTCCTAACAGCTTGTAATTCCAGCTCCCCGGTATCAGACACATCTGGCCTCCATAGACATTTGCAAATGAGTGTTCCCACCCCCACCACAAACACATATCCATACATAATTATAATGAAAAATAATTCTTTACAAAAATACTAGTTAATCAGGACCAGCCTGGCCTGGCCAGTACAGCATGTAAACTCCACAGACAGACAGGCACATAGTGAGTCACAAGTCGCTTCAGCAGCTCCCCTGAGTACTTCTATACCCACTGAGTCTTAAGAGGGAGATAAACAGGCATCCTCCCAGGCTCATGGGACAGACAAACAGATGCTACCGAGCAAGGACCAGACTTCCAGAACTGGCAAGCTCACTCTGAGTGGTACTCTGAACCCTCCAAATGAAACTACTGACAACTTTCCTCAGGACACTTTCTGGGAAAGAAACGCGTATATTCAATGTGCTCAGATAAAATTCAAGAATAATGGAGTACCCACTGTCTGACCCAGGAGCCACATACTCTGGTGGGGAGACAAAGCATGAAGGTCAGCATAAGAGACAGAACACCACAGAGGTTCTGCTCTGATCAGAAAACACCAGCCCAGGAGCCCAAGAAGGAGAAGCAAAGCAGACACTTTTCCGTCATTCACGCAAGGTCTCAGAAACAGTCACTACGTAACCAATTCTGATTTGTACACTGCTGTGTTCCATACAGTTTCAATCCCCCACCCCTGCTTTCTAAAACTGACTCTCCAAAAGGGATCGGGCTAGCCTGGGAACAGGGTCCCTCGTCTGGGCCCTCAGTTCTGGGATCAATTGAAGCCTGTGTGTGCATTCCCTTCCAGCATTCTGATGCCATTCTGTCCAGAGTTGGAGCTGCCTTGTCTCACCTGTTCTTACTACTCTCCCTTTATTGACTTTTTCTCTTCTATTTTTCCTGCTGCTCTAATATTAATTGCTAGTCAACCTTAACTGGTTCTCTTTTCATTCCTATACTGAATAACTAATAAATCAGTACAAGGTGACTCTCCTGGCTTCTTCGATTCTCCAAAAGTCACTAGAATTGAAGGGGTAGTCATTTTGAATTGGCTACTATTATATTTAATATTAAGATGATCACTTATGGCTGCTTTTGCAGTTTGGGGGGCAAAATCTGATTATATCCAATGTTATGAGAATATTGGGTGAGGGTTTAGCTACTGAGAAAAAGAAAAACCTCACACCTAGGAGTGACACACCAAACATACTGTTCACAATTGAACCCCAAAAATCCTTCACCTAAAATAACACAGATGATTTCAAAAATCCAATCAATGAACTAATCCAAAATGCACAGACCCTAAGAAACATGAAAAAATCCAGGCAACATGACTCCTTGCAAATTTACCAACATTACACTAACAGATTACAACAACAGTTAATTAAATTAAATCCCAAAGAATTCAAAAGAATGATTACAAGACAGATCAGTGAACTCAAAAATGTAACGAATTCCTGACTGAATTGAAAAAGAATACAATAAGCATGTGAATGAAATAAGCAATTCAGAATAAGATATAAATGAGAAATCCAATTAAGAGATTAAAAAAAAAAAAAAAAAAAAAAGCAATGCCTTTTCAATGGGTTAAAACAAAAAGAGCCGTTCAGGCAATTGGGTCCTGGGTAGAACACCCACAGGGAGTGCCCTCCTGTCCCCTAAGAGTAGGAGGACAGCCTCTTATTTCAATGGAAGGACCAACTTTACACAGTCACCCTTGTGTCATTTAAAGAAGAGCTAGTGTGCCCATGTGTCATGCTGGCCTATGACCCCAGCACTCAGGAGTCTCAGAGGCAAAAGTCACTGCCAGACGCTGTCCTGTTCTGCATGTCAAATTCCAGAGCAGTTAGACTCTTATTTAAAAAAATAAACCAAAAAAAGGTACAAACAAAAAGAGATATTGAGGTCTCCAGGAGAGCATATGTGGTAATACTGGGGTTTGATGTCTGTACTGGTTTAGAGTCTAGACACCTGCTGTAACTGCTTATCAAACAGCCTTAATGTGGAATAAAGAGCATTAGTCCAACTAATGATAGTATGAATTCACCTTTCTGTCTCTGGGATTTCAATCAGAGACAAGATTGTGGAGCAGCACAGAACGCAAACACTGCAGGGACCCTAATCTTATCAGAACTTCAGTTCAGTTTCGGAAACACAAAACTAATTCAAGCAGGCACTGTCAGCCTAAGCACTGTGTTTAAGCAGAAAACAAATCCATATAAAGGGGATCCTATTTTGGCAAATATACTTTTTTTCATTTTAATTAAGTTTGAAAAGATTATTTTCTGAGATGTAAGGTGCCTACCATTCAACACACAAAAGCAGAATCATAATCGATAAAAGAGAGTAGCATACCAAGCCTCAGGCAACAAGACCGAGTATTCATGTGGAGAAGTGGTTTCTGGGAAGTTGGAGAGGATGGCAAGGCGATGAGGGAGCAGATCAGAGCCATGGTATGTCATCAGGATCTCCAGAGCTTGGACATTACTCTCCTGGATGAAAGACAAGGCACTAGGAACTTTAGAAACAAAGGACTGATTTCTATGGCAACAGTCAAAATGTAAAACTAAATTTTGCATACAGTTTTGATGAGTCATTTTGAAATACCCTTTGTTTTTTCTTATTTTCATGTTTCTCAACCTAACATTATAAAATTCTTTATTTTCAAGCTCTAATCTTCAAAACACAACTCCATTTTCTTTACAGTTGTTAATATTACAACAGAAAAGAGAGTGTAAGAGTATATGCATGCACCAACATTGACTACACAGCTAGAAGATTTAGTGTTAATAACCATAATTACTCTATTTACAAAAAGCAATTACCCGAGCATACGTTCTTGCTGAGAGAACAATATTCTGACTTCTGAACTTCTTAAAAAATTCAGCATCATATCTCTGATCAGATGCATGAGGCGCCCCTAGGATTTCCTGAGGGAAACAGTGACAATAAATAGGCTTCTAAATATGGTGACAAGAAAATATTAAAATCCATTATACCTCTGCCTGCCAACATAAATAAGGTCCAAGTTAGTTTTATTTCAACTACCAACTGCTAACTTAAGTACTTTACCTTCTTAAGGCCTATATTTGTTTATAAGTGTCATTAACATTTTAGATCTATAAATAAACATAAAATAGTGAAAATTAAATTGGTTTCTGCAGGATAACCAAAAACCACCTGATAACAACAGATGAGAAACAGTTACCATGGCTACTGTTATGGGTACCCACCATCTCTACATGAGAATATATAACAATTTTACTGCTGTTACAGGGAGTGGGGTTAAACACAAATGAGGCTTTCACTCACTCAGCAAATACAAAGGGACTGAGTGTTCACCCTGTCCTAAGGCACTGGGAGATACAACAAACAGTACATTTCCCCTGCCTTCAACCAGAAGCTCACCAACCAGTCAGATGTGAGCCAAGGGTATCTTTTAAAGTATCTGCTCAGCACCAGAGACCTCCAAACATAAAGTCGGTATCACATGATATAAAGAAACTGGATTAATTTTGATACAAATAACAATGCCATTGCTGTTTCTTAAAGTCCATATTAATTAGAGATACAGACACATGGGTAAAAATCCTGGGATATTCATGAAAATATTAAAGTGAAAAAAATAAAAAAGGCAGATGTGGAGAAGCAAAACCTAAAGGCTGTAAGATAGACATATAGTGAAAATGTCTGAGGTTATGAAGGAGTACCTCTAGGTTCGTCATACTGTCCTTGACCACTCTTCAAGTTTGAATTTTTTATAATGAAAGGCTAAAAAACTTCTGACAAACTTAAAATCAAAGTGTTCAAATGGAGAGTGGGCACTGCTTATATGAGTTTTTCTTTCCTAGTCATTTACAAACTTACAGATTTTCTAAACTTCCAACATGTTCCTCAGCCATCTCTCTTAGCTGAAAACATTCATTTTAAACTATTACTATTTGATGGAAATACAGTTTACAACCCACCAAAATTGCAAGACTGCCTATATTTGCAACAATATGATTCTTCTTCCTTCAGAGTTGGCAAAAACAAACACACCTCTGAACCTTCAATGTCTCAAAACCTGGTCAATGCTCTGGACCCCATTTCTACTCCATTTCTGTGATCATGTAAGTATGCCTTTTTTCTTCCACTCAATAACTTTCTCCTCATCCCTCTAATGACTTATTCCCATTAATATACAAACAATGTCCCTTCTCTCTGCTATAAAACACCAAGCTAGTACACATTGTCAAGGACATGCCATCTTCAATCATGCCCGAGGCCTCTGTCTAGACTTCAATTATCAGCACAAGCTCCTAATTAGTAGGATTTCCTTATGCCATAGACTCAGTTATACACACACACACACACACACACACACACACACACACACACACACACACACAGAAAGAGAGAGAGAGAGAGAGAGAGAGAGAGAGAGAGAGAGAGAGAGAGAGAGAGAGAGAGAGAGAGAGAAATAATGGCCTCAAAGGACTTGTGAGAAAATTATTAAATTCTAGGGACTAAGAAATGGGACATCAGCTGATGGACTATGAGGGCAATTTTGAACGCATTTTGAACAAGTATTTACAAGGTCTATAGTGAGTCAGATAACATGCTAGCCTCTGGAGTTAAGGAAACAAGACAAAACTCTGAATTCTACCCTCTGTCTCTTATAAATCTGCCTTTGCTTTTTAAGGACTGGTTGACGGTGAGTTCCTCATAGAGACCTCTTGGGCACCTCCAGGAAGAGTTCAGTAAGCTTCTCTCCTCTGCTTCCTTCACTAAAAGTCTGTGTCCTGAGAACTTCATGAAAACTGTTGCTCACAAGTCTCTCTACATCCAGCAACAGCATCATAGCTGGCATGTAGAAAGCACCTAGGTAAAATGTAAATGAATTCACCTTTATCTTATTTGCAGGGAATTAAAACATTAGCCATGCCCAATATAAAAATGCAAAGCCTATCTCTACCACTATGTAACTGGCAAGCATGGCAGCCAAACATTCTCATTACATGGTTTTAATAGCCAAATTCATCCAACACAGAAACTCCTAAAAAGGTTAATTTCCTAAAAAGAGTGGTCTCAAAAGTACTTTAAAGGTCACTATCATAATATAATAACAATACACTTAATATTATCATACAGAGAATAGAATTCAACAGTCAGTGAATAATGACGAATATTAAGAGCACAGTCAAACTCTACAATGCAAGGATCTTTTCTAAGATATCATCCAATAAAATGTAAGTGAATTATGAAAATGAACCATACTGTACAGACACTGGCAGTTCTCAATATGTTTACTCTTGATATTACCTCAAAATGTCACAGAACTAAAATGAAAAGGATATACTTTAAAGGAATATGGCCATCCAACAACCAAGCCAGCAGCAGCCAATTAACTCATCAGGAACACTTCATAGTTTTCTCATTTAGATTATAGACTCATTCTTACAAGCCACAAAAAGAACTTGCTTTTAGTGTTTTCTTTTCTTCATCCTTCTTCTCCTCTACTTCCTCCTTTTTCTTTGGTTGTTGGGGCAGAGTCTCACTATGTAGTTCTGGCTGTCCTGAGATTCACTATGTAGACCAGGCTGGCCTCAAACTTACACAGGTCCATCTGCCTCTATCTGCTTAGCATGCCTGGTCACCATGCCAATTTTTTTTTTTTTTTTTTTTTTTTTTTAATGCTTGGTAAGAGGGGACAGTGCTCTAACTTCATCCTTCTACGTGTGATCTCCAGTTTGCCAGCAGCAATGCTCAGCAGTAGGGCAGTTGCCAAGCATGAATGAGACTTGAGGTTTAAAGCCCCAGATGGGAAAAGAAGAAACCTGAGCAACTTTAGGTAAGAGGATCGTATGAAACACAAACATACATACACAAACCAAAATATTCACATCATTAAAAGTGTTTATTTCCAGCTAGTGTCTTTCCTTGTCTTTTGCCTTCTGAAATAAAGTCTCACTCTATAGCCCTGGCTGCTCTCAAACACAAGATAATTTCCCTGCCTCAGCTTCCAAAAAGAGCATGGGCTGCCAAACACCCAGCTTCTACTTCCATGTTTAATTACTATCTAAACTGGCACAACACAATGCAAATAAAATGCCCACAGAGGGCATATGTGCTTATGTCCCCCAAAACAAAGAAGTATTGCTATTAAATTCAAGAATGGCTCTGAAAAAGATCACAGATCAATCAACTAAACTCAGTTCACAAACAAATTATTAAAATGGGTGGAATGTTCATTCTATAAGGACACTCAGTATGCTTTGAAATTCCATACTAGAATCAACTCTGTGCCATTACCTGGAAATAAACAAGTAATAAATAAAAAAGGATTTTAAATCTAGAAAGCATATGTGCATAGAAGTAAAACCTTTGTATTATCCTCTAGTCTAACAATACAACTTCTGACCTAGGCAGCGATGGTATGTATCAGAAGAGATGAGCATAACTAATGGGCTAACATCATCCCTTACCTCATATGTTGCAAGTCGATCTAAGAAGGTTAATAACTTCAGTCTACAACGGCACAGTTCCTTTTGTTCCAGGGTCAACCTGAGTGGAAGAATTCAATTGAGCTGCTCACATTTACAGACATACACTTCTCTAGGAGGCAAAACAGCATAAAAATAGCCCTTGTTCCCTTTGGGCTACAGCTCTTAGAATAAGTAAAATCATGAGGGCTAAACAAGAAGTAACACATTCAGCTGCTGCAGTAACTTAGCAATTCACACAGTAAGAGCCCAGGGAAATGACCAGAGATTTTACTTCCCAATGAGCAGTAATGAACGGCTTACTTTGAAAAGTTCACTAATTTGAGGAGCTCTCGTCTCTTCTTAAGCTCTTTCTGCTGTTTGCTCTTGGCAGACTCTTTGTCGGGTGGGGTTAGCTCCTCATAGGCAATGTTATCAATGTCTACATCACCCGGTAATGTGAATCTGCAAAGAGAAAAGAACTCAGCTGATTTTTATTAGCTTGATTATCCTTTTCCATGTACTAAAAATTTGCTTTCTCCTATATTTATTCAACTAAGTTAATTACCACCAAAACAGAAAAAAATATCTTTTTAAACTTCTGCCACACAGCAAGATTCATTCACTATAACCATGAGATAGTAATAAGGGTGGTATCAGGGTACACTTCTGTCTGTAATCTTCTGTGTATGTGTGTGTGTGTGTGTGTGTGTGTGTGTGTGTGTGTGTGTGTGTGTGTGCACGCGCGTGCGTATGCATGTGTGCTCCTGATCCCCTGGAACTAGAGTTAAAGGCCCTTGTGAGATGTACAGTGTGGGTGCTGGGAACCAAGCTCACAGTAGCAGTTAAGTGCTCTTAACTACTGAGCCATTCCTTCAGCCTCTGGCTTTATGATTTTGTGGCCAAAAAATGATGCTCCTATTCTATTGTGTGAATATGTTGCATTTCCTGTATCTGCTTATTTGTGGATAAGCATCTTAGTAGATTCTATATCTCTATAGTGAACAATGCTGTTTTCATAAGGGTATATATTTTCATTTCCTTTTTATAAATATACACTAACAAAATTACTAGATCACGTGGCATTTCTCTTTTGTAATTTCTCAAGGAACCCCCATTTCATTTTCCATAGTGGTTATATCAATTTACATTCTCACTAAAATTGCATAAGAGTTTTCTTTCTCTGTGACCTCACTAACACTTGAAATGGTTTTGTCTTTTTGTAACAACCAGTGTAACTAGATTTAAATGGTAAGTTGCTGTGGTCTTGATTTGCATTTCAGAAATAGGAATATCACATTTATAACCTTAACATAGTTTAAAAAAAATTGCTAGTCTCATTAACATTACTTAATTGTCAGGTATATACTATTATATATCTCAACAAAGTCCTAAATGTCTGGTAAGCAATAGATTGTCCCACAATTTAACACTATTCTTAAATTACTTACTGGCATGTAGATAGTGTTAAATGCCTGTGGGTACATTCATCAGGCAGGTAAACACTAAATACACTTAGCATGACCCTACAGGCTGCCATGGAAACCCCACCCTGTAGTGCACAGAGTCCCAGCAGGAAATAAGTGTGTGTAGAGGCTGATACACCCTCAGCACCAAACTACCGCCTGCAAATACAGTTAACTGAAAGGTAAGAAAATACTGTCAACTAAAACAGCTTCAACAGTGACTTAATGTCTACCTGGCCCAATGTCTCAGCCTACTTTTTCTCCATATCACCTTTCTGGTGAGCGTAGATCTCCAAAACCAACCTGCCATCGTCTGCCCCATTCCCTATTGCCACGAAAGCCTCAAGGTCTGTGCCCTTCAATCCATACTGCAGCAGCTCCTTGGCAGCATCCACATTTTCAGGAACTCTCTCCAAACACTCATGGAGAACCCATGACCGCTTCTTAATTTTACTCTACATAAAAAGATAAATAAACAGAGACATTTAAGAACAGATGCCATCATATAAAACCTGATGACTGCTCTCTAGAATTATAGATAACTAGATAATTATAGATAATAACTAGACAATTATAGATAATAACTAGACATTTCGTATTCATATCATTAAAAGACCATGGTCCTAAGTATATATCAATCTAAAAAGCACTAATTCAATTCATTATCGGTGATTGCAACTGGATGTAAAAGGTATGATTCCAAATAGCATTCGGGCTTCTTAGTTTGTTTAAACTTTTTTTATACAATAAACTTTCATCATATTGTTTCTTCATCTCCAACTCCTCCCAGCTGCTCCCCACCTCCCTCCTGACTCAATGTCCTGTTCTTTTTCTCTTTCTGTCTCTCCAAGGGTGACACAGGACTAATAAGACAAAATGTATCAAAATGAAAACACTACATGGAAAAAAAAGTCCTTTATGTGTTGACCAACTACTACTGGTCATGGGGCCTGCCCTGGAGTGTGGCTGATACACTTAGTGACAGTCCATTGGAAAAAAAACTGATTTTTCCTTTTCCCAGCAGATATCAGTTACAAATAGCTTCTTAGTTAGGGGTGTGACTTTGTGTCTACTTCCTCTTCTCAATGCTAAGATCCTATCTGGTTTGGACATGTGTGGCTCTTGTGAATGGAGTCACATGTCTGTAAATTCACACATGAATCAGTTCTGCAGTGTCTAGAATAACCATATATCCTTGGTCTTCCACCTCCTCATAATCTTTCTTCCTCCTCCTCTACACAGATCCCTGAGTCTGAGTCCCAGCGTAGCATGGTGGCAGCTGTGGGTCCCTGGCAGAGAGCAGCTCTGTGGGTTAGCAGGAGTCACAGTGGAGTGGAAATGGGCTAAAAGAAAAGTCTGAAAGGGGTGGGGAAAAGAATTGGGAGGGAAGGCAGCCTTGGGTCCACACCAAGAAAGTTGCAACAGCATCATTCTTTTTTAATTCTAATGAGTCACAGAGAAACACAAAGCTCTAGTACCATTTCCTAGAAGTATAAAAAAAGATCTTTTGTTGTTGCCTCTAGATTGTGTTTTGATTGTACAACACAGACTATGAGGCAGAGAGGTAAAATATGGTGTTTTCCAACATAGTGCACATGCTTAGCTCCAAAGCAGAACTCCGGGAGCACCACAGTGTGGTTATACCTTCACTTGACTGCAAGAGGTACCACACAGGGTCAAGCTAACTTCAGTATACAAAGTCATGGGAAGCTGCTCTTTAGAAAGTTTTTCTTGTCAACCATGGCCCTACTTACTTGCCAACCCTAATCTATATCCTGCTTCTGGTGGATGTCCTGCTTGCTAAAACTTGGACCTTTTGACCACCACCTCAGCTCATTGGCACCCAAGCAGGAGACATCCAGCTTCTCTTTCCATCTCAAACCATTGGAGACAAGCTCTGATCCAAAACAATCCTAGAACGTCTCTTCCGAGCAATCTGTCCCAACTACTGCTTCGTCCCCTACATGAAGCCTCTTGGTCTGAAGGTATTCCTTCAAGTTCTCCTCGCCCCTTTATGGTTAATCTCTCATTACCAGAAACACAAATCTCATCATTGAGACTGTTCATTCTTAAATAGGCCCTGACCAATGTCAGTGAAGAGAGGTTCAATAATGGAAATAATCAGAGATGACTGGTTTATGGGAAAGTATATATTCAGTATCTTTAGTATCAAAATCCAGCTGCAGAAGAAAGATGTTCTGACAATTTTTTCAAGATAGTACTTTTTACCTATACAAAAATTAGCAGTGTGAAATACTCTGTAAACAAAAGATAATCATAAATATGAATTTCATCATGTTACCACAACTATTTACACATACCAAGTAATTCTGAATTGAAGCAATGTTGACAGCTGACTTCCTCCACTGTCTCTGATAGACAAGGTCAGTATCCAGGCCATACGTGTGAGCCAAAGACAAGGCTTCTTCATACTCTTCACTTTCGATCTTTGTCAAAGAAACAGACATGAATTACCCATGAGGCCATTTTGATGAGAGAAAGGATCAAGACAATGTCCTGGCCTATGCAACAAGTTATGAATACACATACAGGGTTACCAGAAGCTCACAGACATTCTGAGAAGCAGGTAAATCAGGAATTTCTTGTGAACACTTCAACAAACACGATGAAAAGTTCTTGCTTATACAGTCAAATGGTGGCCAAAACTGAGATAAGAGGCAGGCTGCATAGCCTCTAAGCACTTAGCTAACCACTGGCATCTGAACTCTGGTCCTCTTGCTTACTCCTCTGGGCTGTCTGCCAGCCTCTGAGTTCTGGTCCACTACTCCAATTTTGATTACTCAGTTAGAAAGAGGGCATTCTAAAAGTTCACAGAACTGGTATTTCTAACATGTCAGGGAGCCAACTTGCTTTCTTTGAATTTCTTCTGTTACTGAAATAGTACACAGTTTTGCAATAAACAAGAGCTAGGAGCAACAGGACGGATGGCTCACCTTTCTCTGATAAAGTTCCTCTGGAGTTGTGGAGCGCAGACTCACAAGGCGGTAGTTTTTAGTAATAGTTCGTGGCCGTTTCCTTGGAGGTGCAAACCTCTCCATCTCTGTCACCAAGTAAAGGCCTTGTTTGATGTAACCAAAATAGCGAGCCTTGGCAGATGTGTCATGATCAGAGTCAGAATCCTCTTCTCCTTCATCTTCTTCTCCAGCCCTCAACTCCACACGAGATCGTTTGGGGGCAAGTTTAATTTCACACTAAATTGAAAATGGAGATGTAAAATTAATGATAAGAAACTAAAGATGAATTTTTAAGAGCTAATGAAAAATTATTTTAACTATACTCTGGTTTAATTCACAATGGATCCAAAGGAAACAAAGCAAATCAAAGACTCAGATATATACATCCATACAGTTTCCATACACTTTAATAACAGGACACTAATATAAATATCTGCAATGACTTCACAGAACTAAAGGAGTTGGGAATATGAGTTTCTTTAACTTCTAATGTGTCTGTACTTGTTGCAGAAAAACAAGAAGACAATTTTGAAAATGGCATGAAGGTCTGAATTTCATTAGCCAAGAATAGTCATGCGATGTCCCTGTCCACCAGCTTCACAAAGGCTAAGGCTGAGAGGCTGGCTGCTATGATAACTTCCATTGAGACTTAACAGAACTGGCTCGGCACTGATACCATGGTTTTCTGTAAGGAAGATCCTTGACTGGATGGTAAACTTCAGACCTAAGAATGCCTCTCAGTGTGCCCGAAGAAGTAAAGCTACAGAGAAAAATAGCCTTTCACCCTTGGAAGAATGCACTAAGAACTCTAAACAACCAAACACAGCTATAAAGACACGGTCTCTACTTTCAACCCTTTCATTGTGGTAAACACCTTTTTTCTGAAAGAAAAAATAAATTTAGGTAACCATACTTTGAGGAAATAATAACACAAACACTAAGTAGTTCCTAGCCAAGAAGTAATGACAGCATTCTGTATTTTCAAATGAGTCATCTAGAAAAAAATGGAAAATCTATCATGTCCAGTGAAGATGAAATGTCTTAAAAGAAACAAAATAGGTACAAATGTTCTTTATCTTTATCCTCTTAGCAATGTAATGCATTTAATTCACGGATGATGGGATTTTTCACATTATACTCAATATTGTATTTCAATAACAGACTTTTATGTTTAAACACAGAACTACATCACACACAAAAAGTCAGTCAGTTTCGTGCACCTGTCCTCTCAAAGACAGAAGCCTCACCTCCAAACTTAAGAATCCGCCGTCATGAGTAGCAGTGACTTGGGGGGATGGCTCAAACCACTCACAGGATTTTCCTAGTAAATTCTTCAAAGTTTTCGCTGATGAAACAGTTAATGCCCCAGAGCATCGAGCCAAGGTCACTGCACCATCTGCCCACCAATTGACATCAATCAATGGGTAAAAGGACTCTTTATCTAACAGAAAAAGAAACTGTGCATAAATACATCTGCAAATGTGGTTTAAATGCAAAATTGTTATGTAATATTTTAAACTCCAAGTTATTTCATATTTGGGGTATTTCAAAGATGCCTTAAAAAATAAAAAAAAAATAAAACAGAAAGCACCATTCAAATTCTTTTTGTTATATATATAATTTTTTATTTAAATTTGAAACAATCTTGTTTTACTTATCAATCCCAGGTCCTGCACCCTCCCAGTCCTCCCCTGTTTCCCCCACCAACCTCCATCCCATCCTTCTTACTCAGGTAAAGACAGAAAAGGTACAGTAATTCACTTAAGAAATGCCTAAGGGGCAACAATCAGGCAAAGTAAGCAAATTAAGGTCCTTTTCCTCAAAACAATGACACACACTAACACTATGCCTCAGTGTTGGAGTTCTTGCTTAGCATTTATTTGTAGGACCCTGCATTGTAACTCAAAGGGGGAAGAAGGCCACAGGGTAGGGGGACAGGACACAACTCATCAGAAACGTAATTATATACTCATGAAAGATATACAAAACCATTTTCAGCATAGTAAGTTAAAAAGTAGATGTACATAAATTCCACATATACAATGTTATAACATCTTTGAAAATGTACTCTTGTCATTTCTAGACAGGGATATTTAAAAATAAAAATGTATAATATTTTAAAAATAATAGCTTCCAGGATTGATATGCTCCTAAACATTTAACTAACAGAGGAAAAAAATGAAGAGCAAAAAAGAATTTTGATACTAAAATAATTATGGGTCACCAAACTGAGGGATTTAAAAGGAAATGTCATGATATTTTGTTTTAATTTCATAGCACTTTTTTTAATGATGATTATTCCACAATGGATATGATATGGTCCAATAATGCCTATACCAGTAAGTCATAAAGTTTAAAGCATACTTAAACCCAAAAAGAAAAGATGTTTAAAAATTAGTCAGACTGAAAACAACTCATTAACTAAAAAAAAAAAAAAAAAGACAACCCTAATCTTCAAATGGAAGCCTTGGGCATCCGGAAGGAAGGAAGGAAGGAAGGAAGGAAGGAAGGAAGGAAGGAAGGAAGGAAGTAAGGGAGGGAGGGACGAACTAAAAAAAAGAGACATGACTACAAGCATAGCAGCAGCTAGAACCCCCAAATAAACTTGAATTGAGACTCAATCCACTCCATTATATACTCAAGATGCTAAGGCTAGAAAACAAACAATATTAAAAATTCCTAGAAGAAAACCTCCACTCTCAAAGACAAAAGACAAAATTCATGTCTGACCTCCCAGCAGAAGAAAACAGAAAGAATGGAACAAGACGATATGAGTAGTCCTGAAAATAAATAACTGCCAATTGTGACTACTACAATTGTACAATAAAGTTACCTTTAAAAAAAAAAAATCAATAGAGAAATGAAGGCATTTCAAGGTAAGTGTCAACTGAAAAAATAACTACCTACCTAGTCAACACTGCAGAAGGTACTTAATAGACACCTACACAATATGGGCGGTTTTAATAAAAACATAGGAAATAAAATCATAGGAAAGAATAAATTTCATGAGAGGAAGAGAAGAACAAAAGAGAAAGAATTAATCATATCCAACTCAGTAAATCCCTGAAATGAACAAGGGGAGAAAAAAAAGTCAACAATAATTGAATCAACCAGGTAAGCAACCCACAAAATTACATAATTCAGCACACCCCTATAAATAATAAGGCTAAAAATGGGGACTGAAGAGATAGCTCAGAGGTTAAGAGCACTGGCTATTCTTCCCAAAGACTCAGGTTCAATTCCTAGCACCCACATGATGGCTCACAACTGTCTGTAACTACACTTCCAGGGGATGTGACACCCACACACACAGACATACATGCAGGCAGAACACTAATGTATATACAATGAAAATAAATAAATCATTTTAAAAAAAGAGTAAAGATAAATGATCTAACTTTCCAATTAGAAACTCAGTAGCAGGTTGGACTAAAAGCCAAGATGCATCATTGGGTTGTCTACAAAACACAACTCAATGGCACAAGCACACAGACTAATAGCAAAAGGTTGAAAGTTACTATAATGCAAAACAACATCTGATAAAGGAGACAAAATTGGTCAAAGAGCTTTTTTAAGAGGCTACTATATATTAATAAAGGGAACAATCTATGCAGAATACATGACAATTATATGAACTGAACATTAGCAAACACAACTTCATAAAAAACTATTAGACAATAAAGATGACACAGGTTTAGGTATATTCAACAATATACCATTTTAATACCTCACTCTAATCCATAGACAGATCATCCAGACAAATCCCTTAAAAAACTATTAAGACATAAACTTCAGAGTCAAACTTCACTATATCAAATAGACTGAAGTGGCATCTATGTGTATTCTAGAATCTGCATTCTTCTCAGTAGCCCATGGGGCTACACATTACATTAGGTGATAAGCAAATCTTACCAAAAACAGAACAGGAAATATAATCATCTCTTGTATCTTACCATATTACAGTGGAATAAAGGTAGAGTTCAATACCAACGGAAACCATAGAAACTACGAAATTCACAGAGATTCTTGAAGGGTAAATATACCACTAAAGAAATCAGAAAGGAAATTAAAAATTCCTAGAATCACAAGAAACTAAAAGCACAGCTTAGACTATTTGGGATCCAGCAAAGGTAGTTTTTATTAAGAGAAAAGTTCATAGCTATAAGCTTTTGCATTTGTAACACTGAATAATCTCAAATAAACAATAGAGCATGTTAAAGTCTCAGGGGAAAAGAAGCCAACCCCACAATCAGAAGACTAAGAGTTAACAAGGATTCCAGAATTAATGAAGTACTAAAAGTACAATATAAGATTGAAAGAAACGAGAGTTGGTTCTTTGAAAAGATGAAATTGACAAACTCTACCCAAACTAACCCAAAAAAAGGAAGAAGACCCAAACAGTAACATTGTGATAGGCACCACCAAACTCCTGAAAATTATGACAGATTACACTGAAAACCTATATTCACAAAGTGGCAATTGAGAAGAAATTAATAAATTCCTAAACTCATGACCTACTAACATTAAAGCGAGAGAACAAAAGCATGTGAAGCCACGTAGGCTGCACAATGAGACTGAAACAGTGTTGAGTCTCACAACAACATAAGCGCCAGTCCAGGATGGGAGCAAGTCACTGCCCAATCCCACCAGACCTTTAATGAGGAAACATCAGCATTCCCCAAATATTCCATAATATAGAAAGGAAAAGAACAGCAGCAAACATGCCCCCATCATGCCAGAATTAGCCTGATAACAAACCACAATAAGGACAGACAAAAGAGAAAATGATTAACTGAAATTCTTAATAAAGTACTTGCATACCAAATTCACCAGCACATGAAAAATATCATCTATCTAAAACAAAAAGGGGGGCTCATTTCTACTGTTTTAATCTACTATTAAAGAATTACTTTCACTTCATAGTAATCTTTATTTTCTCCATTTACAGACATCAGCTCAATTTAGAAAACAAATTATTTCAAATATAGCGGTATATAAAAAATTCAAAGAGAAAGACCTATAAACCTATCAAATAAACAAACAAAAGTGGGGGGGGGAGAAACTGCATGCCTTGCTACAAGTCTGTGGTAATTGACAGAGGTTCTAAAGGCTTTCTTTATACACCTAAAGAATACTTAATAAGTGGAAACATGCAGAGCTGTAGCAAACATATTTCTTACCCCCACTCACCTTTTATTTTCTTCCTCTTCTCAGGAGACAACCTCCAATCTGGATTAAGCTCATCGTGGCCTGGCTAAATAAAAATGTTGGTACAGAATTTACTGAGTCAAACATGTAAGAAAACTATGTGAAACTCACCAAGACCCAGAAAATTTCTACAATTAAAATAAAACTATGGGAATAATGCTTGCCCTTGATCTCTGCTCCAATGCAAGTCATCTACAGCATAGGAGTTTGAGGACACAGATGTCACTGTACCTAATGCTCACAGACAGGAACTATGCCTCAACATGCATACAACAGATAAGCCAGAAAGTATACAACTGAAACAAGTGAAAGCTAGCCACGCTGCCAGTTTATTCTCTGTACAAGTTCCCACACTAGGAGGGAGTGGCTAAGTTGCTATGAGTAAACACTGGCCTGAGTATACTCCGAACTCCTTCAATCTACGCAGATGGATATGCCCACCTAGAAGCTCACAACCCACAAGGAAGCATTCCCCAGGCCACTTGCTCTTAATACTGCATGGATACAGTCCAAGGAGCAGCCTTGCTTTCCTTCTTTTTGTTATCTGTTGGAGCTGAAGACAAAACACCACACCCCATGGTACATCACCTTAGGCTGATGACTTTGAACTGACGGACACCTAAAGCAACGTGTCTCTGACCACCTCCTGCCTTCCTATCCCAGACCCTCATTCTCCCTGAAGGTGAGTCACAGGGACCAGAATTACTCTTCCACAAGGAGGTCAGGAAATTAGGGTTCCTGCTCCAAAGAGAGCCATGAAGCCTACAAGGTTCTTCACCTGTAAACTCTCTTGCCCCTGAGTCTAACCACACACAGCTGTGGTGAAGAGTGTCGAAAGAAAGGCCAAGAAGGATAACAGAGTCCTTGCCTGCGTTCCCCCAAGGTCTATTATTATTATATTACAGCCTTTTTGTCCAATCACATTTTGCATGGCTGTCCTAGGAGTTATCAGCCATAGCCCTTATTCCACTCCCACAGTTTCTAGCACCCAGTGCTGGGCAACAGAGAACCTGACTTGCTCTGAGGCCTGAGGAGAAGATCCTGGAACCACTAACCAAAAATAGCAAAAAAAAAAAAAAAAAAACAAAAAAAACAAAAAGAGATCGAGAGAAATAAAGAAATACAATCAGTTTTCCAGGATCTGCCTCTGCCTACAGAGCCTGCTTGAGAACAGAAACACAGTTTTTTTGTTTGTTTGTTTTTTCTTTCTAAACACAGCACATTTTCCCGCCCCTGGCAGGAGAAAGCCACTGATTAACAATGTGTGCTGTGCTTTTCTCTTATGTACTTATCTTTGACTATACAGGTCTGTGTGACCCTCACATAAACACACCAGTGAAGCGAAGAATCAGACCTTTCTGCCCAATATACTCTCTCCACTTTGTGTCTGCAAAAACCAAACACACAGCACTTTGAAGTATAGCAGTGGCCCAAACATGTTCTAAGAATATGGTCATGTTTTATTTATAGACAGGCTTAATTGCCATAATGAACTAAAACAATGTTTTCTTAGATTTAAAGATTTTATTTCCTGGGGTGTTTGTTTGTTTGTTTGTTTGTTTGTTTTCACCACTAGAATCAGTCTCAGCCTCTCACAAAACATAAGCAAGATTTCAAAAGTGCATTCACTGTACAAATATTTATTAGTGTTTAATATGCAAAGCCCCTGGTTGAGCTTCCAGTGCTGATTCACCAGAGTCCACAGTTTAGTAAAGTTGTGAAAACAGCTGTGGGCTCTAACAAGATTAATCACACAAGCCACTGTCTTCCCACGTGTCCTTCATTGATTCATCATTTAACAAAATTAGTCCAACTCCTACTCTGTATCAAAGAGAAATAAAATTAAAATGGAAAAGATAAGCTTCTACTTCACTCTCTACACCTACACACAAGTATAGGTTGGAAAGTAATAAAACTTCAGAGAAAAATTAAGATCAAAAACAAGATGTAAAGATATAAACATAACATATGGGAAATGTTTGAAATGAAAATTATTGAAACAATTTTACTCTCTTCTAGACATGAACAAATTTAGCACAGAGATTTCCAGCCAGATGGATTCTTCACACTGACAATGAAAGCCAAAGTATTTAATCAACTCAAAACTGGATACAAAGTAAATTAGAATAGGCACTCCCATAACTATCTCTAATCATTAGTCTTCACAGAGAAAATACTCAATCACACAAAGTACATTATAAAAACTAATAAAGCGGCAAATTGCATGAAGAAAGACCCAGATGAGCTGAATCCACAATTTCGGTAAATAACTGTAAAAGGGTGCAGGGAAGTGGTAATATTGTTTTCTTCGCAAATAACAATTATAAGCTGGACATATTACATACTGCTATATAATCAATTATCAATTCATTCATTGGGCTGTCCATTCCTTCCCTAACATTCCTTCCCTGGTCCCTGCTGGACCAGGCTCTCTTGATGACTGCTGGAGGGATGAGAAAAGTCCAGCCATCCAAGTATTTCTCAGAACCTAGGATTCCTCTTTAAAGGAAGTCCAGTGATTTTTGTACACACATGTTCACACATCTGGTAAATGACAATATTATACCTACAGAATAATGGCTACTGCATTTGCACATTTCCAGTATCTGAATAATGAACGGCACATCAATGTGTGTCAGCCAGACAGGGTGCAAGGTGCTATCCCTTCCTTGAGTACATTAGTCTCATATGCTAGTACCTCATTTGCTTAAACACCTATCAGTACTTTGTTTTTAAAGACAGGGTTTCTCTTTGTAACAGCTCTAGCTTTCTTGGTACTAGCTCTGTAGATTAGGCTGGCCTCAAACTCACAGAGATAGCACTCCTAAATATAAATACTGCTAGCCAATATTCTGACAAAAGGATGAAATCTTGATTTTACCACATAGTAATAGAATATTAATTTCCTTTTGCACTATTTCACATCTATTAAAATGGGAATAAAAACACTTTTTACTAAGTAGATTTGTTATAAACCCAATTGCTCTGTTAAAAAGCCAAGCTGCAATGTGCAAATTTACTTCCAAGAATTCTCCTCCCCAACACTACAGTTCCAATCCTCTCTCCCTGATCTTTTCCTTTTAATATTAAAATATTACTTTAATTTTTTTCTCTATAATTGTTCTGGTAAGACTATGACTATCTTTAAGGGCACAGACTGACACCTACCATGTTTCTTCCTGCAGACCTCAGCAGAGATTCGACATTATAGTTTTATGATGATGTCACCATGGTTATAGGAATAAGCTATTCCATTTTATGCAACAGTTATAGTCAATCCTTGTGTTCACTAGAGTGCACCAGGTTTTAATACTACACATGCTAAAGTACCAATGTAAAATACACAGCTAGTGTGACCACTTCCCAGGACTCAGGTGAGACTGACAAAGTCAGCTCTTCAAATAATAGAAAAGATACCATCTTCACCTTTTCCAAGTGATTGATGTCTCCAGTCCTCTGGATTCCTGTAAAAAGCTAAGAGTTTACCAGGGAGAGACTCCATCAATTATTTCGCAGGCTAGCTGGTAAGCACTAACTTGTAGTTCAAGAGTGAAGCACATCTGAGGGGCAGTGATGAAACTGGTGCTCGGTGTGCAAGTGCAAGGATACAGGACTTGTCTCAGAGCTTTTAAAGATAACCAAATACTGAACTGATGTTGAACAGTATAACCAGAAAGAGTGATTTGGGATTTCTTAACCTGTCACATATAAGTCTGATCTTTAAAATAACAGAATGTTCCTAATGTAAGCACATGACAAATACTGTGAACATAGACGTATGCTGAGCGATCTGGCATTCACTACCCTAATAACTGAGTTTTATTCTTTTATCATTTGCTTAAATATGTGTTTTCCTACAAGGCCATGGAAAGAGCACAGATGTCAGAGTTTACTAACAGACACAAGACCCATGAGAGTAAGGAGGCCTCTAACACTCGCCCAACCAGAGGATTGTTTGGGAAGCACTGAGTCAGGGCCATAGGAGTGTATATCCAACAATCAGGGTGTGGCAGCAGCTACCCCACTGCCTCACGGATGCTATCTCAAGAAAATAAAAGATACAAAATGCCCATCTTTCTCCATGTCTGCTCTACTGCCCTTACAAGGACAGAAGATAACTGCCCTCAGACCCCAAGTTAGTGCAGAGCAGGGGCTACAAGATTCTGGAAAGAAAACTAACCCTTTTAGCATTTAACTAACTACCCAAATACTGTTAAACCTGGTTTGGGTGGAATTTTACAATCTCCATTCTGCATTCTTTGAGCATTAAAGAGGAAAATAAAGAGTCTGATACAACCTACTTGCTATTGGGTGATACTATAAGCTGACTTAAGACTGGGATGGGTTTAGAAAGACAAGGATAAATAATAGCTGTGTAGTACAGAAAAACATCAACAAGCAGAAATCACTATTGTCAGACCTCCCCCTGGAGAGGGACCGGAATGGAGGACACACCTGTTCACCCTGACTCCACACGCCTTGCTGCTTCAGGGATGGAATGGCCCAGATGCTCAGCTTCCCCGAGAAGTGGATTGCTGCAAGGAGGCTCCCGTCTGGAGAAAGGCTCATCTTGAAGATTCCATCCTGCACGGGAAAAGTGGGGTGAGCGCAAAAGACTTGTGGACAGAGCAAGCTTTCAGAACTAAACCAGGACCTGGCAGGTCTGCCTGTTATATATCACAATGAGCAGCTGAGACCCTGACAATCTGACATCAATACCATGGGCCACAGAATGAGGCACAACACTGCTGCTTTGGTAAGGTTCCTGCCTACTGTAAGGTGTTGTGGGTTTACAATCTACTCCACACCCAAATGGGCAAGCAGCACAAAATTATTCCCAGATCAATTACCCAGACTTCCCAACAACTTTTATAGTCGTGCTTTAGCAGAGTATGAATTCTTTGAAATATACACTTGGTAGTAATGGTTAAGGAGTGTATGGGTTTTTTTCAAGATGGAAAAACTGTTTCTAAAAGTGGGACTGTGATGGTGGACAATTCTATGACTACAATATGAACTACTGAGTCACTAAAAGGTGACTATATGATTTCAATAAAGGTATTTCTCGAAGTCATTAAAAACATGTTGCCTTGATGCAATTTCATGTACCTTCTCACTTGCATTGAGTACTACTTCAAATGTTCATTGTATCTTTTCTTAATTAAAAGCACTAATTAAAGGCTTCTGCTGCTGGCATCAATATTTAAAGTATGACTTGTTACCTTCTCTCAAATACATAATAAAATTTGAATCTTCCTTATTAAGACAAGGAATCTTTGCAATATTAATAGAGTATTAGACTAAGATTTGTTTAAACTATCTCACTTTCTTCAGTTGCTTATCACCTCCAAATATGAGTGTTTTCTGTTACCTACACCTTTCTACTGTACAAGTAATATTAAAAATATATATAAAGTACTAAATTTCAATGAATGCATTTAAAACGTTCTGAATTTCTACATATTCTTAAAGAAAAAAACCAAAAACACCAAATCAATACAATGTATTTTTCTAAGTGAAGCTCCTCTAACATTCCACAAGTACTTACTGAATATTACATACTGGGTAATAAATACTGCATGCCAGACTCTTTTTCTGCACTCTGCTATCAGAAGTAAACAAAAGAAACATGAACCCCTGCACTTGGGAAGCCTGCCAGATGCTAAGGAAGTAACCCTTGCCTGGTATGTAGCAGAACCTAATATTTTTTAAGTTTATATATTTTAGTCCGGTGTAATTTAGAATAAAGAAAGGAGGGAGGGATGGAGGGAGAGACGGAGGGAGGGATGGAAGAAGGGACAGAGAGAGGGACAGAGGGAGGGAGGGAAATTTCAAACTGAAATAGCCATCCTCAACAGCCTGGTTAACAATCTGAGACAAAAAATAAAATAAAAGCATGAAGAAGATAAAAAATCTTGTCCAGTCACAAAGATGACCAACTCTACTTAAGACATACATACCACAAACAAAAGTGGCTTATTTTGAGCCATATGACATTTAGGCACATTAAAGCATGCTGTTTAAATGAATGTGGAGGACTAGGAGGATAGCTCAGTAGAGAATGGTGCTGGCCAACCAAGCACGAAGACCTAAGTCTGAACCCCAGAACCCACTTACAAACCAGGCATGGGAGGACTCATCTGCAATCCCAGGCCTCTGCAGCAAGATGGGAAGCAGAGAACAGAGTCCGAAGCTCTGGGGTCAGCTAGCCTGGCATACACAATGGGGAGTAAAAAAGAGATCATCTCTTTTTATCCTTTTTCGGTCTTTTGAGGCAGGGTTTCTCTGTGTAGCAGCTCTGGAACTTGCTTTCTAGACCAGGCTGACCTCAAATTCACAGAAATCTGCCTGCCTGTGCCTCCAAAGTGCTAGGACTAAAGGCGTGCACCACCACCACCCAGCTGAGATCCCCACTTAAAACAATGCAGAGACATGGACTGACATTGATGTTGTCCTCTGACCTCTACACATGGAATAAGCACAGGCACAGTCACACACAGAAACATGTACACATAAACATGTGCACATGGTATAGATGCATCATGCACACATACCAACAAAAAGAATTAAAATTCAAATTAATTACTGGTACCACTGTGAACATGAAGGAATTAAGACAGCAATAACAACCACCACCACACAATCACTGGATGTCTATAAGATGACAGTCACTGATTTAAAGTCTGACAAGTGGATACAGAAAAAATAATAGTAAACTAAATAGTAGCTTTATGGTCACATAGAAAAAGGCAGATCACTTCATTAATAGTTAAAGGATTTTTCCCCTTTTGAGACAGGGTCTTACTCTGTTGCCCAAGATGGGGATTGAATACCTAATGATCCTCCTGCCTCAGAATACATCTTAAAAGATAATAAGACTTCTGTCAAACTTAAGGGGGTAAAATAGATCAGTCTTTTAGAATACAATGTAACTGGAGGTCTGGCCTTGTCTAGGTAAAAACAAGATGACAGTGACAACATTCAAATATTTTGTGGAAAGCACTGGGTTTAAAATACTAAATTCAAAAGCCCAGACAAGGTACAGATTTGGGGACAGTGTGTGGAAATGAAGGATTAAGATACAATTAAATTAACTGTTGGCTTCTTGATGCTTGGCTCAATCACAGAAAATCACCACAAAACAAAGAAGAGCGAGCACCACCTGATCAGAATAACCAACAGCAAGGGCCAACACAACACAAGGCTCAAGCCCCTAGGTGGCAGGACCATAAAAGAACCATTCTCTTTACACCCACCATACAGAGCCACACCTCCTTCTGCTAAATCAAATCAGCTGACACATGTTTCTAATATAAGCCAGAGATGGCACAGAGAAGAATCAAAAATATCAATCCCCTAGATGGGTCATATCCTAAATATTGCTATAATTGTAATATCCCAAATATAAGGACATGGAAATTACAACATGGAAAGCCAAAACCAAGTGCCTGTGGGTTCTCTAGCTACCAGAGCAAAGAGTGTGTTCCAATGGCACCATTGCCACTATTGCCACTCTTCATGCCTGTGCTTACTGACCCCCAAACCAGAACAGTTGTCCTCTCTTCCTTACCTGGGAGCCTCCACTCCTCAAGATTCAAACCAAGCCACCCCAAGGGCTGGAAGCTTCTTCCTCTGCAGCACTTTAGTTATCCCATGTGCTTTGCCTGCTTTGCCCTGATCTGGGTCTACCCCTATCACATGTAGGCTCTGAGGAGATTCCTGCACTAAACCACCTTTAGTTCTCAGCACTGACATTGTGCCTGTCTTAAAGTACACACCTACGGACTGAAACCCAGAAATCCTAAAACTCCACACTCTCTAGTCCGCATAGTCAACAAGACTTAATTAACAACAACAGAACTCTAGTTAAAGGGGAAAAGCAAGTACTTAGAAACCATTATGGACAATACAAAGGGGATTCAGGGAGAAAGGGGAGGGCCTCCTGGGCAGTAGTATGTTGCTGCAACCCAACACAGGCAACTTAGCACATTAGAACAAACTAACTTCCAAGACAGAAACCAAGTCATTCAATCTTACATATGTTTCTTTGTTTGCAAAATGAAGACAGCTGCAGGAAATAACTTAAGAGAATGCCAACTAGAATACAGTGTAAATTCACAGAGGGTTAAAGCTGTAGACACAGAGCACTATTACCACTCAACTCTACAGACAGAATGGCCACTCTATCCACTCTATCCAGAGTGCATGACTGTGCTGAAGCCAATGGCAAAGAAGTAATTCGAACTTAAAATGCACTGGACACTTAATACTAACATAGCAATAGAACTCTCAGTACATTCTTCCTGATGATTCAGGAGGGAAACTAAGAAGTAGAAAAATAAAGCCATTTGACTCTTCCCACAAGAGTATGATCTGATGTCCCATGGAGATAGAGCCTCCTGTAAGAGTCATGCTAGGACAGACAATGTACCCACCTCCCTTAGAGGCAGTTGCTGTGTGGTTCACCTATATTCAGTGGCACAGGCAAAGGCTGTGTCGTGCAGTCACGCCTACCTTACAAACACAGATCAACATGGCTCTTTTCCTAATGAGTCTCAATAACCTCACATCTGAGAAGGAACATCTTAATTTTGTCACACACATACACACAGAAATATAGATCTCTTATGAAGAATAAAATCTTCACACTAAGTTAGAAGGAAGTAATCTGTAAAGATATATTGCTTCTAGGAGAATGGTTTGTACAGACTATACCTTCATCCTCCAAAAGGACTGGATATATTATTATTTTTTAAGATTAATACATACTAAAATAAACAAATTTTCCATAAATGGCTCTATGAATTCTCTACTGCATATGCCCAGGTGAAGATCTAGGTCATCCAAGGCTTTTATGATAGTTCCCTTAATTGTCCTCTTGATCAGACGTAGACCCAAACAGATGAGTAACATGCCCACCTCCAAGTGTGACTGCCAGGATGTTCCAGGTAGGACTAGCACATGAGAACTCCAAATATTAAGTGGTCTAATCTATTGATGGATTCAATTTCACAATCAAACCCTGAGGACAGGTGGAACTGTGGAAGATGGGGCCTGGCTGGAGGAATCAGGGTCCTAGTCAAGGGGTCTTAGAGGCTGCACACTACACCTCTTTCTGAAACAGTTCCACTCTGCCCCATCTCCACCTGAGCTGCCCTGTGGGAACAGCCATGCTCCACCAACTCTGGTTAACCTGCTAGACTCAAACCTCTGAAACCATGGGCTTGTTCAGCCTCTAATTGTGTGCCAGACATTTGCTGACAGTAACAAAAGGTCTCACTAATGCACACCTTGTTCAACTCTAACCTTAAAGGAACTCTGTGGAAAGTGTTTGAGAAACAAACTTAAGCAAATTTACATTACCTGTTCTTGTCCCTGGCGAGTGTAAAACTTGACACTTAGCAGCTTTAATAGTCCTAATGTCTTTGGCACCTACAAAATCAAGAGACAGTATATAAAGAAGGATCAATAGAATGCTTTTTTCATCATCTAAAATCCTTTTAATTGTGGATTGAAAAGCACACATTAAGTATTTTTTAAAATAGTTAAGAAACCCATCAGTGGGACTGAGGATGAGGCTCAGAAAAGAAAATGAATGTCACATATCTTACCACCACAAACTTAAAGGGGTAAAATAGATCAGTCTTTTAGAATACAACGTAACTGGAGATCTGGCCTTGTCTAGGTAAAAACAAGATGACAGTAATAGCAAGTGGAGTGTAGTTTCAATGTGGTTACCAAGACCCAAGTAGCCCAGTATTAAATTAACTGTAAAAAAAAATTAAAATTGATACCCTTTAATCCCAGCACTCAGGAGGCAGAGGCAGGTGGATCTCTGTGAATTTGAAGACAGCCTGGTCTTCAAAGCAAGATCCAAGCCAGCTAGGGCTACATAGTCAGACCCTGTCTCAAAAATTAAACAAACAGAAAGTAAAACCAAGGATTTCAAGGATCTCAATGGTATTCTGATGTGGCAAGGGAATCTACCAAGTGATACAGTCTAAGATAAAATCAGAATCAGATGCTTTCCTTAGTAGGCAAATAACAAGTTTAACGCGGCATGTGCAAATTAGAATCACAGCATGCTCTTAGCTGAGGCTAAGGTTGACATTTATCTTACTATCACTATGAAAAAATTCAAAAGTTCCCATAGAAATGTCATTCATTTGGAACTGAATCTATTTTTTAAAAAGTACAAGGGGAAAAAATAACATTGAGAAACTAGTATTTAAGACACAAAGAGATGACTATAATTTTTAGAATGGAAAATGTGTTATTAGAATAGAGAGAACTTAAAACCATCATGCTCTTAATTTGGGAATTAAAGCAGTACAGGCACTGTGGGAAAGTTCAGTAGATCCTCAAAACTGAAACAAAATTATCATATGACTTACAGATTCTTTTCTAGGTCTAAACCATCACTAAACTATACACTTTAAAACACTAATTTTGTATGGTAAATTTTACCCCAATATTGTAATAAGCAAAATGAAAATTTAGTTTGTCATGTCCATTGCTCCTGCTTGGTGATGAACAAAGCAGATGGGAAAAGTACTGCAGGGCCCAAGAAGGACAACCAAGGAAAGCTAGCAAGGAAGTCAGGGTCCATCTAAATACAACCCAAAACCATCAGGTCAGTTTGTCATCTGAGAACACTGAAAGAGCATCCATGTCAATGGGATATGGCTATAGGGAAAAGGACAGAGTGTCACTGTGCTCAGAAGGAGAGATCTGATAGGAGCACAGCTTCTGAGGAAGAACAATGTGATGGTTCTTTTGCTACCAGAAGTGTTAAGGACAGAAGAAACAAAGAAGGAAATACAGTGTGCTGCAAGTCAAGACAGAAGCCATGCTGCAGAGCCCATACCCTTTCCCACCAACACCAGTTACAGAGCGCCTGAGGGTCAAGCTACTGACCACCCAGGTTAGCTCAGAATCCTGGAAAACATTCTGGTATCATTACAATGAACAAAAGAAATATCTCGTAGAAATGGAAAGACTAACATAAAGATCAACAAATTCTAGAAGGTTAAAAAGAAAAGAAAATCAGAAGACAAAAATTCATATACATAAGCAAGGGTAGATTATGCTTGGCAAAACAACCAAGAATATAAGGAAACAAAAAATGCTGTTTCAAGTAAAACAATGTACTTCAACAAGAACTTAAAGATGTAGGAAACTATTTTTAATTGGCATAAGTTAAAAATTCAGTAACTAAAAAGAAAAGAAAATTTGACAAAAAAAAAAAAAAACATTTTAAAGGAAAGAGAATAACGAAACATTAATGGAAAAGACTATTACCACATCTCCAATCTCAATGTCTGGGAGGACACAACAGGATGAAGAGAGATGTGCAAATTCAAGCTCAGCCTGGCCTACACAATCAAACACTGTGGGACCAGAAAGGGAAACAAGCAGGAGGGGAAAGGCAAAAAGACAGAGGAACGGGTGCTGGACAGCAGCTAGGGAAGATGCACACACAGGGCAAGGCTGAACAGGCAGGGGAATCTCTCTCGAGGGAAGCATTCAGATTGCATCCCTCTTTTCAGAGAAAGGAAAACAATACGCTCAAACTACCTGTATTATCTCCACAGGATAATATGCATCAATAAAAAAACTTCAGTGGACTTCTGTTCATTTTTACATTTTTTTCATCCAAATTTTGATCTTAAAACTCCCAACAAACAACAATAATTACCATGTATATTGTTGTAAGAGATTGCCTCACTGGATCCTGGCAAAGCCTCATCCCACAGGTGGAAAAAATAAAGTGGGGTGGGGGGGTGTCTGAGGTATGAGAAGGCTAAGATTCTAGTATTAACCTTCTAACTCCAGAGCCTATGACTATTGTCCGCCTCAGTTATTAAATTCCAACTGAGCACTGTTCTACTTTATCGTACTCATTTGTAGAGATAGCTACATTAGATTTTTTTTATATTCCTAATACTTGGAACAATAATTCACTATTGAACAATGAATAAGTAAAGCCATGTAGGAAACTAGCACTCATCTGGAAATGTTCATCAATGCATGTATTGAATTTTGCATAGTCTCTTTTATAGCCTGCCAGCCTGTAGGAGACTGGAATATACATGTGACCAGAATTTTTTTCAATCAATATCTGCCTAACACATGCAACCTTCAATAAGCATTAAGAGAGGAAGCTTGCTAGGCACAGTACCCAACTCTTGATGAAGGGGACAAACGTTATAACCTCCAGTGATTCTGAGGTGGGAAAGGCTATAAAGAACTGTAAGGTTAGCTGCATGACACATTTGAAAGCTACTAATGGAATCAAAATATATTTGCAGCATTTCAAGAAGTCAATCATATAGCAGGGCATTCAATCTGCAATTCAATATTTTCCTCACTTACTTTGTCAGTGGACAAGCAATTTTCTCTTAAGAGAAGCCAATACCAAAGACCCTTGGGCTTAAGACAGAAGGACCATATACTGCAAAGCACTTCCCAATACAGAATTCAAAGCGAAGCAGAGCAGAAGTGCACAAGAATGCTGCTGCAGCTCCCAGAGTTCCTCTGCAGAGCCACTTTGTATAGACGCCCTCCATGCTGCTGCACCGAAAGACTCACAGCGCCTGCACGGTCTTGTGTCTCCCCCACACTCATCTGTTCCTTCCCTTTTCTCACTTTTGGTTTGAAAAATTTCAAACTACAAAAAACACAAGGTGACCACGTGATGAAGCCCCAGACCTCTCACCTGTGCTGGGCAGGCATTTACATTTTGCTGCATTGGTTTGCTTTCTGTATATGCAAATACCTTTTGGAATTTACAGTTTAACTGAACCATGTGAAAATAAGCTATGAGCATCACATTGGTTTTAGGCAGATTTGAATGATAAGATTTTCTTTCCAAGATCTGCTTGATTTGTGCCACATAAAAAAGAGTTACAAAAGTCAGAGAAAACACAGCTGAGATGTCTCCACAAAATGAAAAAGTAATGTGTCCATCTCTGAATGAATTCCCACCTCAGTCTTTCCTGGGGCAGATAAGAGTACCAGTCATATGGGCACAATCAGACGTAGAGAAAAGCTAATATGAGGGGAAATACCATAAGGAACCAGGGGATCCAATCCATGCCATGTCTTCCTATCTTCAGTCATTGAGCTCCATGTGGCCTAACACACCGGGTCTGATAACATAAAATGCCTACTCCCTGGAGTCTGAAGAAAAAGAAGCCAAATGGGAAAGCTGCTAGGTGGATCATAAATGGAAGGAAAAAACCAGTCCTCTGTACTGTGAGCTGCAAATGTCAGCCGAGTTAAGGTTTGGTACCACATAAAACAGTAAGTTGGTATCATTTTTAAAAAGTATGACTTCACCGGGTTAAATCACAATCACTTATTTCAATGCAGGCCAATTCTAATAATAACAAAGAAGACTGCTCTGACTGCTGAAAGGTTCTTTTTCAAAAAGCACATCCTTGAGAATCTTTTTCAACACCAAGCCATTCACTGCTTTCAAAGATTACTTGTAAATCAATATATTTTAAGGAAAATAACAAGACAAATATAATTGCTATGAAATGAACAGCCTAACATATTCCCTTATATTATGCTTTAGTTTCCCTGTTTCACCCCTCACTTTAAAAATATATAGCTGGATATTGAACTCGAGTTGGAAGAGGCGAGTCCGAACCCTGCCTAGTCGCCCCCAGCCTGACTCAGGCCGTCGCTGCTGCCACCACCAGTGGAGAAGGGCCATGATCCAAAGGAACCAGAACAGTTGAGGAAGCTGTTTATTGGTGGTCTGAGCTTTGAAACCACAGGTGATAGCCTAAGAGAACATTTTGATAAATGAGGCACACTTACAGACTGTGTGGTCATGAGAGACCCCCAAACAAAACATTTCAGGGGCTCTGGTTTTGTGACCTACTCTTGTGTTGAAGAGGTGGATGCTGCAATGTGTGCTAGACCACACAAAGTTGATGGGCGTGTGGTGGAACCAAAGAGAGACTACTTTGAAAAGTATGGCAAGATTGAAACCATAGAAGTGATGGAAGACAGGCAGAGTGGAAAAAAGAGAGGATTTGCTTTTGTAACTTTTGATGATCATGACACCGTTGATAAAATTGTTGTTCAAAAATACCACACTATTAATGGGCATAATTGTGAAGTGAAAAAGGCCCTTTCTAAACAAGAGATACAGTCTGCTGGATCACAGAGAGGTCATGGAGGTGGATCTGGCAACTTTATGGAGGAAACTTTGGAGGTAGTGGAGGTAATTTTGGTCATGGTAGAAACTTTGGTGGAAGAGGAGGCTATGGTGGTAGAGGTGGTGGCAGCAGAGGTAGTTATGGAGGTGGTGATGGTGGATATAATGGATTTGGAGGTGATGGTGGCAACTATGGTGGTGGTCCTGGTTACAGTAGTAGAGGAGGCTATGGTGGTGGTGGACCAGGATATGGAAACCAAGGTGGTGGATATGGTGGTAGAGGAGGATATGATGGTTATAATGAAGGGGAAAATTTTGGTGGAGGTAACTATGGTGGTGGAAACTATAATGACTTTGGAAATTACAGTGGACAACAGCAATCAAATTATGGACCCATGAAAGGGGACAGTTTTGGTGGAAGAAGCTCAGGCAGTCCCTATGGTGGTAGCTATGGATCTGGTGGTGGAAGTGGTGGATATGGTAGCAGAAGGTTTTAAAAAAAAGTTCTTAGCAGGAGAGAGAGCAGGAGAGAGAGTTTTCAGGAAAGCTGCAGGTTATTTTGAGACAGTCGTCCTAAATGCATTAGAGAAACTGTAAAAGTCTGCCACAGGAGGAACAATGATCCATAGTCAGAAAAGTTACTGCAGCTTAAACAGGAAACCCTTCTTGTTCAGGACTGTCATAGCCACAGTTTGCAAAAAGTGCAGCTATTGATTAATACAATGTAGTGTCAATTAGATGTACATTCCTGAGGTCTTTTATCTGTTGTAGCTCTTTGTCTTTATCTTTTTCTTTTCATTACATCAGTTATGTTGCCCTGTAAATTGTGGTAGGAATAAAAAATTAAGGAATTTTTAACTTTTCAAAAAAAAAAAAAAATAGAACAGAGCTCTAGACTTGGGATCTGGAAAGTTCCTATGGTCCATAAGCCAGTGGCCAGCAGCAGCGCTACTGGGAGGTGGGTGTCCCCTCTAGAAAGGGGCGTTGAGGAAGAACTGAGGAGGGCACATTAAGGGAAGCACACCACCACCATACAGAGGCATGGAGACCCTGGTACACATTCATATCAACTTCACATCTTCTCTAACCCCACTTCTCCCTGCATCACAGAGAGACCATGATGTAAGTATCCTTTTACATCACCTGACCCCATGACAAGCTACAATGCCACAACAGAATCAAGCCACCATCAGCTGAAGTCTCTGAAACTGCTACACAAAATTAACTCATTTATGTCAGTGGTAAAAAGCTAATCCAAGGAGTGTGTGGCACAAAACAGAAGTCTGATAAATGATAAAGAACAGTTCACATAAACATGGAAGGGTGTGTACTATGCTAGTTAGGGATGTGAACTGGGAACTTCTGTGAGCTCACACTCTAAGTCTTCACTTCTGGCTGGATAGCCCAGAGCACTTGCTTGTTTACTGACCTGGGCTAACTGACCTGAGCCCCCATTTGAAGGGACACTTAGGACAAAATTATTCTGAATAGTTATCAACACAAAAAAGCTTGTTAAACGTTAATGTCTAAACTAGAAAATACAAGTAATAAGACAATAGCCAGGCTACTTTGTTTTTTTCTTTTTTACATTTTTGTATATTATTATGGGTAAGCACCTATGTATGTGTGCATTCTGGGATGTACAAGCCAGAGTGTATAAGAAGATAACTCTGTGCAATCGTTTCTCACCTTTTGCCTCTGAATAGACTCAGGCTGTCAGGCTTGCAAGACAAACATGGTTACCTGCTGAGCCACCATTGCTTTTCTAATATTTGAAAATATCATTATGAAAAGAGAAGACATGTGCTTACTATACTATTACTTTATATACAATAATAGTAAATAATATTTTAGGTACATTATTAATATAATTTGTGATATATTATACATTATTATAATACAGTATAATATTTTAGTTAACAAACAAGAATAATAAAATACTAAAATCACACTACCATTAATTAATCTCCCTTTTTTGAGACAAACCTTTCTCGTTACATCTTGCACAGAGTTTATTTGTCTAACACCAATTAGAAAGTAGTCGAGATAACTAGGATAATGCATACCTCAGTGACCCTGTCTCCACTGTTAGTAACTTGCTTGTAATACGGTGAACCGGAAAGGACTCTCCATGCAGAAAGGCCACAGCTAGAAGCTTTGGAAATGCCCAGTTCAGCAGTTTCACATCCACCAACCAGTAAAAGTCTACAAATGATGAGAACAGCATTCATAAATTACAAAATATGAACAAGGAAACAGTGCAGAATAGGCCACCTTCACAGAGAAAGCTAAAATTGCTGTCATTATACCTAGATGATTACTATTTTAAAAAGGAAACCTAATGGTTTCTCAATTTAAACTTCACCTTCACCAACAGAGAAGTAAAGGGTAAACATGTAGGCCCCTAAATGCATCCAGAAATGTAGAATTAAAGGAAAATGTCTTCAATTTGCATGTGTGCCTCACAGATACTGGCTTTATCAAACCTAACAAGCATTAGCAGGAGTTGGACAGCTTCCTGCAGACATGCACACAGTGGTGCCAACACCACACATGAAGCAATGAGGCACAACCGCAGCCTTAGAGAGACATGGCAGCAGCGGGGTGTGCTCCATGGGAAATATCATACAGCAGTCAGTGCCCAGAGTAAGACTGGGTAAGCAGCATGTCACTGCTGGCTCACTTCTGTCTGCCATACTCCATTAGCAAACTACAGGCCAGCCACTAAGAGGGCAAACACTGGACAGCAAAAGACACACTCTGCAGCCGCTGCAAAACTATACTGGTGAGTAGTGAAAGCCAAGAAGCCATTTTCTGCCTGTTAAATCCGGGTCAGCACATCTGGCAGGATCCTGCACAGTAGACCTTACAATCAGTTCTATTTAAGGAGAGGGTGAAGTCAAGGTAGACCCAGATAGAAGGGAACTGACTCCCTAAAGCTGTCCCCTGACCTCTGCACACATGCCATGATACACACACACACACACACACACACACACACACACACGCACACGCACACACACACACACACACACACACACACACACATATATATATATGCACACATAAAAATAATAACTAGTAAATAAATAAAAAAACTAAAGGTAAAATTGTGATACATTAACATGAAAACATCCATTGTTAGCGGCTTATCTGTTGTCAATGACAAGAGACAACAGAAACAACAAGAAAAATAATCCATGAATTTCTTAATGATTAATAATTATAACAATGAAAAGAGTTTCCATGACTTAAAAACTGCCCACTACCTAAGACAGAGGCAGGCTTCCCAGCGAGGTTCCCTGACCTCCGCTCCCATTCTATACCCACACCATCTACCACTGTTTCAGGGTGACAGGACACTGTGTCAAGTCCCTCTACATCAAAGAAAGCCAACGAAGCCTCCATCACCACAAAGTGCCCACCTTGCTGAAGAGAAAGAGTGCTTTCCTCACATACCATGCTGTTTTTTGATTTGTTTGTTTTTTTGTTTGTTTGTTTGTTTGTTTGTTTTTTCCTAGGCTACAGCTTGATACATTTTGGTTTTTGTCTGGTTGTTTTTAGTAAAGACGACACCACTTCATAAGGTTTCTTAGATCTGGAATATCAAAAGAATTACAGAAGACTGGTTGTTCTTCTTGAGGAAACCTTGTTCAATTCCCAGCACCCTCATGACAGCTCATAACTCCAGTCCAAAAGGATCCAATGCCCTCTCCTGGCTTTCAGGGACGGTGTATGCACATGGTGCATGGGCATGAGTACAGGTAAAACACAACCACACACACAAAATAAGATTTAAACACATGTAAATAACATCATGAAAGCTGCCTCTTGGAGGGTTAGTTAGGAAAGAAGCAGGAACTTAACGGCTACTGCTAAAGGGATCTCTGACTTACCAATAAAATCACTGTTAGATTTTTATAGAAATTAAGCACAAACAAGCGATATGGTAGAAAATAATTTATAGCACTAATATCATCTCCTGCATCATTAAGTTCCTCCACCAGGAATGCTCAGATACAGGGCACAGGCAGAAGGTACAGGCTGAGTCATGAAGTTCAAAGTCACATAATATTGTCATATATATGACAATCATATTATCATACAAATATATTTATGTATATAAGGTTAAATTTTGTAATTATAAATAAAACTCTCTACAACACATAATTAGCAAAGCTGCTTTTTTCTTTACCTTAGATTTATTTTTTTGTTTTTTTACTGTTTGAGAATTTCATACACAAATATAATGTGTTTTGAACAAATCCACTCTCACTCCTCTCCAACTCCTCCCAGACCCTCATCACTTTTCCCTTCCAAATTCATGTACTCTTATCTAACCCACTGAGTAAGCACAGTACTGCCAGCGTGTGCATGTGTATAAGGCCACCCACTGGGAAATGGACATCTTACCATGGTCGACTCCCAAAGTAAACTGACTCTCCCTTCTCCGGTAGCCATCAGGTGCCAACAGCTCTTCAGCCACGGGCAGGACTTTATGAGCCCCTCCCTCATTCCTTCCAGACTGTGGCTGATGTAGTCTCATGCATACAGTCACAGCTGCTATGACAAATTCCTCTCTAGTACTGCTGTCCACTGTGCCCACAGAAACCATGCCACAGGGCCTAGGGGAGAACTCGGCCATTATTCAGCTAAATACTGAAACCTGGACAGCCATCTTTATACCCGGGTGTTAGTGCACCCTCAGTCTTCATCAGAACAGCTGACAATTAATAGAGATTCATCACTACTCAAAGGACAGTAAGAGACTACAAAGTGCTGGCCTTAACTGGCACACGCACATTAAACCCCTCTTCCAAGGACTCAGAGATCATCATGGGAAAGAAAGCAGAAAGATGCTAAGAGCCAGAAATAGTGAAGGAATGCTACAAACAGCACTTTCCAGTCATGACAGGGTCACTGCACTCATAAACAAAACTACTTTTCCTTCACAAAAGCAAAGCAGACAGGAAATGGCTCTTTCCTAATAATCTTCAGTATGAAATCACATGGGTATTAACAGAAACTATCATAGTTGTGGGAATCAGGGCATGAAGCTCAAACACCTTTGCAGAAAGGTATGTAATCTATAGACAGGCCTTTCTCACCAATTTTGTACACAAAGGACTCAGTAAGTGATTGAAGGACTGTCAGACAAGGCCATCTCTAACTCTCCTGACATCAATGAGTACCTGAACTCTCCCATTTCACAGACAATGTGTATCATGTGCATAGCCTGCTTAGCAGGCTTGCATTCTGTATGTGCATTCCTTATGTCCACAGCCTTGATTTGATACATTCTCCTACACAGAAATGAGCATGGACCCAATCTACTGCAGATGAAATTATTAGGGACCACTGGCTACTGCTGCACAGAACCTTGGCAGCAACCTTAGAGCTAGGTACAAAATTGTATCACAGGGACATGAGTGTGTGACAGAAGATGTCAGAGAGGACGTCACAGTCACACAAGCAGGTTAGTAACAGCACTCAGGCCAAGGGAATATGCTACACACAACAGTTAGGCTGTAACTGCAGAGAAAACTGTAGGAAATGCTAAGAGTGCCTGCAGTCTCTAATGAGCAAGCAATTGTGGAACAGCAGAGAAGTGCAGGGGGCCCTTAGCATCACAAATATTTAATCCGGATCTCTTCCTTCAACACTTAGCACAATGCACTGCAACAGTTAATCAAGTCATAACCCCATCCATCCCTGAGTTGGAGCCATCTGGGTAGTGTCCACTTCATCTTTGTATTCTTTATAGCATTTACCCAGGGTGCTTATCTCTAGACATCTATCTAGGTAGTATGTCTGGAGAACTGTAGCTGCACAAAGATAAATAAGACACAGTCCTTGTCCTTGGCTTAACCTCTCTAAGCTGCAGCTCTCTCGCCTGAAAATTGAAGAGTTCAACCAGAAGAAGCCTGCTCCAGCACCAATGCTCTAACTGTGAAAGTCAGAGCAGGAACACAGGTGCCAGAAAAAACAAATACACAAATAAAATCACTCACACAGAGAGAGAGACAGAGAGACAGAGAGAGAGAGAGAGAGAGAGACAGAGACAGAGACAGAGACAGAGACAGAGACAGAGACAGAGACAGAGACAGAGAGGGAGGGTGTGGAGAGCTGAATTAACTTGATCTTGAACAAAGCAAGGGAGCAGAGAGCAGAGAAGCGGTCACAGCTGCCTGAGAAAAGGACAGACAGGTGATGCAAGCCCTTCAGTACCAAGACTTTAAGTAATGCTGATGAAATGAAGCATCACACTAAAAAGGCATTTCAAGAATTAGAAATGGCTTATTAAGACTCTTAAGACTAGAAATGTTGGAAGGATCTGCCATCTAGTGGTGTGAAATCCCTTATGGCACACAAACAAACAAAAAACAAAAAACAAAAAAAAAAAAAAAACAAGTTTCAGGTGTTGAATACAATTACCAGAATACTTAATGCACTCAAAAAATTAAACAAGGAAAGAAAAGTATACTCATGGCTCAAAATTTTAAATATTTATAGAACTGGGTATGCTCAGTGGTGGAGCATTTATCTACCAAGGAAAAGATACGGGCTACATCCCAGGAACATGAAAAAGGACTCAGGAAGGGCTCAAGAAGAATACAACATAATGTTTTAGATATGCACACACACACACACACACACACACACACACCCATTGTTCTTCTCAAGCAAAATTAAGTGAAATTCCTATGAAATAAATCAAGGTAAGGCAGAAGTCTTTCAGTTCTTCTTCATTCACTCCCAAGAATAATGAACAGCAGGCAGCATTTGGAGCATAGCAAAAAATTCAGTTTGGCCAAGTTGACAAGGGAGGAAAGGAGAGACGGAGGGAGGGAGGGAGGGAGGAAGGGAGAGAGGGAGGGAGGGAGGGAAGGAAGGAGGGAGGGAGGAAGGGAGGAAGGGAGGGAGGGAGGGCCTATCAAGGAATCTCCAGAGGAGCCACAACAGGGGAGGGGCACCAAGCTGATTTCCATTGTTGATTTCATCAATAGGCCAAGGTCAAGCCACAACTGCCAAAATCTTAACACCATGGTTAAATAACCAATCATACTCTATTCCTTACCACAAAGATAAAGAAATTAACAAGTTGTACCCAGCTCAAGACTGCTAAGGCCCAGGCTCTGCCAGCCCAAGGGACAATAAAAACACATCATTATACAGGAGCCCTGGTTCCCCACTCCCCAGTACCAATGGGAGCAAAAAGTCAGTCTGCAAATCTCAGCAAGCTTCAACTCACTTCTCCAATGCTTGGCCGAAAGTTCTGTCTAAAGAGGACAATATCTGTGCAGCCTCATCAGAGGCCGTCTGTGCTTGTGGAATGGAAACTCAGGTACAACATCCAACCACTGATGTTCACACCTCAAGTACAGCACTGCACACCAACCTTGGCAATACCATGAGTCCCTGTGTCATCAAAGGTCCAATGCAGGAGTGACTGAAGCCCTCTTCCTTTCCTAAGAGCAATCCTGCATGGAATCACAAGGTTGCCCCCAAAGTTGCCCGTCCCCAACCCCTTGTCCAGGTCATCTTCAGGTTCATTCACACAGGAAGCATCCTACCCAACCCTCATCCCACTCACTAAGCACTAGCTACTTGTTTGGAATACTCACAGTATCGCTCCAGCATAAGGACTTGTGTGTACAAAGCATGGACGTATTGATTAAGGGACAAAGCAAACAGAAACCCACCTAGGACAACCACATCAATACCCATTGCACAGCTCTTCAGTGTTGAGCACTCTACTGCTGGAAAGAATTCCCTACATCCCTGACAACTATGTATGTCCTCTTCCATCTCCTAGAACAGCCATGGTCCTGATTACTGTGAGTATAGGGGGACAACCAGACAACCATGAACTAACTACCCTTCAGCATTGCAGTTCACCCCTGGTTGACAATCATCCACTTAAAGGCAAGCTGATGTCCTGTCTATTATTCTCTGTAACTGTGGGGTTGAGTTTATTTAAAACAGTGTTTGCTTCAAGAACAGTATATTTTCACTCATCCAAAGGCTTGAATTCTCCCTCTGCACAGCTATGACTTGCATTATTCATCAATCAGGTACTTCTCATGGACTGCATGAAACATGAGTGCTAAAGATAAAATGTTCAAATGAAAACTAAAAGGCCTCTTTTCCTTTCTGATTTATTCAATTATTCATATAGTGCAATGGCTTGGCAATAATATGATTGCAACGTCAAGGCTCTGGATCCATGTGTTGAAATTTGATCTCCTTGTGAAGTACTAAGAGTATATACAAAGTTAACCTAATTATAGTGCTAAGAGATGTAGATGTTTATGAGATTAGGAATAGATAAAATAATTAATGGGAAACTCCATGATTAAAACCTAGTAGTACAGAAGCCAGATGAGGGCTAGGAGGAGGTTCTTCCCTCTTCCTCTCCTTCACCCAACTGCTTCTCTCTCTCTCTCTCTCTCTCCTCCCTCTCTTTCTCTCTCCTGCTCTCTTTCCATGAGATAACCTGTAAAGGCAAAGAAGTCTCACTAGCATGAAGGCTTTCCACCACACAATGCCTTCAAACCTTAGACCTTTAGGACAATAATCCAAAATAAACCTATTTTCTTAAATTAAAAAAAAAAAAAGCACACCTCCAGTATCCAGTATTTTCTGATAGCAAGTATAAATGGAATAACAAAACAGTTTAGCCCAGTCTGACATATATCTGTAAAATTCATGACACAGAAGATTCTGATGAGTAATAGGCAGCAAACCACATTCAATAGTAGCTGAATCACTTTACACATTTAATGGAATCACTGAATTGTACTGATTGTTAGCCAGTGTCATCAAGAACTATGATCATCAGTGTCTCCTCAAAAGAGATTTTCTCCCCCTCACAAAAAAAAAAGGAGATATTTTCTCAGCCTTTCAACATTGTTGAAATATAGTCTGAAATAGTCAGTATTTACTAATAAATGTGTCATTATCAAAGACCTGATGGAAATTCAAAGTGGAATAAATCAAAGTTTGCTTACCTACATTTACAGTTAAATTAAGAACAAAAGCTTAAAAAAAAAAAAAAAAAAAAAGCAAACTCAAAAAACAAAAAACCCCATGCACTGTTAAAAGTTGCCAGTATCATTTAAATGTATATTAAGCATCCTTATTTGTAAGCACATGACCACCAAGATTGACTACACAGTCCGGAAACACAGGGAGCACTCCAAAGAACCTCCTCCAGCAAGTAGTCCACCCACCATACACTAAACGTTCCATGTCAGAGCTGGAGAGATGGCTCAGTGGTTAAGAGCACTCGCTGCTCATGCAGAGGAGGTGGGTTCAATTCCCAGCACACATATGGTGGCTTGCATCCATTTGCAACCCCAGTTCCATGGAATCTGACACCCTCTTCTGACCTCTGAGGGTACCAAGCACATGCATGTTACACATATACACATTCAGGCAAAATATTCACACACATAAAATAAATCTTAAAAAAAAAATTTAAGTTCCATGTTGACTCCTCTGAGAATGTAAGGAATTGTTTCCAGCCAGAACCACAACATAACTAAGATAAAACCAGCAGATCAAAGAAAGCAGTAAAAAAGGAAGAAGAAGGGTGTGGTGGCACAAGGGGAAGTTGGACAAGGGACAGGGCTGGAGTATGAGATAATCTGTGTGTTCAAGGAGAATAAAGTGCACTTCTTGGGCTGACTTAGATATGGAATAAAAATAACCAAGCACATCCATAGAGGGTATTCCCAAGCTGCCCAATTAATTTCTATTTTGTGTTACCCAATTTACCACCTCAATTTCTCTTCTTGAACAAAACTTGCAGCACCAGACAACACAATGAATTTCATAAAAAACATGAGTTTGTGTGGTATCAATTTATTCCAACCCTATATGGCTGATTTATTGAGCACTTACAAAACCCTTGTAGATGATGAATGTCACATGCTCATATTACTAGAGAAAGAGAAAATAAACAAAACTGTGATAAATACTTCACCTTCTTTCATTTAAAAAGAGACCACACAATGAAAATATAAACCACAAAACAAATGTTTTATTATTCCCAGGGGATATTTACATCCATCCCTGCTTGACAGCAATTCTCAACCAGAAACAACAATGTCATCCATCTCTAGGCTGACTGCTATCAAGAGTTACATATGACTGTAGAATCAAGGAGAGTGTCTCCTTCAGTTAGAGAATATAGCTAACTTTCTACAACTCATTAAACAAGCCAATCCCACTAGCAAACATGCCCTCAGGTACTTAGAATCTTTTATGCTGGGTTTACAGGCATGCACCACCATTCAGGATTGGTAATTAACAAGAATTTTTAACTAATCGGTAAATTTTAAAAAGAATATATGTCATCATAGATGGCCTACAACACTCAACTTGATTCGGCACTCAGCATTATTTTTTGACCTCAGATAAGTAACCTACTTGTCAACTGGTTCCGGCTCCTTCCAAACTGGCCTCCCTGCTATTTCTAGACAACACCAAGGACATTTGAGCTAGCTATTCTGTCTGCATGGAACCCTCATATCCTAGAAATCCAAAGACAACTACCCTTACCGTCTTGCCAGTCTTTGGGGAGGTGTTACTTTTTCAACTCAGGTAACCTAGACACTTTTTTTACACGTGTGTGTGTGTGTGTGTGTGTGTGTGTGTGTGTGTGTGTGTGTGTGTGAGTGTACATATACCACAGCACAGGTATGTCTATCACAGAGCAGTGTGAATGAACTCAAGTCATCAGTTTTCATGACAAGCACCTTGGCCTGCCCAGCTAGACACTCCAAACTATCATCTGTCCCTTACCCTCCTTCTCTATTAACTCTTTTCCCAGAAGCACTTACCAGCTCCTCACATACTTTATGTCCTTTATGCCACACATGTTCCCTCTACAGTAGGTTATATAAAGTCTAGCAGAGGGCTCAGAGGGTAGATACCAATGTTCATTGAGAAAAATAGAAAAGCATGCAATAGTCACACCTGCAGCTAGCACATTCATAACCACAACAGTATCCACTCACAAAACTACAATATAAGCAGTAAAGGGGAAGAGCAAAGAACTGTACATGGCAAGCAGAATGGGTAAGAAAAATAAATACCACTATCCACAAAGACAAGTCAATATAAAACACAAAATTGGAAACAAAAAAGCAACATGTAAGAGCATTTTACCTCAATCTGAAAAATAAAGACTCAACTAATAACTGAATGAAAGCAAGAATTTGGAGCAAGGGTTTTTTTTAGAACTACTTAACACTTGAAATTATATCCAAACATATTCATAAAAATAAAAGGTAAAATAAAAAAACTGTAACGGTAAGTGCCATCTTGGGAAGCATCTCACACATCCAAAATTAACATGCAGTTTATACAGACTATACAAAATGTCAGGACCAAAGTACCTAATAAAATAGACCCTATGATAAGCATTTCACAGTGGGTAAGCATGAGTAGCCAATTAACATTCAAAGAGCTGTTCAACATCATTAGTAGACAAAGAACTGCAAATTAAAACTAGAATGGATATTTTTTGTTCAGTTAATGGGTTTTTGCAGAGCTGAGAACAAACCCAGGACCACACACATGTACCTCTGAGCTGCACCTGTTCCATCCCAGAGATAACTCTTTCACAACAGGCACACAATCTGACAACTAACCCCACCACCAAGAGTACAAATTTCCAAGACTGTTTTCATGGCCCTCCACAAACTGACACTAAGACCCTATTCCTGAAGACAGCACCTACTTAACTTACTGAATATGGAGCTTGTGCCTACCTAGAGCCTTTACCCTTTTAGACTAGTGTTTTTGGTATTGGAAAGTACTCCCCACACCACCAAATCAGAAAGGTAAACATCAACCCAGCTACAAATTCTTTGCTCTACAAGAGTGACCTATCTGCAAGATACACTGGCACAATGGTGGCCCAAAGCTTGTGGGAGCAACCAACAAATATCTGACTGGATTTAAGGCATACCCCATGTGATAGAACCCATCCCCAACACTGTCCAGGGTGACCAAGAACCTGAGACTTCATAAACCAGAGACCTAGCGGAAAACCAAGTACTACTCTTCTACTAAAAGAACATAGCAATAAAATGACTCCTAATAACATTCTGCTATACTCATAGATCAGTGCCTTACTCAATCATCATCAGAGAAGCTTCTTCCTGCAGCAGATGGGACAGATACAGAAACCCTTAATAAAACAATATGTAGAGAGTGAGAAACCTTGAAACACTCAGCCCTAAATGTGATGTATCTATCAAATCCCTCCCCTTGAGGGTTCAGGAAACCTTTTGAAAGAGGAGGCAGAAATAATGTAAAAGCCAGAGGGAATGGAGAAAACGGAGGAAACAAGGTCTTATAAATCAACAGAATTGATGCACATATGAACATACAGAGACTGAACAGCATGCACATAACCTACACAGGTCTGCAACAGATGGGGTCCTAGAGCTGAAAAGATGGGACACACACACACACACACACACACACACACACACATGTGCACACACGCGCACACATACACACACACACACACACACCACACACACACACACACACACACCTAAGCCAGACTCTATCTCTAATTGATAACCACTTGCAAATAAAAAATGAATTTCCTCCAAGGAAGTCTCCCTGGAGAAACAAATCACTCTTGAGGATAGGTTGCCTATCAAGTAGCCAACACAAAACAAACTCAGTGGCATCTTTGCAAGTTCTTTGTCTCAACTTGTTAAGTAAGGACATTTTTTTTCAATCTACACTCCCTTTGTCTATATATTTTGTCTTCTAGTTTTGTGTTCTAATGGGATTCCTATGTGTGTACACACACCTCTGCATCTACATTTCTTGTGCATTTCCTTTGGCTCTTTTTCTTGTCATATTCCAATGTGTTTGTCTTTGTTTTACCTTATAGTGTTACATTTTATTTTATCATTATTCCTTAGATGCCTTCTTGTTTTCTTGAAGAGACAGAAAGGGTGTGAATGGAAATGGAAGGGGAGATGGGGAGGAATTGGGAAGAATAGTGGAGGGGGAGACATTATCAGGGTATACTGTATGAAAAAAAATCTGTTTTCAATAAAAGGGGGGGAGAATATAGATCCCAAAAAAAAGTGAGATAACAGAAAGGCTCCTATGCCGATGGTAAATTGGAACAACTATGTGAAAAATAGTGGCATTGTTTGATAAATTTGGAGATGTTCCTTCCCAACAGTCCAGCCAATCAAGTCCTGTTTCTGCATCCTGCAAATACTCTTGCACATACATGCCAAAATAACATAAAATGACTATTAGCACAATACAACTTTTAAAACACCCTGAAAAACAATCAAGTTTCCATCTACAGGAGAATAAATAAACATATTTCACAGTATTAATAAAATGAAATATCCTACTAGTGTTAAAAAATAAATGAACTAGAGCAATATAAATCAAACATCAAGTCAGAGAGGAAGGTTTGTGTATCTTCTGTGTGATTTCTTTCATATGAAATGAAAACAGAACAGCTAAGTATGAGGAAGTGATAACTCTGGAAAGAAAGGGAATAATACAGCTAAAAGTGGTATTTTCTCTCTGACAATGGAATCATGCATGTGTGGTGGGTATGTCTGTATGTGTCTGTGTTTGTATGTATTATGTCTGTTTCTGTGTTTGTGTGATTGTGTGTATGTCTTTGTGTTTGTGTGATTATGGGTGCATCTGTGTCTATGCATCTGTGTGTCTGTGCATCTACATATCTGTTTATCTGTGTGTCTATGTATCTGTGTGACTGTGTATCTGTATGTGTGTGTCTGTGTATCTGTTTATACATGTATCTGTGTGTGTGTCTGTGTGTCTGTGTATCAGTGTGTGTGTGTATCTGTTTATCTGTGTATCTTTGTGTGTGTGTATCTGTGTGTCTGTGTGTGTGTGTGTGTGTGTATATGTCTGTGTAAGTGTGTATCTGTGTGTCTGTATATCTGTGAATCTGTGTATCTGTATATCTGTGTATCAGTGTGTCTGTGTATCTGTGTGTGTGTCGGTGTATCTGTATATCTATGTATCTGTTTGTCTGTGTATCTGTATGTGTGTGTCTGTGTATCTGTTTATATATGTATCTGTGTGTGTGTGTGTGTGTATCTGTGTATCTTTGTGTGTGCATATCTGTGTGTGTGTGTGTGTGTGTGTGTGTGTGTGTGAGTGTATGTCTGCGTAAATGTGTATCTGTGTGTCTGTATATCTGTGAATCTGTGTATTTGTATATCTGTTTATCAGAGTGTCTATGTATCTGTGTATGTGTGTCTGTGTATCTCTGTGTCTGTGTATCTGTATATCTGTGTGTGTGTGTGTGTGTGTGTGTGTGTGTGTGTGTGTGTGTGTGTGTCTGTGTATCTGTGTATTTGTGTATCTGTATATCTGTATATCTGTGTGTTGTATATCTGTGTGTCTATGTCTGTGTATTTGTGTCTGTGTATCCTGTGTCTATGACCACATGCATGCAAGTTCTTTTGCCATATTGAAATTTCATAAAATTCTGAAAAAGCCACAGACTTACATGTCTTGCACATGTCTACCCATCAGTAGACACAGACTAAATTCAAAACTCAAACTCATGTTACGTTTGACTAAAAATCTGATACTCTTTCCATTTAGAGAATCATACAGGTAACTTGGCCAGCTTACAAAATACATGTCAATTTCAGTCTCAGGTAACAAAAGAGGAAAAGCCACCAAAAGTTAGGAGGTAGGTAAACAATAAAGCAGAGGAACTATGAAGAATGGGGTACAAGTATTGAGAGGTACCAACCAATCGGCCTGACTCTGTAAGTGGAGAGGTGACATCTACTGAGACCCTTTCATAGGAAGGCACTGCATACATGGTCCTTTCTCAGCCCTCCAAATAGCACCAAGACAGGTACTATGTACAGATAAGACAGAAAAGTCCTAGAAGGCTAATAGAACAGGACAAATTTCTCAATGAAATTTCCAGTGTCTTCTCTGGCTCAGAAAAGTTCACTGAGCCAGGCCAGAGGCAGAGGAGTCAGAACATGAGTATAGTATCACAGGTATTAAACACAATTATACACGGAATACAGAATGAAGACACCCAGATTTCAGTATGTACCTAATAGTCCAGTAAATAAAAGAACAGATGACTGCTTACCTATGACCAGGGTGGTAAACAGCAGTATTTATCCCATGAGGATAATGATCGCTGAAGCTGAAACTGTGGCTCTCTTGGTAGCTCTGATTTGTTCCAACACTAAGTTAAAGAAAGCAAAGCAGAAATAAATATCATTAAACCACCATGGACATCAATAGATACTTTAGCAGCCAGTGTTTAGGGTCAGATACACCAAATACTGTTGAGGATATAAAACAACCAGACACAGTACATTACTGGGGGTTACTGATACAACCAAATTGTTTAAAAGTCTGAAAGTTTCATATAAAAATAAACTACATCACCCTATGACCCAGCAATCCCATTGGAAGAAAATGACCCAGGAAGAATAAAAATGTTTATCCATAAAGACCTATGCAAGAATAACCATAGTACAATCTGTGCCATGATCCATAAGCCAAGAATGGCCCAGTTTGCCACAGCCCCCAAACTTGAAAGTCTATCTACAAAGGAATGAATAAACACACCATGAGCTGTCTGTTTGTCTATATGTAAATATATTTACATAATTCATGAAAGATGAATTATTGGTTAAAAACAACATAAAAATATATAAAAATTCATGAATTTCAAAATATGCTGAATGAATGATATTTGGAAAAAGATTATATATTATGATTCCACTGATGTGCACTGTTTCAATGGACAAAACTAATTTATGATTAAAAATAAAATTTCTGAAAATGGTAGTTGTCATGAGTAGATATGGAGGAAAGGAGGATGAGGGAGCTCTCTAATACGGTGACAATGTTTTACTTCTTGACAGAGGTCTGAATAGTACAAATCAGTCCACCTACCAAATTCACAGAGAGCTACAATTAAGATCTGTGCATCCCACTGCATGCCAATTCCAACTCAAAAAAAAAAAACCACTATAAGCAAATAATGAACTCTTAAAAACATGCATTCTCAAGCATTTGATGTCTCCAATGCAGTATGAAATACAAGAAATAAATTTTTGAGTATTAACTATACAAGTCTTTCAAAGTACTTAATATATTTGCAATTTTTCATAGTCTGATTAAAAAAAGTTTCAATATCAATACCTGACACTTGGTCAGAGAAATAAACATCTATCAAAATGACTTCCAATGTGTTTTTACCTGACGAGGTAACTTCTAAGTTCTCCTCGGTAATTGATGACCAAGAGCTCTGCAGACCACTGTGCACTTGCTTTGTATTCTAAAAATACCAACCCAGCAATGGCATAGCTCAAGTCACCAGCAAAGCCAGATGCCTGAAAACAGAAAGAAATTAAGTCACTGTAAAAATAGCAAAAAAAAAATTAGTACATGCCTATCTAGACAGTATACCAGACACTGGCTGTGACATCAAGTTTAGACCAGGCTTCTAACTAGTTAGAAAACACACCAGGCTTCTTGAAATACGTGGCCAAATAAGCACATTTCTATTCAGATTCCCTGCAAAATAAAGAAGAAAAAGAAAAGCAGGAGATACCACCATTCAGCCTCCTTCTAGACGTAAGTTTTCAAGTACTAATCTCCACTGCAACAGTCTATGCTAAAAAGACTTCAGGTACTTTCCATGTGGCTACTAGCAACTTAAAAAGGATGCAACACTTGACATACTTAAAAGTGAGGGGCAGCTTTCTTTTGGTGACAGTGCCCCTTTGGAGCAGACAGAGGAAAGACAGGCACACCAAAATAAGTCTGTGAGCCTTTTAAAGGTCGGTTAGGTCCCTTCATATATCGCCACATCATTTTCCCACAGTGCACCAGTCGTAGCAGCCCACACTCCATTTCCCTTGTGCAGTCACATCTCCACATTCTAGGAGCTTCTGCTAAAACAGTACAAAAGCTCCTGGCTCACAGTTTCTTTGCATTTTCACTTTTCTATAAGGCCCCATGCATGCAAAAATATAAGTATCAATAAACATTTTATTGTATCAATCTGTCTCTTGTAAAAATATATTTTCAGGCATACAGAAACTAAATTCTAGAAAGTGGGAGGAAAAGAAAAGGTTTCTCTCCAATATTTCAAGTAGTTCTTCATGATCTAGAACTATTCAATAAACACCACAGGCCTAATCCAAACAAAGAGTCCACAAATATGAAAATATCAAAATACATGCCAAATTCCACACTTAATACCAAGGCAAAAAATGCAAAACATCTCACAACATTTCATAATGACTACATGTTGAAATGACCATGTAATGGTTATACTACAATTAAATAAATACAGCCTCCATAAATTTCACATGTCCTTATTACAACTTCTTGAAAATGTGGACCACACAGATAACTGTCATCACAGTCCTACTGGACAGCACTAGTTTGTTAAATGGTAACTTGAACCTTAGTTAGCATTTGTGGAACTCCTATAATATGAGCTCTGCTCATTCTTTTCATGTTCCCACTCGTTATTTCTTAGGAAAATCATTTCCAGTATCATTGCTCTTGACATTAACTTCTTAAATCAGTCCATTACTCTTTCTCTACTTTCCCTTTTAATTTCTGTCCTTTTTAAGGTAACAAGTCCCAATTCTCTAGACATTGCCTGTGTTCCAACAGCCCACAGATTTCTTCCCTCATTATAGCCTATCAACAATCCATACCATGATAAAAGAAAAACTGAGATGTCCTAAATATAACTGTGAGGGCCAGATGATGGGGGGGGGGGCGATAGTGAGAGAAAGCAAAGCATGAGGCCAATACACTGCTCATGCAGAAACTGTGACTTAAATCCCACCAGGCTATGCTGCTTGGCTGCTCAGCTAGCCAGTCCAGAAACAGCTGCTTCTCCTTATGGATAACCCTCACACCCTAAGCTTCCTTGCTTCCCATCATCCCATCCCTCCTTTTTATAGCAATGTCCACCCACTGTAAACAGTGCTTTCCTTCTCCTAAGTCTACCCAATGACTCTTCACTCTGATTCCAGGAGACAGTTTCTAATTGGTACATACATACAATACAGCCTTGCTCTTGAGAGCCAGGAAAAATTTTTCCTGGACATGATCTTTTGCTAGTCTCTACCTCATTGACTTAATAAACCCTTTTATTTCAGACTTCCCCTGATCTGAAGAATTTAATCATTTTTGTTCATTTCTTGTTATAAAATGTCTCACACCTACAAAGTACATTAACAAATACAAAGAATAAAAACTACAAAACTGAAACTATCTAACTAGATGCTAAGTATTGGACCATAGCTTATTATTCTCATTTACACTTGATTTTTCAGCTCTCTTCACATTCGCCCATTGTAACTTATACACAGAAGGCACAAACACACACAGAAGGCGGGCAGTTAGGAGGTGTTGATTTAAAATGTACACATACCGGGGAAATGACAAAGAGCTCACTTCCCATGAGGTCAAACACCCTTACAGTCCCTGTGCTTTCGGCGTAAGCCAGGAGCGTGCAGTCATAACTCCATGCTACCCGTCTCCACTGAGGCTTTGGGTCTTTTGGAACTAGAACAAAAAGAAAAGAGGTGTTTTAAACAATATATGATAAAGAGAGCTAACAGTTTTAATGGCTGTAGTTAATGTAAATATACAGTAAGTACCTCATCTCCTAAAGTGATCTAATGCTTCAGTCAACACAATAGTTTCCAGAAACCTATGTCAAGACACAAACCATGGCAAACTCGGGCTCCATTACTACAAAGCAACTTACTGAGGTCAGAGCTCAATAAATTCTGAACATGCCCTACACTAGTAAGAGCTCAAAAATAAGCTACTGAAAACACCTATGGAATTGAGAATAGTCAAAAGCTCAGAGCCCATGTTCTTAAACTGTGTTGCCATATGGGGTGGCAAATCTAACTGTGGGAGTCAAGAAAAGGTTGAGAATGATAAGAAATTTTGGACACACAATGACAAAAACTTGATTCAAAAGCAAACACATAATAAATCTGATGTGCTCCTGGAAGCATACACCTGTACTGCAGGTGTATGCACTGCAGGCTCTGAGCATACAACACATGCACCTTGCACATGCAGGATGTGTTAGATCATGCAACACCAAGGAAGACTGCCTGAAATCCTCACTCAGACTCAAAAAAAGACCGTATGTTATGAACTAGTCTCTTTCCTATACATACAGAATGTTCTGCTCTTACAGGAAATATACTTATTTACAGAAAACAAATACTTTTACTATTTCCCTATCAGTATTTCTCAGCATGTATTAAATATTTGAACTGTAGTGTGTTAGAGTGTTTGGTTTTAAAATTGCTAGTTGAGTTGATGGCTTGAGAAACTGTTCAAAGAATTTTGATTTAGAATTAAAACTCAACTTCACACAATTTCTAAATGGTCTTAAACATACTTCTGTCATTTGGTACTATGAATTTATGTGAAGCATATTCTCAGCATTGATTACTACAAAAGCAAAGTGTCAATCGAACTCTGCAAAACACTAAAGATTCTTGACATCGTGCAGTACCACATAATCATGTACATCTATCTCATTAGTATGAAGGTTTGTTTTCCTCTTTAATAAAAGACAAGGTTATATGTGAATACATTCATATGTATATATATATACATATATATATGTACATATATATCAAAATATTTTAAAAACATTTTGTATGGTTTATTTTCAGTAAATATTTTATTTATAGACATAGTTTATATAGCTATGGGACATATAAATTTCACAGGCAAATAAATAGATAAAGTTACACAGCATTAGCCTAGAGAGTTAGTAAAACAGTTGTTATTCTAACCCACTGAGTTCTGCTCCTCTAAAAATCCACAACATTAAAAGTACAACCAAGAGTCAGCGATAGTGTTGCACGCCTTTAATCCCAGCACTTGGGAGGAAGAGACAGGTGGATCTCTGTGAGTTCGAGGCCAACCTTATTTATCTACAAAGCAACACAAAGAAACCCTGTCTTAAAAAGAAAAAAGAAAGAAAGAAAGAAAGGAAGGAAGGAAGGAAGGAAGGAAGGAAGGAAGGAAGAGAAAAAGAAAGAAAGAAGGAAAGAAAGAAGGAAAAAAGTACAACCTAAGAAATGAACATGGAATATGTTTTATATAAATATATACATTTATATATATCTATTAAGGCAGATAAATCAAGAGCTATTCCTAATCATAATATTTTAAGATTTTGTTAACAATATATCTTAATAATCCTAATAAAGCCATAGGCAAATCAATTTTAAAGTGACAAATAAATCATCCACATGACCCTGAAATCTCATTCATTCCTGATTATTTATTTCCATAGCATATGAGATCATCTATGCACCTGTTTGTTACTTCCTTATTTACAATAGCCAAGAAACAGAAAGTGTCTTTATCAACTGATGATGGCTAAGTAAAATCAGATACATACAAGCGTATAAAGGAATACTCATCAGCCAAAAAAAGAATGCAGTCCCACCAACTGCATCAACATGGAGAACTGGAGATCTTTGTGTTAAGTGAGATGAGGCAGATGCACAGACAAGTACAATATAATCTCATTCATACATGAGATCTTAAAAAGCTGATCTCATGAAATCTGAGCGCACAAAGGTGGCTTCAGAGAAAAAGTAGCAGGGAGGGCGAGATGAGGGAATGTGGGTCGAAAGTACTAGATTACAAAGAGCAGCAGCCTTCTGATCCTTCCCTGCAGCCAGGTCTCATCTGCTCTTGCTTTGATTCTTAAAATATACTTGAAACTACTCTCCACACATATGTCTCTTTCCTCCTTGGCATTTTCCAAAGGTAACTTTTCAAATAGGAAGATGAACAGGTCGCATCTTCCTGTTGCCCTAAAATCTTTGATGGTTCTGTTTCCAACAACATAAGTACTACTTTCTCAATATACATAGAAGATCCTTCACAAAAGACCCCATCATGGTGTTCTAGCTTCCCCACCTTCACGTCCTCCCTCCATGATACCCCCTAACACTGACCTCACCACACAGAAAACAAGCAAACCTGTGCCCTCCATATACTTCACTGCCTCTGCTAGAGAGCTCCTTTCCAGCTGCATTCTCCTTGACACTCTTCAAAATTGACAGTGTTCTCTCTGAGCACCAAACAGGCTGAGCACAGATTATTCTGAAGTATTTACCACATCATAATATGTTGCTTACACAGCTGTCTGTCCCATGGGTCTCTGATGTCCTTAAAAATCAGAGAATGTGTCCTATTCAGTGCTGCCCTCTTCTGTTAAACATCTCTGAAAGCCCCTAACAGACACTCTGAGACATCTGTCCATGAGCTCACCTGAAATCCCAACAAGCTGACAAGACAGCCACCCCATCTTCATCCTACATTGTCGCCACCAACATATTTGGTTACACAACACAAAATAACAAGAGCATAAATTAGCAAGCAGGTGAGGCTGGTGCCCACAAAGCCAGCATTGGAGGAGCTAAAGCAGGAAGCCTGCTGAACAGTATGTCCTACGGGAGCCTGAGCTTCAGACTGAGACCTAGCTAAAGAAATCAATCAATTAATTTAAGAAGTGGGACACTATCAACACAGTAAGTTGAAGAAAACTAAATATATTGCATGATCCTACCTTATTTGTTAAAAAGCCAATCCATGTGCACACAAGATTATATAAGTTATTTTAAGTTGTTAATTAAAATACCTAAGAATGCAAATTAAATAAAAGATATTACTTTTTTCTACTTCCCTGTATTACTTGATTTATTACAACTATAGTATCAGATTTATTATTAAAATAAATAAAACAATAAATTTCAAGCTAGGCTGCCCATCACAAATGGAGCACACAGAACAATGAGTCTCAGGCCAGCCTGGGCTGAATAGTAAACCCTGCCTCAAATAAGTCATAAAGTAAATAAATAAATACAGAGAAGAAAGAGGGTTTCAAATTAATTATCTAAATTCCAGTCTTCCACCTAGCAAAATAAAAGCAAAAATCAAAAAGCAGAAACAACAACAACAAAAAGAAGTCAACAACCAAATTTTTATTACTGAAGAACACTAGTAAACTGACAAAATTATGGCCTGAATGAAGAGAAAGAGAAGATGGTGTAAGTTACAGAAACAAAGAGAGATCAGAACAGCTCCAATGGACAGTAAAGTAATAATAAAGAGTATAAAGAATGTTATAAACAACTTTATAGCTATGAATTTTAAGATTCAAAAAAAGGTTTGTTTCATGCAAAACCCAAAATTTTTAAAGTTTTTAACATGCTTCATAACTGAATTGAATCTTGCTTATAAAAAAAAATGTCAACTTTTCTCATAAATCCTATGAAACATTTAAGGAAAAAAAAATAATTTCGATTCTATACCTATGCTTCAGAAAATAAAAAAGCAACAATACACACTCCTATTTTGAGACCAGCTCTACCAAAGTATAAAACCAAAAGGACATGAAAACAAGTACATATCTATATCCCTCGTGAATATAGGTTCTGTATTTTGATGACAGTGTCTGCATAAAGGCCTAGTAATGGTCTTGATCTGGAGGGAACCCATTATGATACTGAGTTGCTTGCTACTCTGAGATCAATTTTATCAGAATGTTTAGGTTCTCTTGATAACTTGAATACTGTGTCCAAACACCTAGGATGTTATCTAGCATGAAAGGAGTTCACAGAAATCAAGCAGAGAGCATAGACTTCATCACAGCTTACTTCTGTAGAACATATTTTGCTACAGGTATTAGAGGAAAACTTCTAAAACATCAACAAAACTTATCTTGATTGAGATAGTTTTGTTAATGTCTACTTTTGTTCATCCTTGGTTTCAACTAAGAATGTGTACTACATTTTCAATTTTAAAAAAATATTTTCAGTAAAAATTAAAAAAAAAGAGAAAAGAAGTGTTGGATAATCTGAGACATTAGACTCACACTTTGAAAACTAAGAATTTCATTCCAAAGTCTAGGCATTTTAATAGTTTATGTTCCTGATAATTTTAATGTCAAGACACATATTTAAAAAATCATGCTCGCACAGCATCTTACAGTAAGCTGATGAGGCAACCAGAGGCCATCAGCCCACCCACCCCACACTGGAAGGCTGATGGGCTCTCTCGGCATTCCTACAGTAGGCAAGAGAACGAAAACTCAACACAACAGATCTTCAAAAGTCTAATCCCATCTGCTATTTTTAAGGCAGAAAAAGAAGACTGAATTACCATCAATGGTCTGGCGAACAGAGCCAAACAACTTTCAGCCCGCATTTCAAACATTCTCAAATGGCCTATCTTTTATAAAACAATAATTGAAAAATATCAAAGTGGAACCAAATAGCTCCTATTTCAGTTTGCAGACTCTGCAATATGTAGTCTCAAAAATGCATTAACAACAATCTGGTTCCTCTTTTCCAAGCACACACATGAAATATCATTTGGCATATGGGAGTGATTCCCATAAAGATGAGTCAAATAATAAGCAAATGATCATTGCCTCACATTATATGAAATGGAGAGTAGCCATTAATGCAGCATTAAGGTCATAAATTCCCACATTCAGAAGCCAACAAAATAAGCCATTACTTCTCACCACATTAGCTCATCTAGGCTGCCATATTAACTGTATGCACTAAAAAAATCTTACAAATAAAATTTGTATGGAATACGGTCAAGCTTCCTATTTTCATGTTAACTCATGGCTTTTCAGTTTACCTACTGGTTAAGAGCAGGTGACTGATGCAAACACTCAAAAGGGCCCTCTGTATAGTCATGATCACTCCAACATTGAGCATGCTCAGAAGAAACCTATCTCAGACTCTGTAAGCCTTTAGCCAGCAAGAAAGCTGCACTGTCAAATACACAATTGAACAGCCCAAGTGACTCTTCTCCTTTATCCTTATTCAGATCTGACCTAATGTAGCAACTAGTGCTGAGCAAAGTGTATAAAGTAAGTTCAGGATATATCTGAGTTACAAGTGGACAGTGAACATTTACACATAGTTTCTCCTTATTATCATGAAAAGCTTATTACCATGAAAGGGCTTACCAATGCACAAGGTCCTATTGTAGTTTGTATATACACTGTACACAACAGAAATACTAAGCATGAATGACAATTATTCAAAAATGTACATATATACTGTATATACAAACAAACAAAATATACATTTACTCTCAAAACTTTCCAAAATTAGCCAAGAAGTGACATACTCATTCATAAAAATAATTTCCTAGCTCCCACATACCATTACCAATTTAATACAGTCAAAACAATCTATGTGATTACCATGTATGGGACTGGAAGTGTATGTAACTGCTATGTGAGGGGACCATGCATGCAGAAGCCTGCTAAGCACTAGAAATCCTTTTCTTAAAGTGGAGGAAAAGAGAAACCCCGCCTTCAAAGAATTTACAATCTGTTAGGGTTTCACTGTGAAAAATATTCCCCACAAACTCATGTGTTTGACATTTGGTCCCCACGTGGTGGTACTATTTGAGAAGTGGTAGATATTTTAAAAGTCACACTACAGGAAGGGGATCAGTGAGGGGTGGACCTTGAGCTTTTTTGACTTCACCCTGGCTCCACTCTCCTCTCTCTGCTTCCTGACTATTTAGCTAATGGAACCAGTGGTCACACACGCCTGCCTCCATGATAGACTGTAAAACCTGAGCCAACTCGAATAAATGCTGTCTTCCTTATGTTCTTTTGGTCAAATAGTCTTGTCACAACAATTAGAAAAGTAACACATAATCTAAATTATGAAAAGGAAAATAAGGGCAAGGGTTTCTATACAGACAGACAAGGATCAAAGAATCACAGACATTCACAGAGGGTGAGGAAGAGAGCACAGGGGAAAGGGCTGCGAAAAGAGCTGCCACTTGACCTCACAAAGGCAGAGCTACAAACCGAGTTAATGCTCTGTAAGAGCAGCAGCCGTGAGGCAGAAAGACCTGCATCATGTGAAGAAGGCACAATGGAGCTGGGAAAACTACACAACTTTCTCTACAACACAGGACACCTTGCAACAGAGACTCCCACAGGACATTGTGCTGGCTACTTTTAATGTCAACTGAAAGTAAAAGTCAACCTTAATTCAGAAAATACCTCCATAAGATTGAAGGCAAGCCTGTAAAGCATTTCCTTAATGAGTGGTTTATGGGGGAGGCCCCAGCCCATTGTGGGTGGTTCCATCGTGTGCTGGTGGTCCTGGGTTCTATAAGAAAGCAGGCTGAGCAAGCCATGAGGAGCAAACCATGGCCTCTGCATCAGCTCCTGTCTCCAGGTTCCTGCACTGAGTTCCTGCTCTGACTTCCTTCAATGACTAACAGTAATGTGGAAGTGAAAGACAAATAAACCCTTTCCTCCCCACACTGCATTTGGTCATGGTGTTTCATCACAGCATGACTAAGGCCAATGAGTAGACATAGGATGATCATGAATTACAAAGTAAGAACCATGTTCCACAGTCAGAAGCAATCAACTGAGAATTTTTAGGTACAGTTATAGTACCTAATAGTTACTGCTTAGCACTTCCTATGTATCTATTACACTCCACTGTTTGATTGTGGAAGTTATACATATATTAACCCATAATGTCTCTATAAGTTAATATTTTAAAATTATGTGCATATTACAGATAATACAAATGAGGCAAGAGTGTGTTAGCTTTCTGTCCATAAAACAAAATATCTACTATTGAACTTAGAAGAATTAGTAAGAAAGATCAAATCCCAAACTTTTTTATTAATTTTTATCAGAACAACTTGGAACTTATAACTATCCCTTCACTGACTCCAAAATAAAAGACTACAGTACTTACAAATACTCTTTCAAAAACCTTGAATATTTTAAAACACAATTTAAGTTTCAAACGCCTACAATGTATATATGTTAAATCAAAACATTTAAAGATTAAAGAAAACAATTATACTTTCTTTCATATAATTTCTTCATAAAAAGATCTTACTATAAACACTTTTGGAATATCTATTCAAACTTTACAGAAACATTGCACACCATTACAAATTTAAATTTTTCATATTTCAATATTTTAGAAACTCTTACCTTGACATTTCCCAATAACTGATGTAAAATCATCTTTTGCAGACCTACAAATGAGAAATAAAAACAATAGTTTTACCAAGAACACTGATATGTAAGTCTATGAAACACCTGAGATACTGTGGTCTACACAACACATATACATAATAGTAGGTCATCCTTCTGCCACAGAGATGGATGGTTTAGTGTCTCAAAGTGTATTCTTTCATTAACAACAATCTTCTCGTTTCAGAAATGGGGTAGGGCAGGAACAACACTGTGATGCAGTAGAAACGTGCTTAAGCATGATCATACAGTACAGCAGGAATGTTTGCACTGCAGGCCCAGAGGATCTGACTCAATAAATCTAAGATGGGGCCCAAGTAAGATGACTGATTAAAACTCCACGTACTGATACCAGTTAAGAACCACTAATCTGTAGCATATTACAAAGTCTAATCACAAAGAAAAAGAGGCATATAATGTCTATTTAATAAATCACATAATCTAAGTAGGTTATAATACATGAACCAGTGACCTGTTTACAATCTACAGTCCTGAAATACAGGACCTAGTAATAAAATTGATACAACCTACATTCAAAACAGAAACTGGTGAACTTTCAAGAACATAATTTAAAAACAATTACCTAAAACTTTCATAGCTATAGGACCTGACCAATCAATTTCATGTCTATGAGTTATACCCAGGAAATAATTACAGACTTATACAGTTATCAAAGAAACTAATGCAATCTAATTTATAAAATAGAAAAGCATATCAAGTATAAGGAGATTAATTAAATTTTGCTGTCCACATCCAATGAAATTAGTATACCTGACATGGAACAATTTCATAATAGATTAATTTCAAAGGTTAGGTTACACAAGAAAAAAAGTGATATAAATTTTAAAGTATAAAATGTATAAATCATAAAAGTAATTCACAAGTTAGAATCAAATATTACCTAGTAATGATACATACACACAGAGAGAAAAACAAGTTTCAAAGAACATACATCAAGACAGTAATAGTAAACAATTTGGATAGTCAAAAGGTAATTTCTAATTCTTTCTATTTAACTATGTTTTCTATATTTCTAAAGAAACTACTAAGCACTGCTTTTTGAATAATTTACAAAATTTTTAATATTTTAGCTATTTTTCAAATACTGTTACACTACGACTACAGACATAAATACAGAAATAAATATCCTCGACAACACACTGCTTAGGTTCCAAATGGGATGAGGCAGAAGAAACTCACTCTGAAATGAAGCTGACCTGATTTCAACTCAATCTCAGTGTCTGAGACAAAGCATGAATGCTCCCCCTCCCCTTAAATAATGGGATGATAGCACCTCACACAGCTTAGAGAAAACACTGAAGGAGACATCAGTATATATGCATTACATCCACCCTTAATGTGATGGTAAATGATGTTGCTATTTTGCTGGGGAAAAGGAGAGTGGGATGGACATAATGGTTTTGCTAAAACATCATACTTTATTCACTTTAGTAAAGCAAACTTAGGGGAGAAATATTTACACATTTTCTTAAGAGTCTCTCGTGTCTTTGTTGGGTTCTTTCACAGCTTCTAATTATTTCCCATATTAACAGCAGCCCATATCCATATGGAATTATTACTTCACTATTAAAGAAATAAAAGAAACGTATGCTAACCACTTATAATCTGTAGCTGCTCCCAAAATGCAAATTAAAAAGTAATAGCAAGTGATTGTGGCAGCATTTAACACAACAATATCACTGATAAACAACAACCCAAGTACTATTGCAAAAAGCAGGGCTACCTCTCAAAAATTAAAATTCCTCAGCTTTTCATGTCTTTTTTTTTTTTTAAGAACCATTTCCTCATAACAATAGCTTCCTGACAGCAAATAATGACCTAAGACATCACCATCAACTCCCACACTTATCAAAAAAATATTCAATAAAAACACACAGTGTTAAGACAACCAGTACTGAGCCAATCTCACATTGTACATTGTTGTGGTTTAAATAGGAAATGCCCCCCATAGGCCCATGTGCTTTACCACTTAGTCCCCAGCTGTTTGAGAAAGTTGTAGAACCTTTAAGGGGTGGACATCTGCCGAGGCAAGTGACCACTGCAGGAAGGCTTGGAGGTTTTACCGCTCAGTCCTACTTCCTGTCCTCTCCCTGTCTCCTGATTACTGAAGCCAGATGACCAGCCTACCTCATGCTCCTACCATCAATGCCTTCCCCGCTATGACAGAATATATCTCTTATAAACCAGAACAAACTCTTTGTTAATAAGTTGGTTTGGTTAGGTATTTTGTCCCAGCAATGTTTGAAATAATTATGACACGTGTGTTCATCACTGTTGTAGGCAGAATGCCCACAGAATACAAAGAACAAGTGCCTTTAAGATTCAAAAACAGCCCAACATGGTGACACACACCTGAAATCGCAACACTGAGGTGTGAGATCAGCTCCACCTGTAAGCCTTTGAGAGCACACTGCATGGGGGGCAGGGCGGTCCTGGGACCATAGCACCTGTTACACTTACGGTTACACTCAGTAATTAATGCCAGTGCTGGCTGCTGTAAGCACTCCTATTAACTCTTGGCGTTCTCGTTCTCGCAGGTGAGATCAGTTCCACACCAAAGTTTGCATGTGCTATAAAGCTGTTGCAAATTATCCTTTCTTCTAAATTTCCACTAGCATGTTCCATGAATCTTTGTCAAGCTCTCCCTCTCAGACTTAAATATCTCAATTGCATACACATGCCCTGACTCTTACACGAAGAATCACTTCATCCATCTTCCCTTTTCATGGGAAAAGTGAATGTTGTTTTCTGAAAGCTGCTTATACATAAGGTTAATGCTATGAGCTTGTTTTTCAAAAAAACTCCAACAAATGGAATGGGAGGCTCTATCCATTCCTACTAATGGTATAAATCCAAATACTGCCAAATGGATGCTTAACGATGCTGTTTTAAGAACAACAACATAGAGGGGTCTATATAGCTACATCAGGTTAAACTGCTTAGCGTGTAAAGACTGTCATAACTGCTGTCACTGTTTCCTTGGTGGCTTGAGGGACTCAAAAAGATCTTTTTCTACTCTTCCAGAAAGGCTGAGAGAATCCAGTTCTGCTTGGCTACATGAGAAGAAAAGATTCTAAGAAGGATGGAAAGTGAGCACCAATGCAGTAGCAACTGAGTGGGCACAGTTGCTGTTTTAGTGGAGAACAATGGAGCAGCAGAGAAATATTTCCATTAGCATCAGAGTATTCTTACATCTCTTCCCCTCGGCTTTTCTTTTGTAGGTGTGTGGTGGGCATATCTCTATACAACCACATCCACAGATGTGTGGGTGGGCATGTGTACATGTAGAGGCCCAAAACTGACAACATGTATATCTTCCTTATCAGTTTCTACCTACTTGCTACTGTGGGGTCTCCTGTTCAAATCAGAGCTCAATATTCAGCTGCTATGGCTAGCTGTGTTGCTATGGAGATCTGCCTACCATAGGACAATATGTTGCAGGCAGGACACTATGCCCACCTATCTCTTCACATGGGCTCCAGGAATCCAAACTCCACTCTTCTAGATTGCATAGCAAGCTATTTATCTCCTCAGTCATTACCTAATCCCTCCATGTACATTTTGACAACCAATAGACAGGCTTTGCCTGGGAAAAGAAATGGCACATAATTAGAGGGATGAAGCAAATTTCAAAATCCACTACTCCTGACTTTGTAACTCAGACCAGCTTAAAAACTACTTTTTTTATGTGCATATATGTGTGTCTATGTGAGTTTATGTGTACGTGAAGACCAGAAGAATACATCTTTCCTGGGACAGAAGCCACAGGCAGTTGGGAGCCACCATACAGGTGCTGGGAACAGAACCCAGGTCCCCTGCAATAGTAATAAACAGTTTTACCACTGGGCCATCTCCCCAACCCCTAAAGGTGTATTTTAGATGAGAATATAGAATCATTGCATGTATTGAGTAGACACCAGACAGATCTTCATGTCACCTTTGTCATTCACGGACCTATATTCACACATCTGTGCCATTATTGCAAAGCTGCTCTGCGTTGTTTTACATCTTGAGACATCATACATTGGTCTAACTCGCTATCCTATCAGTAACTAGCCAAACAATGGTTACTTCCAGACTTCTAGTCTTCTAGAATATTATCTTCATTTAGCATGAAAATTTCATTTCTCAGAAGCCAGCAGAGTAACTGGGAAAAGAACAAAGAAGGGCAAACTACACTGAGAGCATCATTTATGAGTTAGTCTTTGATATTACAAAAAAAACTTATTTAACAATAAAATCCCTTAATATACATCACCTTTGGAAACATTTAAACCTTAGTTCTTATGTATAAGAAATGTTTTCTTTTTTCTCAAAAGCAATCTGCTATATGGCCAACATTAACCATTACCTGATCTCCACACACTGATCTTGAACAGCAGCCAAAAGCTTGCCATTGCTTCATAGGAGAAAAGAGAAAGGAATACTGTTGTGAGTATTAGAGTCTTCATCATGGATGCAATTATTCACAATCAGCTTTTTAAAGTTTTACTGTCATTATATACCTTTTCACTTGACAATTAAATAAATATATACAGAAACAAAATCATAGAAATTATTTAGTATAGCTTAAATTAATATGTTCAAACAAGACCATATGCAACAAAGGCAATTTAATACAAATCAAGAATTAAGTCCACAAAGTCCCAAAAATCTTTGTCTGTGTCAAGATGTAGGAGAAAATGCAGACAGAAGAGTTTTAAGTGAATTTTACACATACTTACTTTGCAAGCACCAAATGCCAGTTTATCTGTTTATTGACCAAGCGAACTAGTCCATCGGGAAGCAAAAATGGAGCAGGCCTGAAACCACAACATATCAGCTAGCTTAAAATCAAATCATAAAAACCATATGTAAGTAAGAGAAAATGTACACTTAGAGAGAGGGTTTCATATCAGAATATAAAACTTGAAAAATAGTAAACCTAAATCCAAAAGCTACTAATTTGATATATGAAACATTCATGAGAGGTACGACATAAACACAAAGCTGTATTTACAGCCCGTATAATGATCAAAGTAGACATTTCCTCAACCACCTCTAAACTATTGCACCCTACATCCTCAAAAATCAAAACGAACAAAAACAAACACATCACACACACTCACTCACTCACTCACACACATGCACACAAACATACACAAAAAAAAAACACTGAACAAATAGTTCTACAGGTGATCAAAGGTCTCTATTTTAGAACTTATCTCTAGAACTGTTAAGTTTAAGGTTAGGAGAAAGCAACATGCAATTAATAAGTATTTTTAAAGATCACTGCAAACATTGTTAAACGCAATATTAAATCATTTTATAGTTCCCCGTCCTTTTTGAAGCTGAAGGTGAACATCTTAGCTGAACACAACACTGAAAGAATTAAAAAAAATACAAGAAGTAAAAATCTGAAGACCTACCACACAACAACTCAGGTTTCGACCACATAGTTGGTACAACAATAAGAACAAAAATGTTCTTTAACACATACAAGACACACATCCAATAGAGGGGCATTTCCTATGCAGTTAAGGACACTCTCCAGAGGAATCAGAAGTCAGCAGGATATGATCAATACTAAGGGAACAAGAACTAACAAGTATACTAAGATGTCATCAGCTTACACCAAATTCTGTGAAATGCCTATCTAAAAGTCAGGTTTGCCATGGGAGGCCTGCCCCTTTCTGAGCAATTACAGAGAAGAGGTGAATTGAGGGGGAGGTCATGGTGAGGGAAGGGGGCAGAATGGAGGAGAGGAGGGAGGGGAGACTGTGATCAGAATGTAAAATAAATAAATATTAAAAAAAAAAAAAAAAAAGAACTGTAGCTTTCCAAACACACCATTAAGTCAATGAAAAGGTAGCTACAAATTAGAACACATTTCCAAAGTCTGGCTTTCTTAAGATTTTACATATATTTATATATGTATGTGTATGTATATACATACATATATATATATATATATATATATATATATATATATATATATGTTTTCCCTGAATGTCAACGTCTCTATCTTAATCTGATATTCAAAGACTTAAATCACAGAAGATGGTAATCTTTATTAGAACTGAAAGCTCACCTGTACCAGATGTACTGACGCAAAAATAACAAGTGATCTGTAATAAAAAGAAATACTAGTCCTTTAGCAGTCATTTGCAAACAACTTGTAAAATGAGACCAACCTAATATACACTGTAACTTTTATAAAATCATACATTCATTTATATAAAAGTTCAAATTTATATTATTCAAAACATTAAAATATTTCCCAACTGTAAATTTTAAAAATATGGTTTGAGATACTAAATTTAATCTAAAAAGCATTTATCAAATCATTACTGGGAATCATACTAGATTTCTCTTTAAAACAAATCTATTTACATAGAATATAAAATATAAATCAAGATATTAATTTGAGCTTTATAACAACTATGTAAGTAATACCTGGAGAAGTCTGTGAAAAGCAAAATTTCAAACACAGGTTCAAGACTGTTTTTTATCATCATACATCATACATATACACACACACACTCCTGTATACACAGCTAGGTATAGAGCAAGGGAGAAAAGTCTAAAGAAAAGTCTAGCTTGTAAAATGAAGGAATTTTTATTATGATATGTGGTTATTTATACTTTCAAATTTTTCTACAATTATTTTAATCAGTTACATAAACCAAAACTTCATTTATGATAATGAAATCAGAAAATACCACAACTTATATAAGAACATAAGTTATTCACAAGTTTTCAGTTGTTTTGAATTGGATTTTCTCTTCATTAAGAAACTCAGATCCAACATAAGAATGGCCTTAGAGACCAGAAAGATAGGTAGTTACATTCCCAAAGAATGATGTGGACAAGTCACCACATCTAAAAACATTAAAGGTAAGGGGCTGGAAAGGTGCCTCAGTGCTTAAGACCTGGGCTCGGTTCCCAACACAGGATGGTGGCTCACAACCACCTGTAACTTCAGATCCAGAGGATCCCACATCTCTTCAGACTTCCATGGTTTCCTGCATACACATGGTACACATTCATACACACAGGGACACACACACACATACATACATACATACATACATACATACATACATACATTCATACAATATGAAATAAAAAATATAAAACAGCACTTAGCTTGTCAAATTGGTGGAAGAATTATATTAATATGTTAACATAATAAAGTCCTCATAGCTCAAAAGACAGGGGCTCAATTGTTTTTCAGACCCTTGCTTGTTTATATGTAAAGTCTATCATTGCTTAAATTTCATCAAAGTTGTAATTGGGGCATTTTTGACATTCTATCTGAAACTGTGTAAACCACTTGCAATAGTCTCTCACTGGGCTTATTCATCACCAACTTCATACAACATGTATAATGGCTATAGTTTAGCACTACACTGAATTAAAGACAGGTAAGAATGAAAATGTACATATATATACATACATACAATGCATCTGTATAAATAATTACATATAAAATTAAATTCAGACAACATGTATACTAACTACCTTCATCAGATTCTATATCAAAAGTCTAAGGAGAACAGTTTTAAATCACTAAGCTGTCTAAACCTCATAGTTGTGAAATGAGAAAAAAACTGTCCACTAACTATATAATACATAACCCACAAGTCATATTTACCTCTGATTGCTTTTGTGATGATGAACGATGCCCCATGCTTCCGGTTGCCTCTAGGCTACAATTTAAAAAATAAAATTTTTAAAAATCTTACATTTGAAAATATTACAAACTTACAACATACAAATTTATACTTCTTTACTTATGTCCAGAGAATTGAATACTAACAGTGTTTTTAAACTTCTTCCGATCTCAAATGACATCATCTGAATTGTGTGAAGGGGCTTAAAAGAATGACAGTTATAGATACATATCAGAAAGAACCTAAAAATGAGGTCAGAAACTGATTTCAAATCAAAATATCAATAAAAAGACAGGGAAACCCAAGGGCAGGGCTGAAGTGTATCTAAATGATAGATTGTCTATGATATGCATGGCCAGACAAAGTCAGTGCAGTCTACTTAGGTAGGCCACAGAACTCTGAAACAATTTTACTCAGAGGAAAATAGTTACCTATTGTGCGTCCATGAAGACAATGTTATTAACAAAATACAGAGATAAAACTACATTCAGTAATTTGACTTCACAATCATAAACCAAATGATATAGGATAAAAAATAACAAACACTTCATATAGTAAGACACATTAAGTACTACCAAGAGTAAAATTAATAAAAGCATTAGCAAGTACAGATACATTATTCCCTAAGCTCACGCAACAAACAGGAAGAGATATCAGGAGACAACTTGGCACAGTGGAGGGATATAGAAGTGAATCAGATGCGGAGCATAGAGATCAATAGCTGTGGCGAGCAGATGTAGAAATCAATAATTAACAGGGATGAGAGAGGGTAAAGTACAATGAGGTTTCCACATAAGTTGATGCTGTGATGATTTTTAAACCAGTGTATAATGTTAAGCATTCTGAGACATTATTACAGACATTTCAGAAGTGGTAGATATCTTTATCCAACTAAAAGGCAGCAAATAACAGCCTCTTAATTTCATAATGTACACAATGTGCACCTCACTTAGGAGAACCAAGAACAATACAAACAACAACAATACAACAATACAAACAACATATGTAGATCTCTGCCCATGCAAGACATAATTCAAGACAAGCAGAATGAACACTCAGGAAAGATGGTAAAGGAGCTCAGTGGACTAGATTTGTGAATCTTTAATAAAGGTCCTTCTTGATCACACTGCTGCTTCCCCAGAGCCTAATACACTGGCAGGCCCTCTGCATGTCACATCCACAGTCCTGAGGCTCCTATCTTCACCCTATGACTACAAGACTCTCCCTAGGAAACTCGTAACTCCAGGGTCCTCAGACAGCCACTCCAAGCTTGGTAATAAAACACGGTCAGCAGTGGAGGTGGAAGACAGCTCAAGGGGGTGGGGGGTGGTAGTGGACGGGTGAACCAAACACACACCTATTACTGAGATTTCACACCCATACATCTTTTACTGAGATGCCACACACACGCACACACACCCCTATTACTGAGATGTCACACACACACATATGCACACACCACACACACACACACACACTTATTACTTGAGATGTCACACACACACATATGCACACACACACTTATTACTGAGATCTCACACACACATATGCACACCACACACACACACACCTATTACTGCAATGTCAGACTCACACACCTTTTACTGAGATTTCACAATACACACACCCATTACTGAGATGTCTCACACATACATATGCACACATTACATACCTATTACTGAGATGTCACACACACATATGCACACACCACACACCTATTACTGAGATGTCACACACACACATATGCACACCACACATACACACACCTATTAATGAGATATCAACACATATGCACACACCACACACCTATTCCGAAATGTCACACACACACATGCACACACCACACACCTATTACTGAGGTGTCACACACAAACATGCACACACCACACACTCCTACTACTGAGATGTCCAGAAGACCTTAGGATCGGGCGAAATTCTCCCGCCACAGAGAACAAGGTAGCAAGCAAAGTCCGGAAGGCGAGTGACGCTGGTCTCCCGAGGGGGTGACAGCCTGCCTGAGGACGGAGAGCCGAACTCCGATGCCGGGTTGACTCCAGACCCAGGCGCCCCGCCGTTGCCAGGCGACAGCACGGCTGCCGTCCCCGCTCCGCTGTGCTGCGTGGCACCGCGACGTGGCTCTACACGTCCCGCGCCGGGCTGCGCCAAGCCGACCGCCTGCAAGGAGGGCCCGGCTCACCTGCACTTCGGTCTCAGGAGGCCACTCGGTGTTGACCAGCAAGTCATAGAGAATCGTCTCCTCCTCATCAGCAGAGCCAGGACTCGAAGCCGGCGCTAACTCAGAAGCCGCCATGTTGGCAGGGAACTGAGTGGTGGAGGGAGGGGCGCTACGGCATCTCACGCGGGTCAAACTTCCCTGGACGCGGCCGCAGCTGATTGGAAGAGAGTGAAGTGAGTTAATTGGCCGCTGAAAGGGAATACTATGGTACAAAAATTACCCTATCGCATCTGAGGTGAGTCTTGGACCCAGTCCATTTTGTACTCATGTGTGCCTAAAATGACTTAAGTCACTGAGTCTTTCTACAAAAGACTAGGAGCAAGTACCTCCCAAAATGCTGGTGTTCATGTAGGTATCCATCACCTAACACAGAAAGTGTTCAACAGAGGACTTTAAATACAAGTGGTTATCCAGGTCAAGAGATTAAACTAATGGCCAAGTATCATAGGAATGGTTTTAGGCTCCTAAAAACCCAAGTGAGGGACGGAGGGCCTGATGCAGACTTCCTGTAGCAAGTAGAGCTTGTCAACTGTGTAACAGGGTGCCCCAGCATCACTGGAACACATAGACTAGCTCAGTTTTTCGCAGAGCTCGAAGTACTGATATGTGCCATCATGCACAGCCGTGAACCTTCAAGTGTAGAGAGAAATTGGATACTCTGGAGAAAGTCGGGAGAGAATATTTAAGGAACTGCAGTGCATAAAGACATGGAAAGAAAGATTGAGTTTCAATGCCAGACAGGGTGAATACAGAGAGGCCAAGATGAGAAAGGGTGTAGAATATAATAAAGATATGACAGCTTGAAGATTCCCGAGGGTAGGGGGGGCAGGGTTACCTCATTTATTCATTCATTTATTCATGAGCAAATGCTTCTCTGTGGAAGGCCATTTACTGAAAACAGAGCCAACTGTGACCTGAATGATCACATATTGCCTTAAAAAGGAGCACAATTTCCCAAGATACCTTCAGAAATTATACTGTACAATAAACATCTCTTTCATTAAGCAATGGTATAATTATAAAGGCACAGCTAGAACGTGTCTAATGGTTCCCACTTCTCTCCGAGTTAAATTGACTCAAAGTCATATACCTTTTGCCTGCACCTTGTTGTCTCACAGCTGGACTCTTGTTGCACACACACCCCACTTAGCCAGACACTTGCTGTTTCTGGAACACCAGGCACACATAAACAGCAGGCACTTTGATGAAATGTTCCCTATGCATGAAGTTGCTACATGATATATAGTGGCTCCCTTGTATCCTTCAAGTTTTTGTTCAAATGCCAACTTCCTTCTGAACTCTACCCTGACTGCCTATGTCTAAATTGGCAAACACCTCCTCACTACTCCAGCTTCCCAGCCTTCCCCATGCCTGCTCAGTTGCTTAGTATGATTTTTTCATAACACGTGTCATCATTTGATATGCTATGTTATGTATGTTTTATTGTATCTGTGCACTGCCTGTCCTCCTCCTCCAAATGTAAGCTCTGACCTGGCAGAGCACACCATCATCTTGTATAATAGATTCAATGTGTCCACAGCATGTCTAACAGTACCAAGCACAGAGCAGGGACAAAGTTCATATTGTTATTGAATAAAAGAAGAATTAAAAAAAAAAACTTTTAAAAACAAAATTCTTAGTTGCCCCAGCAAGCTTAGAACTCCTAATGTCAAGCAAACCTCTTACATCTACCTTCTTTGTAGTTCTCGATACACAAGGATATTCAAATGACTAATTTTTACTCAGAGTATTTCTCTTACAGCATTTATGTGTTTTCATCAAGCGCCCAACTGCAATCCCCAGCATCCTATCTATGTAGCATAACAAGTTGGGCAACCAACAAAGAGCACTTCTCACACCAGAAAATACAAAAAGGGGAGATGTTAGGGTTCACACTGGGGCCATACAGTACGTCAAAAGAGCACCCACCTTCAACTGTATGTCAACTTTCTTTGTCCGGCCTCTCCCCTGTCTTTCCTTTGACAGATATTGGGATCACTTTCCACTTCTTCCATTTTCTTAGTCACTTCTACCTGATCATACAGCTACAATGAACAAATGATGTGTTCTTGGGGCTGAAAGATGAACCTCCACTCCCAGATGGAAACTTTAAGCTTACCAAAGTCCATGATCACAACAGAGCAAAACTGAACCAGTGTTTGAGCTCAGCGCAGTGGCTCATGCTTGTAATCCTAGCACATGGGAGACTCCAGAGTTCAAAATAAACCTGAGCCACATGTGTTTAAACAAACAAGCGTGGTTCTTGAGACCCATGTGTTCTTTTCTTCATAGGGGAGCACATGGCAGAGATTTGTGTTGTAAAGGATAAGTAAATTACTATAGGTAAAGCATTCCAACAGTTGAAGATGTAAATGAACAGTTCGGAATAACCAGGAGTGCTGTACCAGCATGTAGAATTATATTGCTATCAACCTGCTCTATTGGAAGAAAATAAAAAGTGGTATGTAAGAGTTTGTCAAGTGCTACTGAGGCCATCAAATTCAACATCATCATGCAATTGAAATTCTATCTTCTGTGGACTGAATATGTCTTCTCTCCGAATTCATATGCTAAAACATTCTGAACTGGGGGGTGTTATAAACAATTAAGTAAGGTTGGGAAGGATGGTTAAGGTGGCTGGAGAGATGTTCAGTGGGAGAGAAGCATAAGGACCTGTTGCCACATGAACACAAAATGCAAAGCTAGGAATGGCTGCACAGAAGGCAGAGACAGGAGGATCCCTAGGGCTTCCAGTTTCACTGAAAGATCATTTCTCAAAAGAATAGGCATAGGGGAATAAAGTAGGACTCCCAGCATGCCCCTTTGCATGCCTCTACATGTGTGTGCGTACATGCGCACATGCACACGCATATGTCTTATCCCTTCTACCAAGTAAAGACATAGGAATAGAGTTCTTAGCAGATACCAATTTTGTGTGTGTTCACACGCACATGCATGTGTTTTGATCTTGGACTTCTCAGCCTCAAGCACTGTCGACAATTAATTTCTTTTGTTTGGAAAATAGTTCATTTTACATATTTTATTGAGCAACCCAAGAGACTAAAAATATACCTATAATTCAGAGACAAATCATAAATAAATCATTTTTTAAAAAGGTTATTGCAGATACTGAACATGAGTTGTAACTCTGTGAAGAGCTTAAGGAAATAAGACAAATGAAAAATCTGAGAGAGTTACACAATCGGAGTGACCATCACAATTGGGTATGCCTGTTCCCCTCCATGTTGACAGATACGTAGAAGAAACTGAAGCTGCGCATCACTGTGATACAGCCAAGAGAGCATACTCTGGTGATGGTTCAAATTCCTAAGAGGAGGCATTTCTAAGCGAAGGCAGTGTGATGTATTCATTTGAAGAGTGATGATCTAATGCTTATATAAGCTTTCGGTGGGGAGGAGTGGAGAGGAGCTAGGAACAGGAATATTTTCCCATACTCATCTACCCTCACTACACATCAAATACATCTCAAATCAACTAAAATGTGATGAGAATTTATTTTACAGCCATACACATTTATACCTTACAATCAGACAGAAATTGCTTAACAATGCCTCAGAAAGTGAATAATTTCTCTTAATTCTTCCACATAGAGCCATCATTAAGTGATAGATTCATTTTGCATGAGCACAGCTTTTTAGTCCCTGTTGGCTAAAAGCTCCATTAAGCTAAAAAGCCATTAATGATTCAGCATTTAACCCTTTTGTGCTTGTACATATTACAGATGAAAGAAACTAGCTTGTCACGTGGAGTTCTTTCCATTTTAAATTTAAAACTGCGTAACAAAATTGAATTAAGGCATTAAATCCTACCCATCATAGGTATGATATATTCCTACCTGATTGTATAGTGCAAAAGTTTTTCATGATGAGTATAAATTTTAATCATAATAATAAAAAAGTATATTTAGGGTCATTCAAGAAATTTTTTCTCCAAAAGTTTAAAGACCCCAGTCAATCCCTCAATAAACATAGTTTATGGTAGGCAAAATAATATCATAAAGTACAGGCATATTTTAGCCAAGAAGAAACTCCCAACCCACTACTTGAAGTTTGTTTACCCTAATTCACTGTACTTTCAAACTTCCTCTACTTTTGTCACTTTGAATTTAAATGGAATGGTCCCTGGAGAACAGGTCCTCCCAGGGCCTCATGCAATGGCAAGTGCACCAGACTGATTGCTTTTATGGGCTGTTGATATATGATACATGTGCTTCACATTGTTCTCTCATACTCACAGTCTCTCCTGGGATTGACAGATGGACACTTGAGACCGAAGCTTGGAAATCCATTCAGACCTGGAAACCAAGGCAGACAGAATTCCAAGATCACAACAGAGCAAAATCTTCACAAGGTTCTCCAGGTTTGAGTCCTAGGCTTACACACACACACACACACACACACAGGATGGTACACCACAAAGAACTCATAGCAAAAATTACTAATGCTGCACTCACATGGTGAAGAGATAAAGTGTACAGTTGTGGGTGACCAGATATAAATGCAAAACATAGGCAAATAAATACTACAAATAAAATGTATGGGTAAATTAACAGTTGTTGACTTATAAATGGGAATTGCTTTTTAAAATTCTGTTCCAGAACAAAGGCAAATGACCTATAACATACTGTGAAGTATCTCAAAGTATAAAAGGAGTTAGTGGAAACAATGAGGACCAAACAAATGGAAGGATATAAATACATATAGACATATGAAATATTAATGGTAGAATATCAAGTATGCGTGCCCATGATAAAATTGTTTTAACTGTATTTTATATGAAAATTGTGGAAAGGGGTAAATCTACAGAATTAGTAATAAGGGAGGATGATCTGCTGGGTGTCTAATGTAATGGTCTCTTTGGGCTCCAGGGGATGCTGCAAGCACTAAATAACTTCATATCTGATGAGAAGACAAATAGTTAAGCGTATGTTTGCTGCAGAAAAAAAAAAGTAACATGGGATGGAATATGAGAAATAAAGAAAATGTATTGATTTTAGCAGGATGCACTAAGAAGGGATAAAGTAAAGCTTCTCTTGGAATTTTGGTGGAAATCCTTAAATAATCTTTAAGCTTACAAGCAAACAAACCTATCAAAAATCAAAATAAACAAAAAAGTAGCACTCACATATGCACACACACACACACACACACACACACACACACACACACCACACATGCACGCACGCACGCACGCACGCCAAAACAAAAGCCCACAAACAATACACAGAGTTTATTTTGGGGCAACTCCTAGGGTGGAGGCTGTCTTGGAGTGTGCTTCATACACCTACTGACACTTCATTGGAGAAAACTATTTTTTCCTTTGCCAACAGGTATGGTACCAATTGCAAATAGAATTTTAGAAAAGATCTTCTTGCTCTTGCTCCTCTCCTTCCCTCTCCCTCCCCTTTCCCCTCCCCCTCCCCCTCCCCATCTATCAGGCCTTCTCTGCAGGGCTGAGAATCAAGTCCCAGGGCTTCATGCTCATTCATTCACTCATTTTTAAAATTCCGGTTTTGTTTCTGTATTTTAGCTTCTACTTTGGGTATTATTTAGGGAAGTCTTTCAAAATGTGTTGTCTGTCAGCTTGCCTAACAGAGAAGGTCACTAAACCTAGCAGAGGAGAACACCTGGCTTCTCCCTAGCTTTACTACAGAAAGCCAGGCATCTCGCAGATGCACAGATGAAACAAAGAAACAGTGATTTCCAAGGGAAATGATTAGCAGAATTCCAAAGGAATGAACTGTTTGGCAATATGCACCAGCCTCCTCTGGAGTGCCTCAGAAGTATTTGTTAGAAGATTTTTACTAATGACACAGTATCTCAATTCTTCAACAGGGAACAGGATCAATTAGATGACAGTGCTTCCCATCACAGATGTGGAGATGCCTAGGGAGTCTCAACACCAGCAGTTCAGATATTCAAGGAGTAATTATAAAACAAGATATATTTCAGCCAGGCAGTGGTGGTGCCTTTAATCCCAGCACTCAGGAGGCAGAGGCAGGCAGATCTCTGTGAGTTCCAGGCCAACCTGGTCTACAAAGAAACCCTGTCTCGATTTAAAAAAAAAAAAAGAAAAAAAAAGAAAGAAAGAAAGAAAGAAAGAAAGGAAAGAAGGAAGGAAGGAAGAAAGAAAGAAAGAAAGAAAGAAAGAAAGAAAGAAAGAAAGAAAGAAAGTAGGCAGTGACAATTTTTTAAAGACAAGGTCTCACTATGTAGCCCTGGCTTTCCTGAAACTCACTCTGTAGACCAGGCTTTCCTGGGACTCACAGGAAACTGCCTGCCGCTGCCTCCCAAGTGCTGTGATTAAAGGAGTGTACCACATCTGGCCAAGAGTGGCTTTTTAATCTCTATAATCTCTTCTTGAAAGTATGCCTTGAATAAATTTGTATTGCCAGCATGATTTATTCATGACTATATTGAGTATAACGAATGAGAAATTAGCACAACAGTATGACCACTGGATACTTATACTCCTGAACCAAAAGGCAAAGAAGGGATTAACTATGCTGGCTAGGGTGATTTTTCCTAACTACCAAGAGGGAATTGGACTACTGTTCTGAAATAGAGAGGTCTTGGAAAAATGATCACTCCCTTGAAATTAAGCTGACCTTAATAATTATTCTGATTAATAGAATTGGGGGAATTGATGCTGCTTGACTTCTAAAGCTTGGTTATAAAAGCCAGGTGGTGGGCATACTTGAAACACATGGTGGGCATACTTGAAACACATAGTGGGTATACTTGAAACACATAATGGGTATACTTGAAACACCTACTTTTGGAACACAAACACTATGGGGCCTGAGTCACATGCAGTGCTAAACTAACCACAGCCCTAGCCAGGACCTCATGAACATGAGCATCAGCCAAGTGATGTAAATGACTGAATCTTAAGAGTCTAAGCCAGCCTTGGAGTCTTTCAGTAGAGCTGCTAGGCATTATGGGATAGAGGTGATCTATACAGGCTGTACCGACTGGCTTCTTCACCCACAAAATCCAAGAACAAAATAATTGGACATGATAAGCAATATTGGGTGATGATGTACTATATAGCCATAGTGACTAGAACATTGTCGCTCGGCCTTTGCAAATCCCCATCCTCATCACTGTAGCATAGGGGTAAGGTAATGTGAACTTCTATATTTAGAATTATTCCTGATAGGTATTTTGAAGTATTGGTGACCATTCTATTTGTTATGTACCCCATTTTTTTTGGTTCTGTTTGTTTGTTTTTGATACGGCAAGTCACCTTATTTTTAACCTGCTAAGTAATCACAAGCTAAGTTAACACACAGCCTATGCAGTATCATGGATACGTAGGAGGTACAGTGAGCAAGGACTTTGGAAAGGAGGAAGCAAGCCACAATTTCCATGTGCTTGTATGAAATGCTTCTCTGCAGCAAGTGATAGGAGAGAGAGAGATGTGAGCGGATTCTGGGATGCCAAGATTTAGAATGTCTGTCTGGTGCACACACTCCATTCTTAAGTACTCAAAGCCCCTAGGCTCTGTTCTCCTGCTCAGACTCCAAGTGCATCGACATTTCCCAGGGAGCCATCAGCATCACTCACAGGACCTGATGAACCTGCAAGATGGTGGGCTGTGGAGACAGGCTGCAGGCTTGGAGGAGAGAGAGCAGCAGTCCTGCCTGCCTGCCAGTCAGCATCAAGCCATAAATAACAGCCCTGCCAGGCTTACTCATAATGAGACCGACAGTTAGTGAGATCTCTTTTTCTGCTTTACAGTCCCTTTGCAGCTCTTGCAGGCTGCCCTTTGTCTCCCTCCCTCCATATATCTGGAGTGAAGGACTTTATGGCCACTTCTTCAGGGGATACAGAGTTATAGATCTCTGGATTTATGTGTGTTTGCCAGTAACCCTCTGGTCCCTGTACCATAAGGTGAATGCCAGGGCAGGGAGATGGATGTTCCTTTCTAATAGATCTGGGCCAGTTTCTGACAGCTTATTTTGACAAAAGCATAAAATTCAACGATGGTTGCTCAGCTCAGAAGCTGGAGAAAATACAGCGATAAAAAACAAAAACCAAGAAAGAAAGAAAGAAAGGGCAGGTTTATATTCCATCCCCCTCCTTATCCAAATTGCTCTGAGGCAGGTAAATTGTGAAAATGGTGGGAAGGTAAGCCAACAGATGTAATGACAATAGATGGCTTAGAGCAGCAAGATCTATTACAGAGGCTGTTGAGCACCAGTCTCTTTCCAGAATGGAAGGATTACTGCTTGTACGCAAGCAGGACAGACATAGCCCACAGGAGATGGCCCTGAAGGATCTTTTATTTGACAATTATCCCAACTGCTTGTATTGTCCCTGTCCACTAAACAAGTCTGTGGGCCAACTGTGAGACTGCGGAAGTGTCCACATGTGACTGTGATGGCTATGATACCCAAGATACCACTCCTCTTTGTTCTCTGGGATGGCTTGCTTTGGATGGGGAAGGGAGGGAAAGGTGCCAAAGACACAGCATGACATCACAAGAGCCCAGATACAGGTGGAGAATAGAGGCCTTGGGCAAACTAACCACACAGTCACATGACCAAGTGGCTTTTTAAAGCTGATCTCCAGCCCCAGGAAGACCATTAGATGGATGGTTACAATCCCCACCAGTGACAGTCTCTAAAAGAAGAATGGAAGCAGAAATGCCCAACCAAGCTACTCCTGAATTCCTGGTCCACAGAGCAATAATAAACGAATGTTATTTTAGGTGACTGTATGTGGAGGTGACTTTTTTGTAGCAATAAATAACCAATAGAGATAAAAATCACTTGGTTTCCTGGAACAGAAACCCCAATGTGAAGAGGCACTTAATCTCTCACATGAGAAATACGCAGTCGTAATTTGGAGCTGGCATGGTGTTCCATGGCATCTGGGACTCAGCCTATGTCTCTCTTGGTAAATACTCTAGGCAGGGCTCCATTTACTCAGCGCAATATGTCTGTTATCGTTTCCTGCCAACAAGGAGGGAGAAGTAAAGGTATTTCCTAGAAGTCCACAGGACACTTTTGTTTAAACATCACTGACCAGAATGGGTGAATATGGCCATGTCTAGCTACTAGAAGTACCTGACTGAAAAGCAGTCTTTATCATGGGTGGTCTTGTGTATAGACAAAAGTCCAAATTTTAAGGGAAATGAGAAATAAACATCAGAGCAACAGAATTTCAACAAGGTGCTCGCATATTTGAATCTGATGGATAATTAGAAGATTGCCAAGAAAATAGCTGTTATAATGGGAAGCTATAATGGTCATATTTTATTAATATAACCAATGAGCTATGATGATAACTTTATTATAAATGGCTGTAGACTCTTTGCCATTGATTACACAGAGGGGTAGAATGTATTTCTGTCCCTGCTACCAGAATAAAGTTTGATTATAGGACCAGTAGAATTTGTTTGAAGTGACATTGTACAAGTGTTGCGGGCATTCTTCCCACCATCCTGGCCCAGAGCCACATCAGCCCCAAATGAACACGCAGATGCTATATTAATTATAAAGCTGTTGGCTGGTAACTAGGGTTGCTTACTGGCTGTCTCTGTCTTAAATATTAACCCATAACTACTAATCTATGTATATTTACATGGTCTTCTCTTACCTGAGAACAAGTCAGGACCTGTCACTCCTCTCACGTCCTACATCATGACTGGCTTTGCCTATGTTTCCCAGAATCCTCCTCATCTCCTAGACCCACCTGTCTTGCTTCCCTACCAGACAACAGTGCTTTATTCATAAACCAATAAGACAAACATATACAGGAGACATCCCTATCATGCAAGGTGAAGCATTATGCAGCCTGTATTGGGGGAACACATGTCGGTGGAACCCAGTTAAGCAGGAAGTCTTTTGCCCTTGGTATTAACCCTGAGAAGGTCCAAGCTGACCATATGCACGGAGCAAAAGCCACAAAACAGAATGCTGATGTACCATTCACAGAAGTGTTGCCCTCACACCTCCTAGCTTATCCGACATCATCTGAATGCAACAGCATGAAGGATCCTAGGACTGTCACATAGAGGAGAACTACCCAGCCAAAACTATGCCCCATTTTTTGAACTACATAACTATAAGCTAAGAAACTGGTTGTTATATTAAGCCACTAAGTTTTGGGTGGTTGTTCCACTGTTTTGATAAAAAGAACTAGAAAGGAAGGTTCTTTTTGTTGCAGGGAACAGCATACATAGGAAAATATACAGTGCCTCGAGACAATCTGGTGTGTGCAATGGATTATACACAGTCTGATAGGCTAGAGAGTGAAATTTATGGAAGAGAGTGGCAGGTAATAAGTCAGCAGGAGGCTGGAAGTGGAAGATCTGGTGTGTGCCATTCTCACAAACATAGACTCAAGAGCTTCATCTATCAAGAAGTGTAGTGAAGGGCAGAAGGCTAAAGGAAGGTCAAGATTCAATATGAACAGCAAGGGCTCCCTGAGTTCTTTTTATCAGCACATGGATCTGAGGGCAATTTTCATGGGCAGCGCTTAAGAGGGAGAAGATGGCTGTTATCTTGTGGAATGATGGATGGGTTTGTATCAGGTTCTGTGAATAGGGACTGGGAGATTGTGGATAGAAGACATTTTCTACTGGATTTGTTTTCGTTTAAAACAGCATCTTCCTTTGCTGTTCCATTCTCAGCTCAATCTTCAGGAACATGGCAGCTCCCCCCACCTTCCCGTTCCAAGAAGCACCGGAGCGTAGGAACTAGGGAGAGAGTTAATAACATAAAAGAGGAGAAAATCAAACAACCAGCTTGGTTTATATTTCCTAGGCTGGGTTCACAGCCACAGCTCCCACAAGATTTTTTTTTTGCTTGTTTGTTTGATTTTTTGTTTTCTTTTTTTCAGCTGTGAAGAAAGGACCAAATATTTAAGGCTCATTTTAATGGTACAGTCCCAACTCAAGCCACATATCTGCTTCTTCTTAGAGCCACAGTAGATTGCTTTTGCAGGTGCATTGCAGGTGCAATGGTTCATGTAGAGACCAGAGGTCAATGTCAGGTGTCTTGCTCTATCTCTCTCCACCTTCTCTTTTAAGATAAGCTCTCTCACTGAACCTAGAGATTGCTGATTTGGCTGGGCTGGCTGGTGAGTAATTCCCCTAGGATCTAACTGTCTCCACCCCCTAGTGCTGAGGTTATAGACACTACCATGCCTGGCATAAAAGTAGGTGCAGAGGATATAAACTCAGGTTATCATGTTTGCATAGCAAGCATTTTTTACCTAATGAACAATCTTCTCAAATATCTCTTGAATTTTTTCAATAGATTCATTATACAACTTCCAAAATAATGCATTTTCTTAGTTTGTTGGGCAGATGACAAAAGAAAAGTTTAAATGGTTTAACTAATGGGGAGATTTTTTTTCATGCCCCCAGAGGTTTCGAGGGGTCTTTGAGATGGCTTGGTTTGTAAAGATGTTTGCTGCCAAGTTTGAAGACATGAGTTCCGTTCCCTGGACCTACTTAATACAAGGAAAGAACCAATCCTACAAATTCTCCTCTGACCTACACACACAGGCCAAGACATGCACTCCCATAGTAAGTACATAAATAAGTGTTTTTAAGGTGAATAATTAAAATAAAAAAGAGATATCTCAAGGTAGACAAACCAGGACCAGTATCTTAACTCAGCATTATCATGAAAAAAATCTAACCTTTTTAAATATTCTGCTTCAACAGCCTTACTGAGAGTCTTTATTTTGTTTTATTTTCTGTGCATCATGTCAATGTTTCTGGAGGAAAAGAGCAAATCCTGGTCAGATTGTCATCTTTCATGAAGCATTCATGGAAGTCCCTTTCTGTAATTACATTGACCTCATCGGGAAGAACTGTGTCTCAAGACTACTGGTAGAGCCTGGGGAAATGTTTGTTTTGCTTTTTTGTTTTTGTTTGTTTGCTTGCTTACTTTGTTGCTTGTTTTGTTATTGTTGTTTTTTCCAATCCCTGTAGCAAAGAAAGAGAAATTTGGAGAAGAGAACACTATCATGATTTGAATTCAGCTCCACCAAATTCATGCATCATCAATGTGATAGTACTAAGAAGCAGGACTTTCTAAAGGTGAATATAGTCTTCCCTCATGGATGTGATTAATGCCTTCCAAAAAGAGGTTTCAGCACTGGAGTCTTGCCCTTCCATCTTCTGTCATGTAAGGATATACGTTTCCACCGCTTCAGAGGGTACAGTATTTAAAAAAAGCATCTCTCAAGTTGAGAACGGATCCTTGCCAATGAACAAACATACCAACATCTAGACCTTGGATTTCTCAGCCTAAAGAACTGTGAGGATCAAGCTTTTGTTTCTTAACTAATGGAAAATCTCTCCATTTGTTAAACCATTTAAACTTTTTCTTTTGGCAGCTGCCCAATATATTTTTTAAAACTCATCATTTTGGAAGTTGTATTTTGTTATTGTAATATAAATGAACTAACACAGACTTTTCATGGTTTCTGGTGCCAATCAAAGGTGTTTTGCAGGCCCAATCTCTGTGCACTGTCCTGGGTAACTGAAGGTCATTTTTCTTAGGCTTGCCTTTGTAAAACCCATCTGTTCTGTAGTTGAACATAGCCTACTCAACAAATATTTAACCCGGTTTAGCTGATGTTTGATGATACAGTAAAATTCTGTATCATGATTAATGCATCCCAAAGACCCAATTATTTAAGCTGTGAGTTTATTATAAGGTCATAGAAAGAAAATGCTGAGGACAAAACTACATGTGTAGCTTGGATAGTTCCGTGAAATGTCTTCCCTGTCTACCTGCCACTTGGAACCACACATGATGCCTGTCCTTGTGCTAACTGGGTTTGTAGAACCAAGTGTTTCTAGAAATCACCTCTGTAGACACATTTAATCAGAATTTTCTTCATAGACTGGACCAGTAAGAAAGGGTCCTTTGTTTTCTGGTTTCTGGTCCTTTATTTGCCTGGTCATCTCTACCTGGTTTTCTCATATCACCAACTAAAACAAACAAACAAACAAACAAAATTATGCACATTGTATTCCACTTTGTATTCTTGAAGGCGTTGCAACACACACGGACACACACACACTAATTAGAGCAGTATATTATATGAGCCCATATAAAATATTATCAATTGCCTTGAAATATGATCTATATGTTTTCTTTCTTTTCTTAAACTAACAAATATATTATTGTCATATGATACTATTGTTGTATGTGTGCATGCATGCCATGGTACATCCACAAGGTGTTAGAGGACAACCTTGTGGATCCTATTCTCTGATTCTAGCTGATTTTCCTGCTGCCATCTCACTGACCCTCTGAGTCTCATTTTTTTCCCCGTGACCTAAATGAAATCCTTGGGCTACTTCTAAAACATTTCTGGTCATTTTCAGAATGAAGCTGTTTTGTTTACTTTAATCACAATCACAACCATGGCTTTATTTTTGTAATTAAGCTATCTGAATGAAAATGAGGATATGGCCACTCCTAGGTATGGTTGAGGAAAAGGTTTTTATTGTAGATCCGAGGGAGATAACAATCAGAGGCATCCAGAAGAGTCCAGACTGAACATGGCCAGCAGAATAGATGAGACCATGGACATGGGTTGGGGGAGGACAGGGGAAAGAGAGGGAGGAAGAGCAGAGAAGCTGAGGGACTGAAGAGGTAGTGAGTGGGAGTGGGAAGTTCTGAGAAAAGCCAGGACTCTGTAGCAAACATTTAGATTCTGGGTGAGCCTGGCTGCCAGTGTCAGCTTTGAGATGTTAATAGGCGCCTCAGTTAGTCAACTGTCCTGAGTTTCTTTGACACCTAGCACTATGAAATCTGGTACAGTGGTTAAGGCTCATAACTTTAACAAGGTGTAGCTTTTTCCCTCTTAGCTTGACCTATTCCAAGCCTGCAATGCAGTGGAGAGTGCATTTGTTCTCGTTTCTCCACTCTCAAATTAAGTCATTTTCTTCATGGCAACTCTTATAAAGGAAAAAATCTAACTGGGGCTTCTTACCGTTCAGAGGTTTAATTTATTACCATCTTGGCAGGAAGCATGGTGTTTGAGAGTTAGCTGAGAGTTCTACCTCTGGATCTGCAGGCAGCAAGAAGAGACAGTGAGCCATGAGATAGTGAGCATGGCTTGAGCTTCTGAACCCCCAAAGCCCAGCCCCCCCCCCAGTGATGCACTTCCTCCAACAAGGCCACACCCACTCCAACAAGAACACACCCCCTAATAGTGCCAGGCTGAACCATCAGGCCATTTTCATTCAAACCCCCACAGTCTTGTTTCTGATACAAATAAAGAAAGAGTCTAGATTCCTCTGGCAATGCCCCGATTCAGTCATGCTTAAGGTGCACGGAGCAAAACCACTCTGAAGAGACACAGGTGTTCCTGTCTTTAGAAGTGAGACCATTGAAACAAAGCACCCTGTGAAGCTGCAGTTTCCCCTGGAATCTCATGATGGGAAAGGAAGAAAAATGTTGAAGCCCTAGTGCCTGCAGAGGAAGAACTTGTATCCCAGCAAAAGATTTCAGTCAGTCCTGAAGACTTGTCAGGCTATCAGAGACTGGAGCTGAGACAAGGATGATGGACAGGACCACACCCTGACAAGACTTGCTTAGTTTTACACAGCTCTCGCCCTCTGTTTAAACGTATACCTCGTGGGAGGACCCTAAAGATGACCTTGAAGGGATCATTGTTAGACTACTTTGTTGTTACTCCCAATGTGTCCATATTGAACAATTATCTTTTTTTTTCTACTTTTCACTGTCACTTATATGTTTGATGGGCCTGTTGAGGACTGATGGCTGATACTAGCTTGTTAGGGATGCCAAAGCTCAAGCTCTGACCCTAACAACTTTGATAACAAAGACTTATTCTCTCCCTCAAAGGGCATATCTTAGCAATTCTCCTACCGCTATCACCAGAGTGTGAACTCCTCGTGGGTGATATCCCTGCTCCCATTGGATGGTGTGGGAAAAACCTGGGTCCTGCAAGATTTATCTGATGACCCATTGAGCCTCTATGGACAATTCATTTCAACACATTCCCTTAGAAGTTCACTTCCCATGGGTTCAATTGGCCTTTTGTGGGAAAAGTCATGATTCTTCCATAGTTATTCAAGATGCATTTTGTTCTCCCAGCAGCCTTCTTTTTCCTTCTGTCCTCTTACAAGACTCAAACTCCTGAGATTAAAGTCTCTATGAATGGAACCCTGTAAAATGCGTTTTCCTCTGAGAGAGAAAACATGACAGAACATCAGCAGCTCCTTTTCAGAAACATATTTTCACTCGCCTATGATATTACTGTCCTGTGGCTGTTATAAAACACCATGACCCAAGGAAACTTAAGGAAGAGAGAGTATATTTGGCTTGTAGTTCCAGATGGCTAAGAGTCCGTATTAGAGAGGTAGGGCATGGCACCAAGTTGCAGGCACAGCAGCAGGAACAGGAAGTCAGGAGCTCACATCTTGAACTGCAAGCACTAATCAGAGGGAGAACTGCAAAGGCACAAGGCTTTTAATATCAAAAGCCTGTCCTCCAACAAAGTTGTAGCACATAAATATCCCCTAGCAGTGCCACCAACTAGAGATCATGTATGTGTTCAAAGATACACACCAGTGGAGAATTTGTTATCCATACCACCATACCTCTTAGTATGTTCACAGATTTAGGGTGAGTGCTAGCTAAAGGCACAAATACCAAGTTTCAGATTCTGCTTTGGCCTGTGGCACAGTATGTGATCTGGCACTACTCTTTGGTGCATGGACATATTTGGTGTATGTTCACAACTGTTGGATCATATCACTCTCAGGAGTATCATTTCCATAAAGTATGTAAGAAATAGAAAATATAAGGTGAGTGGTGGCCTCTGCAAGTGTGAAGCTGCATTTCTGAATGGATTTTCCATTGCCTTTGGAGCCTCTGGTGACTCCTGTTGGGTGTATTAGATAATTAGAACTACATATCCATTACTACCACCACATGTTATTTAGTCTTCTAAGAGCTTTGTGTCAAGTCCCAAAGAAACCCAGGACAAATGGCTAACTGTGTGCCTATTAGCATATCAAAAGCACATCAGGGACTGGAGAGATGGCTCAGGGATTAAGAGCACTAGTTGTTCTTCCAGAGGTCCTGAGTTCAATTTCCAGTCACTCACAACCAAATATAGCGGGATCTGATACTCTCCTGGCATAAGGTTGTACATGCAGTTGGAGCACTCATATAGATAAAATAATAAATAAATCTTTAAAAAAAGACATTGTTCTTTCTGCCATCTCTCTGAGGAGGTACCCCCTTCTCTCTCTCTTCTCTCTGACCTCTCTCCCTTCCCTTCCCCCAATAAACTTTTCACATAACTTTGTCTGGGGGAGGGGAAAGCACATGATTGTAGCTAGTTGTTTTCCGCCAGCCTGCCAGTCTGGTCCCGCCACCACGCCAGTCCGAAATAACACACTGAGACTCTGTATTTGATATAAGGCTGTTGGTCAGGTACTAATTCCTTATCGGCTAGCTCTTTCTTAATGATCTACTATTCTAAGTATTTCCACATGTTCATCTTACCAGCCAGAGCAGCTGGCGTGCTACCTCTCTGAACTCTCCATGTTGACTCCTCCTTCCTACTTCCTCTTTCCTCCTAGTCTCCTAGCCCCGCCTATCTTGCTTTCCCATTGGCCAACAGTGCTTTATTCATTAACCAGTATGAGAAACATATTTACAGAATAACATCTCCCATCACATGATAGCTTCTAGGTTCACTCAGTACCTCTGGTTCCTTTCTGCTCTTCTCACCCTTCCTCCCCTCCCCTGAACCTTTCCAGTCCAGGGGCTTTGCTTCCCTTCCCCTACCTTCAGATTCCTATAAAACCTGCCATTTCAGCCATACATTCTCTTGGTTCTTTTCTACCATTGTGGTCTTCTTGGTTCCCTTGGCTCTTTCTTGGTCCCTCTCTTGGCCCCTCTCTTCTCTTCCAATCTTGCTCTCCCTGTCTCTCTCCCGTCATAGCCCAGTTCAGTCTATGGCCATATTCAATTCCCTTTTTTGTCTCTTAGCTTTGAACTTATCTGTCTATCTATCTAATCTATCTATCTAATCTATCTATCTAATCTATCTATCGTGATGTATCCTATCTATCTATCTATCTATCTATCTATCTATCTATCTATAGTGATATATCCATTCATGTTAGTAGTCATCTTTATTTTATAGATGAATGAACTGGAACTCAGCAAAGTTGTACAGATTTCAAGACTCCACAGCCTGTGGCAGGGCTAGAATTCAAACCCAGGATGTCCAGCTCTCAAATCTGTGCTTCTAGTCCTAAGTTGCCTAAAGGTTGCCATATCTCCCTGATTTTTGGGACAAAGAGGACAGAATGCTACCTGGAGATAGTCAGATCCCAGGTTGCCATTTAGTAGTTGTTCTGTGGCATTACATAAACCATTAACCTTTCCCTGGTCTTAGGTAAATATCTGAAGATTCTAGAATACATAGTATGGGAGGAGCCACCATTTCTTTACTGACCCGTCTTTCTGAATAGAAAGGAAACTTAAAATATCTTAAAGTCATGCCTGAAACTAGCAATACTACATTAAACACGGTTGAAGGAAGGAAAGGACACCTGCACCACTAGTTTTTCTATTAAAAATAGTTAATTGGGCCTATCGGTGAGAGACATTCGCTAGACCCGATTGACTGGGCAATGAATTCAGTGCATTCTCAAGTCATTCTCAAACCATTTGGCCCTGTCATTCTTGTGAGATGGAGGTCAGAGGGCCCAGTTCTGCTCTCAGGGCAGCCTGGCTCCTTGCTTGAGGATCGATCGTGGCTTCTTTATAGAGAAAAAAAAAATCATCTCAATTACATACGACTTCCTCTGGGCATACCATAACTCTAAAGATGGCTAATAATGATCAGACCCGGCTATTGGGGAAACCAAAGTCCAACAGAACTGGGTGAGCAGCCAGGAGGGTCCTTCCTTTCTCGGAACCTTTGTCCTGGGTCCCCGTCCCCGCCCGGAATCGGAACACCGAAGGGAGCGGACCGGAAGTGCGCGCCGCCGCAGCCGCGGCGTGTCTGCAGGGAGGGAGAGAGGGAGGGAACAACCGAGCGAGCCGCGGCCGAGTGCGCGAAGATGGCGGCCTTCTCCGGTATGTGGTGGGAAGCCGAGGAGTTGTGAGCCGCTCGCCTCGGCCCCCGGGGAACGGGCGGGGTATATTGTTGTGGCGGTGGGGTGGGTCGGATGGCGGGAGACCGGAGAGATGTCTCCCTCCGGGGACCTGCGCTGTCCGGCAGGGCCGGCCGCTTCAGGCCCGGCTTTTCCCCGCGGGCTCTACCCGGGAATATTCGCCCAGCAGCTTTTTCTTCCACCATTCTGCCTGGGCCTTGCAGCACCTGCCAAAGCCGGCCTGCCAAAGCGCTCGCGGAGCCCGGCTTCCTGCCCCTTTGACGTGGCAGGCACCCACGGCACTTCTGGTCCTGGCCTGGCCAAGCAGCAACTAGCTTGGGGACCCGGACATTTGGGGATGGGGATGATTGTCCTGTTTGGGGTCCCCCTCCCCACACAAGCCTTTCCAAGAATAAATCTAATCGTCATTTGTTAAGCATCACACTGTGAGGGTTAACCTTGAATGTCAAAGCTAAAGGAAAAGAATTTTCCTCAGGGCCACACTTATCAGTAACTTTTCAGGATTAGTTAGTTGCTTTCTGATACCGAACTGGATTTGGAATGGGGTATTGAATCCCCCAGTTGATGTTTCTCACTTTCTCGATCAACCTTTGCTTATGCACCCACAGTTTTGCTAATATACATCCATGTACATGTATGTGTGTGTGTGTGTGTGTGTGTGTGTATCAATAAATTAGAGTGCTATCTTTTCATATTAACTTAAAGTTAAATGACATTATACTATTGTTTGCTTTTTCCATTTTCTTCCGTAAGAATATCAGGGATTCCGAATCTCAGGCTACAAGGGAAGGCCTTTCTATTAAAGTCACATCTCCTAAGAGGAATTCTCTTGCTTAACACAGTTTTTAGACCTGAAATCTGTCAGGAAGTTGTAGGTTGTTGTTTTATGGGTGCACATCTTAGGGAGAAATGCCTAAGGTTCAGGACAAAAGTAAAATTAAAGAATTTGAGCATGTACCTGTTTCCTCTTAAAAAAGTTAACAGTTGGGGCTGGAGAGATGGCACAGAGGTTTTCCCAGCATCCACACAGCAGTTCACAACTGTCTGTAACTCAGAGACCAGACACCCTCACATAGACATACATGCAGGCAGAAAACCAATGCACATAAAATAGAAATAATTTAAAAAGAAATTGCTTTTTTTTTAAAAAAAGGTTAACAGTTATACTTTTTAAAAGACAAGGTATCTATAGAAAATAGCTCAACACATGACCAAGATCTGGCAAGAATCTGTCTAAACTTTGCCAGAAGCCATCCTTGGTTGCTACTTGTAAGTCTTGGAAGCAGCTTGAGCTTGCAATATTCTGTGTGTAGCATATTTAAGACCATCACTTTCTTTTCTTTGTATTTTGGTGGTAGTAGTTGAACAAGGATGTTCCCATATGAAGTTCAAGTCAACTTGTAGGAGTTGGCCCTCTCCTACAATGTGGGGCCAGGGGCTTGAACTCAGGTCTTCAGGCTTGGTGGCAAGTTGAGCCTGGAACAGTGCTCTCCTTTCTCCCCAATAATTTTCATTCTAGGACTAGATAGACTCTAGGGTATAATTGTTAGGTGGGTCAGTCTAGTTGTTTGTCTTTAGGGCTTAATTTGTTTGTCTGTGGAAGGGAACATTAAGTAATCTGCCTAACTATAACTGATTTCACTTGAGGAATGATAAAATGACAGAACTGCCCACTGTCACATTTTTGATTATCTGCAAAATTACTTAAGTAGACAATTAACATAGCAGATCTTCACCTGGCAATTCCCATTATTCAGGTTTTTGTACTCGCACCAATGCCTCCCATTGGTTAATCAGAATTTGTTTGTATACTAAAAATTCAAACAATTTTATTTCTCAAACTTAGAGAAATGAATTCATTCTCAAAGCAATGGTGTTACCATAAAAACGCTTTTCACCTGCCTTGTGTGCTGTGATGTGCAGTGTAGTGGTGGCTGAGAGGTTATCTGAACTCAATATCAAGGTTAAGTAGAGTGTAATAGACTACGGAGCACAAAACCAAAAGTTACTCCTATATGTGGGAGTTTCTGATTTACTTACACTTTAAGTTTTTTATTGAAACAGTATTTGTATGTAGTTAAATGGTACAGTGTGAAGCTTTGATTCTTGAATATGCTTTATAAGAGTCAAATCAGGGTAAATAGCATGATCATTACCTGAAACTTGTCAAATCTCTATTGTAAGGATATTAAAATCTTCTTCTAGTCTGGGAGACACAGTGCCTTCTGAACAGAATTTTGATTATGGCTGTCATGAAATGTGGGCTGTTCATTTTTCTTATATCCTAGAGGGTGTTCAGATAGTCTTGAACTAGCCAGAACATAGAACTCTGCTACATTATCACCCAGTGACAATGGAGATGCAGGTCTAGGAGCCTAACTGTCAGATTTTGATTCCTGCATTTTTAGCTAAATAAGCACTGGTGGCTAGCATGTGCTAATGGCACTGTGCCAGTGGTATCACAATGTGACCTCATTTTCCTATATCCCCTACAAAGTAGGGATGACAAGTCCCATTTTCTGCAGAGAAAATAGATTTATAGTTTTGTCCCAAGGTCTTGTATTTTGTAAATGAGACCTTGGATTGAAGTCAAATCTGTCTCCAAAACTTAACACTCAGCAGTTCCATACAAAGGTCCAGTATAAGAGCCAAATTTCAAAGCTTTCCCTCCCTAGTTCTATGAAAGAGGCTTTAAGAGAATATGATTTATTAATAGGTTTGATTATTAAAATGACTTTTTGTTTTCAGAGATGGGTGTTATGCCTGAAATTGCACAAGCTGTGGAAGAGATGGATTGGCTGTAAGTATATAGAACTCAAATGCATTTGGGACAAAAATTTTGTAATATGAATAGTAATTTTTGTCAAATAACTAACTACAGTTCTTCAAATGTGATTCTTCTAGTCTACCAACTGATATCCAGGCAGAATCTATCCCATTGATCCTAGGAGGAGGTGATGTACTTATGGTAGGTTTACCATTATTTAATGAGGTGGTTGGTGGTTTGGGGGGATGCATGTTCTGGGGCTGTATGTAACCCACTTTAAGACATCTCAGAAGTTTATAACTGGAATCGTTTTACCAAATTAATTTTATTCATTCACCAGTATTTGTAACACATATACTATGATCAGCATATGCTACAGACTTGGGTGGTTTTTCAGTTTTTATTGCAGGTAATGGTGGGTGGTAGCATAAAGTTAGCTAGTCAAGTGTTTCAAGATTTCTGCATGGTTTGATCTCTTAATTCACAATTTAAACTACAATTAATTTCCCCCATTCAGGCAGCCGAAACAGGAAGTGGAAAAACTGGTGTAAGTATTAAAACCCGAATATTAAAGTATTTGAACAGTATATGTTTTGTGTATTTGAGCAGCTTACACTTTTGAAATAATTAAAACAGCCCCCTCCAGTATGTAAGAAATGATGGTTTGTCATTGACATAATTAGAGTTTTACTATTGGTGTGATGAAACACCAAAGTGTTTAGCTTACATATCCTAAATCACAGTCCATTGACGGAAGCCAATGCAGGAGCTCAAACCTGGCAGAACCTGAATGCAGGAGCTGATGCAGAAGCCTCAGAGGTATACTACTTGCAGGTTGCTCCTCATGGCTTGCTCAGAGTGCTTTTTTTATAGCACCCAGGACCACCAGCCCAGGGATGGCACCAACCACAATGGTCTGTGCTCTTCTATATCACTAATTAATAAAATGCCCCACAGGTCTGCTTACAGCCTGATCTTATGGAGGCTGTTTCTGTAGCTCAGTTCAAGTTGACATAAAACTAGCTAGCATAGCCATTCAGGGTAATAAATATTTCTCTTGTTGACAAATTATGAAAGTTTATAAAAAGCATGATTTTAAGAATGTTTTAAAGAGGTCTTATAGAAAGAGGCATGGATTCTGTAATGTTTGCAGGAATTTCAGGGTGCTCTTATAATAAAAAGATTGCATCCAGTAAAGGCTTCCACTGTTGGCCTAGACTAGAGAAGTAGTCTGAGTAGATGGCATTTCCATGCTTTCCTTTATGTTCATTCTCAAGTTCCAAGACATCAGCTCACTTGTGTCTGTCAACTCTTGATTATCTGACTGGCATTTAGGTTTGAGTAAATGAAATAGGAGCAGACCCCTGGATAATTTCTAATGTGTATGCACAGCCTTTGCCATCATACTGATTGCTCAGCAGCAGATGACTGGATAATTAACATAGAAAAACATCTCTCTGACAGGCCTTTAGTATTCCAGTTATCCAGATTGTATATGAGACCCTGAAAGACCAACAGGAAGGAAAGAAAGGGAAAACTACTATCAAAACTGGTGCTTCAGGTAATTGTTATATTGCTATTTTCTTTTTCATAATTAGTTCTTCTGTTTTGATAGTTTGAATTTAAGGTATGCATTTTATTTCCTGTGTATGCAGTTGAAGTATTGTTTCCTGGAAGTTACATTCATAACCTAGTTAGTGAATCGTCCATCCTAAAATACCGATAGTGCTTCTTTTGAGAACATACTGGCATTTGTAATTTACCTTTGGTTGTTTCTGTGTTTTTCTTAACTATATGTAACTGTGTGTGCCTAAGACTAAGGGTTAATTGGCATATTGTCCAATGTGGGATTTGTCTTCCTTATAGACTCTAGGCTGATCCTCTTAATGGGTTTGATCCTATCTACTATGAATAATCTCACCTTCATTTCCTTATCTTTAAGTTATGATCTTTATCCTTCCGTAGTTTCTAAATTTCATTCTTCATCTCTGCTTCTGTCACATTTTAACAATTGTGTTATATATTTTAAAGTAACTTGTTTTATGTTACAAAACAGAATTGTGAAACATAGTAAGTTTAAGTTGAGTGAACTTGGCATATCAAAAGGTATAATGTCAGAGACGATGAACTAATTTCGCAAATGAATTGTGTAATAGAATATAACTATACTGTTGGCCCATTTTAAAATAGTCTCAGAATTTTTAGTAGTCATATACCATCATTTATGAGAGATGATGCTAGACAAGAATGCTTCTGAGATAGCTAAGCAGAAGAAGGATGGGTCTAAAAGTCATGTCAGGTGAGAAGACACAAACCTAGATTTATAAACATGAAGGATAAGGGAGATGACAACCGATGACTAAAGAAATGTGGAAAGGACATGGTTGCTCTGGGGAGCAGGCCCGGAATGCCTTACACGTAATGTGCAGGGTCTCTTAACTTCAGGACTAGCCAGTGGTTCAGGTGAGCTGACAAGGGAGCCCTGAGGAAGACAGTTCTCCAGTGTTCATAGTATTCAAACTCCATAGCTAGCTCTTGATCAGACATGATCCAGAAAGGATTTCTGCCTTGGACAGGAAGATGCACTAAACTGCATGTAGGCTCTCTTAAGTTACTGTAATTTTTATCAATCATGGCCTGTTAAGATATTTATAAAAGGAAAAATACCAAACATATAAAGACAGGAAGAAAAATGAAAGTGTGACTTGAGAATTTCATATTGAACTAAAATAAAGGACTGACTGATTAGGTCATTTATTTCCTTTTTTTAAGGTTGAGTTGCTTTGTTACCTAAACTTCACTTTGTCAGTGACAAAGATCAGTGTCCTAAATACAGAGTACACTGAAACCAAGAGGGAGACTAGATTTTAGTCTCAAATGGGCCAGTTGTTAATCATTGGCACCTTTTCATTTGCAGGGTTAGTTTTGTCTTTAATAAAAATAGCTCTGTGTGTGTGTGTGTGTGTGTGTGTGTGTGTGTGTGTGTGTGTGTGTGTGTGTGTATTACAAATAATGTGCAAAACCATGTTGAATCAAGGGCACTGATATAGAAAATTTAAGCCATTTTCTGTTTTTATAGACCTATGTATTTCATATGGTTATGGGTCACTTTTCTTATATTAATTTCTTTAGTGCTCAACAAATGGCAGATGAACCCATATGATAGAGGGTCTGCTTTTGGTAAGTAGATAAATTTTTCTACCCATTTATAATTCAGAAACTTAAAAAAAATACATGTAAAAAGCAAGCAAATTATGAAGAAGTGTTGTGTGTGATGTAATTGCCATAGATTAGAATATAGTCACTAAAGGTAAACAGTATAGTGCTCAACTAGGAGACAGTAGAATATGATGGAAATAAACCCCAGTGTATGACAAATTAATGTGCACAAAAAAATGTAGTGTTGTAATATTTTATTTCATCGGGGGAGAGGAGATTTATGCAGTAAAAGATGCTGGCATCATTGCTGATCCATCTGGAGCAACAAAAAATTGGCTTCTATATATCATAACTAGAAATATATTCCTCATGTACTTGAGATTTAAATTATGTATACATATATGAAAATGTAAGTGTAGATATGTATGTACAATTAGGCATGTATAATTTAATAGAAGAAAAACTTTTCTAGTCCAAATAGAAGACTTAGAAATTATAAAAGATAGAATGTTTGAATTTATTATTGTTTTAATTAACACATTAATTGTATAAACTAGTAGGATTCGCTGGGATTCCCATTTGGGCAGACGTGTGTTCTAATTACATGTATCCATCTACCAACTTTCTCTTTGATCTCCGTTGAACTCTCGATTCTCCTGCCTATGTCTCCCAAGTGCTGGGATTGCAGGCAGCTCACCAGAAACCCTTATACAAAGGTTCATAATACTCATTATCACATAAGTAAGAACTTAAAACTTTTGAAAACTGAGGTAATATGTTTGAGGAAGTGAGGTATTTTACAACTTTGTTCTTTACCAGGTACAGAATATGACTTGGAAACACGAATGGGGCAAAAGATAGTTTCTTTTCAGTATAGACAAAAGCCAGGTCTTTATTTAATAAGCTAAGCATATGTCTGGCTGGGCATTGGTGGCGCAAGCCTTTAATCCCAGCACTTGGCAGGCCTCAGAGGCAGGCGGATCTCTGTGAGTTTGAGGCCAGCCTGGTCTACATAGCTAGTTGCAGGACTGGCTCCAAAACATTACAGAGAAACCCTATCTCTAAAAACCAAAATAAACAATAATAATAATGATAATAATAAGCATATGTCTGACACTGGTGTGTGATGTAAAACCTCATCTCTTAGAACTCCCAATACTACCCAAATAGTGCACGCTGATTATTTCTGTGCTTCTTACTAAATAGTCAGAAAACTGTGATGAGTAGGTCTCATGGCATCCCTTAGTCCTCTTGTCATCACAGCACTGGAGAATGGCTGTCTAAACACATGTGTTGGTCATGAGGTGATTGCTTTAGGGGTTGTGCCCATCTTTCCTGGATTCGTTGTTTGAGTTTTTGTCCTAACGGTGACAATATAGAACCTAGTGACCAGCACAGCCCAGGAGATCAGAGATAAAGAGGAAGCATAACTGTCATCTAGGATTGTAAACTCTGGAACACTCTGGCAAGTGAAGCTGTTATTGATGAGACTGACTGGTTTTTATTTCATGATGGACAGTTTGTACACTTCTGTATATTTTTCTCACATCTAGCAATTGGGTCGGATGGCCTGTGTTGTCAGAGCAGAGAAGTGAAGGAATGGCATGGGTGCAGAGCGACCAGAGGACTGCTGAAAGGTATTGATTAGACCAATGTTCATGACTGCTTTAAGAGTTGAGACTGTCAGTATATGAATTTCTCTTAGTCGAAACTGTCAGTATGTGAATTCCCCTTAGGCGCTTTAAAGCAAAGATCTGCACAGCAGACTCACAGCTCTTCTGTCACTACAAATGTAACACAGAAGCAGTAGGAGTTGGTAAATGGGTCATATGCCTGTAATTTGTGTAAATCTCATGGAATTTTACCCTTACAGGGAAACACTACTATGAGGTATCTTGTCATGACCAAGGGCTTTGCAGAGTTGGGTGGTCTACCATGCAGGCCTCCTTAGACCTAGGTAAGTGTTTCTATAGTAACTGAATTTCTTTAAATTTATAGTGTTAACATTTTTTTATTTGGGAGACAAACTGATAGACTTCACTATCCTAGAGTTTAATTTCATGGCCATAAAAGATATTTATGTGTGCATCACTTGGTTGCAGAAAAGACTTGAAGTAGGCAACTGCTTGCTTCCAATTAGTACCCCCACTCCATGTTCTGGTTGTTGTGGAATTGGAGATTAAGATTAAGAATGAAGATCAGGCTAAACTTAGCATGCTTGAAACATGCACTACTGCAAAGACACTTCAGATGACTGTGAGTTTGTTAGTGACCAAAGCCAAGAATGTGGCATTATCACTTGTATCTGTGGTATTGCATATTCTGCAGTGGCTGAAAATTCTCCCAGATGATGCAGGGCTCAGGAATCTAGGGAGATTTATCTGCTGTGGGCTCTCAGACTGCATGAGTAAAATTACTTCTTTCACGGGGCTTTTAATTCTGGTAAGTTCAGACCTCTAATAAACTACCTTTAAAATCTAGGTACTGACAAGTTTGGATTTGGCTTTGGTGGAACAGGAAAGAAATCTCATAATAAACAGTTTGATAATTATGGAGAGGTAAGCTCTGATGCTGTTTATTCAGTGGTCTTTGGAAGTCTTCTTGCACTCTTAATAACTTATAATGTGACTGAGAATGTGGAGATGCTTCTCAAAGCATTTTCCAAAGATAGTTCAGGTTTGGACTGAGAAAAGCAATTGATTTAAGACTAAATAAATAGATAGTGCTTAAAATGTTATTAGCCCCTCCAAAGTATATTGTCTTTCTTTATCTCATTCTGACTTTGGAACTTATGTCTATGTTATTCTCATTTCTTAGTTTTGGTTATGAAGACTTTAAATATAGTTCTCTGACCCTGAATTCATGGCAGTATTCTTTAATGTTATGTTGGTCTGAGAAGCTTGTTACATATATCTACTATTGGTTGTGATGTGTGCTCTGACAAGTTTTTGATGGTTCACTTTTCTAAGACAAAATCTTATCTGTAACCTAGGTGCCTGGTGATCCTTCTGCTTCAGGCTCCTCCATGCTGTATTACAGAAATGACCCACCATGCCCATCTGTGATGGTCGTTTTGAGACCTTCCTTACCATTTAGAGAAATTCTTTTGAAATGCCAGTGTGTTTGCTTTTGATGCTGCTGTCTGTGATTTGTTAACCTCGTTTCAGATATTGCTTTCTGATAATGACGTTTCACTTTCTGGGATTTCAGGAATTCACTATGCACGATACCATTGGCTGCTACTTAGATATTGATAAAGGGCATGTGAAGTTCTCTAAGAATGGTAGGTGCTCTGGATCTTATCAGGAGGAAAAAAAATTGTGATTCTCTCTTCTTCAGTCCTCTATTCATCTACCTTTCATTTCAGTAGATATTTATTTTGTTGAGTATTTGCTATGTGCCATGTGTACTAGTCAGTGATAAAACCACAATAGAAGGTGGAGCAGAAGAAGGACAACTCTGTGGTGCTTTCATGCTGATGAGAGGCAGACACCCATTATTTACAAGTAGAATATTAGGTGAGAAGGAGAAGGAAAGCAAGACAAGGGAGTACATTGCTGTGTGCTTTTCCATAGCTAGCTCAGAGAAGGCTGTGCTGATGACCTTTACAAGGAGTCAGCTGGGTGGGGTTGTGCTGAGACCTGAAGAGCATTTCAGGAAGAGAGAAGAGCAAAGAGAAGGTTCTGGGGTGGAAGTATCCGTACTGCCTTAGCAACAGTGAGGTGGCATCCATGTCAGGTGTCTGAGCTGGAGGGAGAGGTGTTGTTAGCTCAGTGAGGTAGGCTGTAGTGCAGACTTACTTTTTGTTCTGAATAAGTTGGAAATCCTCTGTGGTTCTGAACAGAGGGGTAGCATGTCTCCAACAGGATGGACCAGTTGTGTTGAAAACAGACTAGGAGGTGGGAAGTGCATTGAAATCATCTATAGAGTAGAAGTACATAAATAATAGTAAAGCTCCAAGGCCTGGTCCAGCCCTGTGGCTAAAAGCTGGTTAACTGAGGAGAATCTAGCAGAGAGGAAAAGAAGGAGAGAACGGGGTGCGTGGAATCGGCTGCCCAAGGGGAGAGACAGTTTCACAGAGGAGGGAGAAGTCACCTTGTGCTCAGTACTGTTGAAAGTATTGTCAAGAGAGATAGGAGTGACATGTAGACAGTGGGATAAACAGAAGGAAGAATGTCCTAAAAAGAGAAATCAGGGATTTTACTTCTTAAATGAGAAGAAATATGTAAGTAAAATAGAAGGAGCTGTGGGTTCAAGGGAGGATTTAGTGTCTGATGTAGGAGTATCTGTGAACTATGAAGCGGCAGAGGTCTTGTAGAAAGGGAGTAGTAATTAGACATGTAGACAGGAAGAGGAGACAGTGAAGTCAAACTGTGAATAGGCTGGCTCTAGGCAGCCCACCCTTATCAGTGGGTTCGAGAGAACATGAGAAAGCAAGGCAGGTTGGTAGATTTTATTGTGTATGTGGAAATTCTTCATTTTAATTTTTCTGCTTTTGTTTATTTGTTTTAAAGGAAAAGACCTTGGTCTTGCATTTGAAATACCAGCACATATAAAAAACCAAGCCCTCTTCCCTGCCTGTGTTTTGAAGGTAATTAGAGGTTTTCTGTTATCTAAACTGTTTGATTTTCATCCTATTTTACTGGGCAGTTTGTCATTAGGTTAAAACTTCTTTTTCCTTTTAATTCAATGACAGAATGCTGAGTTGAAATTTAACTTTGGTGAAGAAGAATTTAAGTTTCCACCAAAAGATGGTTTTGTTGGTCTTGCCAAGGCCCCAGATAGTTACATCGTCAAGTCACAGCACACAGGTACTTAATGCATCTGAAAGGGTGAGAGTTTCTAGAGATCCCCAGTGGGAAGGGCTCCTCTTAGTGAGTCCCACTTGTCTCCTGCTCTGGTTGAATCAAACTCTGTAAGAGATTGGTAAAATTCTGTTTCCAAAGTTAATTGATGAACTGTTTTGTGTCTGTTAAGGCATTTGGGCTATCTCAGTCTTGATGGCAGTGAAAGGCTTGACTTCTGTGCTTGTGAAGTACCATAGCAGTGTGCTAAGTGCTTTCCACAGATTGTTTAAGCTTCACACAGCCCTCTGGGTTAGCGCCCTTCACATCTTACAGGGCACCAGAAGAAAGGATTTGAAGTCACTTGCCCAAGATAAGTGGTAGGACTGAATTCATATCCAAGCAGTCATGGGTTGAAAGTTTACACCATTTCCTGTATCAGTGCCTGGTATAGTTCACCCACTTAAAGTACATTTTCTGGCTTGTCACAAAAAAAATGGGTTATTTTTTAAACAACTGTAGCAATCAATTGTTCTCACCCCAATTAGATTTAAAAAAAAAAAAATATCAAGTTATTTTAGGAATTTTAGCTTTATTTTGTTGGATTGTCTCCCCATATTTACAATTATCACTTAAAATTTAATACTGGAACTGATGGTATTTTCAGGTGTGATTTATGTGACCTGTGGTCCTCTCTGTTCTCCTAAGGTAATGCACAAGTGTCACAAACAAAATTTCTCCCTAATGCTCCAAAAGCTCTCATTGTGGAACCCTCCCGGGAGCTAGCTGAGCAAACCTTGAACAACGTCAAGCAGTTTAAGAAGTATATTGATAACCCTAAGTTACGGTAAGCCTTCCTTGAGCTTATTGTCTTTAAGTTTAAAGTGTTCTGGAAGAATAAAGTTAAACAAGAGGGGATATTGGTATACTACATAAAACACTGTAACTTTGTAGTAATAGTGTTACCATTCAAACTTTCTTCCTTTGGGGAGAGGTTGATTTCATTCAGTGTTAAATTGATTTTATCTCTTCAGTGCTTAGAAAACATGCAGCTCAGTGAAGGATGTCAGGGTTCCTAACCTGAGAGTGACTGCAAGACCCCTGCAGAGGTGGTCTCGTCCGTCCTGAGTATTGCGTGGAGGGAAACTCTTTGTTCCTTCATTTCTTTTGTGAGATTGGATCTTGCTATCTAATCAAACTGGCTTCAAACTCACCATTCTCCTGCCTTCTGAGTACTGAGATTGCAGGTGTGAGCCACCACATTCAGCTAGGAATCCCTTTTCATTTGTGAAAAGCCAAATCCTATAAATGGATGATTGATTTTACACATAGTTTTTGTTACTTTGCTTTTAATTGGAGCGATTTTGGCAATTAAGTTCACTGTTTGGAAATGTTCATTCAGGTGATTTTCAGTATATTCACAATGTTAGGTGATTATTGCTATTTTCTTAATTCCAGGAACTCTGGTTCTGGAGTTAATAGTGGCCGTATTTACAAGTTAAGCACACTGATTTAGTTTTAAATTACACTAGGCCTAATAATCCTTAATTTTGTTGACTGGATTGACACATTACTTATGGCAGATATTAAGAACCATGTGTTGTAAAGTCTTTGCCTAAGGTCTAGGCTGGGCTCTGGCTTTCACAGAACTCGTTGTGGGATAGTGTGGAGGGGAGAGAGTTAAGAAGACAGTGTGGGAAACGTTTTCAGCTTTTAGGAAAAGAACTTCCCATGGAGCTGATGACAGCTCTTGCTCAGTGTAAGAGTCTGAGACCTTTAGAGGAGTAGTTTTAAAAATGGATAAAATGCCTGTGTGGCTTGATTTGTTACTATTTTTATCTGTAAAAATTAATGTGCTTAGACAAAGGCTATAAGGGGAGATGGATGGTAAAAAACAGTTCATTGGTGAAGATGGTAAAATTATGGATTATGGCTTGCTAATTTGGTACTTAATACAAATAAGCCCTTGCCTTACTTTGAAGTTCTAGTACCTATTTGAAACTAACCTATCTGTCCTATACAGTGAGTTTGAGACCAGTCAGGGCTATATAATGAGACCCTGTTTCAAAAGGAAGAATTCAGTGTCTAGAGACATAGCTCACTAGTAAAGAATACTAGCTACTCTTCCAGAGGACCCAGGTTCAATTTCCAGCACCCACATTGTGCCTCACAATGATCTATAACTTAAGTTCCAGGAGATCTCACACCCTTCCATGGGCAGCAGACATGTATGTGGTGCACATATATGCATGCACACTCATGCACATGAAATTTTTTTTTTTTTTTTGAGACAGTGTTTCTCTGTTTAAGTTCTAGGCTGACCTAGAACTTACTTTGTAGACTGGGCTGGCCCTGAACTCACAGAGGTCTGCCTCTGTCACTTAAGTGCCGGGGTTAGAGGTATCCACTACCACTGCATTGTCTTTTTAACAAGCTATGAGTAACACTAAATACAAGTCTTTTATCTTTATTTTCTGATTATCCTTCCTAAAAGCGATTTTACTCTGATTTTCAGCCATTTTTCCAGATTTACTCTGTAGTACAAATAAATGTATTTTAAAAAGTGGAAATGTGGTTTTGAAGAGCTTAGGTGGGGCAGGCTGTGTAGATAAGGGCTGACTTCCTCACTCTAAGCTCAGTCTCCTCAGTGTTGTCTCTGGCTTTGGGGGTGAAGTGCTCCAGCCTCTCTGTACTCACTTTATTGTGGCTCTCTGTCAGAGATCTCTTCCACCTTTAAAGAATGGTACAGACTTTAATCTTTCTCCCTTATCATCTTGCTGTTCATTTCAGGGAGCTTCTCATCATTGGAGGTGTTGCAGCTCGGGATCAACTCTCTGTTTTGGATAATGGGGTAAGTTGTGCTTTTAACTTGGGAACAAATTCTTGTCTACGAAAAGTCAAATGAGACTAAAATGAGCACAAGACCAAAAGAGGCTTTGTTGGAAGAAGCCTTGTGGGCACACCTTTTTACTCAGAAGTTGGAGGGCAGTAGTCCTTTTTAAATTTTCCATCTGACATTCCACAGTGTTTTGTTTATGCTTTGCTTTCCTGGGAATTAAAGTCACTTTTTATTGTATTTTGTTTCTGTATTTATTGGCTGGCATTTTGGGTTTTTGTTGTTGTTTGGTTGTTTGTTTTTTTCTAGACAGAGTTTCTCTGTATAATAGCCCTCACTGTCCTAGAATTAACACTGTAGACTAAGTTGGCCTCAAACTCACAGAAATTTGCCTGCCTCTGCCTCCCAATGCTGAGATTAAAGATGAGTGCCACCACCACTTGATGTTGATGTATTCATTTATTTATTCATTTTTTGATTGAAAAAGCAAGCAATGCTGAGTAAAGTGTGGAGATGGAAATGATTAGGGATACTGAGACAGTCTGAATTCAGACACACTTGAGGAAAGACTTAGAGGCTGCTCAGATGTGCCAGTGTGTTGAGCAAAGCCAAGACTCTGCTCCCCGTTGTCTGGGACTTTATAAAATTCTTTTTATGTTTGTGAAATGAACTTCTTACAAATTCCTCTTTTACTTTCTTTCCTTAATATCTAAATGTGAAATCTAGACCATTTTATACTCAGTGAGGTTCCTTTCAGTTCCATCCCTGTCAAGCTAAATTTGATGTTAAATGAACTGTGAATTTGACTTGACAGAGTATATTAAGAGCAAGGAATCATAAAAATGTACTCAAGATACTCACTGAAGCCAGTGGCAAAGGAAAGGCAATATTAGTTCATTGTTTCCATGGCAGAATTCAGTTCTCCTCTGTTGTTAAAGGAGCCACTGTGCTCTCTTCTGCCTTCCATCCCACATTTCCCAGTGCTGCTCCCACCTGTGGAAGTGAGAAGAAGGCATTCTCTCCAGGGAAACTAAGTTATAGACAGAAGTGCTCTTGACCTGAGCCACCTCTCCATCCTCTATGTAGACTCAGTTTGAACCTCAATGTGGGCACTTGCTAGTGGTATACCCAGTGCTGTCACTGTAGTCATTGTCTACACTGTAGTGTCCTCCCTTAAAATAGGAGGGATGATGATTGTGTCACAGAAATGAAACCTGGAAGACATGTAGCATTGTGTCTATTCACTATACATACTGACAAACCCTATAATTATTTCCTGACCAGTCACCACAGTGACTCTCAATTATAATGACATGGGGAGCACTCAGCACACACTGACGTCCAGTGTTCTGCTTGTCTTCTCTTCATTATCAAAACTAGATGACATCGTTCGTGGTCTCACAGTGGGATAATGGTGGAGCTAGGATTAGAGTTCTTGTTTAATTTTAGAATTCATGTACAGTCATGTGAAAATTCAAATTTTATATATAGACTATGTATAAAAGTTAAAGCTGCCCAAAATCAGTTGCTGAAGTTATATTAACTTCAAATGAAGTTAATATAATACCATTGTGATGTATAATATATATCCACTGTATTGACTGTCACTATTTCAGTATTCTCATGTTTGTTGTAAGTAGAAAACGATAGTAATTTTTCAGTTTGCCTTCAGTGTTGCTTTTGGCTTTTCAGGTTGATATCGTTGTTGGTACGCCAGGAAGATTAGATGATTTGGTATCAACAGGCAAGCTCAACTTGTCTCAAGTCAGATTCTTGGTGCTGGATGAAGCCGTATGTTGAAATGTGTTCATGTTTTTTTTAGAGTATGCTTATGTTTTTTTCATATAAGGGTTATAAAATGAAGAAAAATACAATTCAGCCATGATCCTATTATCTAAATATCACACTTAAGCACATTTTCATATACTATATATTGATATACATACAGTTAAGTTTTTGTATGTACATAATTAAATCAAGTTGAATTTTAAAAAATTGAAAAATCCCATTTATAAAATTGAACACATGCAGATTTTTGTGATTTTGCTTAAATAATACAGTGCAACAGTTATTTACATGGCATTTACATTGCATGTAAATATGAGAAATTGAAGTGTGCTTTAAAGTAGATGGAGAATATGGGTAGCTTTACACCAAGAACTTGAGCATCTGAATTTAGAGATCCAATAGGGGTCCTGGCACTGAATTACTATAGGGAACTGAAATCAACCTTTGGAAGTTTAGGCAAACCTTTATTTAAAAAATCTCATCACAAGTAGTTCATGTCATTATTTGTAGTTACTCTTTGAGGGATATTTAATGATGTCTTATATGGATACATCATGGTTTGTTTAATTTCTCTCCAGCTAGTTCCATAGGTAGTTTGCTTTTTTATTCCTAATAGCTGTTTGTACATACATTATTTTTTATTCAGCAAATTATTTCTTTTATGTCAGATGCAAAATGTGGACCATCTGAAAGAATATAAATGTGTTTGAGGCTTTTGAAATACTATTCCAAATTGTTCTCAAGATGGTTTGGTTAACTTTCCAGCACTGAAATGTTTTCAGTTTCTAATTGAAGTCATTTCTTAATGACATGTGTATAAGCTATTGTATTAATTTTAGAATATTGGAGTATGGTTTGGGTTTATTATACCTGTTTCATATTGTAGTCACAAGGAACCTAAAGTTGAATTTATAAATTGTCTTTAATATCCAGCAGATAATTATTTTGTAAATACGGGATATGTATGTATATACATTTGTTTGTTTGTTTTTTTTAATCTTATATTTTAAATTCAAAGCTTAGAAGATTTTAATACTGATTAAAAACTTTTCTTCTGCAGGATGGGCTTCTCTCTCAAGGTTATTCTGACTTTATCAACAGGATGCATAGTCAGATTCCTCAGATTACTTCTGATGGGAAAAGACTTCAGGTATCAAATGATTAAAGCAGCTCAAAAATGTCTTTAGACAGTGTTACTCACTGCTTCAGGAACAAAGAGTTTTGATTAAGTTCACTGTATAAAACATTTTCTTTGTTATCATCTAGTTACTGAGTAGTACACACACAAAGATGACAGTCTTAAAAGCTGCTTTTAGAAATAAAGGCAATATCTTAGTCGTCACTGACTAAGTTCTTCCTGCAGAGCACTGAGGACTTCACAGTCTAGATAGAGGTGCTGTTTCCTGTGCAAAGAGGAAGCAGTTTCAGCTATTGACAGTCACCTTTGTAGTGATTGTTTTTAAAAACATTACCCTTCCTTTTCTCATCCTTCCATAGGAAGCATTTGAGAAGAGAGAGACTGTTCAAGAAAGTGAATGAACAATAACTTGTGGCCTTTGATTTAACAAAACAAAACAAAACAAAATCAAACAAACCATATAAAACTTCCAGAGGGAGAGATGGCATGGTTTCTATGTGACAGTGAGGGGGATTGACAGCATGCCGATGTCACAGTTAGTAGTTATTACATGGAGTCAGCTATTAGATGTGTTTTAGATTCCCTGGTTACTATAATTTGTTCTCACATCATTCGTTATTAGTATGATTCTCAAAAAAAATAAATTTTTAAAATGAGTGTGATGGAGTGCTGATTGTTATAAAAGTTGATCTAAACCGAGTCCTCCTGTCTCTAGGTGATTGTTTGCTCTGCCACTTTGCATTCTTTCGATGTAAAGAAACTATCTGAGAAGATAATGCATTTTCCCACATGGGTCGATTTGAAGGGGGAAGATTCTGTTCCAGATACTGTGCACCATGTTGTCGTCCCTGTCAATCCTAAAACTGACAAGCTCTGGGAGCGGCTGGGGAAGAACCACATTCGAGTAAGTAATGTGCATTGTGAACAGTTGTGTGGTGAGCTGCTCTCCTCGGGCTCTCAGTGGCACTCAAAGCCCGAGCCTTTGCACCAAAGCCCAGCAATGAAGCAGTGTATTCACTGTGAAAGCTTGGGTGTGTAAGAGGCACCAACTAAATGGCAAATTTCATCTTTTACTTTTCTCTTTGTGATTAGCTTCTTTGATGCAATTTTGCAAATAAGATTACCTATGTCAAACTTTAGATTCACAAACTTCCATTTTAGTAACATTTCAATGGGAGCGATGTTGTGCCCTTTTGATGTGCCTTTTTTCATAAAAGCCCATTTCACTTGCCCATCTTGTCCTTTTCCCCACTGTTACTGCATTTGCTTTTATGTAATAAAAGATGTGCATGTTTTAAGTATGCAGTAGACTAAAAGCCACATTTTTATTTATACTTAATTTCCTTAGTTTTAATGAAGGACTTTTCTGAATCTGAAAGATGGTTTTGTGTACAGATTATAATTGAAATTCCGTCTAAAGACAGATGGATTTCTTCCTTTGACTAACATGACACCTGCTCTTAATCACTCCTTCACATCCCCATTCCTTTTTTATCCTTCACTTTTGACAGACTGATGATGTGCACGCAAAAGATAACACAAGACCTGGTGCTAACAGTCCAGGTAAGCTGAAAAAATTAATGAGTGTGTTAAAGACCTTGGAAGTGATTTGTTTGCTCTGTTGAATTTCTAATTCAACTATTCTCCTGAAAGATATGAGATAGGGCCTATAAAGTTAGAATGGAAAAATAAAAGCAATAAGAAGTATTGAGAAATGGGGCAAGCTAATACCGTTTAGCTTAGAGGAGGAATGTCAATCAGGGAATTTAGACAGTAGTCCTTTGACTTCAGAATCATAAGTCTTTTGGATCACACATTATAGGTCATAGAAAACCAACAACATATGTCTAGAGACAGATTTATGTTGACCTTGAAATTGCAGAAAAATAAAGATGAGCGATGGTGGACACATATGTCATTAGCTATCATGGTGAAAGACGAATAATCTGGCTTTCTTGATTATTTTTTAGTGATTATTGTGACTTTTTTAGTGTGTGATTCAGGCCATTAAACACATTTATATTGTTCAACCTTGCAGTCTGTCTGCAAGACTTCATATTCTCAAACAGAAACTTTAGCCATTGGTTAGTCTCAGTGCACTGAAGATCGCATATGAGATAATTACTTTCGTGTCCATAGGATTTTTAAAATGTATAGGTACAGTAGAATACAAGGTGCTACAACCTAAGTGGATGGATCTTAAACTCAGTAGACTGTGTGTCTCACACCAGATGTCTTGGGTGGGTTCTTAGAAGAGGAGTTCACTGAGTAGTTTGTGACATGTATTTGAAAAGTGCTACGGTCCTGATGAGACTTTGAAATCAGTTTTATGTGTAACTCCAGATTAGCATTATCTATACTCACTTCTCCCTGTTGAAGAAAAGTAGACAAAACGCTAGTTAAGCACATACTGATAACCCATGGTCAGAGGTGCACTTCATAAGTACCAGTTGTTACTGTATCCTGTGTTGCCTTTTAAAGCTTTTCTTGACTCCACTGTAGTTGGAGACAACCAGAGAGCATTTAGACACAGGTTGGACATCAGCAGAGTGGTAACACGATAGCAGCACTTTCATGACTCAGAAGCTTCCAGCCAGGTTTTCATTCTGTGGAGTAGTGTTAGGCTGTTTAGATTTACTAATTTCCTTAAGGCTTAAGATAACCCAGTAATCAAGCCTTGAACGTAAAGGGAAGTTAATGCAAGACCAATTATAACTAATGTTTGAGAGGAAAGTACCAAGTTTTGGTGTATGTGGCTTTTGTGTTAGTGTGTTTGCACATTTGTGTTCTTCTTAAAAGGTGTGGGTGTGTGTGGAGGGATGAAAGAGAGAGAGAGAGAGAGAGAGAGAGAGAAAGAGCGCTAAAAGTAGGTACCATATAAGACATCTACAGAAATAAATGAAGTAACTCAGTATTTCACTCTCATACTCTGCCTTATCTGTAGTATAGCAGGGAATTTTAGGAGAATTAACCAATGTGTCTACCTGATAATATGTACTCATAAAAGCTTCAGATTGACATTCTGTTGCTTTTTCTCTTGTTGCTGTGGTAATCAAGAGATGTGGTCCGAAGCTATTAAAATACTTAAGGGGGAGTATGCTGTCCGAGCAATCAAGGAACACAAGATGGATCAAGCAATTATCTTCTGTAGAACTAAAATTGACTGTGATAACTTGGAGCAGTACTTTATACAACAAGGAGGAGGTAAATTTTTTTCTCACTTATTTTCTCATTTCATAGACTATTAGCCTCACATTGATAAAAGCCATAATGCATACACAGAGAAAGTTTAAAGCAGTAATGGCACATTGTAACTTATCAGTGTCTCTCCTGTGCATTTTCATGGATAAATCCTGGGGTAAATTGTGAGAACTTTTCCACATTGCTATAATCTTCTTTAGAATAAACCTGAATCACCAAGGGTGTAGATGTAGATTACTGATAAATACTAACATTTAAAGAGTAAAGGCTAAAATAATAGAATGTGTGTTTTCTAAACTGGTAGACAGGAGAAAGAGGAATGAGGGGAAAACCTTAAATAAGGCTAAGGAAGAAACCAGGCATTGTGGTACACACTTGTAATCCCAGTACTTGGGAGGCAGAGGCTAGAGAATCATGAGGTCACAGAGGTCAGCTTGAGCTACATAGTGAGATAGATAGTATTACAAAAACCCAAGAAATGGGGATATAGCTCAGAGGTAGAACTTGCCTGGTCATGAGTAAGACTCTGAACTCCATCTCTAGTCCTGAAGGAAAAAATATACATATTAGAAGTCACAGAATAAGATCAGTATTGTAAAAATACTGACTATATTTAAGTGTCAGTGGACTGAAGTGTTCTGCTAAAGTCACATAGAGTATTACTCTAGATGAAAATTAGGTATATGCTATTAAAAAGAACATACCAAAAACCCAAGGAAATTGTTAACAATCATTTGTTGGTTTGCAAGATCTGTTAGTCATGACACTTTAATTTTAATAAACACATATGGTAAAATACTAATCCAAAAGTCTAGTGAGGGATGACGTAGACCTTAAACAAAAATAGTAGAAATAAAGTCACTACGGTAGTGAAATTATAATGGCCCAAACCTTGTAAATAATTAAAGCATCCCACACTAAAATTGACTTAGACTCAAAGTCTATACAAGTCAATGAATTTCTGTACAGGTAGAATAGACATTAAAATGCAAATTTTTTATGTTTAGATCATTTCATGTTTAAATGTGTAAATCAATGTGGAAATATTTCTAAGTGAAAATGGAAATCTCAAGTTTTGCCAAGGCTGTTGAGCATGGCTCAACATTTGGTGTACTCTTATTTAGTGTTGAGAATATTAAGTGGTAAAACCACTTTAGTCAAAGGGTCTTACATTGTTTTATAAAGTTGCACAGTTAGCTAGGCGTGGTGGGGCATGCCTATAAGCCCAGCATTTTGGAAAGTTGAGACGGGAATTTGATGGGATTTAAAGTTCTCTTAAAAGCAAATCGTTGTTAATGTTTCTAGAGGTTTTTGTGTGTTAGGGGAGGGCGGTGTATATGTTCATGTAGGGTGCTTATACCTGTGGAGGCCAGAGGGGTCTTTGATGACTTTTCACCTTTTTGCACTCCCCCTGAATCTGTAGCTAGTGGTTCAGCTAGGCTTGCTAGACAGTGAGTTCCAAGAGTCCACTTGTTCATCCCCCCACTCAGTGCTGGGGTTAAAGATGCCAACACTGCCCATGCTTACATTTGCCATCTGAGGTACCTTCCCAGCCTTTCGTGGATTTTATTTTAATGGCATTTTGCCTGTGACAGAAAAGTTATTGCCTGCATTTGTGCCAAGCTGGGGTGAAGATCTTTATAGACAGGTGCTGTTAGTCTGTTTCAAGGTCAGTTGTTCAATATGCTTTTCACCAGGACCTGATAAAAAGGGACACCAGTTCTCATGTGTGTGTCTTCACGGTGACAGGAAGCCTCATGAGAGAAAGCAGAACTTGGAAAGATTTAAGGTACAATGCCTAGTTGCCTGCATTTCCTTATTATTTAAAGGGGTTTGTTACAGTGTTCTTGTGCCACTTAATGTCATTGAAGCAGTTCTCATACTAGATACTGGAAGCATTTGACCCTTCCCTGTGCATCTTTATTGTATTAGGTATTAGTCACCTTAGACACTCAGATAATAAATTTCACACTCCCTTAGGTAGTCAGACAGCACTATGCTTACTATCCACTGCTCCTGAATAGTGTGCTCAAGAAACTATTCTTTAACATATGTATGTATGTATGTATGTATGTATGTATGTATGTATGTATGTGTGTATGTATGTATATATGTATGTATATGTGTATATATATACATATACACACACACATACACATACATACATACTTTTTTCATGAAGATATTTTGTAGAAGTGTGGGCTAGTAAACCATGTCAAGAATACTTACAGAGAATTCACTTTGTTAATAAATGAAGATGGTCATTAGGGTTTGGTAGCGCTTTGCTCTTGTTTGGAGTGCGCCTTTCCAGGTGCTTCTGCAGACTGATGGCTTTCAGAGATTTTGGTGTGTTTAATAGGCCTCAGCCATGTAGACCTGAACATACCATTCACCATTCCCATGTAAGGATAGGTGTATGTGAGACCCATCCAATGGAAAACTGTGGGACATGCTGGGCTCTAGGTTCATGCTTCCATGCTCTGTGTCCCATGACATTCCTGGCTTCATTTACCGAGTACACTGCCATTTGGGGATTACATGAGACCACAGGACAGTTCAGTGTGTTCTTCTCACCTCCCAATCTTGTTTCCTCTGCACAGAGGTATCCAAAGCTGCTTTGTATTTCCTTTGTAAACACCAGATGCTCATTCCCTATTCCTTCTCTGGGATTTGTCTGTTGTTATCAGAAGTGTAACTTTGGGGTAATGTATCTTGACGTCTGGACTTTGTTTTTGAAATTTTAAGATTTTTTTTTTTTAAATGTGTGGGTGTTTTGTCTGCACCACATGTGTGAGTTCCCACAGAAGTCAGAAGAGGGTGTTGGATCCTCGGGATCTGACATTACAGATTGTTGTTAATGCCGTGTAGGTGATGGGAATACAACCAGAGAACAGTCAATGAACTTAACCACTGAGCCATCTTTCCAGCCCCTAGATTTAGTTTAATATGAGTAAAGATAACAACTAAGTTTCTATGTTCTATTCTATTGTATACTTTGGGGTTTCCAAAGATATTTCTAAAGACTAAAAATAAAACCAGGTTTAATAATACTGGTGTAAGAAAAACAAGGTTGACTCCAACCATTAATACTGTGTTTCTGTAGATAGTAGAGTAAAATGTCAAGACTTGGTCCAGTAGGTTATATCCAGACAGCTAATCTGAAAGTAGCATTTAGCTCTCTTAATGGAAAGATTGTCTTCATGTCTTGTGCGTTCACTGACAGCCCCTTTTTTTTTTTTTTTTTTTTTTTTTGATTCTTTTAGAAAGGAGATGTAAGGTTCCTGATTTGCACAGATGTAGCTGCTAGAGGAATTGACATCCACGGTGTTCCATATGGTAAGAAGAAACTCTGCTTTACCCTTTGACCTCACTGACAGTGTCAGCTGTTAACCACTGCCTTTACTTGCAGTTATAAATGTCACCCTGCCTGATGAGAAGCAGAACTATGTGCACCGGATTGGCAGAGTGGGGCGAGCTGAAAGGTACTGCCCAGGTTCTACCCCCTTTGAGCTCCTGTGTTTCAGAACTTAAGGTCTAACACAGGCTTTGAAATCTTACAGGATGGGCCTGGCCATTTCCCTGGTGGCAACAGAAAAAGAAAAGGTAATCTTCCCAGTGCTCTGTTAATGTCGTTGTGAATTGTGGTTTTGATTGGAAAGTAAAAGCAGTTTGAGTTTCCTACTGAAATTGGAATCAGTCACAAAGGGAAGTAAGTGAATGAACATTTGTGGCATTTCTTCCCTCTGTATCGATTGACTAGACAAATAGTAGCATATGATTTACAACGGAAAAAGCAAAATACAAATATTCCTAAGAGCCCTAACACAGCTTTTCAACAAAAACTAAACATCGTAGTACGATGGCATAGGGTACTTTGAGGGTGACACAGAGATATGTATATTATATAATTATATCCATATATATTATATAATTACAGATTTACAGAACTTTTAGAGGGTCGTTCAAGTGCATGTTTCCCCATGTGCTTTATTTTTCTTGGAAAAAAATAGTATTTAAAATATTAATTTTAATATAGCCTTCTCCACTATTTATCTCTTCCCTACCCCACGCCTGCCTTTTTGCATCCCAGGCAGACCTCAAATTTAATCCTCCTTGCCTTAGCCTGGGTTTACAGACATGTGCCACCATACCTGGATGTACATGTCCCTTTGAACATCAGGTTAATATGTCATTTTATGAATTTGTTTGGTTTAAGAATTTCTTTCTGTAACTCACATCTTTTTGTATTATTTTCAGAGTAAATTAGATCTGTTCAATGGCCATTGAATGAAATACATTATCTTATTTTTTTAGTGTTTTAAGAAAATAAAATGTTAAAAACTCAGAAATTTAGAGCAAAATATATAGTTTCTCTCTATCTCTATACATATTCGTGCTTTTTCTCCCTCTACTATAGGTTTGGTATCATGTGTGCAGCAACCGTGGGAAAGGATGCTATAACACGAGGCTCAAGGAAGATGGTGGCTGTACCATCTGGTACAATGAAATGCAGGTGAGACCTTGACAGACTGCATCCATCTAGCAAAAGTACATCTCTACTTTGATCTGTTTGTGATTGGCTAATGATGTTTTTTGTAAGTTGTGATTTGGGAACTCCTTCCAGAGATCTAGCTTCCATTTGTTCAAGCATCCAGGCTGGCCTAATCTTATTTAATGCTGCCACAGTGAAAGTATCAAAATGAAATTTTGATTTGAAATATTATATTTTTCTCATTCTTTCTTAGCTACTTTCCGAGATAGAAGAGCACCTGAACTGCACCATTTCCCAGGTTGAGCCAGATATAAAGGTTCCAGTAGATGAGTTTGATGGGAAAGTTACATATGGGCAAAAGAGGGCTGCTGGTGGTAAGCTTTCAGATGTTTGGATGTACTGTCCCACCTGCTTCCCTCCCAGCTCTGCACCCAATTTTTCGTAGTCCAGGCTGGCCAGAAACCTCCTGCCTCAGCCTTCTCAGTGCTGGGATTATAGGTATACACTACCACACCTACCTAAATTTGCCTCTTTTATGAAGACCGTGTTTTTGTTCCATAATGCTAATAGTATATTATTAGCATGTTAATTATTCTCCAATGTTTTATTATTATTACTTGGTTTGCAGCATTTTATTATGTGATCTGTATGTGATTAAGGGACAGCAGTTTAGCTGATCATCTTGAAGTATTCAGATTAATAGTACTTGAACTTTTAATGAAGTATTAGGAAATGAATATTGTAGGTGATTTTTAACCAAGAATCAGAAGTCTTTAATGTAAGAGGCAACCTTGTTTAGTGTTTTCTTTGCCCAGACTGTTTCTGAGTGTTTCTGATTCAGAGCACAATTATGGTTTGCAAACCAAGAGAATGGTGGTTGTGGGTATTGAGGCAACTGTTAATGAAGCTTGAATACTAATTTATATTGAAATTCTTGATTTACAAAGCTAAATGTACTGTAGATAACTTGATCAGTGTAATTTTTTAATGCTAGAAACAGTATTTGATGTGATAGAATTGAGCCCCAAGTCTTCCTGATGAATCTTCAAGTGTGTCATTTACAATGCTTTATGATTTGTGTGTGTGGTGCAGGTGGAAACTATAAAGGCCATGTGGATATCCTGGCACCTACCGTTCAGGAGTTGGCCGCCCTTGAAAAGGAAGCACAGACATCTTTCCTGCATCTTGGCTACCTTCCCAACCAGCTGTTCAGAACCTTCTGATTCCATGTAGACGAAACAGGATGGCAGTAATAAAGTCTCACCTCCAACACGGTGATGCTGTGTCCAAGCGGCAGTATTTATAGTATCCTAGCTGTGACTGCTAACTCTTGCGTGTCAGGAAATACAAATCTTAAGAATTCTCCATAAAATGACAGCCTAATGAAAATAAATTTGACAACTCTATTTTCATGAAGGTTTGTCTCTTCTTTTAAAGTTCCCTTTTTTATCTTTTAAGAATACTATGTGCTTGTGAAATACAGTTTATAGATGCATGAGTGTGACCCAGGACCCGTATGAGACCCAGATCAAATATCCTTTAAGTAGAATTTTTCACAGGAGCAGTGCTAGGTTGGTGCGATTTTCAGATACTTAAGGCTGTTTAGGTATATTATGAAGCTGGAGGAAAGTTACAACATGGAAAAAAAAAAACAACAACAAAAAAACAGGAATCCCAAGGCAAAATGGCTTTTTGGCCAATCTGGAAACCAAGAGGGTCTTAGGACTTAGATATGATTTGGTGTGTGTGGATTGATGACTAATGTTGGTGACAGTGACGGTCTCTCTGGATTTTTTCTTTTTTCAAGAACCCTTCTTTGCAGATGATACACAGAAGAACAAAATGACTGTTGTTCCTCTGTTCTAGAATCAGTTCATTTCTGACCCTTGATTAAAATACTTCACAGAGAAATTTAAATACATACCATTGAATTGCTCTCTTGTGCCTTTTGACTTTTAGTTAAGGAAATAGTTGGGGGGGGGAGAATTATTCTCATTCTAGAGATTTTGTAAGAGCATGGGATTATTTTCAAGCCTTTAGCAATGAACTCTTAGAGCATAATCTTGAGTGAAACTCAATGTAGAAACAGCCTAGTGGGGAAGCCATCACTGATGCTTCAGTTCCAGAGCTTTGTATAGAATGATTTGAGAATGCCAGCCTTTAACTTACAGACTAGTTTCTTTAGTGACGTCCTTGAACTGCTGTCACATCTTATTGCTGGGCAGTGGCAGCTCTTTACATGCTCAGTACATTAACTAATATTTAGAAATAAATGTTTAGATGCATGAGAGCAAAGACAGGACTGACATTCAGATGGTTAAATGCTAAGCCAGAAAAACCCTTCCTGGTCCTCCTGTTATATACCCTTGCTTTGTAGGGTAAAAACAGCTTAGCAAACCTCTGGTTGGTAGAAGTGCCAACAGAACTTGAATTTCTTGATTTCATTGTTTGGGCTCTGAGCCACTTTTGAAGAAGGTACTGACATTCACATGGGCAGCTAAGAGCAAGGCTGAGTTAAGCTTGGTGGCAACTTGGGGCTGGTTAAGTTTGCAGTTCAAATTGCTGTCTGATGTCAAGCTATTGCAGGAGAAAGCTTCAGGTAAATAGACCCAAAGTAGGGGTGGAGGGGGTTGGGGGTGCTCATTGGAGGGCTGACCTGGCCTGCTGTCTCTTTCCTCCCTTTTCAGATGCCGTTTCCTTGCGTTTGTGTCAGGGGTGAACCTGCCAGTCATTCTTTAAGCCTGAGAGATGCTTCTTTCCTATTAGAAATAGGAGCTCCTGAGCCTTACTAGGATCCTTCTCAGGGTCCTGTCAGTGGGTGTGAAGGGAAGGAATGAGTGTCACTTCTGGCCCTCCTCCTCTTGTCCTTTCCCTCACTTGGACTGGACCTTGGAGCCTCGGCTCCAGTGAGCCGGTAGATACCGTTACCATTAGTTCAGTGTGATACTTGGGAAACAACTCGATAAGGGCTCGATAAGGGACCTGGCTGACCCTGGGAAATAGCCACCCATTCTCTGTGAATTTTCTGTTATAGTAACTGGATCTTATCTGAGCCACCTCATGATCGGATCTTGGTCACAGAACTTTGGCCTCTGCCTCATAGAGCACTAGAGGTCTTTGAAAGGCTAGAATATGTGAAATATTAACTCCTAAGTGGTAGTGTTTCTGACTCAACTTCCTTGTCCCTTGTAGTAGAGATGCTCCAGCCCTCTCTACTGCTTGCTCCACTTGAGCACACAGTGGGTGTGGCCTTCTCAACCCCTGTCTTCAGGTGTGGATTGTGAGGGCCGCTCCTGCATAGTGCCTGAGTGGTTATGTGCTTGGGGAGCCTTGATAAGCTTGTCACAACCCATTGAAGCACCACCAATGTTGATGAGCACCAAGGAGAACTGAAAAGCATGTGAACTTAATTCACTGTAGGCCTAGATGGAGTCTGGCTTGAACCCATGCTTTCAGTATACTAGAGGGCAAGGTCACTCACTAGCTTCTCTAAGCTGTGCTTCCTACATGAAGATCATTTGCATTATTCAGTAGTCTGTCGAGCTTTCAGCACAAGTTCAGTAGATGAGAGGCACTCATGCCATACTTCTCAGTATTCACACCATCTTCATTGCCCTTGTGTTACATACAGTACTGTAGTGTGTAGCTTCTGGATTAGAGTGGTTGCTTAAACATTAAATTCAAAAGTTTGAACATGATGAATGTTTTTCAGGGTTACCAGTGCCAGGTTACTTGCTGAAAGGGTTGTGCTGGTTGACATTCACATTAACAACTCAGAAAGAGTCCTATGGAATACATTTTATGCACTAAAATTGGACTTGATGTACCTAAGCCTGTCTTCCTGTTACCTATTCAGTGTGTAGATCATAGGAGATCTTCCCGCTTGACTCTCTAACCCTGCCTCCCTGTGGCTTCCACGCCACCACTAAGAGCTAGACTTGTACTTGGCTTTCTTTTTCACCGCCCCCCCCCTTCAACATAAAACTGTGTCAATGGCTCAGAACTGCCCCAGACTTAAAATGAAAGAATAGAATTGGTTCCTGGCCAATTCTAAGTGGGCAAAACCATTTAGTCACATTCCTCACCTTGTTTTGACTTAGAGAGAAAATATGCACCCCATTGCTGTTTGAATGAGGTATGTGAAGCAGAAAAGGTGTAGGAAAATATACAGGGAAACCCAGCAATCCTATCATTTGACTGTAGACACAGGCATTTTTAAAGTATTACCAGCCACACTGCAGTGCTTCTGTGAGGGTGGTGGAAGGAATGTGTGTTAGAACAAAGTGCAATGTGCAGGAAGGAAAGGGGGACACTGTCTTGTTATTCTAAAGTAACTGTGGAGGGGTCCTCTCAATAGGGAGAGGAGGAGGTAGCTCTTATGGGGCTCCTCTGGGGGAGGAGATAGGACATTGTGGAGGGCTCTCAGGAGGAAGAGAAGGTGGGGGCTCATAGGTTCCTTTAGGGGAAGGAGAAGGGGGAAGGGGGCTTACTGTCCATTTCTCTTGAGTTGTTTTAGGTTCAACTAAAATCCTTTTAAGTTCTAGTTACTTTTTTTGTTTGTTTGGTTGTTTGGTTATTTGGTTGGTTGTTATTTTCTGATATTCTACCTCTGGAATATGAAATATGAATAAACTATGAAAAATCTGGAAAATTTTGGAATCTCAGAGGTGGGCGTTTGATTCCAGTAATAGTTACAGACTCTCCTTAGCCCACTCACCTACAGAATCTGTTAGCTTAAGGATGGGACCCAGGGTATCTGCATTTTAACCACTTGGGGTTGGTGAGGGTCCACGGACAGTGATTGGAGAAGCACATGGAGAAGTTGCTCTCAAGTGGCATGCTTTTACCCTAAGATTATTCAAAAGATATGACAGCTGATGATGCCAGTGTCTGTACCTCACCTGCTTTAACAGCTCTGGACTGGAGTAGGCCTTGGGTGTCCTAGGCAATGCTGTGAGTGGAATCTGGTTCATTCTCTCCACATGCCTAAGCTGCCATATCTCTGTGCATGTGTGTGCATGCATGTTTTCAGGGTCTTTTGGAGGAGAACCTGAGGTGGAAAACCCTGATAGAATGGAAGAGAGACCACTACTTCAGTGTTGGAGCCATGATGTCCATCTTGAATTTGGCATTTTCTTTCCCATGTTGTGAATCCCTGAATACACTCAAATGTTTGCTACTTAGTGCTAACACCCAACTACATCGGTATGACTTGAGCATGAAAGGGCAAGTTCTTTCTGTGTTTAAACAAAGTGCTGGAGTAGGAGGGACTGGCTTGGACCCTGTCCTGTGAGCAATTATTACTGCAATGGGAGCCAGCGTCAAAGCTCTGGAGAAGTCAGACTTAGTAAGGACTCGCTAAAGAAGTCTTAGATGTACTTGAGCAAGAGCTGTTAGCCTGCAGTCTCAGAGTAGAGATATTTTGTTTGGCTCTTAAAAGGCAGGCAATTTGGAGAGATTGGATCATATCCGTATCATTACATACTGTTTACTTAAAAATATTGGTATTAGTGCTGTAGGCTGTAATAACAAATCTTGTAATGTGTGTCCATCCATAAATTGTTACTCATTTTCTCACTGCTATTGGCTCACAACCCAGCAGCAAGAAAACACTGCAAAATAAAACAGATGTAATAATGGAGACTACCAGTCAGGTGTTGGGGGGTTTGTGGCTGGTTTCCCACTTGGTTACACTAGGTGGCACTAGTGTCACACCATGAATACCTGCAAAAGCCTGAAAGTGTGCTGGTGTGTTTTTACCACTTGGGGTCACCTAAGGATTACCTGATTTCCTTTTTTTCACATCTAAGCAAATTCAGATTCAAAGGAATTATTTCCCCATTACATTTGTCAGAGGCTGTGGTTTTTCTGTTGTTGTTTTGTTTTTTTTCCTAGATCTTGAAGGCCAAGAAATGTATATTGGGATTTTTTTTCCCAATGAATTGGCCCCACATGGTTAGTGCCTGGGTGGTTCTTCCTGTCACAGGATGGTGGGCCACCACCCCAGCCTCTTGCTGGGCCCACCAGTGGAGACTTCTCTGTATGAAGAACTAGCAAACATGTCACGATCATGCTTACACTAATTGCTGTACTCATTAACATCTCCAGAACTTGGATTGCTTTTTCTCAGTCATTTTCTTGGAGTCTGCCTGTCTCTGAAAGGCCAGTCCTGAATGGAGCGAGGTGGGTGTCTTGTTAACTAATTGCTGACACCCACCAGACTTCCGGCCTCTTCTACAGCTGATCCTAGGAATTACAACACTGCCCCAGTACAGCATGCTAGAAATTTGTGGAATGGCCCCAGTGGACTTGTCTGCCTGTGGGTGGGTATGGGTGAGGACCAGAGCAGGATGTGTGGGCTTGCACAGCACAAAGAAGCTAGTTAGTTCACGTGGCGGCTCATGAGTACTTATTTGGATAAATTAAAATGTTGGCCATCTCAAGTGATTGTCTTCCAGAATCTCCATTCTTAACAAGTGACTTCTACTCTCTTTCCTTTTTTTAAATTTTACTTGATGTGTATTCGTGTTTTATGTACCTAGAACCTGTGCAGGTCATAGGATGATGTTGTGTCCCCTGAAACTGGAGTTTCATATGATTGTGAGCCAGCATATGGGTCTTGGCTCTTAAGTGCTGAGCCATCTCGCCAGCTTGAATCCTTCTGCCATCAATGAGTACCACCTTGGGTGCTCGAAGTAACTGTGGTGCTGGAATGTCACTGGCCCCCGTAGTCTCATAAGGTTAGTACTATTGAAGGGAGTGTGTCACTGTGGAAGCAGGCTTTGGTGTCTCTTTTGCTTAAGCTCCACTCAGTGTGACTGTTCACTTCCTGCTGCCTTCTGATCACGATGTAGCTAGTACCATGTCTGCCTGCACGCCACCATGCTTCCCACCATAATAATAATGGACTGAACCTCTGATAATGTAAGCCACCACCTCTGATTTTTTTCCTTTATAAGAGTCACTGTGATCATGATGCCTCTTCACAACAATAGAAACCCTAGCTGAGACACTAACTCAACTTATTCCCAGCATTCTCCTTACATCCTCTCACTTTATACAAACCCTCCTGGTCCTTTTATCCCCTTCCACATGTAAAAATAATAGGAAACGTTTATTGGCATTATTCTAAGTGCCATCCTTGTGCAGTCCTAACAACCCAGGAGCTAAGTTACCTTTACATTTCCCTTCTGCAGGTGAGGATGCTTAAACACCAAGAGGGTAGTGATTAGTTTAAAAGATCACATGGCTGGGAAGTAATGGGACTATGACTGTCCTTATTCTTGTGCTGTTGCCTTCTTGACTGTCAGGGATCTGAGTCATCCTTTCCACCCCTTTGAGGGATCATGAAAACTCTATGCTCTGGGATGCCACCCCGAAGACAGAGATTGTGTATTCTGACTCATGTAAGAACCAGTGCTATCTTTTTTGCAGCTAAGGAACCTGAGGGCCAATGGATGTTAAGCCAGGTGTTGTATATTGAGTTTGTCAAGCCCTGGAAGGTGGGCTTTTTTGCTGTGCCGTGAGCCTCTGGGAAAGAAAGCCTCAGCACATCCCTTTGTCTCCCTACACAGTATACTTTAGCTCTAAATGCTCTAATACTGTCACATCCCCCTCCCCATCCCAGGTGGACCCAGGTGCCTCTAGTGAAAGGCTTCTGGCCTACACTCCCTCTACTGCATGTAGAATGGGTACATGCAGCACACCATCTCTCCTATCACGGGGAGTTTTCCAGCTGACAGGAATAGTCTGCTGAGGTGCTGGAAACCTCCAACAAGAAAACAAGAGAGTTTTTACTCCAAGCAGGAGACAATATCCCTTAGTCCAATACCCCAGCAGAACGGGAGGGTAGAACACTTTCAGTAGGAACATACAGCTTTTTAGCTTTCTCAAGAAAACCTTTGACCGAAATTTGAGCTGGATTTTGAGCATGTGGACCCCAAGTTCCAATTTGCTCTGGCCAAGATTTCTCTGGCACAACAGACCGACACTCGAAAAGAAATATGTGAATTCATCACGGCTATTTTTGCAGTCCTGAAGTTGGCAAACTGCCAAGTTGAGAACGTTCTGCCTTAGCAACTCTCGGTTATTTGAGGCTGGATGACTCACTTGGTGTAACATCCTCTTGTTTTCCTCCCCTGTGCCCCTCCTACCTCAGAGGGCTGGCAGGGGCAGGGAGGGTTATGAAACCCAAGCTGCTGTTGAGGACTACACTGCTTTGTAGAACCACTCTCACTGCGTCTTCTCTAATCCCTACCAGGCAGGTTATGTCCATCCTTGTGTGCTCCAAACCTTTTCGTTCCCTCCCTAACCATAGTGTATACTTCCTGCATTTTATCCACCTGCTCAGACATTTTATCTACCTGCTTTTGCTGCAGACGGAAGGGTGTTGAAAAGAGGCCTGGTTTCAGGATCCTTGGGAAGCCAGGGCATAGTCTGGCCCCACAAAGGCTATTGGGAAGCCTCTGTTAAACTTGAAAATGGAAGGAGGAAGGAGAGAGGAGTAGAAAATAAACCAGCTAGCTTAGTTAGGATGAGAAGTTAGAATTCCTTAGTTATTTTTTAGATAGATGATCTTGGAAATGAAGCTGTAGACTCCTATTCCTTCAGAGTTTGTGTTTTTCAGAATGAAGCTGTGTTGATGCAACTCAGAACCACCCAGTTACACTGGGGGGAGGCCTTTCTCCTTACCACTGTGCTGCACTGTCTGTCACTCATTTGCAGCCACTGCTGTGGCCCCCACTGTATGGCAGGCTGAGTCTTGGTGTTTTGAATTCATTTGTTTACATATTTTTTTGCTTTTTTTTTTTTTCTTTTTTCCTTTTTTTGAGACAAGGTTTCTCTGTATAGCCCTTACTTGTCCTGGAACTCACTTTGTACACCAGGCTGACCTCAGACTCAGAGATCTGCTTGCCTCTACCTCTCAAGTGTTTGTATTAAGTGCAAATGCTGGCATTAAAGATGTATGCCACCACCACCACCACCCAGTGTGTTTTGAAATTTTTTTACCCCTCTATCAAGCAGGAATAATTATTGTCCTTGAAGGGAACTATGACTTAAGGGTTAATAATTCAAAAATACTAGTTGGAACCTGATTTTCAACATGAACAGGAAAGATTTAATCATATTAAAGGAATACAAGCTTACAAGACCCAATCTTTAGAGGCCCCAGCAACATCAGAATACACATCCCTCTAATGTGTAATACACATCCCTCTAATGTGTATGAGCATCCCCCGGGACATGCTGGCCCATAAACAAGCCTCAGTCTACTTAAAAGGATTAAAGCTGTACAAAGCACATCCATCCAGCAAATACCCTGGACTGAACTTGGAAATCAGTAACAGCATTTCGATGGTAAGTAACACAAGGAACAAAAAAATCCACCATGTCAAAGAAGAAATCATGAAAGAAAAGAAATCTTGAAAGAGGAAAAGGCAAAGACAGATATGGGAGGTAACTAAAGTCATGTTTAGAGGGGATTTGGTAGGTATGAATTGCTCTATTAAAAAAAGGGAAGAGGAGATAGGTCAAGGCTTAAGAGTTCTTGATGTTCTTGCAGAGGACCTGCCTGAGTTTGGTTCCCAGCATGCAGGTGGTGGCTCACAATCACTTGTAACTCTCGCTCCAGGGAATCTGATGCCCCTTCCTGTCTCTGAGGACACTGGACACCACATGGCGCACATACGCATGCAGGCACACACACACAATTTTTTTTAATTAAAGAAAAAAAAGTCTCAAGTTAAATTCCCATTCTAAGGAACTGGTGTGGAAGAACGTAAAAAATAAATCCCAAAGCAAGCAGACGGAAGGAAATAATAAAGATTCAGAGCAGATGTTAATAAACAGAAAATGGAAACAACAGAAGAAAAATCAATGAGACCAAAGATTCCAGTTTCAGGAAGATCAACAAAGCTGACAAAGCTTTGTCTAGAAAGAGATGAGGTCCTTTTCCCGGTAACTCCAATAGGGAGTGTGAGCCACGATTCAGAAGTAAGGCAAGTTTAGTGTCATGGTTCAGGCCCTGGCTCTGTCTCCCCACTTAGCCTGTAAGTGCTCAGGGACCAGGGGCTCTTGTCACTCATCTGTACATCCCGAGTGGTTTTACTCTGTGCCTGGCACACAAGAAAGGCTCCGGAAATGTTTGCTGAACTAAAATGAAAAGCACACTCCTCCCCATCCTTAGCCACCATCTGTGTACAATGATAAATTATGCTTCCAATGCAGATCGAGCTGAATCGCACAATTTCTGATGAGAGAAGCTGGAAGCAGCAAACTGCTAGTCCTTAAAAATAAACCCTTCGACTTTAGAGATTTGGCCCAGAAATGAACCAGGCGAGTGCTGAAGCCCTGACACCCGAGTTTATTACCCTGGAGCCAGAGGGGTGGTGTCTTTGCCTAGAGAGAAACTTGATCACCTTGACCTGGCCTTGGGTACCCAGCGGGAACTCATCTGCCCTGTCCCCATTTGGGGCTTCCAGGGAAATGGATACTGCTCACTGGCCCCTCCTCAGATGGAGTTGATTGAAGGAGCCCCCAAACCCAGCTGCTTTTCTCCAGCTATAGATTAGGAACAGGGGTCAAGAACCCAGCTCCACACAGTAGAATCTAGATTTCTGCCATTTCCTAGGGGTTAGAAACATATGCAATATTGACTTCCATGGATCCAGAGTGTACATATTTCTGGCTCAACCCAGCTAACTATGCAGTGGGATGGATGGTCCCACATGCCCAGACTAGAGTGACATGCGACCTGTTCCCCGGACCAGTAGAGATGACAAAAACTTCACAGATGTCATCTTCTTTGCCTAATAGGAGTGCTGAGGGGGGAGGGGATGGGCAAAGTGCAGGCTGTGACTTATGGAAGTAACCCTGGACTCACTCACCATGCAAGGACAAGGAGTCTGGGGATTAGGACTCCCTTGTCATCTGGACACTCACCCCACCTCCTTGGGCTACTTGGGGCCTCCAAATTTGTTAGTTTCCCACGAGGGATACGTGTGTAGGGCAGACAGACACATTCGTGTGTGGTTCTCCTGGAGCTTAAATGCAACAGCATCTTTCTCCCTTTTCTCAATTTAAAGGTGACTCCTCTGGAACCCTCAGATGTGGAATTGACCCTAAGTTGAAAAGATCTTTTTAGGGCAAGAGCTTTGTTCGGACGAATTTTCTGCCTCACCAACCATGGGGAATGTGGGCCTGGGGGTGGGGGGAGCCTGTTAAAGAAGTTGGTCATTCATTTCAAGAGCCAGGGGCTGTCCTGAAGAAGCAGAGCCTCCCTGTTCTCTCGGCCTTTTGATCCACTGGGGCTGTGGACAGAAAGGTGCAGGGCAGTGGCTCCACATCCCCACAGCCTTCCCACCTGCTGTTGAAGGAGCTTATTATGGAATGGGCAGAAGGGCCTTTTGTTTCATTTTTTTTTTTGTTTCAAATGGGAGCTTTAATTCTGTTTTGCAATTGAAGGTCCTAAATATCCATATCATAAAATTAGTTTTTAAAAAATGCACCTTTTGCCCCAGAGAAAGTGATGAACAGGCACTTGTATCTGACCAGTTTCCCAGAGTATGCCACCCTAGGGTCTAGCCCGTGTCCATTGCCCAAGATATTGAACATGGAGTTAGTTCATTTTATGATGAGAATGAAAGGAAAGACAATCACCCATGAATACGGGTGTGACTAGTGAATACATCAGTTAGTGTTCAATGCTATTGCATACCACAGTATTCTCAACCGTAACTCGGGCACAAAGGACCTATTGTATATCCTCTTGAAAAAGGCAGAAAGAACAGGTAGTTTGGAGCTGATAAAGCTGACCCTCTGTCGTTAGCCATCTAGTTCATTCCAGCTTTCGGTTCTGCCGTACTTAGCTCAAGCTCATACCTTCCTTAAAGAAGCTACTTTAGGGCTGAGAGAGATGGCCCAGTGGGCAAAGTGCTTTCTATGCAAGTGTGAGGATGTAGGTTTGGATTTCTAACATCCAGGTAAAAGCTGGGCTTGGAGGTACACTGGCACTGGGAGGCAGAGATAGGAGGATCTCTGTAATTCTCTGGCCAGCCCAGTCTAACAGAATCCAAGAGCTCCAGGTTCAGTGAGAGACTGCATCTCAAAAAATGACATGGAGAGTGAGTTATTGAGGAAGACACCTGATGCTGGCCTCAAGGCCTACACACACACACACACACACACACACACACACACACACACACACACCGTCCACACTAACGTGTCCCCACATATGCACCTGCTTACAAGGACACATGCAAACATACACATGAACACACATACAGGAACTCACATATGAAGCCATAAACATATTACTGGAGCTCTAGCTGTTACCTCTGAATTACAGAGGAAAGCAAGGCAAGAAGTGAATCCCTTAGAGGTTGTGTTCCTTTAGAGCAGTGATTCTCAACCTGTGGGTCTCAACCCCTTAGTAGGTCAGACAGCCCTTTCACAGGGGTCACCTATCAGATATCCTGTATATTAGATACTTACATTATAATTCATAACAGCAGCAAAATTACAGTTATGAAGTAGTAACAAAATAGCTCTAAGGGTCACAGCATCAGGAAGGCTGAGAACCATTGCTTTAGAGGTTCTCCCCAGAAGGCTAAGGTAAGAACTTCAATCTGCCCAGTGTTCAGGAGCCAGAGGCAGATGAAGCTCTGTGAGTTCAAAGGCATAAAGGCATCCTAGTCTACACTGAGTTTCAGGCCAACCAGGAATATGCAGTGACACCTTGTCTCAAGAAAAAAAACGAACCCCCAAAAAAAAAAAAAAAAAAACCAAACCTATCTTCGGAATTTCATTTACTTGAAAACACTTCTCCACCAGGGAGGCTACAAGATACAGAATGCTTTTAGTTTTGGTTTCTGCATTCTGTGCTTCACCCAAAGCAGAAAATTGGGTGTCTAGGAGTCCCAAGCAGTCTCTTAGAATGAACTTTCTAAATAAGAGAGATGGTCACATGATCCTTGTATTGCTGCTGGTGCATCTTATCATGAACTTTGATTAACTATCACTTCTTCAGCAACCTGTATGTTCAAGCAGTGAGGTGGGTGCCATGTGCACCAAGATGAGCAGTGCCTCCTCCCAGAATGTGGGAGGTGGGAGATTCAAAAGAGCTGGTGGAGCATTGAAGACTCAGGGCAGCTGGGGTCCCCGAGGAGGCCACCCCAGGCGTTCATAGAGGACTGCTAGGTGGAATTCACCGAGTTGAGTGGGGAAGGTACACTGCAGTTGGTGTTCTGAGATAGAGGTGTTGGCTGTAACCACAAAAGAGAATGGATGAGCACACAACTGGAGGACCCCTGATGAAAGTGGCCTCAGAAGGAACCTAATCCAGAGATGCATTTGATGGTGATGGAGCTCAGTTTCTCTGCGTTTCTTGGCTCTGCTGTCCTCTGGGTGGCTTTACTCATATTTGTATGGTGGTCAGTCCTAAGCTTGTGGCCCTTGGATACAGCAGAAATAGAGCTGCTTTTGAACAAGACCCAAGATACAATGTGACAAGTGGAATAGTTAGATTTTAGGCCCTGTGATGACCAGGCACTTAGACAGAAGTTTTGGTGATGGTTGGCCAGATTGGATCATATGCCTATCCCATTCCAAAAACTCACAGTGGGATTTGAAGAGCAAAAATTGGAAAAGCTGGGGGTCAGTGTGTGTGTGTGTTTTGTGTGTGTTGTGTGTGTGTGTGTGTGTGTGTGTGTGTGTGTGTGTGTGTGTGTGTGTGAAGATGACAAATAAGTCTTGGCAGTGTGGAAGGGATCGATGTGGAGTCATTGATAATTATGAGAAATTTATATGGTAAATTAGCCACACATAACTGTGATTGGCAAGCAGGCCCTGGGCACAGGTTTCTCTGGCTGCAAAGCTTGTGTTGTTTTGCTCACCACTGCTGCCTACCAACATCCTGCCCTGGGTCCCACTCAGCTTCTTGGCTTGGCTCTTGCAGCTCCTCCTGCCTGGGTTCAGCTGAAGTTATTGCCAGGACAACCACAGGTAACTAACTCCTGACATGATAAAGGCACTCAATATATCACTCTTGAATGAATAAATAATGATCCTTGCCCTGATCTGTGCTGGAAGCTGTGGAGTTGAAAAATCACAAGTTGATCATGATTTTTGTAACCTCCAGGCGAGAACAATGGCTGTGGCTGAACACTACCAGAAATGACTCTTCACCTTCCTGACTTTCATCCCTTTTATCAGTTCTTTGATAATTTCATGCATGGATGCAATGTATTTTGATGACATTAACCCCATCCTCCCCCCTTGAAGTCCTCCCAAACCCCTCACCACACCCTCACCCCAACTTCATATCCTCATTTCATAGCCCACTGAGTCCATCCAGTGATGTCTGTATGTGCACAGGCATAAGTCCATCCACAGAAACACAGGTCACTGCCCTGGGAAAAAGTAAGTCTCCCTATGGCAGCATCCCTCAGCTTCCAAAGCTCCTCAGCTAGGGATGGGGCTTTTCCCTATTAGTGCTAGGATGGCTTGATCTTATCCAATGGGAGTGGATCAGCACAATGGCATGTCATACCCAGAAGACATTGTCTCATAGCAGACATCTTCAGCCTCTGGGTCTTACAGTCTTTGTGTCTTCTCTCCTAAAATGTTTTCTGAGGGTGTGTGTGTGTGTGTGTGTGTGTGTGTGTGTGTGTGTGTGTGTGATAGATGTCCTATTTAGGGATCAGCACTCCCAAGTTATTCTCTGCAGTCCATCTTTTATTTGATTAAGATTTACTTATTCTAAAATTTTATGCCTGTACTGGCTAATTTTATGTCAACTTGATACAAACTAGAGTCACTGGAGAAGAGGGAGCATCCATCAAGAAAATGCCTCCATAAGATCAGACTGTACACAAGCCTGTATGACATTTTCTTAATTAGTGATTGATGGTGGAAGACCCAACCCATTGTGGGTGGTACCATCCCTGGACTGGTGGTCCAAGCAAGCCATGAGGAGAAAACCAGTAAGTAGCACCCTCCATGACCTCTGCATCAGCTCCTGCCTCCAGGTTCCTGCTCTGTTTGAGTTCCTGTCCTGACTTCCTTCACTGATGGACAGTGATGTGGATGTGTGAGCTGAATAAACCCTTTCCTTTCCATCTTACTTTTGGTCATGATGTTTCACCACAGCAGTAGTGACCCTAAGCTAACTAGGGCAGAAATAGGTACCAGGATACTGGGATATTGTTGGGACAGAAATGGCCATTCTGTGGTGGATTATGAAAGAACTTTGGAATAGGAAAGCTCTTAAGTGTTGAGAGCCTGGTGAGTGGTTCTGAAGGAGCTCGGGAGATATGAATGTTGAGAGCAGGGCAGACAATGGAGGCCTGATCTGTGAAGTTTCAGAGGGAAGCAAAGACTACCTGGCCATCTGTGTTAATAATCTGTGGTTTTGGTTAACTGGACCTTGCACATGGCCTCCAGAAGTCTTTGACCACTGAGCTACACTAGCCTTCATCCAATTTCATTCTGAAGAAACAGACACCCTTCTCTGACCCCAGGACTGAGGCTCATTCCAACCTGGGAACAGAGTTCAGAGTAACTTTGACAGAGCCTGCATCTCAGCCTGCCAGGCTGAAACTTCCATACTTGTATATAGCCCAGCCTATGGAAGGTGAGGGGGACTGTTTTCAGGGGAGTGTTGAGAACACTGGGAAGGAGATTTTGTGGGAGAATCACAATCAAGCCAGAGACTGAAGGGAAAAGGGACCATCTTTGCAGTCATCTGTGCTGGGCCTGGCAGCTCTGGCTGGCTCTGCCCTGTGGACACTGCTGTGGTCTTGCTGCCCAGGTAAGTAAGTGCTGCATCTCAAGCAGTCGTCAAAGGGCTGCTGCTTCAATCTTCTCCTCCCCACCTAGCTGACCCAAACACTGTCTTTTCATGTGACTGACACCATGCTTCAGCCAAGACAGCCCCTGAGAGGCCCCAGCAAGCCCAGGGACCAATACAGGATGCTCTGGCAGCTCAGAGACAGGATACTAGGAGCGGGGGACCCCTGAGAGGAGACCAGAGCCAGGAAACTTGTCTTCCTGCTACAGGAACAGCTCAGTGACCTGGAAAGGTGTGGGACATGATGTTCATGCTTTCACAATGACATCACCCTTGGTGGGATCCACACCCTGGACATAACAACTGCACAGACTGGATTGGACTGGGATATACTTAGGCAGCTGGCATGCTTCTGCATTTGGACAGGCATATCCTAGGTAGGAGCACAAGATTTCACCAATGGAGATCTCGTAGCACATAGGATGTCAATGTTACAGGGTGAAAAGAAGGACTTCACCTCCCACCCCATGCAGCACACCTTCTCCAGCTGTCCCAGAGAGAGGGGGCGTCATGCAGGCTTCAAGGGCTAGATTTTCACATACTGCAGGCCTGATCCCACAGGCAGGCTGATGCTCACACTAGGAATTCCTATTATTTCTGATCCTCACTGTCTGTTCCCTCAGACCAGAATCCCTCAGCATTCCACTAAGCCCTCCAACAATCCCTCTTCCCAGTTTTTTCTTTCCAACACCAAGCCACCCTTTGAATTCTGCCTCTTAATGTGACTTCAAGACCTCCTCTTGGGTCAAGATGATCAAATACATAGAATCCATACACAACCCAATGCACCAACTAGGACCTGTGAAATAAAGTGGGGTCCTCACCTGCCAGACATGAATACCTGACTTCTATTAATACATCAGTCAAAGACAGGGATACTGAGGCTTTAACAGTATACAACTCTAGGAGAAACTAAACGTCAGTCCCTCTTTCCATTGTTTTGGTTTTAAACTCACAAACTGACCATGACTGACAGTTCAACATCAAGTTAAGAGGGTACACCCAAGACCCAAAAAAAAGGGGGGGTTCTAGAAATGGGGGAAGGAGGTACAACCTCTTTGGAGTGGCCATGTTGACAAGAAGCCATTAGGCTTCAAAGATGGTAGCAATATAGGAAAGATCAGGCACATTCTATGGGAAAAAAATATGGCAAACTCATGGGAGCTATGGAGAAGTTCAATGTTTTGGGTGGGATTTTGAATATAGTGAAGATAAAGCCAGGCAAAGGGCTTGGGTTGGATGACCAAAGGATCCATATGAGTGTTGTAATTTAAGAAAAGTGGCATGAAAGAGACAGACACCATGACATTGGGTTCAAGCAAAGGGTTTTTGCTTTTGTTTTTTGAGGGGGGGAATCATACAAAGAGGAAGGGAAGCTGAGAGATTGGCCTCTGGAGACAGGAACAGCAGGAGAGAGAGAGGAAAGGGGGGGATGACAGAGAGGGAGAGAGAGAGAGAGAGAGATGGGAGGTGGGCAGGGCCCTTTTAAAAGGGAACATAGTGAATGTGTACAGGTGGTGCTTTTAGTGGCTGCAGCCAAGGACATATCCTGTCAGAACCCTAACGACAGGCCAGTACAGATGCCTGAATACTAGCAATGGAACCATTTCAAGAAGTACAATTTGCCTTACAGAAGTAGGAAAAATAAGCCTGTATTTATAGACCTGTAGGTAAGACAAAATTTGGGAAATCGCATTACTGTGACTGAAGGGAGGAAATAAAGTCATATGAAAGGTTGAAAAAAAAAAAAAAGAGGTCTTCCCCCAATTTCTGATCATTTGACTTTTGGGTAACACTCTATCTTCCCTAACATCATCGACAGTTTGTAGCCCCTGAGAACCTCACCTAGAAGCCAGAAGTGAGATCAGGACTGAGGTTCTAAGTGTCCTATAGGCTTCCTGGTTCCATATATGCCTTACAGCCTGGGTCACCATACTCCCGTGTAAGATATGGATTATCCGTTTTCCCTCCCACTCATGCTTACTCTCTTTGCTCTTACTTCTTTCCTCCCTCTTCCCTCCTCTTTCCCCCTCTTCCCTTCTCCCTCCAACTCTGGTTCCTTCCTCTCCTCCCTCCTCCTCCTCCATAGTTTACCTGTTTCTCCTAGCTCATACTTTCACCTGCACACCTACCAAACACTGCCATTGTGTCTACCCACCCACTTGTTAAGGGTGGTCTCTTTTTCCTTTACTCATCTTCACACAGAGATCTTACACAGAGAAAGCTGGAACAGACCCTGAAGGACCAGGATGACACCTCCTAGGAGTCCTCAGAGAAAAAAAGGCAGGCACAGGGCTTGACACACCCTGAGCTATGTAGGACAGAGCAAGGTCTCCTATTCAGGACTCATCTTCTACTTGAAAGAGGAGGTGACAGCAAATGCCTCTTATTTCTGTGTGTGTGTGTGTGTGTGTGTGTGTGTGTGTGTGTGTGTGTGTGTGTGTGTGTGTGTCATGTTCTGATGCTCACCAGGTTGGGAAGGAGTGCCCTGTGCCCTCCTGAAACTATAGCTCTGGTCAGGTAGATTGTGTAGTTTGTAACACCTGCTTTGGGCATTCCATTAGGCTTTTGCATTCTTTCTCCCCACCCCCCAATTTTTTTTTAAAAGCTAATTTCTCAGGTGGTGTCACTGCCAGCTCTCTCAGCCTTCCTTACGAAAGTTCCCTGCACTTTATTCTGAGTTTCCTAGACTGTCCTTGAGCTCCTAACTCAAGAGATTCTCTTGCCTCAGCTCCCAGGTGTTGGGACTACAGGCTCACTACCAAGCCCAGCTATGTGCCTAGAAATCACTCACCCAGGCGACCAATAAATGGCCATGACAAAGGCTCTCACAGGGAGCATCTCCACAGCCTGTATTCAGCAGATCTTCATCTAGGTTCCTTTCTACCCTTCCTGGGCCAAGCTCCCTGCCTCTACTCTTCCTGGACACAGATGGTTAAGGTGCAGAGCAGGATAAACAGTTGAAACCTCAGTTCCCTGACCTCTTGCTTTCCCTATACCCTGCCCACCTCCCCAAATTTCTCATCCTCCTGTGACTGTTGTTCTCAGCAGTGAGAGCCCTGGGTTCCATCTGTAAAGAGAGTGCCCTTCCTACTTCTTTTTGGTGACTAGTGTGGGCCAAACATTAACACACAGGCTGATGCTGAGGGTTGGGCCCTTGTAACAGGGTCAGTTTTCCCCCAACCAAACATTTACAGGATTTTTATGAGTGCCTTTGCTAAACCAAGGGCTCTGGACCCATTATCTATCTTTATTGCCCCCAAATCTCCTCAAGGAGGCTGTATTCCCTCACTTTACAATAAGGAAATGAAGGCTCAAAGTTACACAAAAGTTCAGAGCCTGGCAAGCAGTGAATTATGGGCCCTAGATTGGCACTGTGTTATCTCTGACTCAGAGTGCTCTTGCTTTCAAATCACTGCCCTGCCTTCCTGGAAAGAACACTGATGGACATCCCTTCTCCAAGCTCTACTGCTTCTGCCTGTCCAAGGCAGGCCTGACCTGCCACCCAGCGTTCTCTGACCATGCCAGCAACACCATCCAAGGCTGGTCATAAGGGCCCCATGAGGTGGGGGGTAGAGTGGACACGCTAATGTGTTCAGCCTTCAGGCTGGAGATCAAACAGCCAGCAAGACAAGATGTAAATCACCCTCAGAGACAAACAGTTCCAAATGACCAGCAGACACAGATTCCCATGGACACTCTATACCACACTCTGTGCCTCCCTGCTGTCCCACAAGTGGGGGCTGAATGCACCCTGGGAACCCATCTACACAGTGGCTTCACAGCCTACGCTTCCCACTTAAGTGTATTCCTTAGCCAAAGCTTAAATCAGGATCTCTACAGGACCCGACAAGGGCACGCAGTTTACAAAATTGTGTGGGATTAGCTGGACATGGGTGGAAGATGTGTAAGACTCTTGTTTATCAGTAACAAAAGGGTGACTGTAATGACCTAGCTCAGTAGGGCACAAAATTACTCATGCAGGACACATGGTAGAAAACACTAGCTCTCTCCCTGCTCTAGCTCATCTCATCACAAAATATTTTGTTTTATTTTTTTCTACGTTTCCTAGTTGAAATGAAAAAAGAACTTTGGGCAAAATCGGTATTATCTCCATCCCTAGAGGAATCATGGAGATTGCATGCTAAGCTGTGATTTTGAGCAGCTCTCTCCCTGGTCCACAAGGGGCCCCTCTGCCTATTTCATGAGTTGCACTGACTTTAAGAGATCTTTGCCTGAGATTGTTAATAACCCCTAATTGGGCTTGTTTCCCACCAGTACTATCATTAGCGACTATACCTCATACTCTGAGCCTGTAGCTATGTGGGGACTCTGGGGAACAGACAGTTTTGCATATATGCTTTGTAGAGATAAAACATATCCTTGGAAAGAAACTGTGCCTTGATAGCCAGTGACCATTGAGCAGCTGTCCTGGGTTCCTCTGCAAACATGGGTAGAAAACAGTGCTGGGAGAAACCCTTCCCTGGGCCATTGGTGACATGTCGGCGGTGGCAGTTTGGGTAGTCAGGAGCCTCCTTTGGTTCCCACACTGATGTTTCATTGCAGATAAGCAGATAAGCCCTGGGCTCTCTATGGACTTCACACCTCCTGTCACTGCCCCAGCAGCCCTGAAGCTCAGCTCTGTGGGAACCAAAGTTATGAATGTTGCCCTCAGGGAGGCCTGGGGCGTCACCATAGCCTCCTCCTTAACCCTGAGGCCTGCTCCTCATCTCCCAGCACTGTAGGCTGTAACCCCGTGTCCCATGTAAGCTGAGGAGAGAGGAATGTCACATGAAAGGTGCCTAAGGAGGCCTGGCCAACATCAGGCCACCAAATGGCAGGTGCCAGGTGGTTAGCATTAATAGAGAGGCTGTGGGGGGCAAGGGCTTGACTCTAGAGGTTTCTGCTTCAGACGCTACTGCTAGCCAGCTGCCACACTTGAGCTATTCACCAAGCAGAGCCTGGTGTAGATCTACCATTTCTCCTTTTACCAGCTTCACAGGATTGGTGTGATTTTGATTCTTATGCCACATGTGATGTGGATACCCTGCTGATTTCAGTCTATTCTGGACTGCCTACCCACGGTCTCCAAGCTACCTTGCTTGGCATCCGGGCTTCAACCCTTCCTCCCCTCTCCAGCTTCACTTAAATGATCATGATTCTAATACTCCCAATATCTAATTCTTCTCAAACTTCCCACACTAAGTGGCCAGAGAGGAGGACGGGGTGACAGAGTGGGATTCACCAGCCTGGCCAGATGTCGTGGGTGATAGCCCTTAACCAGGCTGGGTGCACTGCTCCATTCCCTATGGTCAGCTGTTGCTAGGTGGAATGGGAGCCCTGGAGGAAGACATGAGTCAGAAATCAATGGACCTGTTAGGAAGGGCAAGGCCTGGGCATCGACAAAGGTTACAATACACACTTGAATTTCCATGTCCCAGGAATGACTGGAATGCTTCACACTCATTCATGGTGAGTTTCCCTTATAGCATTTGGTCTACACTGGGATATTTCTGACATTTTTTCACTATCTGTAGTAGGAAGACTCATCAGACAGCAGCCAGCTAACTGTGGTTGTCTACTCCCCTCTTCTAGGGAGTTCTTCCCATTTATTTCTACAGCATGAGACCAACTCTACAGCCTGTCTTTACCATTCTTTGTGACTCAGATTTTCTTGATCTCTCTGCCTTTACCATTCTTTGTGACTCAGATTTTCTTGATATCTCTGATCATGTTCCAGTGGGACTGTCTCCATGACCTGTGTTTTGATCATTCTGAGATCTTCTCACAATGAAATAAAACCATCAAACCTAATAGGCAGATGGTACCAGTAGAGGTAGCAGGGCAGGTTATAAGACCTCACAGGAAGAGGAGGGGCTTCACAGAGAGATTGTGTGTCAGTGGTGGGGCTTGGTGGATCCAGAAAGAGGGGTACCTGTTTTTTGTTGAACACATGACATGGGGGATTCAGAGAAGGACCTAACCAGAACCCAGAGCCAGCACACAGATGTCCCTCATGAGTCAGGACTGCAGAATGGAGGTTCTGAGAAATAATTAAGCATATTCAATTTCATGTTTTGGGGAGTCACAATAGCTCCAAGGATGGCTTTACAGAGATGGGAGAGAAAGGAGGAGGAGGAGGGCTGTAGCCTTCCATGTGAAACATACTGGAGGAGGGACCCTGGGAACCCAGTGGGGTAAAACTCCTGGGCTTAGTGATGTTGACATTTAGGGAATCTTGCTGAAGCAACTGGGGTGATGAGGATTGAGAAACAACACCTTCCCTGTGCCTCTGCAGGCAACCTACACTGTATACTAAGACCTTGTCTCTCAAAGCAAAGAAAAATACCAAGTCATTCTCAGTCATTCTCATGGGTTGTCTCAGAACTGGGAAATGAGAATATTTGAGAGAGAGAGAGAGAGAGAGAGAGAGAGAGAGAGAGAGAGAGAGAGAGAGAGAGAGAAATAGAGAGAGAGAGAGAGAGAAATAGAGAGAGAGAGAGAGAGAGAGAGAGAGAATCTGCTATTCAAATTGCTGCTCAGATGATCTACTGTTTTTGTTTGTTTTGTGTAATTAATTTTATCTATTTACTTGAGACAGTGTCTCTAATCCAGCCTTTCCTAGAATTCTCTATGTAACTAAGGATAGCCTCAAACTTCTGCTCCTCCCCACCATGTCTACTGAATCATATGAATACAAGTATAGGCCAATATGACTGTGCTGGGTCATATGGTTTGTGCAGTGCTGGGGAAGAAATGGGGGGGGGGGCTTTGTGCATACTGGACAGGTACTCCACCGGCAGCAGAGTCCTCCAGCTGACTTTGAGCTACACTGTCCCCAGTGATGGCATACTGCAAGTTCCCACTGGGCTATCTTAGAATCATGAATCCCCAAGCAACAGCTACATTTTCATATTTATCTCCCCAGAATGCAGTGCAGGGCCTGTGTGGTCCATGGCTGGCATTTGTTGGATGAATGATCTGCCCTCCAAACCAATACTGACAATTTCCTCTTGAATGTTAAAGTATTGTGCTACTTCTGATGGCTGGGGTGGGCTGGTCGGTCCTATTACCATTTCTGTCCAAATCCCACTCAACCTTCTTAAATCCCAACTGCTGCCTATTAGGTCTGAAAGTTTCATTCCATTGTGACAGCCTCATGTCTGTTGCACAATTTTAGATATGAACCTCTAGAGGCTTCTACCTTTCAGTTGTTAAGTTGGACAATAGTGAAAAATAATGACTTTTTTTTGTCTTCTTTTTTAATAAGAAAGGAAATGTTACAAATAGGGAGGTCTTCAAAAGGCCACTTCTCAAACTCAAGATTTACTTGAAAGCACAGACCCGTTAGCTGCAGGGCAGGCGTGGTATGTTTCTGATTACACCAGTGACCCTCACCCTCCAAACCCTTTGTAGATGGGCCTTTCTTCTAGACAACCTACTGATGAGCAAATGATCTAACAGATTTCACACCACATAAATTTAAGCCTAATAAATGGCTTCAAATTCAGAGCTCCTTGTTCTGGGCTAAGAGAAGTAGAGCCTTTCCAAAAGCAATTGTGTAGACAATTAATAAACCCCCATGCATTGCCAGGGAAGGGGGATCTTGCTCCAGATCTTCTGGCTCCAAACAAGCTCCAATCAAATGACTAACGTTGGGAAATCTTGATTTCCTTTGGGGCTTCTTGTTGAGGTCACAGTAAAAGAGATCTGGTCACAAATATCCCCTGTCCTGTCTAATACTGTAGTCACTAGTCATATGTAGCAACTTACTTGAAAGTTTATGATAATTAAATTTATCATTTTTGTTCTTTTTAATGACTTATTTATTTATTTTTATTTTATGCACATTGTTGTTCTGATTGCATGTATGTCTGTGTAAGGCTGTTGGATCCCCTGGAACTGGAATTATAGACAGTTGTGAGCTACCATGTAGGTCCTGGGAATTGAACCTAGGTCTTCTGAAAGAGCAGCCAGTGCTCTTAACTACTGAGCCATCTCTCCAACCTCCAACATTTTTATTTCTTAGCCCTATTTCAAGGACTCAGTAGCCACATGTTGCTAGAAATGACTCAGTTAAAACCTAAGACATAATATTTCCATCACACACAAATAGTGTAGGTCTTTTTTGTATTGATTATTTGGGAACCTTACATTATGCACCCAAGTCTGTCTCCCTCATACCATAACCTTCCCCCACTCCAAAAAAGGCAAAAATCAAATAAAACATCCATTATGTGTTATCCAAAATGAACATGCAGGTCTCCTATTGAGAGGCAGAGTCTCTCAGGGTCCAAATTGTTCCTGTTGTGTCCTCATTATCAGTATCAAGACCTCCTCTATGTCTGAGTTATTACATCCATCTAATTAAGCAAAATGAAATGAAGTTCATAGCAAGATTATAGACTAAAAGGAAATTCTATTGTCAATGGGAAAGAAGGGAGCTTAATTTGAAATCTGCCATTGAGCTTTGTTTTCTCTCAACTCCATGCTATTTTGGGTGATATATTTACAGTGCTGAGGATGAACAATCTTTATTATTCAAGGCCAGGAAAGAAAATAAATCTGCTTTCTCATCCTTGTTAGATAATTGCTCTGTCTGAATTAACCAGGTGATTACTCTGGCTATCAAGGACATGTAAATGTGAAAGGCTTTAGGGAGCCTTAAAGTAAGGCCTGGACCTCTCTGACCTCCATAGTCTCCTAGACAGGTGGCCTGAAGAGGAGGAAGGGATGAGCCAAATCACATGGCTGGCTATTCGGAGTGGAGCTTGTTCTTCTTAGCAGGTGACCCTTCAGCCTTGGTTTATTAGGAGGGGAACTGTTCAATACCAGGCCAAAACCGTGTGGGATTGAAAGAGTCCTAGGGGACAATTCTCCATCTAATGAGTGTGTGTGTGTGTGTGTGTGTGTGTGTGTGTGTGTGTGTGTGTGTGTAATGTATGCATGGAACACACTTATGCAAGTGGAGACCATACAAGTCTCTCACTGAACTAGACTGGGTGGTCAGGAAGCACTGGGACCTGCCTGTGTCTGCCCCCTTACTAGCTCTATGGCTATATGCCATATGTACTAAAACCATCTGTCACATGGTTCTGGAAATCCAAATCCTCATGATTGAATAGTGGGTCCTTTTACCAACTGAGCCACCTTTTCAGCTCCATGTCACTCTGAAAGCTGATCTTTCAGCATCTATGGATAGAAATGTTCCCATCAGATGAAGGGTTCCCCAATCATGAGAAAAGGGTTCAAATGTAGGATAGCCTAGAAGAATGGCAACAGTCCATTGGCTTTCACGTATAGGTGTTAGAAACATGCAGAAATCTATTCCAGACATTCATTATAAATTCTGTATCTTACAACATATCTAACACCCCATTTGGCTGAATAGATGTTATTAGTGGCATCTCTGGCTTTTAGTCTGTGAGTTGCATCTTCCCTGTTAAACTGAATGTTTTGTAAACTAAGCATTTTGCTGAGCTGGGCTTGATATCTTGTCTAGCCAGTTAGTCTGCATTTTTTATTTAGGAATTTAAGTTTGTTTTTCTTCAAACTTGTAGTAGGTGAGTAGCAATTTAAATGCCATTTTCTTAATCTACTAATGTTTGTTAAAATATCTTGTTTTGTTTTGTTTTGTTTTTTGTTCATCTTTGTGATAGAGTCATCTTTGTTCAGTGCAGAGCTGAAAATGTGTGGATTAAAGCTATCATGGGAGACACTCTCCTAGATCTAAATGATTTGTGCATGGAGGAAAAGGATGTTATTATCTGGTTGGGTATAAACATGTGCTATGCAAGTGCAGCTGTACTTACTGTATTGCTACATTTTGATAATCTAAATTTCTCTTTTGTGCATCCTCTAATGGGTTTTACACTCTCCTAGTTTTTCATCATGGTAACTGTCTTTCATATCTGAATATAGGATTTCCATAAGCATGTTTGTGAAACTGGCACAGTAGTGATGGATTCCCTCCATTTTTGCCTGTTTGAGAGTGTCTTTATTTCCCTTCCATTTATGAAGGTTATCTTGGCTAGGTATAGTAATCATGATTGGCATATTTCCTTTTAGAACTTGGAATATGTCCCATTCCCACATGGCATATATGTTTTCTGCTGAGAAATATTCTTTCACTCCAGTGATTGCAGATTTAAATAAGACTTGGCAATCTCTTTTCCAATTCTCAGCACTCTCTCTTTGTGCTCTACTTCTGATAATTTGACTAACATAAGCCACAATGAAGATCTCTTCTGGTCAAATCCAATTTGAAACCTTAGACTCATCCTGTGCTCTGGTGTCTTTTGTCTTTACCAAGGCTGGGGAAATCTTTTAGCTATGACTTCATTGAAAGCATTTTCTAGTTCTTGTTTCCTTCTTTGAGGTGCTCCTATTTGTACATTTAGTGGTATCTCAAAGGCTGCTTTAATTAATTAATTAATTAATTTTTAATAATTCAAGTGACTAATTTCACATTTGAAATTTCTTTTTTCTCCTTGAGCTAGTCAGGCCTTCAGTTGCATTCTGGTTTTGACATGTTGAGATCATCAGGCCTTTTTCAAACCCCTCTGTTTCTGTGCTGTCTTTCTCATGGATCATGATTTGTTTTTCTGGCTTTGTTGAAATTTGCATTTGTGTTCCCCCTAATCCTATTGTTTCCCTTCAGGCATTCTTCTGAATTCTTTGCCAGGTATTTTGTTATCCTGGAGGTCTGCTGCTGAGGAGTTAATGTGTTGTTTGTAGGTGTCATGTTACCGTGTTTTCCTCTATTTCTTGTGACCTCCATTGAGATCTGCACAGCTGGTAAATGAATCATCTCCATCACTTTTAGGAGGTGGTAATTGTCATGCCTCATCCTAAAGCTATGTCCTAAAGTAATGGTTCAGAAAGCTATGTTAACTTTGGTTCCAATGGGACACCATAACTTGAGTCTTCCCATAGCTCCCCCTGCTGCAGTCCATGGGCTGGGTGTCCTGAAAAGAGATTTTTTTCTCTCAAGGAGCCATCCAGGAAGGAATATTCTAGTGTTTCAGGTGAGTGTGGCTTAAGCTGGCTGGGTGCACAGGGTGGTTTGTGGCTGGTGGCTGGTGGCTGGTCTCTGGTGGCTGGTGGCTGGTGGCTGGTAGTATTCAAACCCGTTCTTTATCAGCCAGGGATCTGGGAGTTGAGAGGCAGAAGATGCAATTCTTTCTTTAGGGCAAAGCTGCAGTGTAAAGTCAGGAAAACTCCCCTAACTGGCTCCAGTCTGTCCTTCCTATTGCAAGACTTGCCAGTGACCATGGTGAAGTTTTAGGTACTCACAATTCTGGGACTGTCATATTCACCATTTCCCCTTCAATGGTTCCCAGATAGGGAAGGAAGCAGGATCACAGCTTCTAGTACACTTTATTCCCTCTATGCAACCGACAGCACCAAGTCTATGGGGTTACATCTGTCGTTCATTTGCTAGGTTCTAGCACCATTATAATAGTGGCAAAGAGTTACTGTGCTCATAACTAAGATGCAGGCATTTGAAATTCTGGTTCTTTATAGAAAAAAAGGCAGGTCTCCATGTGATGTTCTTACCTTCTTTGGCATCTCTAACCTGATGTATCCAAACACTGAGCTAGTGATCCATTCTCCCCATGATATTTTCTCACTCAGAAAGAGTACTACCACCAGTTGGGTCAAACAAACCCAAAGTATCCTGGGGTTTTCCTCATGCCCGGCTCTCTTATCATAGCAAATCTATCAGCAAGCTCTGTAGAGTATACTTCCCAAGATGCTCTCTGACTCTGTTATTTCCACATCCACCTATACCTTGGTCCGAGCTGCAGTCATCACTCTCCAATGTGTCTGTCTCTGCCTCTCTCAGTACAGCATCACTGTGCAGGCCATGGTGATCCTTCAAATTAGGTCCCTAACCTCGTTCCTGCTTTCAGTTCTTTAATAACTTCTATGGACCCTATGAGAAAATTAAGGTTCCTTAATTGAACTCAAAACCTTTCATCTCCTGGTCCATCTCTGGTCTCATTTCTTATCATGCCTGTCTCTGTCCCCTTGCAGATCCATTCCTTACCATCTATCCATTTCTCAAAGCCCTGTGTTGCTGTTTCCCAGAAACTCTCTGCTATTTGTTCCTCTTTAATCATCCCTCACTCCCTGGCCAGTTAGTTTCCTTCACTTCTCCCAGCTCAGTTAAGTGTGACTCCCTCAAGGGAGTGTCTCATGAGCCCCCATGATTCTCATCAGCCACTGCCCAGTTCAGGTCCTCAGATCATCAAGGGTCCTTTTCTTTAGAGCCCTCTGTAGTGCTATAGTTTGTTAGTTTGCCAAGTGGACAGGCATTTATCTTGCCAAGTAAACTGTAGGCTTTGTGTTGAGAAAGTTCATACCCCTGTGCTCACTGAAGATCTCTAGTATACACTGTATACAAACCCCTGAATGAATGCAAGAGCTACACCTTGGAGTACACTGGACATGTGTTGTTTCTTTGAACTGTGTTTGTCATTGCCACTGGCATGTGTGTGTGAACACACATACCACAGTGGGTGTGGAGGTCTGAAGACAACTGTGAAGTTGGTTCTCTTCCTCTACATTTATGTGGCTTCTGGGGATCAAACTCAGGTTGTCAGGCTTGCACTAAAGGACAGTGAATGCTTGTCCACACTGAGCTACTTCTCTGGCCCCAGGCCTGGTTTTAAACCTTGGTTTTACCATTTTTTGACTTATGTGAACTTTGGCTTATTCCCTTTCAGATCCAGTTCTTATTATGTAGAAGAACCTAACAACTCTCTCATGGGGACTTAGGAGAATGAATGAAGGAATTTTCACAGACTTCCTGGAGCAGCCAGCATCTGGCACGTAATTGGCAATTGGGAAATGGTTATTGCCGTTACCAAAATGTCCCTCCTATTTGAGAATCAGGTCATAACGTGCTCCCAGAGTGGTTAAAAGATAATGAACAAAATGTGTTCAGTATGTTGCATAAACCACCCCCACCAAATTTGCTAATAAGAAAAAAAATATACAGGCCTTTACCATGCACACAAGGGGAAAACATGATAGGAACATTCCAAAAATAACAATTATCTCCATTTGGTAGAATCTTTAATTACTTGAATTTTTGTCTTCCTTCCTTTTCTTTCTTCCTAGCTTTTAAAACCTTTTTCTAACTTCATACAAATGAGTTACTACTATAATGTAAGAAAATGTAAATGCTATTTTTCTAAAAATAGAGAAAACTTGTGAGTAGAAATGAAGATGATGAAGAGAAGAAACAAAATTCAAACCAAAAAGGAAATGGAGCAAGAGCAGACAACTCGGGCTCGTTGGCTCTGTGGGGCATGAGAAGTGGCTGAGATTCTCATTTTTTTTTTTTTTAACAAGCCTTATTGGAATTTTCAACAGGGACTAATCTTCACCATTTGACCCATTTATGCTTCAGGACAACCCTCTCGGATAGACAGCACTGTATAGATAAGGAAACTGTGGCACAGACCATTTGATAACCTAACCAACCACATGGGAGTCAAGAGTAAAATCCAGAGAACAGCATGTGCTGTAAGTACCCCACCAAGGGGTGGCTCCCAGTTTTGAACCAGAGGCTACACTTAAGAGACTGACACGCTTAACCAAGAGAAGCTATTGCCTTGAGGGTCTTCTAAGACATGTGGCTTCTGGAGCAATTTCTTTTTTTTTTTTTAATGGCTAGCAAGTAGGAATGAGTATACAACCAGGAAAGGATACACATGTATAAATATTTCCACCTCATACTGGAAAAAGATGCTGCTGAAAGGAAGGAAGGAATGAAGGAAGGAAGGAAGGAGAGAAGGAAGGAAGGAAGGAAGGAAGGAAGGAAGGAAGGAAGGAGAGAAGGAAGGAAGGAAGGAAGGAAGGAAGGAGGGAGAGAAGGAAGGAAGGAAGGAAGGAAGGAAGGAGGGAGGGAGGGAGGGAGAGAAGGAAGGAAGGAAAAAAGAAAGGAAGGGAGAAAGAAAGAAAGAAGGGAAAAAGAAAGAAAGAAAGAGGCTAGCTTCCACTAAGAACACAGGAGTATTTTAGTTGGGATAACACTCCTTTCCCAGCAATTTGGTGACTGTTTCTAGACACCCTGTTCTGCTAAACTGCCTTTCAGGGAGTAGTTGCATCTTTACGAGATTTATGAAGATTGCTTAGGCACCCTGCCCACCCCCAATACACATTTCCCCTTTCATGTGTGTTTCTAGTCATCCCTATTGACAGAGCTGAAATTCAGTGTGAATCCTATCCCGGGTGCATGCTCCAAATCTGTCAGTTGCCTCGAGATAAGTTTCTGAGCCTTCTTGGTGGATGAGATGGAGAAAGGTCACCTGGTTCACCCCTTCACCCGCCTGCCCTCCTTCAACCTTAACTGTGCCCCCAACAGATGGAATGTGGCTCTGCTTGTAGGGACCTCCAGGGAAGATGTCTCTGGCCTCTCCCTGGGAAGCCCTCATCAACCCTTAATCAGAATGTTTAGGGCCCGTGGGAGAGCTCCCGAGGAGTCCAGCTTATCAAGGTGGGATTTATTTATTTACTGTCCAAATCATTTCACATCAGATTAGTGTGTTGCTTTCTGCGCTCACCAGCCGAGAGCTGAAGTGACAGATCATCCCATTGCTTATTTAACCAACCATAAACAGGACTTGAAAGAAGCGAGTTTGCCGCACGTAACTCATCTTGGGAGAATCCGACATGCATCAAGTTGATTGAAAACTTCTGCTCATTATCTGAAGACACTTTTTCTGTTTCCCCTCCTGCTGCTGCTTGCAAAGGGAGCCACTGACCTTAGAAAACTCACTGGTTTTATACCACAGAGAATGGAAGAAGAGTGTGTACACAAGCCAGAAAGTCACCTCCACCCTAAATGGCCTGTGCTGTTGAAAGTTCCTTCCCCACCTCCCTGGGCTTACTGACCAGGAGATGGCTCACTGGACTCTGTGGTTCTTACTGTATGCAGCTTGACCAAATCCTCAACTGTTCCCAATTGAATCTGTGTCTACAACTTTTGACTGCAATCGAATTATCATAATGAAATTGTAATACCTTTTTGTTTGTTTTGTTAAGACAGTGTTTCTCTGTGTAGCCCAGCCTTTACTAGAACTTGCTCTGTAGACCAGGCTAGCCTCAAACTCTGATATCTGCCTGCCTCTGCCTCCAGAGTGCTGGGATTAAAGCCACTGCATGGCTCAGAATTGGAGCATATTAATAAGTGGTATGATCTCTTCGATGTACATGAAAGAAAACAGTGTCCACTTTTCATAGGGTGGCCCCATTGAAAGCGTGTTGCTCCTTTCTTCATTGGTCCTTCCAGTCCACACACCCCCCATCAACAAATGAAGTAGTATGTTGAAGGTCGCTGACTTGTCCTAAGCCAGAACTGGATGAGTGTTGGAATCTTAGAAAATATATTATTTCATTAAACATCAGCACAGGAGGTGGCTCAGCAGGAAAATTGCTTGCTATGCAAGCCTACGGACCAGAGCTTGCACCCAGCACCCACATAAGCTACGTGGGCAGAGCAACCTGCCTATAATCTCAGCACCTGGAATGCAGAATCAAGGTTAAATGGAGACACTGTGTCAATATATATAAGGTGGAGAGAGATGGAGAAGACACCAAATGCTGATCTCTGGCCTCCACACACATGTGCACAGATGTACATGCACACTCTGATACACACTTGTTCCCACTTACATAGGCACTCATACATGTGCACCCACAGCATACACACACACACACACAAAATCACCACAGCCTAGTGTGACTTAGTTCGTGATTACAGGTAAGGAGGCAGAGGCTGAGATGGGCTCTCAAGGTTGTTTAAACATTGAAGAACTCCCAGTTGAGTCTCAAACACTGCTTTGGCTAGGTCTTCAGTGCAGAGGAAATGACTGTGACTGAGAGTACATGAAACAACCAGGTGTGTGTGTGTGTGTGTGAGAGAGAGAGAGAGAGAGAGAGAGAGAGAGAGAGAGAGAGAGAGAGAGAGAGAGAGAGAGAGAGAGAGAGAGAGGGAGAGGAGAAGGAGAGGGAGAGGGAGAGGGAGAGGGAGAGGGAGAGGGAGAGGGAGAGAGAGAGAGAGAGAGAGAGAGAGAGAGAGAGAGAGAGAGAGAGAGAGAGAGAGAGAGAGAGAGGACTGACATACATCAAAACAAAGAGCTAAAGAGAAACACTAGGTTGGACTATACAGAAAGGAATGGCCCAGGTGATAATGATACGGTTTTCATGGTAGTGAATGGAAGAGTAGTGTAAGGTTGAAGGGGCAACTCTTTTCCTTATGTCAATTCTTGGGGTGCTCTGCTCACAGAAACTGGGGTTGCATATGCAGAACCATGTAACAGGCCTCACATACTGTTCTCAAGAGCCAACAAACACTGTGGTAATGATGGAACCTCTCCTCTTGGAGGGAAATAAGCCCCCTGATTGAGAACAAATGAGTCCCTGTCTGCACTCTCCCTAGTTCCTGTTGGTGTTTTAAGGATGTGATGCGAGAATCCCTTTGTTCTGGGAGGACCAAGCTCATGTTCTGTGTTATGTTTTTAGAGAAGGCCACTTAACAATTCCTTGAGATCTTCTTGGGGCTCTGGAAGTGCATACCATTTCCTATATAACCTCAACCCATTGGGGTGATGGCAAGAAGGTAGACTAATCATTTCATGGGCTGAAGAACCAGCTTTCAAATCCCAGGCACCCATATTTGGTATGGCTATAAATCTCTTGGCTTTTATATTTGTCTGCAAGATGAAGAGACTATGCCAACACTGGGGCAGAGTTACAAGAATTAGAGTTTTATAAGGGAAAAAAAATGTGTCTTGGATCCTTGATTTTCTCCCAAGTACAAAAGGAGGTAGATTGGCCATCATTATTTTTTTAAATAGAAAGTTGCCTTGTACCTCACGATTTCCACTCCTAGGTGTATTCCCCCCCAAAACCCCAAACAGGGATTCAAAAACACTGTGTAAGAATGGCCACAGTAGCACCATTTGCAATATCCAAAATCAACCAATCCAGATACCCATCAATTTGCTGAATCTATAACAAAATGTGATCTAATAACATAATGGAATACTATTCAACCATAACAAAGAATGCAGTATGGAAACAAGCTATCACATGGATGAGATGAAAACTGCTTAGTAAGTGAACATTGAAGACACAAAACACAAAAGATCCCTTATGTCTGGTATAGCTATACCCACAGAACAGGAGGCAGGGGAAGCTGCCAGGGGCTTAGAGAGGGAGATAAGGGGAGACATCCAGCTTTGTGGAGGAGAGTGTTTCCATTGGGACACTGAAAATTTCTGATGTAGAGGGTACTGGTGACAAATGTACTAGATATACTGAAATGTACCCTTGAACATGGATCAAGTAGTGATTTTACATCATACATGTTTGACAGCAAAAAACAAAACAAAAAACAACCAACCAACCAAACAAACAAACAAAAAAACCATAAGAAAATATAGTCATGAAGATTCCGTGATACGGTGTGAGCTGAGCCTGCCCTCTCCTTGGACACAGCTGTGTGGAGATGTGTTTCCTCACACCAGTTCTGAGCAGTGACCTGTGCTCCTGAGGCCCGGCACACACAGCCCTGAGTATGCCCTTGACTACCTGTAAGGACTCTGCAGTGCTAGACAAAGACCCTTTCTTTCTTCATGGGCAGGGGCACAGTGGATGCATAAACATGGGCAGGAAGGCAGGCTGCTTGAAAGCTTCCAAAAGGCTCTTTCTGACAAGTGAAAAATGTTGGTGACTTGAAGTCACAGGGCCAGGCTTTTAACAACCCTGAGCATATTTATTTAACCCAGTAAATACGTTTATTAGCAAGGCCGCCTTTGTAGAGCAGGTAATGGATTTCCCATATGGTTCTGCTTTGCAGGCCCGGCCACGACGGCTCACACCTAGCTCCCCTCCAGCCTCTGAGGTTAAGACCTTGGTGTGTTACCACTTCACTGCCTTGGCCCCTGTGTGTGTGTAATTACAGTCTTTCCCAGAGAGGAGGAAATCCCCCGGCCTCGGCCTTAACTAGCCCCGGCATTGCACTACCAAAGGGCACGTCTCAGAGGGGGGAAGAGAAAGCTAATAAAGCCTTCACATTATTAACTTTTTCCTTCTGAAAAGAATCCTGAAAAATACCATCGCCCCACATTAAAGGCTGTGTGTGAGAGCCGCCACCGCCTAATGAGTTGCTCGGACCCTAGGCCACATGCGAGGGCTTTGGAGGCCCCTTTTAACTAACCTTGATGTTGTGCCAGCCCTGGGGGTGTGGGCAAGGCATGAGGGAGGTTGTATCCACCCCCACTCAGGGTTAAGATTTGCACCTGACAGAGGGGACCTGGACGAGGCTGGCAGGGCACCACCCAGGATGACATAGAAGCAGGCAGATAGTCACAAAGGACATGCAGAGACAGGTGTGTTAAGCACCAAGCTTTTGTGTGTGTGTGTGTGCGTGTGTGTGTGTGGTGGGTGATGAGCCATAGTAGGAGACTTGGGCACCCACAGCTAAGGCCTCCAGAGTGAACCGAGGTGTGACCAGAAATGCAGAAAATAGATTCTTCAGGATACCCAACTCCCAAGCACCCCCTCCCCAATGCCAATGGGAGCATCTCTAATTAAGGATGTGTTGTGTTTTAAGAAAGGCTATAATTTCCTCCCTGGGTGTTTGGAAAGTTCAATGGTTACAATTACATGCTGTGGGACAGTAGACAGACACCTGCCTGCCCATGAGAGATGATACCCAGGTTTTGTACTGAGGGAAGGTCTTAGGGGTTTCCAGGTCCTAGGTTGCATGGCCCTCTATGCTTATGCTCTCAGGGTTAGAGTAGTGTTAAGCTTTTTGGGGTTTGACACAAGGAGCCCCAGGGATGAGCAGGGCCAAATTTCAAGTTTGGAGGAGAAGGTACACTTTCCAGTTCAGGTTTCCTGATGCCACAGTGTGTCAGGATCCCTACCTCCATTTGTTGTTAGATCAGCAGATCTCCACTAGTCCTGTCCTCTGCAAACTCACTTCTCTTCTCCAATCGTCTGCTGGTGAAGCTTACATGTCTTTTTACCCTCCCATCCTTTCATATCAAACCCATGCCTTCTCCAGAGGCTGCCATTCTAGAACTGTGTGTACAGTTGTGCATGCTGGGTATTGGCGATTCCTGGGTAGATATGAAAGAGTTTGAATTGGCTTGGAAGTGAATGAAGACCCCACTCACTGAAGGGCTGGAAGTGCATGCCATATAATGATGACAGATGTCAGGAGAGCCAGCTTCAGGGAGGATGGGATAACTATACTCACTTCATCTTTGCTGTTCTCAAAGAGCATTGGCTTGCCTTGTCTCATTTGGCTCTCATTGCGGGGATGGACAGGCATTGGGAACCCATGCCACATGTGCATAAAATGAACCCCCTGCTGAAAAGTTGTATTTATTCACCAGTGCCAGGCATGGCAGGACTAAGGCTGGGGTTGTCACGGACTTGTTGGTTAATGGCTTTGTCACTAGACTCCAGACACTTGTCCTGAAGCTAATAGACTCATGTACTATTCTTCATGTTCTATGCAATCTTGTGTGTCTATATATCTTTGGTGGAAGCAGCTTTTAGCATCCTCAGTAGGTAACCCTTATACTCAAATGCTGACTCTGCTAGCTGGCTGTTTGTAGTTAACATACTTACCTCATTTGTTCATTCATTCATTCACTCACTAAGAAAGTATCACTGTACACTGCAGTGGACAAAACACAAAAAGATCCCAGCAATGCCACATTGTCACAAAAGCATGTGGCTTAGAGTGGTACACAACAGCAGGTTGCCATCCACCTGATTATTATCCCAGGGCTTTGGAGAGAAAGCCATGATGTCTCTTCTCCCCAGAGAGCAGAAAAGGAAGACAAAGTTTACCTCTGAGCAGTTGCAGCCCTTGGAGCAGGCAAGGGAGGCATGGGAAAATTTTCTGTGGAACTCTGGGCTTGCATTTCCTGGGTCAGGGCTGGCTGGGTGTTGTCATGCTTGGGCTGGTGATAATGGACTCCACAGCTAAGTGCTTCCAACAGCAGGTGCTTGTCTAAGTGAATGATTTTCCCCATGGCACTGGACATTTTCTGGACCAGGAACCCACTGTGTGTTGCTTATTTACAGGGTAGCGAAAGGCATCGCCAATTGCTCCCCTCAAACAAGGGGGAGGGATGGATTTGAGAGCCACACTCATCTTGTGGTTAAAATGTTCATATTCACCTCTTTGAAAGGTGCTGGGAACATGGTAAGCAGTAAGAAAAATGTGGTACCTAACTTTATGTTTGTTACTGTTGGGGGTAGGGGAGGCAGGGAAGGCACTCAGATTCCAAGCCTGGAAGGAACACGTCTTTGCTTGCAAAAGACCTACAGGCCTGCCAAAGTCAGCTCCGTCATATTTTCCAGGAGGTACTTTACCAGTAAGAGAAAAGATATAAAAGTTTGGTGGTCGTGGTCTGAACTTTCTCCCATTCCCCACAAAACCCTCCAGTCTTCATTAGGCTAGAGCAGCCGCTGCCTCCTTCTGGAAGCCTTGTCAGACATTCCAAGGGGAAGACCAGGCAGGCAGCAGAGGCTTCCAGGCAGCAGCTGTGTGTGGATTTGTCTATCAAAGGCTGCACATTGGGACCCTTGAAGTTGTAGAGAGGAAATGAATTTGTGGGTATCAGGGGATGTTCTTACATACAACATGTTCTTAGTCAGAAGCTTAAGTGGGGGGGGGGACAAAACATTGCCAAAGTCAAATGTTAAGAAGGACTCCTCTCCCAGGAAGTTTGCTCTTGCCAAGATCTGAGCACTTTAGAAGTAAGAGAAGATAACTTTTAGGCATTGCTAAGGGCCTTGGGTTTCAGCTTTCAGGTGATGTTGGGGAGGCTGCAGCTCATGTCAGCTCATGGAAGTCAACCAGGAAGGAGCTTGCACAATGTGCTAAAGGCAGTGATTGAGAAGGTTGTTTGCCTTCTCAGTGCTGGAAATGGAGCTCAGGGCCTGGGGCATGCAAGGCAAAGGCTCTGCCACTCAGCTACACCCCAGAAAGATGTCTGTTTGGAAAGCAGTGAATCCTGGCTGGGGTATGAGAGTTGCTTGGAAAACTGGTGTGAATTCCTCATAGGGAAAATGGAGAAGGACACTCCTTCGAATAGGGAACACACCACACAAACACAATCTCAACAGTCTAATAGGATGGAGGAATGATCAGAGGAAGATGGGGTTGGAAAACAGGAGGACCCTCACAGGAGCTTGTCTGTGTTGGGGAATCTTATCTGAATTGGGGCATATAATAGGATGTGTGTTTCAGAAACCCAAAGGCCACTTCCACTGTCCGTCTGATGTGTAAATAGAGCAGCATCTCCTGTTGACCACAAGGATGGAGACGGTTGTGAATGGTGGTCTGATGGCAGTTCTCTCCACACAACAGCAGAAGCTGGCACAGCTAGCTGAAGGCAGCTTGCTCTGCCCTGGTTCTTCCGTGCTGTCTGGAGTTAGCCAGCCCCAGGGGCCCCTCAGTGGGACTCCCTCCTCCTTGGAAATTGTCTGTCTTCTTAGGAGCCAGCAAGCCCAGCTTTTTTTTTTTTTTTTTTTTTTTTTGGTACTGGAAAGCCTTGTTCTCATCCACCACAGACGGCTCACAGCTTTCAGCAGAGGATTATGTAGAATAACAAGTTAATGACTGTCCTTGGGTTAGCTCAGCTTGCTGGGAGAAGCAGGCATGCCCAGGTTCAGGGTGGAAGCAAATTCCAAACCTGGAGAGAGAGAAAAAAAAAAAAAAAAAGAATGTCTTATTCTGTCTGAGCAGTATTAGAGGCACTGTGTGGAAGCTGTGCTTCATTTACCAAGGTAAAAGCAGCAGGGAGGTCTCCTCAGTGGAGCTGTGTCACAGACCTACCTCAGCCCAGGACTGCTTTGCCTGCTATGTTGTGAGAGGTCACATGATCTGCCCTGCCCCCTAGGAAACAGCTGGGAGTATAAGTGAGAACACAGAGAGGGAGATGGAGGTGGTGTGGGGGAGGGGAGAGTGGGGACAAAAGGAGCAAAGGAGACAGAACAGAGGTACCAGCTCTTCTCAGTCACCACACAGACCATCAACAACCCTTGTTCTTGAAGGTGTCTGTGCTCACTTATCCTTTCACTCAATAAACACTGGTCCCCAAAGCTACTAGAGCCCACAGGGGACATCAACTGGCACAGTCTCTTGACCACATGTGAATGCTGGAACCTGCTCTGTCTCTCAAGGATGTCAGTTGTTGTTGGGTTGTGTGTGTGTGTGTGTGTGTGTGTGTGTGTGTGTGTGTGTGTGTGTGTGTTGTTCATATGTGTATGGATGCCTGTGGAATCAAGGGTCAAGCAGAATGGTGTATGCTCATGTGTGTGGAGGCCAGTGGACGTGGAATCAAGGGTCAAGCAGAATGGTGTATGCTCATGTGTGTGGAGGCCAGTGGACAACCTCAAACATTCTCAGACACACTGCCCATCTCTTCCTCTTTTTTTTTTTTGTCGCCAATTTTAAACAAAATTGGGATTATTGATGTGCATAGGTGCATGTCGGGGAGTCAGGGGACAGCAACTTGGAGGAGTTGGCTCTCTCTTTCTACATGTGGATCCTGGGAATTGAACTCATGTCATCAGTCTTGCCGGCAAGCACCATCACTCACTGTGCCATCTCACCACTCTCCCATCACCACATCTCTTTGGAGACCGTCTCTCATTGGTCATTGATTAGTATAAACTGGCTGACTAGCAAGCTTCAGGGATCCACCTGTCTCTGTTGCTATCCTGGTATTGTGCTGACCTGCCCCCTGTTGTCAGGCTTTCAGGCAGATACTTAGGCAGCTCAAAGGGCCCAGTGTTGTGTGGCTACGTCATGCTTGTATTATGTGGCTGCGGAAGGACTCTGTATGCATCTGCACGCTTTCCCTTTTAAACAAGCTCCTCCCACCTGTTCGCCCCCTTCCTTTCATCTTCCACCTCTGTTCCTGGTTGGCCAACACCTTGCTCCCTTTGCCCAGTCCACTCCACGTGGGTTTTGTTGAGTTTTGTGATTCGTGTTTCATCGCCTGCAGGTGCAACAACACTCTCCCATGGTGGTTACAGGTATTTCCAGCACACCTGTCACTTATGTGCATCCGGGGGATTGAACTCAGCTTTCCATATGTTCAAGGCAGGCACTTTACTGACTGAGCCATGTCTCCAGCCGCATTTTGGTCCTCTTGATGGGACAGTTTTAGAACTAGCTTTGTGGGGGTTATATACAGAACAAGTACCCACGATACCGTGGTACAGTCATTGCAATAGAGAAATCCAAAACATGCTGAACTTTACTTATGTTCCTTCATACCTTTTTGTTTGTCTTCCTGTCTGAAGAACACTTACCAGAAATTCACCTCAGGAACAAGTTTTAAAAGTTGACATGGTAATGCATTCCTGTCATTCCTAGACTGGAAAAGAGAGGCAGGAGGATTTTGAGTTCAAGGCAAATCCAGGCCAGCTTCAGCTAAATAATGACACCCTATCTCAAAAAGCCAAAAGCAAAGCTCCCCCAACACTTTAAGTATTCAATACTATACTGTTAAATAGATTGCACACTGTACAGTCGGGCTGGAGATGTTATTTAGGTAGCATACTTGGAATTTCATTTCATTAAACACTTCCTTTCTCTGAGCCTCTTTGTGCTTGTAGGTGTGACTTTTTAAATTTTTTTCTTTTTTAAAAATGTTGTTATTATTATTATTATTATTATTATTATTATTATTATTATTATTATCAGGGTCTCATGTAGTCAGGCCAGCCTCCAACTGGATACTTGGCCAAAGAGGACCTTGAACTTCTAATCCTCCTACCTTTACTTCCCAAGTTCTGGGATAACAGGTATATGTCACTATGCCTAATTTATTGCAGTGCTGTGGATCAAACCCAGGCCTTTGTTAATGCTGGGTAAGCCCTCTATCTACATCCCCAGCATGCACAATTGTTTTAGATCCCTCACAGATGTGGATTCATGTTGTTTGCCCTTCAGTGGCTGGCTTATCTCAGTTAATATAATGTCTTCCTGGTTCACCCATGCTGTCACATATTATTTCAGGGTTTCCTTTAGGTTTATGTCTGCATAATCTCCATTTGTATACATGGGGTACATTTTCTCTAATCATTTACTCTGAAATGGAAATTTAGGTTGTTTCCACATTTGTGTTATTGTGAACAATATCTCAATGAACATGGAAGTGCATATATCTCTTTGGGATCCTGATTTCAATTATTTTGGATACAGACCAAGAAGTGGCCTCAATTTGTAAATAGCTTCAACACTGTTTTCAACAGCTTGGATGCCACTTTGAATTCCTAGCAAGAGTGTGCAAGAATTCCCATTCCACCACATCTCCAACACCTGCTTTTTTGTTTGTTTGTTTTGTTTTGTTTTTTAAAATATATTAAAGTAGTTGTTAGAGCCCAACCTACCAGACCCTCCCTCCAGCTCTCATCTTCACAGGGAAGGGTCACTGAGCCAGTGAGGAGCTCAGGGAGCCAGGTAACCTCAGGGAGCTGAGGTTCAGGCAAGGCTAGACCTCAAAGGAACAGTCGGAAGTGTGGCCTGGAAGGCCCTGCGGGGGAGGTTGCCAGGGATACAGCAGGAAGTGGGGATTTCCAATCCCCATTGGAAAGGAAAGGTTTGACTCAAGGGTGGACTGGGACAGTCCCCTGAGTCCCAAACTTCCTCCCTGACCCTGCAGGAGCCCCTAGCTCTGCAAATGCAAGTTCCTGAGGGAGGAAAGACAGGAATTGTCTGCCAAGGGTTGTGTAGAGGAAGTGAAAAGACACAGGTAGGACTGCCAGTCTTGTAAACATATGACACTATGCTGCTTTCCTTGATCAACTTGGGCTGCTCTAGTAGGAAGCCTTGGTTTCAGACACCAGTATCCCCCTGCCCCCAAAACAGGTCTTTCTGTTATGTAGCTGGCTGTCCTGGAACTCGGTATGTAGACCAGGCTGACCTCTAACTCATAGTAAGTTATCCACCTGCCTCTGCCTCCTGAGTGCTGGGATTAAAGGTGTGTTCCACCATCTGGTGCCTCAGAGGTCAGCTCTTTAAAAGAGCCACTAAAAGTGAAATATACTCCATACTGATTGAGTTCTGGGCCCCACCCAACCCCATCTGGTTTTGGCAGTTGCATTCTATCAGCTCTTTCTCGTATTGGTTGTGTGAGCTTTAGTTGCTTAGTGACTCTGAGTTGCTTCCTTCATCACAAAGGGATCTGGCATGTTGAGTGGTATGGATTATAAAGTGTTTTTCTGAGATTCTTGCTGTAGCCATTTTTTTTTACTAAGTTGGTGTTCTGTGTACACTTGAGTGGAGCTATAGAGCTTGAAGAATACATGAGATGGTGATGGATGGCACACCATTAACCAATCATGCTTCCCTTACCTACAGCACAATAGAGATATGCTATAAAGCTGCCATGGCCCTTTCTAGAGCTAGTAGGTATGGTGTTTACTATGATTAACTTGGAAGACTCTAGAACTATCTGGGAGATGACCATTGGGACATCTGGGCAGTGGGGGTGTTGTCTAGATTAAGTTTAGTCCCTGAGAATGTCTGTGAGGAATTACCTTGTTGATGCTTTTTCATGGAGGAAGACACACCCTAGTTGTGGGCAGAACTATCCCCTAGGCAGAGGATTCTGTACTGCATAATGGAGAAAGGGAACTGGACAGTGGCATGGTGCATTCAGTTTTCTCTGCCTCCTGGGTTGTGACTGGATGTGACCAGTTGCCTCAAGCTCTTGATTCCTTGACTTCCTCACCTTGAAATAAAAGCCAGGACAGACCCTTTCTCCTTTAGTTTACTCTGGTAAGACTATGTTATCACAGGAACAGGAAAAGAAACTAGACAATAGGGCCGCTGTTGTCTTTAGCCTGCAAGGTGGCCTGTTGGTGGTCCTTTTATCTTGACATGTACAGTCCTGGGTAGTTCTCTCTTAGAGGGAATCAGTAGATTGGGCAGAAGTGATGGTGTGTGATCTGACCCAGGAAGCCAGGTTATAACGTCACACCAAGATTTACTGTGATCCATTTGATCTCTAGCTCTTAGGAAAGCCAGTGCCATGCTGTAAGGAAGCTCAAACTGCATTGTGGATAGAGTGTAGCCTAGTGTCACTCCAGACCATGGATCACTCTGTGTAACTATCCTGCGAGAGGGTCTTCCAAATTCAGGCCTTCAGATAGTGACAACTCAAGTGGTAGCTGATTGCAACCTCATGAAGTAAGTACTTAGTGTTCCTCAAATCCCTACCTCCAGGAACAGAAGGAGACTATATATGGATATCTATCTATATCCATATGAGTATGTATCTACATGTATATGATATCATATGATATACATATATATGCATATTATATCATATGTATGTATCTATATATATAACATCATATGTATATGTCCACATGTATGATGTATTATATATCTATGTATGATATCATATGTATATATCTGTGCATATATCTATGCTGCCTTGAGCAGCTGAGCTCTGAGATGCTCTGTTGGGCAACAATTAGATACAACTCTCTCTGGCCCTAGAAGTTCACCTCTCTCTGGCTCTTTCTCCCTCCTTCAGCCATTTTACTGTCAACCCCAATTCTGGATCACATTTCTCTCCTCCCAGCATTCCTTGTGTCTGGTGGCTTTCTGGGGCTGCCAAGAGTGACAGTTCCACTACTCATCTCACCATTCAGTAGATGGCTGCTGACTCAGTGGATGGCCCCATAGAAATCGAGTAGCCGCTACTGTAGCTGCCCCTTCTACCCTTGCCCACCTTCTCTTGTTGCTTTGTGCTTGCCCATCTTTTCCTGCAGCTGTGTTACCTGCAGTTTCTCAGGTAGAGCAGAGGCCACCAGCAGGCCTGGCTCATTCATTGGTTTCTAAGCACATTGATACTTTCAGATCTGACAACCATGGTGAATCACTTCCACAGCTCTCATTTGATGGCATCAGTTCTTTTCCTTGAGAAAAGTCTTGTCAACCAGCCTCCTCTTGAACCTCTGTCTGATTAATTTCTATTAGTGATGCTTTCCCTACAATCTTGCTGCTAGAAGATTCTGAGCAGAGGGAAACATGCTCTGTGGATGACAATACAGAGATCTCATGCCAGGGTAGTACCTTTTGTACCAAATGGAGAAAGATTAGGTGAACACAGAGAGCCATTAAAGACTTTGGAGCCAGAAAGGGTATAGGAAAATAAATAAATGGTATATCATCAGTGTCAAATTATTGTGCTAGAAGGCAGGTCCTTCTCTCCCTCTGAGCTGATTTGTACAGCTTGGGGATCTCTGTGTTATGGAGGTCAGAGGGAACAATGGGTGGGCCCTCTCTGACCTGCAGCTGCTTTGTAGGAGTCTGTGCCCTGCCTGCCACAGGCTCAGTCATGTCTAAGGTTTCAAAATAAGTTGTTAGAACGACTACCAGGTGTTCACCAATTTTGGTCTCTGGATCAGCAGAACAAGCCAAAAAGAGAAGGGTTCAAGTTCTCTGTCTTCTGGGTGAGGCCTGGGGTGAAGCCGAGCCTTGCCTGAGTCTCGTGTCATTATTACAGTATGGATATAATAATGCCCACCCTGAGGAGAGCCAAGGAGATCTTGTATATATAAAGCCAGTGGAAAGTGCTACTTAACATCAATCCCCATACCAAAGTGACAGCTGGAGGCAGGGAAAAAACCCATACACACATCTAAGAAAATTCCTTTAGGATGAAAAAAAAAAAAAGAGAGAGAGAGAAAGAGCAGAGACAGGAGCATTGGAGAGGAAGAAAGGAATTAGTGCTGTCAACGGCAGGTCAGTTTGTCTTAAAACCTTTCAAACTGTGGAAAGGGCTGAGAAATGTATTTCCTGGGGCGGGAGGTAGGATGCTGAGGGGGCTGTGCACCTCTGGGATTGCCTGTGCAGACAACTGCTCCGTGTGTGGAGCATTCCAGAGGGGTGGGCCTGAGGCTAGGGCAGCCTGAAAGAGAGGTGAGCCAGTGGCCACCGAGCAGGCAGGGCAAGGCCAGGAAAGGAAAGACAGGAAGTACATAGGCACAGACGCAGGCTGCAACGTGGGTGAGCCCAGGGCCATTACGCTAAGAGAGAGAAGCCAGGCACCTAGAACACAGAGTGAGGGATCCCCTTGATAGGCAATTCCGGAGTAGGAGAATCCAGGGAGGAAAGTAGATTAGCGCTTGTCCAGGCATGGGGATGGGGAGGACTTCCAGTGAATGTAGACCCTTTAGGAAATATCACAAAATTTGCTACAGGGCTGGCTGTGTGCATCTGCAGATGTGGCAAACTCATTGGATGTAACTAGATGATGTGTGAGTCATGTCTCAACAGATACAACTTCAAGCATTTGCTAGAGTGGTTGTGTGACTCTACAGATATGCTAAAACCTAATGAATATATATACATGTGAATCATATTCTAATGAAGTCATTTTACACACAATATTAAAAAAGAAGAGACAACAAAACTTCTTAGTTTTGCTCTAAGTTTACACACAAACAGAAAGTTCACTCAGCATAATATACAAGACCAATGGCAAATAACTGGTATAAAAAATATGTCGAGATGGACGTGTAAGCTGTCCATAAGGCTGGAAAGAGAATGTCCCCACACTGGCTAAGTGACAACTTTCCTGAGTTCAAGTGTTGGATGTCTTCATTGATTGAAGTTAAACTGGTGTTCAGAACTTTGTTTGCTCACTTGTTTTCTCAGACAGGTTCTCATTTAGCAAAATTGTCTCAACTCTCAACATAGCTGAGGTTGGTTTTGAATTCCTGATCCTCCCACTTCTACTTTCTACACATGAGCTTTGCAAGGTGTGAAGCACTACAGCATGTGTTGTTAGACTTGTTTAAATATGTCCGTGTGTGTGTGTGTGTGTGTGTGTGTGTGTGTGTGTGTGTGTGTGTGTGTGTAAGTATAAGAGGCCAGATGTTCATGCCTCTTCTTTGGTTCTCCACTCTATGGAGACAGTCTCTCACTGAATCTGGAATGGGCAATCTAACTGGCAGGAGAGCTTTGAGGACCCCCATGTTTCTCTCTCCAGCTTTTGGATGTCAATGATGTGCTGCTACACCTGCTTTTTTATGTGGTTTCTGGGGATTGACACTCAGGCCCTTCAGCTTGTGTACTTAGTCAGCCCTTTACTAATTGACATTTCTCCTTGCCCCTCCTCACTCCTGTTTCGTATGTAAGAGAACTAAGTTTATGTATCACTGAGTCTTCATAATCATCAGAACCACTGTTCTCATTCTAGCTCTGTTCTGAAAATCAGAGAAGTGAATGTGCTGGTCGCTGGGCCAGCAGTGGGCGGGGCCTAAATAGAACCCCAGTCTGCACAGGTCCCACCCCAACCCTCATCCCAAAGCTGCCCAGGGCAGGATGCTGGGGGTGCTATTTGCCCATGGTCTGATTTTGTTCAGAGATGGCTGTTTCCCAGGCGTTCGAGTTTCGTGAAATGTTCTGAGAGTTATTGGGAGAAAGGAAGCTTTGAACTTGCCTAATATAACACGGGCTGGTTCTCAGGATCATAAACATGTTTCAGAACCTAATTAAAGAGCCCTATGAAAAGACCAAGGGCAGGACTGAGACATGACGGTCGGTCTAAAAACTCCCTGTGAGCCAGGACGGGAGCTTTGCTGTTCCCAGACGAGGGAGGACCAGCCCTCTCTGGGGGCAGAGAGTTAAGAGCTTTGCAAAGAAGAAAAGGCTCTTTTACAGTCCTGGCTGGGGACCTGGGCCGAACTGGGGAGGGAATGTAGGAGGCGTAATTGGGGCTTGTAAAACATTTCCAGACAAAATCACTTAATGTGTTTGGAGAGTAAAAAGCAACAGTCCGCATAATCCTTCCATTTGGACAGTTTGCTAGAAAGTCACTAGAGCTGGGTGGAAGACATAGAAAGATGGCCAGGGAGGGGCTCATATTGGTGGATGCTCGGGCACTCCCTACTCTGGGCACAGGACTGTGGAGCAGTGGACTCTTGCTTTGAGTTTCTGTGCTATCTCTTGCAGTGTGTGACCTTGGACAAGTGATTTATCCTACTTAACCTCAGTTTCCTCATATGGAAAATGGGCATGAAGTTGTATTCATGTTGGGCTGGGAGATAGCTCAGACAATAAGGAGCTTTGTCTTCTTGTGAGCATGAGGACCTGCATTAAATAACTCCAGATCCATGCATAAAAAAAATAATTGAGTGTGGTTGTACATAGTTGTAATCCCAGCATTGGGACAGGTCGGGGTTAGAGAGCACAAACAGAAGGGTCAGTGGGACTCGATGGTCAGTCAGCCAGGCAGAATAGGTAACTGCCAGGTCAGTGAGAGAGCCTGTCTTAAAGGTAAAGATGGGCAGTGTCTGAGGCTGTCTTCTTTCCTTCATATGCGTGTGCATACGTGTGCATGTGCACCCTCACACACATGAGCATATGCACTCACACAGTAGTATCTATTTCATGGGGATGTTAGGAGAGGTAAGGACTCTGTTTGGTGCTGGAGAAGGGGAGGCTCAAGTAAGTGTCTGCCTCTTCCCTTTTGCTCTTTGGACCCTGGCTAGTTCCAGAGAAGAGCTCTGTTGCATTTGGACTAGTTCACCCCGGGGAGCATTTCCACAAAGTCTTGATGGATTCTTCCTCTATTTTATTCCATTTTTCTTTTTTTTCTCTATTCTTTCTCTATTTTTCTTGGCTTCCCTTCTTCCAGAAGTAGTTACCCCAGTCCACTCCAACAGCCCCTTTACTAATATGCTTTTTTGGACCAGTTCCTTTCTTCCTCCCCCAATCCTGGTAATACTCCATTCCTTTTAAGAGAAAGTTCAAACTTCTGGGTTCTCTAGAAAGCTAGGTTAGACTTCTGGGCCATATCCAACCTTGTGCTTGTCATACAAGGCAAAAGCTTTCCAGTTTCCCTTCCTTCTAGACAAAAGGTGAGAATTTGTATGTTCCCACTACTGGTGCTCAGTTGGACAAATCGTTATCTGTGGCCTAGGAGTCATGGGCTGAGATGAGCACCTCCCCCACTCTGAGCAACTGGGATATGGTATATATAAGATCTTCACTAACTTCTCCAGGGAGTATATTCAGTGCTACGGTCCATATGGTCTTGCAATAGTTTCTAAACTCTGGAGTTGACATGTGAAAGTAATCAAAGATAATGTGCAATTCAATGCACACAGCTGTGTTGCAATAAAGTTTTATTTAAAGATTACATTGGGCTCACAGGTTATAGTTTATAGAGAGCTATTCCAGACCAATGCTACTTAACATTGTGCTGGAAAAATTCTCTAAACTCTGTGCTATCCAGCATGGTAGCCACTAGTTAGTTATATGTGTCTAGAGAATAACAACACAGACAGCAGATGTTATATTGGATATGCAGTTCTGGATAGTGAAGACAATAGAATCCTGGAATGAAGACAATATGGAAAGTCACACTGGACCTGCAGCTCAGTTCTTGATCTTCTAAGCAACGGGGGCTTTGAGGATGTTTGCACCACATTTTCTCACAGCCATTCCCAGCTTACACACCCACATCTGTATCCACATCCACATCATAATTATTTCCTTTGCTCTCATTCAAGCATTCCATGCAACCCACATTTCGAGCCCTTGGCTCATACTATCTCCTCTGCCCAGAATGCCCTCTCTTCCCCCAAATGCTGTCTCAGTGTTTAAAGTTCACCTCACCTTTGATAATTTTTGTGATTTTCAACCATAACATCTTCATATAATAACCTGTTACTTCCTCAGTGCACTAATATTATGATACAGTTATTTATTTCTTGACTTTTTTTACTAGATCATGAGTTCTTGGAGGATGCCCTTTCTACCACCTTTTGAAATCTTTTTAAGGATCTTAATAAATTCATGCCCAAGTGCACTGAATGTACTTCAATCCAGTATAATAAATATACTGAATACACTTCCGTTCAAGGCTGTGGCATTGCTCATGGGCCTAAATTGTCACTGGTTCAACTTTGTACCTTTCCCACACATGTTAATCTCCTAGTGTGATTATTTGCATGTGAAATGTTTTCAACAGGCTAGTGTATTTAAACACTTGGTTCCTAGCTGTTGGTTTGTGTTGAGAGATTGTGAAAACTTTGAGAGTGGCTGGTGGAGACAGGAATGGAGAGTTGGCCTTTAAGGATTAAAGCCATTCATACTTCTGACCAAATTCCCTGTTTCTAAAGCCACCATAGTGTGGACAAGCCACTTAACAAGCTTGCATCAACATGAATGGAGCTGCCTCAGCTGCCTTGCCTTGTCTGCCATGGTAGACTGTTCTTTCTAAACCTGTAAGCCAAAAATCAATCTGTACTCTCTTAAGTATTTCTATCAGGTTATTTTGTCACAGTGATAAGAAAAATATTGGCCACAGAAATATCCCGCAGATTCCAAAAACCAGGCAATGATGATGGTAGAAAATGAGGAGAAAGACAAAGAGACATCTGTGAATATTATAATGCAGTCATATAAAAATATCACTTTGGATATTTCCAATATAAATAAATTCTCTCTTAAAGCATGGTTATAGTTGTGAACAGAGCTGTGGTTCTGCCGACAGATTCCTGGGCTGTTAAAGTTAATGAAGCAAATGGGAATGTGTTTGGGAAACAATAGCTCGTGGGCTTGCTTCTGAACTTCAGTAGGCATGTGTGTCAAAAATGCTGTTTTATTCTTTTAATTATTTTCATCTATCTGAAAGAAGAAAGCACTGGGGGGTGGGGAAGATAGCCCTTTTAACATCCATTACTTATATGCATCTCTTCGTGGCTAACAAAATGTTTTCCGTCACCTGATCAAGGCTCATTCTGCATAGCTTGGGGAATACACAGAGTAGAGCTGGTGGCCCTCCCCCATGAAGAAAATACAGCCCATAACAAGAAAGTGCTTTTTCCTCAGTTATGAACAAGCTGAGGCCCAAGATGGTACTTATACATAAACCCATGCACCCAGGCCACTACTCCTTGCCCCGGACACTCCTGACTCCAACAATTGCTGTGGTATGTGTGCACTCCACCCACCAGACAGTCTACCTCCCTGTTGAGAGGTTGAGGATGACCTTTAAAGTCCTCTCTAATCCTGAAGTCTTCATCAATTCCATGCCCTTCCCCTACTGGAGAGCACTGGTCAGAGAAATTGAGAGCAAGTAGGACTTTTCCTTATCAGTTATGAGAAGCAAGGCTTGCTTCCTAAGCACTGTGATACATAGAAGCGGCTGGGTCATTTTAGGTGAGTTTGTAAATTCTGAATAGTTCTTGAAAAAAGGAATAATGGTCCCAAACTTCCTTCAGTAACCAAAAGCTATACTTTATGACGTGTCTTCTTGTCAAAAGCATCATTCTTACTTTCAATTTCTAGTCTGTCCAAAAGACCAAAAGTAATGTTGGCTATGGGTTCTCCCTGGGCTGCTGTATTATACTCCTCTGTGAGGCACTGAGATGCATGATCTATAGAATCCCTCTTTTCCCAGTTTGCTGTCTTTCCCATCCCTTGGCGCTCACTCCTGTCTCAACCTTAGCACACTGTCCCTCATTCAACGCAACAAGAAACCTATACAAGGATGGGTCTAGATAATACCTTGTTTGGATGAGTAAGGAATCAACAAGAGTAGAAATAGCAAATGGAAATTCTTTCAGAGTGGGGGGTCAGGTTACCTGACCTGAAATATCTGTGATAGCTCTCCATGCAAATAAGTCTACTAACAATGGAAGGAATTTCTACACAAACCTCAAATAAATAGCAATATGAGACATGGGCAAACTGAGACAAATCATATACATGTACATTATAAATTTTTATAGTTGTGGTATATTGTGATTAAACATATTTTGTATGCTGTATGAAGATATGTGCTTTGAAAGGAAGCCAAAAATTGTGCCCATAAAGTATTTATGAAAATGGATTTAAAGGAGCAAAAGGCTAGAAATAATTGAAATGGGATATAATAGGAAGACTGATGAGTAGGTTACAGTGAGTTATAGCCATTAAAAAAGATAATATGGAAACTGCTCAGATTATAATCTTTAGAACAAAAGTGTTCATGATGGAGGCTGGAAATGGGATTCAAATTGCACCCCTTGCAATACATCCTTGATTGAGTTTATAAAATATTGTCCCTATATGAATCAAAATGATAAGTATAAAGATGAAAAAGGTAATAACATGTTAGAAGGAGGTAGAAAATATCATATCTGTATTATTTCCTGTGATTGCTGATCAATGAACCAAAGAAATGCTGCTTTGACTTTTTTTCTGCCATAAACAATGAATTGAATTGTTTTGATCTTAAATATGTTAGATGTAATTAGGGCTTAATAAAGCAAATGGAAAGACAAAAAGTGAACAGCGAATAATACAACAAACAAATATTTGCCTACTACCTTCAGATCTGGATATTTTAATACAGGTTTGGTTCATATTCTAAAAAGTACACCACTATAGTCATAAAAAGATAGCTCTGAAGTCCCTTGGGTTAAAAATGGGGGTTTACCTGTTTAATAATTTAGTCATTTTCCCTTTAGCATATTTTTATATGAATAACTTTTAGAAAGACAGAGAAAGTGAGCTTTAGCTGAGTTTGATTTCTCAGCCCAGATCCTAGCTCTGAAAGTGCTGTCTCTCTCAGTACAGACATGAGGCGAGTGTCTTAAGCTATCTGACCTTTGATTTTCTTATATATTAAGGGAGGCAGAAGGGATTCAGCATATCTCAGAAAGTAACTAGAAAAATCAATGGTGTCTCAGAGGCCAGTAGGAGAATTCCAAGGGAAGGATAAGAACTAGCACGTATGATGAGCAGTAAGTCAGAGTCAAAGCCTGGGAGAGATAGAAATAGTTCCCTGTGTTAGTTAGTGTGCTCACTGCTGTGACAAAACACCCAACGAAAGCAACTTAAGGAAGAAGGGTTTATTCTGGTTCACAGTTCCATGGGAAGTTCATCTTGGAGGGGATGCCTCAACAGCGGGAACCTGGGGCAGCTATCCATATTGTATCTGTAGTCAGGAAGCAGAGAGAGACTCTGGTGCCCAGCCCACCTTCTTCTTCTTTTTTTTTTTTTTTTAACTGGGTCTTTTTTTAACTTCATCTAGTGAGATGGTGCAGCCCACATTTAGGGTGGGTCTTTCCACCTCAATAAAAAAAAACAAAACAAAACAAAAACCAGCTTACAGACATGCTCCCGAGGCTTGTCCCTTAGGTGGTTCTAGATTCTGTCAAGCTGACAATCAGTGTTTACCATCACATCCGCTCATCTCAGAGCACAAGGGAGGGAAGAAGTCACCACTGAGAGCTGGGATCTTGACTTTCTGGTGGTGGCAGTTCCAAACTTGTCTACCTATGTGTGTCCCACATCAGCACTCTCTCCCCTGTCCTCTGGTCTTCATACTTGCTTCACAAATTCTGTTGGTTCAGGACATGTACCCACAGAGCCTCTCAACCCTCCAGGGGTTTGCCCGTGTCCTTTCTACTTCTCCCAACCAGACAGATGCTCCCCAAGTCATGCTCCACCCACATAACTAGTCTGGAGAAAGCCTCCATCAGTGACTATCCAATAATAAGAGAAGGAGGTAGAAGAAGGAAACGGCCTCTGATCAGCATGGGTCTCCAGATTGCTCTCAGAAAGAGGCATACTTCTCCATCATCAGAAGGGAGAGCTGCTCAAAGCACTTCATCTCAAAAATAACCCTTGGATGCTTCACTAGAACCTGTTCAGAGACGGGAAGAAGGAAGGCATGAAGTTCCTTACAGAGAACATCATTTGTGTCAGGGCAGTGCAACCCACCACCCGCCACCCCCCACCCCCACCCCCGGGTCCATTGTAACTTTCTCTCCACTTTCTATACAGTGCTGTATCCTTCCCAAGGCTGAAGCTCCATCGCACCTCTCTGGGCAGGGGCAGGCTCCAGCATCCTAAAAAGCCACAAAATGAGGGGAGACATTCCTATTGCAGAGGATAGCAAGAACTTTCCCTTAGGTATGGTTCTGAGGATCAGTACCCAAGTTCTGAAATGAGAGAGATTACTGTATCATGGACAACAGCCATCCCCAGCCCCAGTGACATAAAGCAATGTAATCATTGGTTTTGAATTTGTAGTTTCCAAGCTGGGTAGTGCGCTTTGGGCGCACTTGATTTTGTGCCATGCAGCTTTAGCTAGAGCAACTTCACTAGGATGAACCCTTAGGATCCTTGGGAGACCTTGCCTATTTGAGAAGTTCTAGGAAATACCATCCTAGGGTAGCTCTAGGGTCTTATAGTACCATGCTAGTTTGGGCTGGAATCTCAATTTTCCACCTGGGGTGACTTGGGTGTGGTGATATGTTATTTATGATTCATTAAAGCTTGCCTGAGAATTCAGAAAGCAAAGTCAGCCTCAAGCTATTGAGATCCGGCACCTTTAATCCCAGGACTCAAGACAGAAAGGTAGATGGGTCTTTCTGAGTTTAAGACCACCTAGGGATACACAGGACTGAATCAGTCTAAAAGAGTAACAGAGCTCATATCTTTACTGCTAGCACTAGAGAGGTATAAAAGACAGGGCTGGGTAGTGGTGGTGCACGCCTTTAATCCCAGCAGGCAAAGGCAGGTGGATCCATTTCTGTGAGTTCGAGACCAGCCTGGTCTATAGAGCAAGTGCCAGGATAGGCTCCAAAGCTACACAGAGAAACCTTGTCTCAAAAAATAAACAGAGAGAGAGAAAGAGAGAGAGGGAGAGAGAGAGACAGAGACAGAGAGAGAGAGAAAGAGGAGGGAAGAGGGAAGAGGGAGGAGGGAGGAGGGAGGAGGGAGGAGGGAGGAGGGAGGAGGGAGGAGCAGGGTGTTCAGTAGTCAGTCTCAGGATTCTCCAGGCATAGCAGTCTGGGATTGCAGTCTGAGATTTGGTGGAGCCAGAATCGCCTTTCAGTCTGAGGTAGAATAAGAGCTAGTGACCTGCTGCTTTGCTTTTCTGATCTTTAGCTTGAACCTCAATATCAGTCTCTGGATCTTTTATTTATTGTGCTACATTTGGGAATAAAACACATGTTTATTTTTGAACCTAACAAATTCTGGCTTCTTGACTCGGTCTTTGCTCCCGCATTTTATCGAACTAGCAAGAGGTTTGATGGCACTTTCAGTGTGCTGCCTGGAGCCTTCCCGGTTGGCTTTAGACCATCAGGTGCCTTCCTCTGCTCTGTTATTGCAGACGACTGGACTGCCAAACTTGCAGCCACCACAACACAAAGGGCTCTTTTACATGAAGACTCACATCGTGTTTCTGCCATTTCCCCCAACGCCTCACTGATAGGCTTCTCAAGTTCCTCAAGGTTTGCACTAGTATTCTCTTGGAGGCTCTTAAGTCTCCAAAACCAATGACATATGTTTTAGGATTTTTATTATGATAGCACTTGACTTCTAGGTATAAATACTTACTTCAGAGTAACAACTCTAAAATTTAGTGGTTTCATGCAACACCCAGGGCTGGGGAAATGGCTCAGTGGCTTAAAAGCTTGCCACTCAGACATGATTTGGAGTCCCAGAAGTTATTTTAAAAAATATTTAAAAAAAAAAATAAGCAACCAGGTATGGGGGGAATATTTGGAATCTTATGAACAGGCAAAGATAGGCTGGCACATGAATGTGTCCTCTGGCTTCCACATGAATATATGTACTTATGTATCCTCACATACATATGTGCTCTTGTTAACACACACATGTGCACACACTCAAGCACACACAATGGGGGCAGCTATTCATTGTTTTCATCTGTCTACGTTTTGGACAGAGCTCAGGTGGGTCAGCCTGCCCTCTCTGTGACTAAGGCTTCCCTGGGGCTGGAACTTCCACCTCAGGAAGGCCCATCCCATGCTGCATTTGGTTTCATCCTCTGCCCCATGAACTTCTCCGTGCAGTACACTGGACCTCCTTTCTGCACAGAGGCTGGCAACAGAGCCCCTTAGCAAGGGTTACTACAACAAACAGACAAGCAATTTCCCTGCTTGCTGAGCCATTGTTGAGTCCACCCTACAAACTCACTGTGGTACCTTCCAAACTTTCTGTGTGAGGGTGACCGTCTCAGCTCTCCACCCCCTCTCCACCTACTCCTACCTCTCATTCATCACTTTGTCCTGTTTCCCTCCCACTCGACTCAGTTCCTTGTCTGCTTGTAGCTGTGTGTCGCCCACCAGTTTCAGCTCTCTCCATGACTCATTATTCCTCCCATAAGAAAGAAAATGCAGGTGCATCATAGCAGACACACACCGGACTTTTTTCTGGAGCCCTTTCCTCCTGTGTCTGTCTTTTCCTTTTTCCATTTAAAGATAGTCATCGAATGTAGGGCCTACCTACACTGACAGTCAACACCCTTGTTAAGTTAGTTTACAATAACAGAGTCGGGGTATTAGGATGTGAATGTTTTGTTTTGTTTTGTTTGCCTATGCCAGAGACTTAGCCTACTGCTTTGTGTACAGTAAGCAAACCTGAAACTGATGAGCTGTAGCCCCTACCTCTTACTGTTTCATCATGTACTTCCTGGGTTTGAGGCTGGCTTGGAATTTGAGCCCCTCCTCCCTCAGACTCCTCAGTGATGGAAATACAATAATTATACAGAGCAAGCTCCCCTTACCACTTTTTTCTAGTTAAGAGAAAACTGCATAGTGAATAGGCTAATGTAGGTTTCTTTTCAAATTTATGTCCGATAAATTTCTCACTGCTCCATCCATTCTGCTTGATCATCTCATGGTGCTTAGTGTAACACTCGGTAAACTAGTGCTGAGTAAACACTCATCAATTAATTGAAATTCCAAATTAGTCAAGAGTGAACTTGTACTATGCTCAGAAAAGGACTCCACTGGAAGGAAAAAATGATCACTTCTGCAAGTTCTTTCAGTCTGTCTAAAAAGGCGTGAGTTGATGACTATTTCCATTCTTGATTAAAATGATGAAGAGCCCTTATGATGCGAGAGCCTTGGACGCTTTCCAAGGGGATGCTTCCTCAAAGGGATTAGAAATGAAGGAACAGAAAAGGCAACTTTCCCTTGCCTATCATAGTTTCAAGCAAACTCACTGGCTTTGAATGCAGCTCTGTCACTTGCCAGTCAAATGAACCTAGAAAGTCATCTAAGCTCTTTGGTAAGCAAATGCAATACTATGTTTATCTCATTGTGTTTCAAAAGACAAATAGATGACAGTACCAATAATGCCATATATGTGGAAAAGGCTCTTCTAATTGTTTTGTATGTATTAAATCATTTATACCTCATGACTATCTATGAGGGAGATATTATTGTTGACTCTATTTTCTAGAAACTGAGACAGGTAGTGGTGAGAGCAAAGACCAAATGATATATTATAGTCAAGGTTTGAATTTAGGATGTGTGGCTCCAGACACTATTTTCTTAACCTTTGCACTCTGTTATATTGTTTAAGGGTTTCTTAAAATGACAGAGACATTTTAAGTGGCTTCTGCTTCAGTTCCTGCCTCCAGATCTAGGCTTTGAATTCCTGCTTTTTGTCATGGTGTTTTTATCACTGCATAGAAACCCTTACCAAGACAGGTAAGGATGAGGGACTGCAAGGTAGGGACCTTGTTCAAGTAGTTATGAGTTTGGGACTAAGCAGAGTAGGAAGGAACAGCAAGTGTCCTGTGTGAGAGACCCAGAACTCAGGCTCTCTTAGGATGAGTAGGTGTAGTGTACAGGTGTGTCAGGCTAGGAATGAGATCCATGCACATAAGAACACCCTCATGCCTGGAGGATAGGGAGGAGAACAAAGCTTAGTGTGGATGAGTGTGGTTTCTTACATATTGCACCATTTATACCCAGAATACCACAAACACCCCTCTCTGTTCTCATCAAGGGCCACCTCATAACTTCCTGAAAGAACTCCATCATTAGTCTAAAGGCTCACATAGACTGTGTATGTTGATGACACTCCTTTCTCTGTGACAACACATATGCAGACTTGTGTGTGTGGGTGTGTTATCCTATATGCACATCTATAGAAGTCAGAGGTTGGTGTCTGGTGTCTTCTTCTATCAGTCGACACCTTATTTTTAAATACAGGTTATATCATTGAGCCTGAAGCTTACTGATTGGCTAGATTGGCTGCCAGTAAACCCTAGGGATCTTCTTGTCTCCACCTCTTAGAACTTGGATTATAGATGCCTTGATGCTGCCTATGCTTGCCCTTTTATGTGGGTAGTGGACATCCAAGCCCAGTTTCTCATACTTGAAAACCAAACACTTTAACCACCAAGCTAACTCCCCAGCCCCAGTTAAGCTTTCTCTTCACTCTGAAGGTGAGGCTTGTCATGGCCCTGATATTGTCTGAATGAGAACTGATTGTCATAGACCCATGCATTTGGACACAGGGTCCTCAGTTGGTGGCACTTTGGGGAGGCACAGTCTTGCTGGAGGAAGCACATTACATGGGGTTTAGATTTGATTTTATCACCCCACTTCCAGTTGGCTTTCTTTTTCGTGCTGGAGATGTGATCTCTGAACTTCCCAATCCTGTTACTCTACCTGCCTGCTGCCATGCTTTCCCATCATGACAGACTTTGACCCTATGGAACAGTAGGCCTAAATAAACTCCTCCTTCTATAACAGTGGTTCTCAACCTGTGGGGTCTCGACCATTTGGGGGATATTCTGCATATTGTATATTTACATTATGATACATGACAGTAGCAAAATTACAGTTATGAAGTGGCATCGAAAATAATGTTATCGGTGGGGGTCACTACAATGTGAGGAACTGCATTAAAGGATCGCAGCATTAGGAAGGTTGAGATCTGTAAGTTGCCTCATTCAGGGTATTTTTCACAGCAAAGGAAAGTAACTACCACAGTCATTTTCACAGAAGGCTTTCATTGTTTCAAAGCAATTAGGTGACTTACTGCAAACCACTGTTGTAGCCAAAGGTAAAGCTGGGATTTTAACCCTGACCTGTCCAAACTCAAAGCCCTTTCTCTCTTCCACCTAAAGTGACTATAGAATGGGCTAGAATATTGAACTCCAGAGCCTGTGAATGTTTTCAGCTTTGAAAGTCTATGAGATTCTAGGGAATATGAGGTTTGGCAATTTAAAACATGTTTTCAAATATTTAACTGAGTTTCTTAGGATCTGTGAGGAGGCCGAGTCGTTTCTTTAGAAATGAAGCAAGGCTTCGGGGCTGACTCACTCTGGTTTTTCCTCTTGAAGCTTTTCAATCCCAAATTCAAAGTAAGACATTAACAATAAACCGACTTTCTAGAAATCGATTGAAATGTTCTCTCGCTGCTTTAATTGGGCCACTTTGCCATTATTTGGTATTTTTGGCAGTGACCCTGTCTTACTTCTCTCACAGGATGACTTCCAGTCTTCTTTTGAGGGAAAAAAGAAAAGAAAGTGTTTTCAACAGGTGCTTTTAGCCAAAATCACAAGGAGCCAAGAAGGAAACAGCTTGTGGTTAGCAGCGCTCCCTGCAGCAATTGTTAGGGTGGGGTGGGGGACTCACCCTTGGGGTGCCAGGAGAAGACTCCAGAAGTGCATGCACGGTGAGCCCAGCAGTTCCGGGCTTGGTCTCTGTGCTCTCCATTTCTTGTGTATTGTTTTGATCGTTTGTGCAATTAATTCAGCAATTAATTCAAATGAGGGTAGCTAGGGACTTTTTGGTCATTGAGTAAAATATATCCATTGAAACAGAATCTTTAGATGTATGGAACCTGGGAGTGCTCAGGTCTTGGGTCCTGTGGTGACATCCATTCATTCCACAGATGTGTATTTGGTATAATTTTGGCCCCAGGTTCTTTTGCTGGTGCTCGGCATCCAGGCACGATCAACTAAACTCTTGTCTGCACTCTGGCCCACTTGAGCACACATTTTGATCATAGGTCTCCTTCCCCAGTCACTTGCCACACAGATCCTTTAACCGCACAGTGCCAGGGGAAGCCAATAGCTCATGGAGGAATCTTGATGGAGGCCTCCTTTGGGCCAGCTCTTGCTCTATTTGACCCTCCAAGCAGGCGCACAGGAAGTATATCACTATGGTGAAGATAAATGACAAGCAAATAGAGGCTGGGAGTAGCAGAAGTCCCTGTCCAAGGTCCCAGAGCCACCAGGTGGTGACTCTCATAGTCCAGGCCTTCATTCTGCTTCTTTTATTTTATTTTTATTTATTTATTTTTTTATTTTGGTTTTTCGAGACAGGGTTTTTCTGTGGCTTTGGAGGCTGTCCTGGAACTAGCTCTTATAGACCAGGCTGGTCTCGAACTCACAGAGACCCACCTGCCTCTGCCTCCCCAGTGCGGGGATTAAAGGTGTGCACCATCACTGCCCTGCTTCATTCTGCTTTTTTATACTTTGGAGTTGGCTCTGTATGGCAGAGGTGGACTGCTCAAATTTCCTAGCTCCTTCTCTTTGAAGGTCAATGTTTTGTCAAATAGGCAGCCCTTGGATCTCCTGGACTCCCTAATCCCCACCTAACCTACCAACCCACCTCCCCCAGACACATCCCCACCCCCCACCCTGCTGCAGGATTGAGGGCTCTACCTTTTCAGAAACCTAACAGTATGTGTTTGGGTAAAGCCAGAGGTAGCACTACAGCTCTCCTATCTCTGCCTCCTGCCTGGCTCATGTCCCATGCACTCCAGGAGGTCATGGTTCCCAAGCAGCTCTAATAGAGATGTGACATGGACAGAGGAGAAACAGAGTCTGTTAACAAAACACCCAGGAATATCACCAAGAGCTGGTCCTTCTTAGCAGGAAGAAGATGGGCTTTGTTTGCTTGCTTTTGAGTACCTCACAGTGGTCCAGGTTGTCCTGGATCTTGATTGTGTGGCACAGATAGGCCTGAAACTCATAGCAGTTCTCCTGCCTCAGAATTCCAAGTCCTGGGACATGAGTCACCATCACATCTGGTGGCAAAGGCACTTTACCTGGTTCTGACAGAAGGCTGGCTTTCCATTGCATTTCCAGCTTCCCACTCACCATGGAAACCATTTGATGCTCTGAGGATACAGCAGTTTGAGGTCGCTACAGACAGCATGGCTGGGAGACAGAGACAAAACAAGGCTGAGAATGTGGGAGGGTGGTTAGGAGAAGGTTTCCTGGAGGAGAACAAATAGGACCTGGGAGGAGGGTGATTCTGGAAAAGTTGTTGGGGTTGCCAGAGCACCATCGGCTGCATTGTATTCTTGGCATGACTGCTGCCTCTTCCATACCTAACCCTGTGCCCTCTGGGTGTGTGTTGCCCTGAGCTGACAGGGGAAGGTGCTCTGAGGCAGCCTCTGACAAAGACGCCTTGACTGTTGGCAGGCAAGATTTTCTGAAGCAACTTCCATAGCAACCAGAGGCAAATGGGAGAAGCTGTGGGAAGGCCCTGGTTGCTTAGCAAAGGATAGCTGCTTGGGAGGTGGCACCTGCCCTGAGGGGAATGAGAAGGCTGAGAATGTTGTCCATTGTTCCCCTCTGATGAATGAAGAAGGGACCTTGTGGCCATAGGCTTGCAGCCTGCCTCTTTTCACTTTGAATAAATCTGGCCCTGTCACATGCACAGTGGCCACTCCATTGAACATTCTTTCTAGATCCAGCTCACACTGGTCTTGAGCAGTCTATCTTCTTGCCTTGCCTTGGACCAAGGTGTGAACCAAGGTGTGAACAACCCATAGGCTCATGAGGAGAATGGACTCTGGCAGGGAGCTCAGAGGTATTAGGACTAGGGTGAGATGGAGAAGCACACAAGCTTCAGGATGAGAACGCATCCTTTCCAGCAGACAGATTCCATGCACAGTGGGAGAGAGCCTTGCTTCAAGGGGTCCATGGGTATCCAGAGCCAAGGGCAGGGCAGGACTCTAGTTCCTACAAGATGTTCTTTGTAACCTATAGACTACGTCTTTGTTGAGCAAGCAGTCTTTTTACAGCTGAAATCTGGCAAGGCCATTCTTGTGATGGCATTGACAAATGTGCTAGGAGGTAGCATTCAGGGACACAAGTAATGGCCCACCAAGAAGTACTCAGAGGTAGCAGCTTTATGAGTTTCTCCTGAACCCCTTGACTCCCACCCCAGCCCCCCCCCCACCTGGTTCTCAAGGAGACATGTAGTGGATAGCCTTGGGTAGGTGCTGAGGTTGCTCTGTGTTTTCCCTAAACTACCTGCCCTGGCTTCCTGCCCTCCCTCCCCCTTCCCCCTCTGATCCACCACCCATTCTTTCCTAGCATGGCCTATTTAAGCTGCATGCTGGGAAGGTGCCAGGATGGAGAGAGGCTGAAAGCAATGGTCATTTCACTTGTGAGAGTGATTGCCTCCATGGGTCTGACTACCTTCGGTAAGAACTATGTCTGACCCCTCCTACATCCTTGGTAGGAGGAAAGACTTGGAAAATGTCAATGAGCAGGAGAGGGAACAGGACAAGCAGGTTGAGGTGGACAGGGGTCAGGAGCCACAGCTGGGAGCTAGTGGAAACAACAGCTGGAGCATCAAACACACAGGCTTTCCCTCTAGGTCTGTGGCAAGGGGGATTAAATGCTGGATTCAAGGAAAGGGAGATTCCATGCGTGCAATACTTT